>CM064914.1:49136220-49789338 GCA_032727855.1 Quercus ilex subsp. ballota | reverse complement strand
AAAGCAAGCATTCTCATTCTAAGAAAAAAGTGAAGCATTAAGCCAATAACATACTACTGTAAGAGTCAAGAGTCAACCCTATACATATACCTAGCACTATCAAAATGGGTGACTCAAGATTGTCAAAAAACTACTACAAAGTGCATCAAGTTCAAGAGGAGTCAATAGTACATAATAACATAATATGGGTACACAGTAAGAATGAACACATCATCATAACAGTTTGGCTTACACCATTGTCGTAGTTAGCAGTAGTGCAAGCGCAGTGCACAACAAATACCATCCAATGAACATAATCTTGACCATTTTTTTTTGTCTGATCTAAGGGATGGACCTTGTCATGCATTACCCTTAATTCCTCGCGCAACACACACAACTCTTCTTGTAGTTGTTGGAATTCCTCCGCATATGACAATGGCGTCTTCATGGGAATACACCATTGAAAAAACCTACATGCGTCCTTTGGGCAACATTGGAAAAGTCTGTATCGGTTCTCATTTCGCTTATCCGAAATCCTCACACTTGCTCTCATGCCACAAAAACAGTTGCAATTTCGGAACCGAAGGCCATCGTCAATATCGTCATGCATTGCGTCCGACATCTGCAAGAAGAAGCCAAAACATTGACTGCACTGCCTAGTTCTTGAGAAAGCATGAAAGAAAGCCAAAAATCCAAACTCTTACTAGTCTCAAGTGAACTAAAAGGAGCCAAAACACTACAGAAAGCAAAGAAGTCTTGGAACACAGATTGACAAATGTGACTGCACTAGCCACTGTCTGAGAAGAAGGAAAAACTAGGAACATTTTTCATAGCATGTCACCCATGTATATTATATATTAAATTGTCAGACCCAAATAATGATACAAACTGTTAGGCTTTACAGTGAAATCTATCGTGTTCAATATGAGTTCTACAGTTGCCATCAATAGGTTCTTGCAATCAAAGAGTAAAGGTTCCAATAGATGGTTAGCAGTGGTGGACTCATGACAAAAAATTTGACTACAATTTGAAGCCAATTTGAATTGGATTTGGATTTTAATTCTGCATTCACTTTAGAATAATGCTATGTTACAACAATTTTACGCCAAAGCTTAGGTCTTAGGTGAATATCTATTACTAGTTCTTATTTAGGCTTACCACTGCGATTAATACAAACTTTCAAAATTTTGAATTAGAAAACCATCGATCCCAAAACCAGAACAGAGAAAACCGAAAATACTCCTAAACCTCACAAAACATTTGTTTTGAGCACTGTAATTGAGGAATAGTCCTCAACAGCGCCACATTATATCCATCATATCCAAATTTAATTCAACTTCATTCAGTCAAACAAGCCACAAATTCATCAAATTCACCAAGATTAACTTCATGAATAATTAAACTAAACCCAATCAACTAAAACTAACAGTAAAAATGCACTAATGTATCACTAATAATCAGGTACAGAGAATTTCATATTAGCTTAAAAATACACTCAAAAGACCCTCAAATTTCAAACAGCAAGCAAGCAACATTGGGTTTTCGTAGCTGATAAGCCCTAGGAAAAACACAAATTCATCAAATTTTATGACGCTTTCTCGGCAAATGATTCACATAGTGTTACGGAAAATGGAAAATTGAATGGGTTGTAAATCAAGAATTGTTTCAACAGCAAAGATATCGAGAAAACCCTTCTAGATTTCGAGAACGTAGGGCGTGTATGTTTGGATTGTAAATCAAATATTGTGTCTACAGCAAACAAAGAACAGGAAAAATGGGTTTTCCTGATTGGTGAGGAAAAAAATAACAAATAAAAAACAAAAAGGAAAAATACAAAAAAAAAAAAAGTGAGAAATCTGTGACTGAGGCACAAAATGTTCACTCTTTACAAAAAAAACCCATTGACGAGCAAGGTGAAAGGGAGATGCGAACCTGGGTCTTGGAGTTATGGGTCGGCGGCTACAAACGCAAGAGTGGTTGCTGGGTCTTGGAGTGCTGACAGTGGATATGAGATCCGAGGAATGTGAAGCCCAGCCGTGGATATGAGATCAGAGGCGTAGATGGTTGCGAGGACTGCGTGGGTTTGGTTTCTGCCCTTAGGGAAGAAGAGAAGGGATGAAGGACTCCAGCAACAAACGTTATTATCGTCTCTCTCCTTATTAAAAAATATTATTTTGTACTTTTTGCCAGCTTTTTTCATAAAATTAAACACACATACCAAACACATTTTTATGTTTTTTTAAACACTAAAAACTATTGTTTAAACTATAATACCAAACACATTTTTTTTGTTTTTTAAACACTAAAAAATACGTTTTTTAACAACACTTTTTAAACAATACTTTTTACATCTTTTTAAACAACAATTTTTAAACTCTATGACCAAACGGGCCTTGGTTTCTCATGTTTTGCATGCTCTTTTACTTTTCTCTTGTAGTCTGATATATGTATGGTTTGACTTGGTTTGGTCCGAATATAGAAGAAGATTTTGATCGTTGACAATCATGGGGAAGAGCTACCCAATAGTGAGCGAGGAATACCAGAAGGCAGTCGAGAAATGTAAGAGGAAGCTCAGGGGACACGTCGCGGAGAAACACTGTGCTCCTATCATTCTTCGCGTGGCGTAAGACTCTCTCTCTCTAAATATACACACATATACATAAAGAAAATATAATATGGTTAGATTCTAATGAAGAGTTTAAACATATAGAAGAATTTAAATTTAGTTATAAGCATATATTTTCTTCTTAAAAAAAAAGAAAAAAAGTTAAAAGCATATATTTAAAATAATAACATGTACAAAATGTCCTCAAAAGGTTACATGGCAACAATGGAAGAAGTTTAAGATAAAATAAAAAGTCAAAGGCTTAAATTATAGATACATATAGATTATATAGGTTTATGAGTTTCTTATTATGCCTTTTATTTTATTAAAAAGTTAAATATATATATATATATATTTAAAGTAGATGAAACAAATTGTATGAAGGAAAATATATATTTAAGATTATGTTTAAAGTTATAACTTAGAGAGGTGTAACTTCTTTCTTCTTAAAAAAAAAGTGTAACTCTTTTACATTATAAACATGACTGGACTAATATTTTGTTAGAAACCAGTCTTTGAATTTTATATATATACGGTTTGTAACTTTGCATAAGCTCATCATAGTTAGTAAATATCATAATAATAAAAAAATTAAGAACTACATGTAACTAGGGCTGTAAATGAGCCGAACTTTGTCGAGTAGTGCATGTTCAAGCTTGGTTTGTCAGGAAAAATCAAAAGTTCGAGCTTGGCTTGAGCTTGTGACAAGCCTAAAATAGTGTTTGAGCTTGAGCTCGTGAGAAAGGCAAAAAGCTTGAACTTGGCTTGGCTTGATTAATTAGTCAAACCAAACTCAAGCTTAATATTAAGCTCAAACTCGAGCTCAAGTCAAGTTTTTGAGCTTGAAATCTAAAAAAATTACATTATTAAATGCTTAAATCTCTAAAATTAAGAAAAAAGAAAAAGAAAATAGTATACTCATTTTATCGTGCATTTAGTCTTACTTATGATTAGCTATTATTCAAATTAATAATTTACATAATTAAATTCATTTATTCATTTTTCCTTGTCTATAACTTCAGCAATTGTTCAAAATACAATTTTTACATTCACGTTATATGGTGAAGGACTAGAAAAATACTTGTTTGTAACTATTATGAATGAGAAAATACTAACATGTTTTATAACTTTACTTTAGATGGTTGATAGGGAAGGATTATATGTGACCTACTTAATTATTTATTTATTTTTAAATGTAATTATAGTCTAAAGTGGTTCTTGATTAGTTTAAAGGGAAGGAAAAAATTAAGGTAACATAGGTAGTGGTCTCATGTTGGCCATGTCATTATTAAGATATGTGTAATGAGTATATTTAGTTAACACATATAAACTTATAAATGAGTCTATACTTGAATTGTTGTGTATCAAACCTAATAGCTCACGAGCTTGTTTGTGAACAATATTTTTTGCTTGGTCTCGGCTTGTTTATTAAACAAGCCTAAAATTAAGGTTCAAGTTTAGCTTATTTATAAACAAACAAACATGAACAAGCTTTTTATTGAGCCGAGCCCAAGTTATTCATGATTGGCTTGGTTCATTTACAGTCCTAGTTCAACTACATAAATTTTTAAATGTTCAAATTGTAATGTGTGTTTTTTAATATTTTACCAAATGAATGGTTTAAATATTTTAATAGTAAATATATTCGAATTTAGCCACGATTATATTAGTATAAACATTAGAGTTTTGATAGTTATATGCACGATTTCAATTGAAATGTGTATGCATGGTAGTGGTGTAATTCAACATGTGCAATAATAATTAACACATTCAAGTAGCTGTGTATTGGTGTTGCAGATGGCATTCGGCTGGTACCTTCGATGTGAAGACGAAGACGGGAGGACCGTTTGGGACTATAAGGCACCCGGAGGTGCTTGCACCCGGAGCAAACAGTGGTCTGGAGATTGCCGTTGGGCTTCTAGAGCCCATCAAGGAGCATTTTCCCATTTTGTCTTATGCAGACTTCTACCAGGTAGGTACAATACTATGGTACTTGTTAAACACTAGTACTAGTACAATTCACTTTTGGATTTGAAATTGTTAAAAAAGACTTTGATTCATTTTTGCTTTGTAGTTGGCCGGAGTTGTTGCTGTTGAAATTACGGGAGGGCCTGAGATTCCTTTCCATCCTGGGAGGCCGGTTAGTGAACCTCATTTTCTCAATGCTTTGCTTTCCATTTTACTGAATTACATGCATTGGTTTGGTCGAGAAATTGTTGATCTTCATGTGTCAGAAATTATATATATTGGAATCTTTTCATGTTCTTAATTTTTAAGTTTAGCTGCATATCTTGGACTTAATCTATAATTAAGCTTTTGCTTGTAATGATTTTTTCCCCCTTACAATGAATGGAGAGCTGGGATTCAAATCCAACACTCATACATAGAAGAGATAGGTGATGCCATTAAATTACAAGACTCTTGTAATGAAACTAGTCTTTTGATTAGTGTTATGAATTGGTATATTGTACATTTGTTGTACATACCCTATAAGTTTATAATCCCTTTGATTGACTGACGGCATAATGTTAAATCCTTTTTATATTATTATTACCTCTCTCTCCTTCCTATCTAATAATGTTCTAAACTTGTTTAGCAAAAAAAAGAAAAAAAAAAGTTCTAAACTCAGCTCACGTTCCTAATTGGTGGGTGAACAATCCGGCACTAGTTAGAAGACATGAATGTTAACAATTTGTTCAAAATTCAAGCAATGAGCTGGTAATTTGAAAATTGAAATCATAACATAATAATACATTTTTAGTGCTATTGTGTATATGTGAATTATGGATTTTTGTTTTTTTTGTTTTTTCTCTTGTTTAGTGATCAATTCCATGTATAAATTCTTGTGTTTATCTAAAATTGTATGAACAGTTCTAGTTGAGCACATTTAGATGCCTGAAATTACTTTGTCATCTAGTAGTTTATTTGATGTTGTTAGACTCCATAGATTATATTATTTAATTCTGTCGTATTAAAAGTATATATGTTCTATTCTAAGAGGTATTTGTTTCTCTCAGGACAAAACTGAACTACCCCCAGAAGGTCGTATGCCTAATGCTACCAAAGGTCAGTATTAATTTGTTTAAAATCAAGCCATAGCCAGATCATCATAGGTATCTAATTACTTATCGAATAACTTAACTAATCTTTTGTTTGAACTCAAGGTTCGGATCATCTGATCAGGGATGTATTTGGCCACATGGGTCTCAGTGATAAAGATATAGTTGCTTTATCTGGTGGTCACACCTTGGTATGTTCACAAATATGAAGTTCTTTTGCTACCTTCTTTCATAATTTATCACTGGTTTTGCTATAATTAAATGTTTCTACTGATACCTGGTTTTGAGCAATTCATGAATTGTAATGATTGTTGTTCTAAATGTTTTTGGAATCATTTTTACAGGGAAGATGCCATAAGGAGCGTTCTGGATTGAGGGACCCTGGACCGCCAACCCTCTTATTTTCGATAACTCCTACTTCAAGTAAGACATCTCTCTTGTTGATTTCTTGAGTTAATGTCTTCTGGTCAAGTTGATTGTATATACATAATACATTGTTTTTCTTTTGTTTCATTCATTCATTCATTCATTCTTTACGTATGCTTACTACTTAAGTGTACGTTTGGATTAATTTTTTGCTGAAGTAAGTAAAAGTACAATTGCACTTATAATCTAAAAGAAAAATAGGTAATTCAAACACACGCACAACCTACTAATGGAGAAAATCTACCATGCATCGTGTACATGTATTCTCCCTCTTACATTGGCATACCACCTCCAACTAACAGGTTTGAAACTTTGAATCTTATTTAAAACAGGGAACTCCTTAGTGGAAAGAAAGAAGGTCTAATCCAGCTGCCATCCGATAAGGCTCTTCTGGAGGATCCCATCTTCCGTCCTCTTGTTGAGAAATATGCTGCAGTGAGTATCTTACTCCTGTCCCTGCAGTTTCATTTATTACAAACATGTTAAGTACTGTTGACAATTATCTAATTCAACTTTCTGGTTTCTGTCAATTTTGCTTCAGGATGAGGTGGCCTTCTTTGCTGATTATGCTGATGCTCATTTGAAGCTCTCAGAGCTCGGGTGAGTGAGAATTTGTTTGTATACATTTGTTTCCTTGAACTGCATAATGCATGGTTACAAACATATGTTTGTATACATTTGTTTCCTTGAACTACATAATGCATGGTTAAGTATCTCCTCCAAGTTTTCTCCTCAATCTGACTATCAAGCATTATATGACATGTTTAGGTTTGCCGATGCTGAATAAATGATTGAGAGGTTGGTTCATTAAATGCAAAGAAAGCCATGTGATATAAACGTGGAATGGCTATTCGAAAATCGCAACCCTCCCTCCCTCCCAAAAATAGACAATAAAATGTATCATCCATGTTTAGGCCTTGTTACTGAAGTTGATGAAGCGTAAGTTCATCAGTCAAAGTGGGCAGATGGAATCAATCCCCAGCCTGTGTAAATGTATCCCCAAAGATGGTCACCGGTGTGGTGTCTGCCACAACATCTCCAATGCCAAAGTCAATACAAAGAAATCTTTTTGCAAGTTAAAACAGAGTTGTAGAATAGTAGTAAAATTGTCTGAGTATTTCGTACCTTGTGTGGATATTGTGAGAGCCTTATATATGTTTTTGCAGCTCCTAACCGTTGGAGTAGTTATGGTGGCCTTAATGTTCCTCTTAGTAAAGTTTTATGCTTTGTTATGTGGCTTCAATGTACTCCAACGGCTCATACAATTGGTTCTGTAACCGGTCTGGGTATAATTGGCCATATTGAATGGCAAAGTTGTTCTCGTCAATAACGTGGGTATTCATTTGGCTCGTCAGACGATATCCATGTCTGTATTGATGAGATTGTCGTCGGGAGACAGATTCGTCGGTCCTATTAGAAGTGAAAGACTTTTGTTTCGGATTGTTTTTTTTTTCCTTTTGGTATTAGCATTTTATGTTCCCACATTGTACGCCAAAAGTCCAAACGTGGAGCTGCATTTTGGGCAGGGTTTCTTGAACCCAATTATTCATTAGGAAGCCCATCTAGAGGTCTCGCCCAAGCATGACTCATTTTGGTCCAAGATCTTGATAGCCTAATGACGAATTAGATCCACAAGAATAAGATAATACAGCCCACTCAAAGCTCAGGATAGAGTACAGCAGTAATATAGAAGCATAAACAATGATAAAATCGATAATAGAGAAGAAAAAAAAATAGATATATTTAAAATAAGTTAAAATGGAGTATGGAATATGAAAACAGAAACTAGTAAAATCTTATAAATACTTATGTCTTTGATAATATCTTGAAAATAAACTCATGCCTTGGAGCTACAGAATTACAAAATAGAATCTATCTGAAGAGTTACAAGATTACAAAATAAAAGCTATCTTTTGAAAATAAAAGATTACAAGGTTATGTCTATGTTTGTGAGGTCTAAGGTTGGGTTGAGGAGGAGAGGAGGGATTACAAGAGTCTATCTTGGAGGGGGAAAAGGTTCTGTCTAAGAACTCAACCTATGTCTTTGACTTAAATTCTTGACCTGTATTTCGTCTTCTGCATCTATCCTTTTTTAGATGAAATAGACCATGGTTTGCCTTCAAAAGTAATTTGAGTAAGTAAAGTTAACTCGAGGAATTCTGTCAGTGGAAACTTGTAGAATATCGTAGAAATTACTATTGATGAATAGTAAAAGTGAACAGTAGTCTGTCTGGGAATATGTCAGGATACTGTCTCATAGTCCATCACAAGGAATGACTTCTTGTCTAGATCTGTCTGGAAGCTATTCACGCGTGCTGGTGAACAGTGGTCTGTCATAATTGTCTTTCTTTTAAGATCTGTCTGGAAGAATTGAACCTGTTTGTTTGTTAGTTCATTTGCCTGCAAGTGGCTATAGTAGCCAATCTGTAATCATGTTTGTTAGTTCTATTGCTCTGTCGGTCGTTTTGTCATCCATCTTTATGGTTTACCTCGTGAATCCATTGTCCTTGTTGACATTGTATTCTGAAGGGATGTTGTCTCTGGAGAGACGCCTTCATGCTTTGTCTAAAATCTTCGTTGAAGATTTCTGTTAAATGGGTTGGCAGTATTTGATCTGGGATATTAGCCTTAGGATGGCTATCTTGCTTGTCAAGCAATTGACCATTAACAAAGTGCAAGTACGCCTTGAATGAAGGCCTTCAAGCAAAATTGAACAGTGTAGCTACAGTGTAGCTTGAATGCTCTAAAGAGATTCTTTCAAAAAGGTTGTTAGCTGTCTATTTCTGAGAGGGACTCATATTCCTTTGAGACTATCTAAGAAGGACTTTGTTAAAAATCTTTCGACTATCTGAGAAGGACTTTGTTAAAAATCTTTCTAAAAATAAATTTTTAAAGAGATAAAAAATTTCTTTTGAAGAGGATATATACATATATATATATATATGTACTGAGAGTAATATTAGTACTGATGGGTATAGTTTATGGCATCATCTACTTCTGAGTTTACAGTAATATTCACATCATCTGTTACTAGCTCAATTTTGTCAGTACACATATCTTTAAAAATGGAGATCTCTTTTAATAAATGTATGTCTTTGGGGATTGAGGGTAAGATGAACTTAAAGAATACTTTTGTTTCAAATATATTAGTATATATTCCATTATCTGTTGTAGAAAAAGGGAAAAGTAAAGCCAAAAAAGGATTTCATAAGATAACGTTAGAGGATAGCTTATCTGTAAAAAAGAAAGGTGTTCTAAATTTAATTCCATTATTATATATGTATGTCTTTGTTAATTTATGATTAATATAAAGTTTATCACCATTAGTCTGAGTTAATCTTTCTGTCGTTGATTCATAGTATTTAGAAGGTATTAATCCATTTTGTATGCAATTCATATCAGCACCTAAATCAACAATTGCAACAACGGTTAATGAAAATTCTTTATGAACAACCAATGTTACTTCAGTATACCATTTTTTGGAATATCATTTTGTCAATTATATTTAGAAATTCATCTTTGTAAGAATTTTTGTCAAGGTATTCATGTTTATCTAGGGGAGGGAGGTCTATCAAGGATTCATTATTGCTATATTTTTTTCTATCTTTTATGCTAATTACTTGTGCTACTATTTGCTCAGTCATTTCTTTTAAAGTGAAATTTTCTGATTTTAATTCTTTTAATTCTTGTCTTAAATTATTAATATCTGTTTGTAAATCTGTCATTGTTATTGGTTTATTACTAGGTTTAAATCTGTCAATAATTTCTGCAAAATTATAAGTTGATTTATAATCTTTTAGTTCTATTTCATATTTGTCTGTCTGGGTTAAAGACTCCTTTAGTTTAGACAAATAATCTTTCTTGGACTGTAAATCCGAGAGTCTGTCTATTAAATCCATTATTACGTCTTCTTGTTTTGTTAAAATACTTAATTTTAGTTTTCTTTTACAATAGCAATTATCAAGATTATTACAATTACATAATTTAACCTTTTCATTACTTGAAGAAATGTCTGTTGATGATGAAGTGATATCACTATTATCTATCTAGTGAATTTCATTATCTATCTCATCACTATCTATCTATTCTAATATATTCATTAATTTAATCTTTTGTGTATCTGCTATGCTGAGTTTGTTTATTTTTCTTTGGAAATTACAGTATTTACTAGTGTGTCATTTTTTACCACATTTGAAACAAACAAAATTATTTTCTTTATGTTTTTCAGATTTCTTTCTTATCTTTAAACGTATTTTTATTATATATTCTACTATCCTTTTTATATCTGTCTTTTCTTTTCTTCTTTTTCTAGAGGGAGCAATCAAAGGGTCAAAGCCATATTGTTCACAAAAAGTTCCTAATTCTTTTTTAGCATATCTTTTTTCTTTTTTCTCTTTGATTATTTAATCTTAAATCATTGCATAGCCATAGACCTGTTTTATTGATTGAGGATATTATCTCACCATAAGTCAAATTAGAATAGTCTATAGTTCCGTCATTATTAACTATGTCAAGTCTAACTTTTTGAGCAAAAAAGTAAGGTAAATCGGCAATAAATTTTTCTTTCTAGTAAGATTGTTGACAATCATTTCTATTTAAGAATTTTGAAATAAAGACATCTTTATACCATCTAAAATCAGAAAGTTGTGGACATCTTAAAATAATTAAAACATCTGAAGCTCTTTCTTTATATTGATTAGGGTCTCCAACAAAATGTTTAGTTATGGTGAAAATTAAAGTATTAACTGTGTCTTGTGGGGGATGATTATCTATCATTATTACACTTTCATCAGTTTCTCTTTTAATGGCTGTTAGTATTTTATGTCTGTCATCATTACTTAAATAGTGGTCCCACCAGACTTTCAATTGGCCAGTAAAACCAATAACAATTAAGTGAGCTATTTGTTGATCTAATTTTCCATTATTTTTATAGACATTGGTGAGCAAAGTCATTCCATGTAAAAGATTTATTATTTCATATTCTGATATTCCGTCTATATTCCGTTAATATATTAAATCTGGTGAATAAGATGAATTAACAAAAGTATGTCTTTCTTCAAATTGTAAATCAGGGGGAGTAGGTTTAGGATACCAATTCTTTATGAGATATATGTCATCAATTTTTTCCTTTTTTACGGTCTTGCGATGAAGATCCTAAAGTCAATTTATTAACTCGTAATTTGTCTGTAGATTGTGATTCTAATTTATCTATGTCTGATGGATCTATCAAATCTGTTAGTTGATTTTCATCTTCTGATTCTTCATTCTCTAAAGACTCAGTTTTCTTTATTGTATTTAATCTTATTTCTTTGTTTTTTAGTGATTCCATGTCTTTTTGCGATTCCAGTTTTATTAAATCTAGCTTTTTGGCTAGTTCATTAAGTAAATTATTTGTTTTATCTGTCATGGGTTTCTTTAAGGGTGATCTAAGGTGAGGGGGTATTTCATGATAAAGGGGTATTAGATTCATTTTCCCTTTTTATGGAGATGGAAGTGGGTGTTATTCTATCTTCTATGTCTTGAAGCTTTTGACCAATTGATTTTATACATTAGTGTAATTGTTCTGTTGAATTATATTATCAAGATTCTTATGATCATCACTTAGACTAGGTCTTTTAATAGGAGTGGCCAATACTTGAGTTCCACTTTGATTCAGTATGACTGATTCAAAGAGCGGATAAATTTGGTACACTTTTTCATGATTTTCCGTCTTTGTCAATGATAAAGCTTTTTCTATCACACTTATCTTTTTATTATGATAATCTATAAAGTCAAAGAAACTGAAGTGTGTTTATAAGTTTGTCACCATTTCATAATATTTATTTTTTAAATTGTTTCTTGTTCATTATAATCTTCAAAAAACTGGTTTTTTCTGTTAGTGTTTTTGGGTTTTAGATGGTCATGTTTTAATAATTCTTTATCTAAAACAAATTCTTTAGATAAAACATTAAAATGTCTGTCATGATCTATTGGTCCTCAAATGTCTATTTATGTAGGAGAATCAAGTTGAGGTTGAGACTCATAAAGGGCTTGGTGAACATTAGGGGTTGGTTGTGTGGTTTCTATTGGGTAATAAGCCGTTTTTGTCGGGATTGGGGTCCTTCTAGTGTTTATTGGAGGAAGGCGTATAACTGGGGGAAGCGTTTGAGGAGGTAGAGGTCTAGAATCTGAAAAAGATGTTCTGGAGGAGAAGGAGCTTCTGGGGGTAAACATCATAAGGGTTTTTCTCCCTGAAGAACTACTAGATCTAATAAGTCTGTTGGTTTGTTTATCATTGTGAAAAGAAATAATAATTGTACCATCTGTATTTTGGGCTATAAAATCAGGTTCTATGTTTTCTATCTTTGGTGGGGAAGCAATGGCATCTAGTTGCCATTGTTCAGGAAGGTTCATGCCTGTCCATTGTATTTGTCGAGGTACGCGAAGTCTACTATTTGGGGTTAAGGCTTGAAGAATGAGAGTATGTCCTTTGGGAGAGGTTATCATGGCTTGAGGGTCAAGAATGGTTTTCATTAATTTATAATAAATTCTATAAACAATAGCTAAAGGTTCTGAACCTTCTTTTATATAATACCCATTTGTTTTTATATTCAAAGTTAAAGTATTTATTATATTTTTGTCTGATAAACTTAAAGCAAAATTAGGATAACAATTAAAGTATATCGGTCCATTATTTAAACTTGTTTCCATCATTCCTAAGAGTGAATCATTAAATCTTAGATGTCTGTCATCTCTTAAACAAAGTAGAATACTTGAATTTAAAGCTTCTCTTGTTAATGGTTTTACAACCACCTGAACTAAGCCAATATGTAAAAAAGCATATTTTTCTTTATGTCAGTTGATTGAGTCTATCGAAAATAATTGGATTGTTTCATATTCATTATATAAAGAGTAAGTTCTGGATTGTTTCATATTCATTATATAAAGAGTAAGTTCTTTCAACAGTTTTTATAGTATAATTTGTCAAGAAGTATAACTTAGAAAATGAAGTTTGTCGGTAGATTTTATCAAGTTTTTCTGTCGGTATATTCCATTTATTCCATTCTAACCAATTTCTGTCTATATCTTTCATGCTATATTCTTCAAAATTAACTATTCTTTCACTATCCATATTCTTATTAGTGTGTGTCTGACCTAAGTGAGAACTAGCAACAGATAATGAGCTATAAAACATATTCACTCTATTTCTAAACAATTAATAATTACTAGCGGAACTTATTACTAACCACTGGTATCCTTGCTTTCGAGACCACCTCCTTGGGAAACTCCATTGCGGGACCACCCAAACAACGCCTGTCCATCAGCTAAAAAAACGGGCTGACCAACGCGATTCTATGGTTTGCCAACGAGTATCTAAGGTTGACCAACGTTACCAAGGAGCAAGTAGTGGCTGTCTAGTAATAAAGTGTTCCTAGTAACTTCTTAATTGTAAAGAAATAAAACTCATACATCTACCATCCATGGCTCTGATACCATTTACCACCCCAGGATAGAGCACAACAGTAATATAGAAGCATAAACAATGATAAAATAGATAATAGAGAAGAAAACAACAAAATAGATATATTCAAAATAAGTTAAAATGGAGTATGGAATATGAAAACATAAACTAGTAAAATCTTACTTAAATAAATACTTCTGTCTTTGATAATATCTTGAAAATAAACTCTTGTCTTGGAGCTACAGGATTACAAAATAAAATCTGTCTGAAAAGTTACAAGATTACAAAATAAAATCTATCTTTTGAAAATAAAATATTACAAGGTTATGTCTATAGAATCTTTCAAGTTAAGTAAATAGTCTTTTTTGTCTCTCAAGTGGTTAGGTAGGTCATCTATTAGTTTTATTATTATCTTTTTCTGTTTCCATTTTCTTTTATTAATTTTATGTGGGTTGGTTGATTTTAATTATTTTTTAATTTAATCTATCTCTTTTTGTTTAATATTAAATATTTCCATTAATTCATTTATGATATCTTTCTCAAAATCTAATTTACTGATTTGTTTAACAATTTTATTATGTCTTTCATATTGTTTTTTAGTATGTCCATATTCTTTACATTTATGACAAATAGTATATATGCTATTTCTATCAATTCTTTCATTATCTGATGATTCAGTAATATCTAATACTGTTATATCTCTTTCTATATCACTATTTATATTTCTTCTTTCTAAGGGTGAATTTAAGGTTTCTATCTTTTTAGTTAATTTTGTTAAACAATTATCTTGTGTGTCTGTCATAGATCTTTCAATTGATTTTAGTTTCTTATCAATTTCTTTCTTTAGTCTATCATTTTCTTTTGGACTATTATGTCTCCATTTTTTATTGACTAAGTCTATTATATTGTCTTTTTGTCTTTCTTTTTCAATTTCTTTCATTATTATACCTTTTTCTCTTTCTATATCTATTATGCCTAACTTTGTCTGCATTGCTTCCATAGAGCTACTATTATCTTGTCTTTCTATTATTTCTATCACTTTTCTCACTATTCCTTTCTTTATTATAAGGGTGTGCATGGGTCGGGTTGGGAGGGTTTTTTGACCCAACCTACCATGGTGAGTTAAAAAAAATTCAACCCAACCCATCACATAAGTCCAACCAACCCAACCCAACCCACATGGGTTGGGTTAGGTCTAGTTGAACCCATGGGTTGGAGAAATATTTATTATTATTATTATTAAATTGAGTAAAAAATAAATAAATATTAATATATTTAAAAAACCCGAAGATTAGTATCAATGTAACTCCTTAAAGGCAAACAACACTAATGACTAAACAACAATAGTAATTTACTAAGGTTTGTGTGAACTAAATGGCTTTTATATAGGATAGGAAGAGTTGGTTATTTTAAAAATTTTATTAATTATATAATTATATATATATATATATATATATTAAATATATGGGTGGGTTGGGTTGGGTTTGGTGGGTTTGAAATTTTATGACCCAAACCCAACCTAACCCGCTATCAAAAAAAATTTTGTAACCCAAACCAACCCACCAAAGCCTAAAAACCGACCCAACCCGATGGGTTGGGTTAGGTCGGGTTGGTTTTGGCGAGTTGGTAGGTTGGCTACACACCCCTACTTTATTATACCTTTTTCTTTTTCTATATCTATCATATCATCTTTTTCCCCTACTATGCGCATAGAACTATATTCTTCTTTATAATGTTGTAACCCCCCTCTAGTTTCATTATATCAAGCTACATTGTATTCTTCTTCTTCTTTTTCTTCTTTTTTTTGGGGGGGGTGGGGGCGGGGGAGGGGGGGGGTTGTTAGACATGGTTTATATTATGCCTCCTCCTTTGATCATGTTCAAACCAAAAATGAAAAATGAAAGTTTTTTGTGCTACCCAAGTCCAAAATAAAGAAAAATGAATATGTCCCCAAAATACACATCTTGAGTCTTTGACCTTCTTTAATTTTTTATTTTTATAAATAAATTCAACCCAACCCAACCCAACCCAACCCACATGGGTTGGGTTAGGTCTAGTTGAACCCATGGGTTGGAGAAATATTTATTATTATTATTATTAAATTGAGTAAAAAATAAATAAATATTAATATATTTAAAAAACCCGAAGATTAGTATCAATGTAACTCCTTAAAGGCAAACAACACTAATGACTAAACAACAATAGTAATTTACTAAGGTTTGTGTGAACTAAATGGCTTTTATATAGGATAGGAAGAGTTGGTTATTTTAAAATTTTTATTAATTATATAATTATATATATATATATATATATATATATATATATTAAATATATGGGTGGGTCGGGTTGGGTTTGGTGGGTTTGAAATTTTATGACCCAAACCCAACCTGACCCGCTATCAAAAAAAATTTTGTAACCCAACCCAACCCACCAAAGCCTAAAAACCGACCCAACCCGATGGGTTGGGTTAGGTCGGGTTGGTTTTGGCGAGTTGGTAGGTTGGCTACACACCCCTACTTTATTATACATTTTTCTCTTTCTATATCTATCATATCATCTTTTTCCCCTACTATGCACATAGAACTATATTCTTCTTTATAATGTTGTAACCCCCCTCTAGTTTCATTATATCAAGCTACATTGTATTCTTCTTCTTCTTTTTCTTCTTTTTTTTTGGGGGGGGGTTGTTAGACATGGTTTATATTATGCCTCCTCCTTTGATCATGTTCAAACCAAAAATGAAAAATGAAAGTTTTTTGTGCTACCCAAGTCCAAAATAAAGAAAAATGAATATGTCCCCAAAATACACATCTTGAGTCTTTGACCTTCTTTAATTTTTATAAATAAGTATCATTGCATTACTAAGTGTGCGTTTAGATACCACTTATTTTGCTGAAAACTAAAAAAAATAAAAAATTTTCTGGTTACTGTTCACTACTGTTCAGCACTATTCATTGGCCTAAATACACTATTCATGTCCCATGAACAATGTATTAAGCGTCGGCATAAAAAAAAAAAAAAAAAAATCCTGAAATGCAAACGTCCAAAATGTGGATGTGATCCAAACAAACACTAAGAACTAGAAGGGACAAAACGATGGTGAGCTTCTCCAATCTAAATCCCTTACACACAAATAAGAGGGAGGGATGGAAAATAAGAGGATAGTTACTTCCTAATTACACCAAAAAAAAAAATTTGCTTTGTTTTATTTTTTAAGAGGGAGGGATAACTATCGTTGCATTAGTTTGGATTTCTTTTTTATTTTTTGATAGAAAAATTTGGATTTTTAAGTACATGGTTTGCTGACCAAACTGTAGCATGTTTTTGATGTTCAAAATGATTGGGTGATTATTGAGCTTGGAGTGGGCTGTATTATCTTATTCTTGTGATCTAATTCGTCATTAGGCGATCAAGATCTTGGACCAAAATGAGTCATGCTTGGGCGAGACCTTTAGATGGGCTTCCTAATGGGTTCAAGAAACCCTGCCCAATGCAGCTTCACGTTTGGACTTCTGGCGTACAATGCGGGAACATAAAATGCTAATACCAAAAGGAAAAAAAAAACAATCTGAAACAAAAGTGAAAATTTGAACGGTGTAGCTTCAGTGCAACTTGAATGCTACTAAAGAGATTCTTTCAAAAAGGTTGTTCGCTGTCTGAGAGGGACTCATATTACTTTGAGACTGTCTGAAAAGCACTTTGTTAAAAATCTTTCGACTATCTAAGGAGGACTTTGTTAAAAATCTTTCTAAAAATAAATTTTTAAAGAGAAAAAAAATTTCTTTTGAAGAGGATATATATATATATATATATATATATATATATGTACTGAGAGTAATATTAGTATTGCTAGGTATGGTTTATGACATTATCTACTTCTGAGTTTACAGTAATATTCACATCATCTATTATTGGCTCAATTTCGTCATTACACGTATCTTTAAAAATGGAGATCTCTTTTAATAAGTGTATGTCTTTGGGGATTGGGGGTAAGATGAACTAAAAGAATACTTCTGTTTCAAATTTATTAGTATATATTCCATTATTTGCTGTAGAAAAAGGGTAAAGTAAAGGCAAAAATGGATTTCCTAAGATAACCTTAGAGGATAGCTTATCTGTTAAAAAGAAAGGTGTTCTAAATTTAATTCCATTATTATATATGTATGTCTTTGTTAATTTATGATTTATTTTAAGTCTATCACCATTAGCCTCAGTTACTAAATAAACAACAGATAATGAAATATGTAAGGCCAAAATTTGTAGCCCAAGCCTAAAAGATAAGGGATTGGAGCCCAATAGGCCCACTACAATGAATTTGTAGAGTGTGGGTGAAAGAACTAGGCTATCTGTGAAGTAAACAACAGTTAATTAGGATATTAAATGATGAAGCAACGTAAAAACATACTTGAAAGCTAAACAAATTGATGTCCGAAAAGGTATATTATTGATTGAAAGGTGAATACAGTTCTTAGATTTATAGTAAAATCGTTCTCCTCTTCTTCTTCTCTTTTTTCCCATCCCTCTTCATCAGAGGCCTCTTCCATTTATATAGTTTTCTTCTAAATCATCTTCATCGTACACTTGTTCTTCATCTAAGCATTCACTTGAGTACATGTCACATCAGGTATCTTCTTTAGTTCTCCATGAGTGGTGGTAGCTGAGGTTGCACTGTTCAGGGGTCTTCTCCACATAAATGCGGCCAGAAAAGTTGCTGCAGTGCATTAAACACGGCGGCAGCAGCTTTTTCTTTTAGATATTTCTCCGTTCTTATCATCTCCATACATGCTCGAAATTTATCCTTATCATTGGAATCGCTAGGAAGATCATTCGAACCTCCCAGGTATCTGCTTGACCGAGACTCTTTATATCCGAGGAGAATACACTCTTCGGACTGCTGATGCTCTCTTCGGAATATATTCCTCGATCATTTCCAGGTATATCTCTCCCACATAGAATCCTTCTCAATCATTTTCTTCTCTTCGGACACACCGTAATCTTCAAATAGAGCCCTAAGCCCAATACATAATGTTGGGCTTTTACCCCCACAATAGCCCCTCAAAATTTTAATTTTTCCCTCGCATCTGAGGAGAAAAAATAAGATTTTTATTTGTCACGAAATAAAAGCTTAAAACATAAAAATATCTGAGTTTACACATGTGTGGGCATAGATTTAGGTGCTTCATCATTGCTGCTGACGTTTCGGTATTTACGAAGCGCTATTAATTACTCCAGGTGGCGTTCTGTCTCTTGCATCCACCGGTGGACCATCGATCTAACGGATGATGTTTCTCCTTAAGATTTGAGTGGGATAACTCCCACTCACTTTCTGGCCCCTATATAAAGCCTCAAAGAAGACTTTCTCTCTTTTACTTTACAATCTCTTACTCTCCAGCGAACCCAATCGTTCGAGCTCATCAAGTTTTCCAAATCATCCATCTCATTTCTGTAGGAATCCACGCAAATCCTTCCAAGGATTTAAGGATCAATCCCCAACCTAGTTTGTGTAAGTTTTAATATCCTCGAACCCTTCATCCTCTTCTCGGCCAACGTTCTCGGCCCTCGAACTCTCATTTCCCAGTTATTATTCTCTGTATCTCCCTCTAGTTAACCAAAAATGGGTAGATTTCAGTATCTTGTCGATAGTCTTGCCTTAATAGAGACATTTAAGGAAACATACGGCATACCACAGGGAGTAAACCTGAGGTATTGTCCCCCAGAAAGGATATTAACCGACCGAAGAGAGGGAGAAGTCGTAATCCCTATGATAGCATTCATAGAAGGAGGAATGACTCTCCCTATGGGTTTTATTACCAAAAATTCGTAACCATAGGCTTTCTCTTGATCAGTGCGCACCTAATGTCTTTAGGATCCTAGGAGTGATTGACGCTTTGAATCGTCATTTAGGACTCGGGCTTACCTAGCTTGACGTAGTACACATGTACGAATGTCATAGCCAAAAGAGAGCGGGATATTATCTTAAATCCCGATCCGACATTGTTCGGCTCGTCTCCTGCCTTCCCAAGTCTAACAAAGGGATGAAAGACAACTATCTGATCGTCTCGGGCGCATGGCATGACGGTCTCCATTACCCAACCCAACCAAGAGAGCCAAGTAGGACATCCTAGATTTAGGTTTCCTAACAATAGTGTGCAGACCCAAAATTGGAACCCGTTGAACTGGGCCTCACTTGGGCTCACAACTTACTTGTATATCGGGTTTGGATTTCCTACAATGGGTCGTTCTGAACGCCAAGGCCCAATGGAATCTCTTTCCTCTGCTCGGGGTCTGGACCACTTCCTCCCTCTGTTTTCTCTGTTTACACCCTTTCTCCTCCCAATTTTTTCAACCCCTTTTTCTCAAAACTTACTGTATTTATAGTCTACAGAATAGTGGAGAGGTCATAAATGTTTGCCACTGAGTGCCACCGGCGGTCCAGTATTATCGATCGTAAGTGGGTGGTTAGGTAGGCATGGGAAGCGGTGAGGGTGGCGTTGGAACTTGGTTCCCACCTTCACGATAGTTCCCTGCAGCGGTGCCTCTCCGAGACACGGCCGGGTAGGTACTGGGTGGGGGTCCCGCGAACTGTGCGTTTAACACTGCTCGGGGAAGATTTGCCGAGAAGCGGTGAAAAGGCGAAATTTGGGCCCGCAGCATGTGTGGCTCGGGGGTGGGCCGCTGGGCTGAGGGTGATACGCCTTCTGGGCCATATACCCAGGTCAGGGCCCAAGGCTCGCTAGGGGCCGTGGTACGGGGCCCGTACAATAGCCCCCCCTTGATTCGCTCCCCATTCCCGGGGATGAATCAAGGATCGCGAGGGGTAGATGCGTCTGGGAAGTTGGAGGGTCAGCGCCCGGCCATTGTGGGACGTATTAATGCGAGTCTCAAAAGACGCATTAGGAATTGATTGACGGCCTACCCGTCATTATTGTCTGACGGTTCGTGAACCGAGGCGTCGCGCGTGTGGCCATTTGAAGCGGCGTTTCGCGTGCTTTTGTTACAGTGGATCATTAAATGCCTCTTCTTCCATCTTCCCATGCTTATAAATAGTCCCTTTAGTCTCTGGTTCTCACTTTTGCATTCTTCATCCTCCAGTATCTTACTCTGCCAAGCATCCCCCTTTCGTGGTTCATCTACTGGCCCAGAACTCACTCCCTCCCTAGAGCCCACAGTAAGTTCCTTTCCCTCTTCTCGCTTTTTTGGTTCAGCCATTTTAGTCTGATCTTTGGTAATCATAGCATTTCTTTTCCCTTTTATCAAAAAACACTCGTTTTGAAAAAAGAAAACATGAGTTACTCTTACCTCCTTTCTTCCGAGCATGCTTTGGCTAGATTTAGGGAAGCGTATAGAGTTCCTAGGGACGTAGATATCGCCTACTGCAATATGGGTGATATCGACATCCAAAGGCGCCGTGGTGAAAACACGGTATTCTTTCTTTTAATGGCCATCTTAGAGGGTGGGCTTAGGTTCCCGGTTGACCCCCTAATTCTGAGTACTCTTAGATTTTACGGCCTTTGTCCCGACCAACTCCCTCCCAACTTTTACCGGGTAGTGAGTTGTGTGAGTAGGTTGAACCAGTTATATGGGTTGCAACTAAACCACCATGACATTAACCAAATGTATAGCCTGTGCGGCAACGTTGAGTCCGATTACTATATAAAGACTAGGGACGTGAGGGTACGGCTTATTTTATGCCTGCCAGATTCAAATCGTAACTCGGCAAAAGATTTTGTTCGGGTGAGCGGCAATTGGTTTGCCGAGGAGATCCCTTGCGCGTTTTCGCCGCGCGATGTTGGTCGGTGACTAAAATTTATTCACTTTGGTCTCTTTTTTGATTTGGGGTTTGGTTATGTAATCGCTTACCCCTATTTCCTTTGTGCAGATACCAAAAGGTTCAAGCCGGACATTAGAGTGGTGCATGTTCGGGACCTGAACTTCGTGCTCAGGTCGGAAATCTTCGTACATACGGACGGACAACTCCGAGCGTCCCATCTCATCCTCGGTGTCGACCCCGTCTACTCAACTTGGCAGGCGTTTAGCCAAGCCTTGCTAGTTGACAGCCCTCTCCTCTCATACATCGACGTCCGGCACGCAAACTTCCTTCCCCCTAAGCTAACCGTAGGCGAGGCGCGTGATCTCGGTCCCCGGTACATCTGTTCAGACGAGCGACCGCCCATCCGTGACGAATCAGCCGAGCGCGTGTCTGCCGAGCGTAGAAAACGTGCCCACGAGCAAATCCAGCAGGCTTCTGCTCAGCCCGAGAGAGCCGCGGAGCCCGAGAGAACCAGAGAGGTGGTTGTTGTCGCAGAACTGTCCGACTCTTCCGAAACAGGATCCGACCAAGGCAACGCGATGGTGGCCAGGAGGAAGATGACTATAGACCGCTTCGTCCCGAGTGCTCGGCCTACCGTGCAGCAACAACAAACCCCCGGCCGTGATGCTTCGCCCCCTGCTCCCCCACCGTCCCGGATTCGAAAAAGGCCGCGCACAACTGATCAGCCTCAGACAGGCGCGGGCAGCGTGCCCCCCCGACCCTCGGCTGGTATCGTCATCCGAGAACCGGTAGCGCAAACCGGGATAGACCTGGCCTCTTCTTCCCGAGCTCCGGCGGCTTGGCGACCTTCCTTTCAACTCGGCGGCGAGCCTCTTCCATCGACGGCCAGCGCCCGGATATGGGACAAAGGTCACGGCGGCCATGTGGCGCAGAGCCTGGCGCGCGGCATCCTCTTGCCCGAGGACTTGCACGCCTTCATGGAGTCGACGGATGAGTCTTTGGGGAGGCGTTTGCAATGGCACACCATAGCGGTAACTATTTCTTCTTTCTTTACAGTTATCGGTCTCCTATCTGCTTACGTACGTGTACTTTCTATTTTTACCTTACGAAGTGAATATTGTGATCAGGCCGCGCAAATGTCGTACGTGGTGGACGGGAGGATGAAGGAGCTGGCCGAGGATGTTGAGCGGGAGAAGGCTCTGAAGGACGTTGCGGAGGCTACGGCGAAGGAGAAGTCGAAAATTGCCGCGGAGGCAGAGAGTAGAATAGCTGCAGCTGTGAAGGCCCAGGCCCTTGCTGAGACGAAGTCCGAGGAGCTGGAGCTGCAGCTGGGCGGCACCGAGCTCAAATTGGCGGAGGCTCAGAGCCTGACTACCATGCTGGAGGGGCAGCTGGCCGATTCGAAGGCGGCGCTGGAAGCTTGCGAAAACAAGTGGTATAACGAGGGGTTCGCGGATG
Source organism: Quercus ilex subsp. ballota (assembly GCA_032727855.1). Lineage (NCBI taxonomy): Eukaryota > Viridiplantae > Streptophyta > Magnoliopsida > Fagales > Fagaceae > Quercus > Quercus ilex. Next base: position 49,766,599 of record CM064914.1, on the reverse strand, counting down.
CCGAGAACTCAGCGGAACCGGTCATTCGCCAGGCCCACAGACTCGGATTTGAAGAGGGCTGGTTCGCTGCACTCCAAGCATTGGGGGTTCCCGAGGATTCTTCGTTGAGGGATCGCAGCAAGATCCCTATCCCGAGCGTCCCTCAGACCGAAAATCCAGCGCCCCTTGTTATTGACGAGGAAGAGACCTCCAGCATGAGGGAACTGGTGAACGCCATCGACTCTCATGCCGTGCCGACTGACATGGAGGGGACCAGCCACCCCCATGTGGTGGACCGGACCGGGGAAGACATCCAGCCGCCAACTCCTCACGCCGACCAACACTCTCAAGGGGACGCCTCTTCTGCTCATGCCGCGGTTGTTTAGAGTTGAAAGTCAGCACCCCCTTATTTTTCTTCTTTCTTGAATGAGCGAAATTGCCTACGTCACCGGGTTGTGGTGACGGGATACATTGTTTACATTTTGTTTATGTTTTGTACTTGTTTTTGTGTTGCCGGGTTTTGGGCAACAAGACGTTGATTTAAGATTTATGTTTTAGTATGAATGCCTTATTATTTTACCGCGTTGTTCCTTCGTATGTGACCGAGTAATGAACTGTTGGTTGCCCTCATTATGATGTGTCCGACCATGGTAAGGCCTTCACATGTTCGGTGATAGTTACTTAACCTGGGGTCAGGTTTCTGTCCTTAGAATAGAATGGCTAAGGTTTCCACCTGCTCGGTGATTAGGATCGAACCGAGGGTCAGGTTTCTGTCCTTAGAATAGAATGGCTAAGGTTTCCACCTGCTCGGTGATTAGGATCGAACCGAGGGTCAGGTTTCTGTCCTTAGAATAAAATGGCTAAGGTTTCCACCTGCTCGGTGATTAGGATCGAACCGAGGGTCAGGTTTCTGTCCTTAGAATAGAATGGCTAAGGTTTCCACCTGCTCGGTGATTAGGATCGAACGGAGGGTCAGGTTTCTGTCCCTAGAATAAAATGGCTAAGGTTTCCACCTGCTCGGTGATTAGGATCGAACCGAGGGTCAGGTTTCTGTCCTTAGAATAGAATGGCTAAGGTTTCCACCTGCTCGGTGATTAGGATCGAACCGAGGGTCAGGTTTCTGTCCTTAGAATAAAATGGCTAAGGTTTCCACCTGCTCGGTGATTAGGATCGAACCGAGGGTCAGGTTTCTGTCCTTAGAATAGAATGGCTAAGGTTTCCACCTGCTCGGTGATTAGGATCGAACCGAGGGTCAGGTTTCTGTCCTTAGAATAAAATGGCTAAGGTTTCCACCTGCTCGGTGATTAGGATCGAACCGAGGGTCAGGTTTCTGTCCTTAGAATAGAATGGCTAAGGTTTCCGCTGCTCGGTGATTAGGATCGAACCGAGAATAAATAATGCTCAGTGAATATGATTGGCCCGGGAATTTTGGTTAGAACAGTGCGAATCTGCATGAAAAATGCCATTAGTATGACTAAAAACATATACAACATGTGGTTTACTCCATGCACATTAATGATAGTACTTCCTGAGGTTATGCACGTTCCATGGTCGGGGCAGTTGTCTCTCGTCTAGGTCTTCCAAGAAATAAGCCCCGGTGCCGGCTACCGCCGTGACCCTATAGGGTCCCTCCCATGTCTGCGCCAATTTCCCGGCATTAGTGTCCCGCATGTTGCCCACGGCTCTTCTAAGAACCAGATCCCCGGAGACAAACTCCCTGGTCCTCACGCCCCGGTTGTACCTCTGGGCGAGCTTCTGTTGATATTCCGCGAGCTGTATCGTCACCATCTCGCGGTGCTCTTCCACCTTGTCCAAATATCTGACCATCATTTCGTTGTTTTGGGCGGGATCGAACCCCGCTACTCGCGCACTGCACAAGTTTACCTCGGTAGGGATTACGGCTTCTGCCCCGTACGTAAGAGAGAAAGGGGTCTCCCCGGTTGACCGTCTAGGAGTGGTGCGGTATGCCCACAAAACTTTAGGGAGCTCCTCGGCCCAGTTGCCCTTGGCTCCCTCCAACCTTTTCTTCAGCCCACACACGATCACCTTATTTACGGCCTCGGCCTGACCGTTGCCCTGTGGGTAAGCCGGAGTTGAGTATCTGTTTCTGATGCCAAGACCGCTGCAAAACTCGCGGAATGCCCGGCTGTCGAACTGTAGCCCGTTGTCAGATATGATAGTGTTCGGCACCTCGAACTTGGTGATGATATTTTTCCATACAAATTTCTTTACTTCCACATCTCGTATGTTGGCCAACGCTTCGGCCTCCGCCCATTTGGTAAAATAATCGACGGCTACCAGAACGAACTTTCGGCCGCCTGTTGCCCGAGGAAACGGACCGATGATGTCCATCCCCCATTGTGCAAATGGCCAAGGGCTGCTGATCGGGTTCAGGTGGCCAGCAGGCTGATGGATCAGAGGGGCGTGCTTCTGACACTGCTCACACTTAAGCACATACTCGGCGGCGTCTTTCTGCATCCGGGGCCACCAAAATCCTTGGGGAAATGAACGCCGTTTTTTCTTGGTCCTCGGGCGCCAGGGCGATCTGGTGATACCCCTGGAAAGCGTCCAGAAAGCTCATCCTCGGGTGCCCACAAGTGGCGTCCACCAGCTGATCAATCTTCGGCACGGGAAAAGGGTTTTTCGGGCAGGCTCGGTTGAGATCGGTGAAGTCGACGCAGACCCTCCACTTGCCGTTTTTCTTTTTCACTACCACGGTGTTTGCCAACCAATCCGGGAAGATGATTTCCCGAATTACCCCTGCTTCTTTCAATCTCTGAACTTCCACCTTCACTGCCTCGGAGTGCTCCCAGGCTGATCTCCTCGGTCTCTGCTTTTTAGGGGCGAACGAGGGGTCAACCCCAAGTCTGTGCGTGATGAATTCGGGATCCACCCCGGGCACCTCATATGGACTCCATGCAAATACGTCCACATTCTGCATGAGGAGTAGTAACATTTCGACTTTTTCCCAGTTCTCCAGGCTCTCCCCTATCTGGAAGTACTTGTCCGTATCCGGCAACACCCTTACCTTGAGCATGTTCTCGGTGCGCGCGACCTCCGGCGGGCCCTGTAATTGCTATAAAGGCGTTCCCGACGACGAACGCTCGGGATCGACAGGGTCCTTCTTGCCGATCTGCTCCTTCCAGTCAACCATGGCGATCAAACACTGCCTGGTCGCCTGCTGACTTCCTTGTATCACCGCGACACCATAGTCGGTGTGAAACTTGACCCTCATGTGCAGAGTAGATGGGACAGCCCCCATCGCATGTATCCATGGCCTCCCTAAAATTGCCGTGTATGGGGAGTACGAGGCAACTACGAAGAAGCTCACCATTGCCTCCTTGCCCCCCATGTTCACGGGCAAACAGATTCGCCCCTCGGGCACCACCATTTTCCCGTCGAACCCAACTAGGGGAGTGCTGTACTTCGACAGATCCTCATTCCTCAATCCGAGCCCCCTGAATAGGTCCGGGTACATAACATCCGCTCCGCTTCCCTGGTCTATCATTACTCTCTTCACAACGAAACCACCTATCCTTGCCGTGACTATCAATGCGTCGTCGTGTGGCTGAATGGTTCCTTCCAAATCACTGTCGTCGAAAGAGATCGGCTCTCGGGTTGGTCGGACCCTCTTCGCGGGAGGCGGCATGCCCGTACTTCCCCCTACTGGTATCATTGTCAGCACCTCCTTCCCCTTCGCCGTTGAAATGCCTCTCGGTGCAACGTGGATAACGTCAATTATCCCGAGAGGGGGCGGAAGGGGATTCCCCGTGTGTGGGGCGCCATGTCCTGTTCCCCGATTCCCGGCGTCCATCACAAAATCCTTGAGGTGTCCCGCCTTAGCCAACTGCTCGAGATGGTCCCTTAACACTCGGCACTGCTCGGTAGTATGCCCCCGGTCTTTGTGGTAGGTGCAGTATAGGTTCTGATTCCTCCTAGAGGGGTCGCCCGCCATCCGGTTCGGCCATCTGAAGTACGGCTCGTTCTTAATCTTGTCCACAATTTTATGCACGGGCTCCTTAAACGTCACGTTCACCTCCCCTGCTGGTGCTACTGGCTCTTGAATCCTCAAATTTCCCCGTGCCTTCTGTTGAAAACCGCTCAGCCGAGGACGATCTGTCACCTGTGCCTTGCCCTTGCTTTGTATTCTGTCATCTTCTAACCGCTTGTACTCCTCGATGCGCCTCATCAGCTGCCTCATATCCTCGGGAGGTTTCTTGGTTAATGATTCCCTCAACCCTGACTCGTCAGGCAACCCCAATCTGAAAGTGCTCGCCGCGATCTTCTCATTCCCTCCGCCGATTTCGTTGTAGAGCTCCCAGTATCGGCTAGCGTAATCACGGAGGGTTTCCCCTGCCCTCATCTTCATAGATAGCAGCGCGTCCACCGGTTGTTGTTCCCGGCTGCACGTCACGAAACGGGAACCGAACTCTTGTATTAGCTCGGTGAAATTGTGAATGGAGCCCTTACGCAACCCGTTGAACCACCTCAAGGCGGTGGGACCGAGGCTGGAGGGAAAAACCTTGCACATCAGTGCGTCATTGCGGGCATGCAGAGACATCATCTGGATATAGTGGCTGACATGCTCCACGGGATCCGTTTTCCCCCCATACGAATTGAACGGCGGGCGCGTAAATCTGTCCGGCATCGGTGCTCGCTCAATGTCTGCTGAGAACGGTGACCGCGCTGCCCTGCGCAATGCGCGGCTCATAGCGTCCATAGCTACATTCCTCGGTCGTCCCTCTGGAGATTCCGAGCCCCGATTTCCGTATTCCCGGGACCGGGAACGATTCGACCGCCGCTGAGATTCTGCTGAATGGGAGCGGTCTCGACGGTGACGGGACTCCCCTGAGTGCGAGCGCTCCCTATGGTGGCGGGATCCCGGTCTGTTCGAGCCCGTCCCGCGTCTCTCTTCTTCAGCGTTCGGCCTTCTATCTCGGTCGTCTTGTCCGGCTCGGCGGCGCTCGTTTCGTGCTTCCAATTCCAGTTCCCGTACTAACCTCCGCAGCCGCTCAAGCTCTTCATCCCTGACGTCGGGTTGCTCACGCCTGGAAGCATGGGACACCGTTCTCCCCGTTTGATACGACCCTTCTCCAAGGCCGGACCGCTCCTCCAGTTGCTCGTAAACCGGATCCTCGCGTCTCTTTTGCCTCCGTTCCCGCCAGGTGGAGCCCCTGGAAGATCCTGCCGAGCCACTCCCGGCGCTACCTCTAGACATCTTTTCTGTACACTAGCCTTGGTGGAACTACTGCTTAGTAGGATTTCCCACAGACGGCGCCAATTGTGCAGACCCAAAATTGGAACCCGTTGAACTGGGCCTCACTTGGGCTCACAACTTACTTGTATATCGGGTTTGGATTTCCTACAATGGGTCGTTCTGAACGCCAAGGCCCAATGGAATCTCTTTCCTCTGCTCGGGGTCTGGACCACTTCCTCCCTCTGTTTTCTCTGTTTACACCCTTTCTCCTCCCAATTTTTTCAACCCCTTTTTCTCAAAACTTACTGTATTTATAGTCTACAGAATAGTGGAGAGGTCATAAATGTTTGCCACTGAGTGCCACCGGCGGTCCAGTATTATCGATCGTAAGTGGGTGGTTAGGTAGGCATGGGAAGCGGTGAGGGTGGCGTTGGAACTTGGTTCCCACCTTCACGATAGTTCCCTGCAGCGGTGCCTCTCCGAGACACGGCCGGGTAGGTACTGGGTGGGGGTCCCGCGAACTGTGCGTTTAACACTGCTCGGGGAAGATTTGCCGAGAAGCGGTGAAAAGGCGAAATTTGGGCCCGCAGCATGTGTGGCTCGGGGGTGGGCCGCTGGGCTGAGGGTGATACGCCTTCTGGGCCATATACCCAGGTCAGGGCCCAATGCTCGCTAGGGGCCGTGGTACGGGGCCCGTACAAATAGATTTAGGACCTTCGCTTTTTAACAGTTTTTCTTCTCTTTGTATTAGTATTTTCAAGTTTCTGACTAAATTCTATTGTGGTGTTAACAGATAAAGAACATGTTACTCCTCGGCTTAGCCTCACGAACGTCGCCGCGCTCAATTACTTACTAAGATCAAAAAATTTTGTAAGTAAAGACGAGCAACTCCGGGCCGTTCCTCTTATTCTTGGTTTCACGCCAAAATCGAGCGATTTTCAGCCGATCGGCAACGCTATAACGCGAGGAGACTATCGGATTAACCGGATAAACGTCTCTCAGCGCCATTTTCTAGCGCCGTTCGATCTTGCCCCCGTGCTGCATCCAAATCCGCAGGGTATACCACTGCTCATCCAGCCAGTTCGGCAGGTTCCCCTCGAACTAGTAGCAGTAGGTGAAAGAGTTGCTTCCTCGACTTCTTCACTTGAGAAGCAAATTGATAAGTTTAAATTTGAAGGAGAGGCGTCGGGAGGGGTTCAAGTGATACAAGTTTCGGATGCCGAGGAGGAAATTGACAGGCAGTCTAGTGTTCGCCCTCCTATTTTGATAACTGATCTTCCATAAGATTCTTCAGAAGAAGAAGACATGGCGAGTTTAAGGGACTTAATGAAGACTAGGAAGACAATAGCAGGGGCCAAAGGGACTGGTACGTCTCAACCAGTTGTTAGTCTTCCCACACCCCCTCCTCAGCTTCCTGCTAATCTCGAAATCAAGCCAGTCCCCGATCCGAAGAAGAAGAGACCTATCACAGATTTTGAAGAAGCTGAGGTAGTGCCGCCAAAAGGAGCTAAGCAACAAAAGGTGGTGAGGGATCAACGGACCAAAAGGGCTTCGTCTACTGAGAGTCGAGATGACCCTCTCGTTGCTAAGGTGCGCCGAGGACACCGTACCTAGTCCCCCAAGCTGGAACTGGATGGTGCTTCCATCCCCTGGGAAACCTCCCTCAGAAATTATCAAGAGGGGAAGGCAGGTCTAATTGCTGAGACCCTAGAGCAACCACTTCTCCTTCCAAAGGACATGGAGTCTTACAGGCACTTCAGCCAATATGAACTCTTCTTATCCCTTAAAAGGGATTTAGCCATGGTAAGTGAATTGATCCACTTCTTCAATTAAGATGCTGATATTTTTTATTCGTCCCTTTTCTTTGCTTTATATTGAAATTTTTCACTCTGCTATGTAGATTACCCAGCAAGTTTATGTGGCCGAGGAGTGGAACAAAAAGGCCTATACTGAAGCACAAGCGGAGGCCCATTCTCGGTCTGAGGCAGAAAAATCATTTGGTAGTCTAAAGGAGGACTATTCTCAGATATTCGAGCAACTAAAAGAAATGACCAGACAGAGGAATAGTCTTGATGCAGGTCTTAAAAGTGCCGAGAAGCAGGTCGAAGACCAACGCCAGCAGTTGAACATGGCCGAGATTAATCTGGAAACAGAGAGAGCATTGGTGAAAGGTCTTCGGATTGAGCTTCAGAAAGCCAAGGAGACTGCCAAATTGGCTGAGAAGGATGCTCAGTTGGCTAAAGAGGCAGTCGAGACTGAAAGGCAGGCAGCGTATAAGCTGGGGGTGGAGGAGACCCAAGCCAGCCTTACTGAGCAGTTTGCCATGGTCTGCCGAGATTACTGTGATATAACTTAGGGGAAAGCCCTTGATGCTGCTGGGATCTCTGCGGAAGCTGACTTGAGACAACCTGAGAGTATATACTACGATCCTGATATTCGCGAACTCCCAGGTTCTGACTCCTCTCCCCCCGAACAACTCCAAGAGGCCTCGGAGCAATCCTTGATCGGCTAAGGCCTTCCTATCAACCCTGAGGCCCCCAAGGAGTCTGGTCAACCTGGTGATCAGGGCAAGCAAGCTAAGTCTCTCAAGGAATCTAGGCAACTTGGTGATCAGGGCAAGCAAGCTGAGGCTCCTCAAGATAAGGTTAAAGACTTGGGAAAAAAGAAAACCCTTTTAGAAGCTAACCAAGCCTCGGACACTGTTGCTGCTCAGTCCAGTCAAGCTGCTGATCCTTTGGCCCCTCAGATGAAGCCTTAGATGTTTAGGAGTTTTTATTTCATACTTGTATTAGTTTTTTTTTTTTTATGTAAGGGATTGCAAACTACTTTCTTTTGATCAATGAAATCGTTTCTCTTTTATTTTTAGTGTCTTCGTTGCACATATTATAAGACTCATTATTATTGCAACTAACTATGACTTGTAACTATGGTAATATAAGCAGACTTAACCACGATATCATGCTGATAATGCAAATAACTTACATCAATACTGAAACAAGTAGTTTATATAAGAATTATTAATAAGCAATGAAAGCGATAAATGATATGGAAGTCTCACAGGTCTTCTCGAACATTTACAGAGAATATTACTGAGCATTGATTTTGAATTAAATATATGACTAAAGAGGCCTATCATAAGTTAGAGTTTATTTAAATACATCCGAGAATTTCAGGCATGATTCATTTTAAATTTAAGCATTAATAATAACTGTATGAAAGTGTTGACTAACCCATATCATCTGGTCCGAGGACTTCAAGCATAATTGGATATAAGTTTGAATACTTGGGAGATTTATAAGGAAGTGTTAACTAACTCAAATCATCTGGTCCGAGGATTTCAGGCATGATTGGATTTAAGTTTAAACACAGGAGAATTGTAAACGAGTGTTAACTAACCCAAATCATCTGGTCCGAGTACTTTAGGCATGATTGGATTTAAGTTTAAACACATAGGAGAATTGTAAACGAGTGTTAACTAACCCAAATCATCTGGTTCGAGGACTTTAAGCATGATTGGATTTAAATTTAAACACACAGGATAATTGTAAGGAAGTGTTAACTAACCCGAATCATCTGGTCCGATGACTTCAGGCATGATTGGATTTAAGTTTAAACACACAGGAGAATTGTAAGGAAGTGTTAACTAACCCGAATCATCTAGTCCGATGACTTCAGGCATGATTGGATTTAAGTTTAAACACACAGGATAATTGTAAGGAAGTGTTAACTAACCCGAATCATCTGGTCCGAGGATTTCAAGCATGATTGGATTTAAATTTAAACACCTATCCAAAAACTTTATATAATAAATTGGCATATTGATTAAAGAAAAGATTTGATTAATAATAGTACCTTTTAAGGTTTTTTACATTCCAGGGGCGCGGTATTACATGACTATCTAAATCTTCCAAGAAATACACCCCAATGCCAGCCCCTGAAGTAATACGATATGACCCTTCCCAATTGGGTCCTGACTTTCCCCAAGCTGAGTTCTTTGCAGTGCCCACAACTTTCCTGAGCACCAAATCACTAGATTCTAGAGGTCTTAGCTTTACGTTAGCATCATAGCCCTGCCTGAGCTTTTGTTGGTAATGTGCCAATCGGACCATTGCATTCTCCCTCATTTCCTCAACCAGATCCAAACTCTTCTATAGCTGCTCATTGTTGCCGGTCGGACTGAATGAACTAGTTCTCAATGTTGGGAACCCAGTCTCCAAAGGTATGACCGCTTCAGTCCCATAAGTCATTGAAAATGGGTCTCTCCAGTAGACCTATAAGGCGTAGTTCTATATGCCCAAAGTACATGTGGCAATTCTTCCACCCATTTGCCCTTCGCGTCGTTTAGTTTCTTCTTTAATCCATTTATTATGACCTTGTTAACAGCTTCTGCTTGCCCATTACCCTAGGGATAAGCAGGGGTGGAGTATCTGTTCATGATTCCCAATTCGCTGATAAATCCTGAAAGCTTTGTTATCAAACTGAAGGTCATTGTCCGAGATGAGGGTATGAGAAATCCTAAAAGGAGTGACAATATTTTTCCAGACAAATTTCTTTGCATCTACATCTCTGATGTTGGCTAGAGGTTCAGCTTCAACCCACTTGGTGAAATAATCTGTGCCGACTAGAAGGTATTTCTTGTTTCCTGCTGTTTTAGGGAATGAACCCACAATATCTAAGCCCTATTAAGCAAATGGCCACGGGCTGGATAATGGATTAAGGACTCCACCTGGTTGATGTATGTTCGGCGCAAACCATTGACACTGGTTGCATTTTTTGACGTATTCATGGGCTTCTTTTTGCATATTCGGCCACTAATAGCCTTGAGTAATGGCTTGGTGAGCCAAGAATCTACCTCCAGTATGGCTCCCACAGATTCCTTCATGTAATTCTTCTAGTAATAACTCAACCGCTTCAGGATGCATGCATAATAAGTACGGTCCTTAATAGGAGCGTTTATATAGTTTCTAGTCCTCGGATAGCTAAAATCTGGTTGCCTTCCTCCTAACTTTGTCAGCTTCCAACCTTTCTTCAGGCAAGATATCCTCATTCAAGAATTTAATTATAGGATCCATCCAGCTGAGTTCGGCTCTGATTTGATGAACCTGGACTACCTCTCTTCTTGCCTCCGTAGGACCATACAAGTCCTCGACGAGAATAACTTTCGGCAAATCTTGCGCTGAGGAGGTAGCGAGCGTGGCCAAAGAATCTGCATGTGCATTACCATTTCTGGGGATGTGTAGCAAATTAAAAGATTCGAACTCCGATTGCAGACATTTAACTCAGCTCAAGTACCCCTACATTCTTTCATCTTTCGCCTCAAACTCGCCTTGTACTTCACCAACGACTAACCTCGAGTCCGAGAACACCTCCACTGACTTTCCTCCCATTCTTTGAACCATAGCTATTCCCATCAGTAGAGCTTCATACTCAGCCTCATTATTTGTGGCCGTGAAGCTTAGTCTTAGGGACTTTTCGATAACAATTTTCTCTGGAGATATTAACACTAGCCCCACTCCAGAACCCTTCTGATTTGCTGCATCGTCTACATACACCTCCCAGATTGGGGAACCCTGTTGAGATATCATGTCAACCGATTTTTCATCCATGTCCGGTGTTGGCGTTACTTCTTCTAAATGGGGCTCCGTGAACTCGGCCACCAAATCGCAAGGACCTAGCCCTTGACTGTTGTGCGAGGCATGTATTTGATATCAAAAGCCCCTAAGATTGTGCCCCATTTAGCAATCCTCCCTGTGTAGTCAGCACTTCAGAGTATAGCATTAAGTGGGAGCTGGGTGAGAACAATGACTGTATGGGCTTGAAAATAATGAGGTAACTTCCGTGTACCAAGCACCAGTGCCATGATAGCTTTCTCTAGTGGCATAAAATGGATCTCGGCTTCATGCAGCGACTTACTCACATAATAAACTGGCCTTTGCACACCACAATCTGCTCGTATTAACACCAAGCTCACAGCATAAGGAGCTACAACAATGTAGGCAAACAAGACTTCATCTGGCTCAAGACTGGACAGGATTGGTGGCCGAGCTAGATAGTCTTTAAGTTGCTGAAAGGCCCTAACACATTCTTCAGTCCACTCAAATCCCTTCCACTTGTTGATCAGAAAGAAGAAAGGTCGACACCTATCTGCTGATCGAGAAATAAATCGATTTAGAGCGGCAGCCATTCCAGTCAACTTCTGGACCTCTTTGGGATTCCGAGGAGGTTGTAAATTGTTGATTGTCCTTATCTGATCTGGGTTGACCTCAATTCCGCTGTGAGTGACCATATAGCCCAAGAATTTGCCAAACCCCACACCAAATGAGCACTTGGACGCGTTCAGACGCAATTTATACTTTCTAAGAACTTCAAAAATGTTTTCAAAGTCCTTCACGTGCTCTGAAATGACTTTGCTCTTCACCACCATGTCGTCTATATAAATCCCAATATTCCTTCCTAATTGCGACTCAAACATCCTCGTCATCATTCTTTGGTATGTAGATCCTGCGTTCTTCAAACCAAAGGCATCACTTTGTAGTGGTAGTTCCCAATAGGGGTGACAAAGGCAGTCTTCTCCTGGTCCTCCAGGGCTAATGGTATTTGGTGATAACCTTGGAAAGCGTCTAGAAAACTCATCCGAGAATGGCCAACAGTTGCATCTACTAGCTGATCTATCTTAGGCATAGGGAATGGATCTTTAGGGCAGACTTTATTTAAGTCAGTGAAATCTACGCACACTCGCCATTTCCCATTCTTCTTCTTTACCACCACAGTATTTGCTAACCACTCGGGATAAAAAACTTCTTTAATAGCTCCAGCTTGTTTGAGCTTTGTTACTTCCTCTTGTACTGCATCAGCATGCTTTTTAGATGGACGCCGAGGAGGCTGTTTCTTAGGGATGATCAGAGGGTTGATATTGAGATGATGACAGATAAACTCTGGGTTCCCCCCTAGGGCTTCGTAAGCATTCCAAGCGAATACGTCTATATTCCCTTTGAGAAAATTTACTAACTCTGCCTTTTCTTGAGGTGGCAACTGCGAGCTGACCTGAAAAAACTTCTCTGGGTCATCCCCAATGGTGATTTTTAACAACTCTTCACATTTGGTCTCCTCGGCCGTGTTATCCTTAAGCGCCTCTGGATGCTGTAACTGCTATAACTTTTCTCTTGGAGGATCCGAGGACTCAACTTCGGACTTATGTTGTATGGCTGTCACCAGGCACCTTCTGGCCATCGACTGATCCCCCAAAATTTTCTGAACCCTACCTTCGGATGGGTACTTAATCTTTTGATGCAGAGAAGAAGGAACAACCCCCAGTGCGTGAAGCCATGATCTGGCCACGATCGTTGTGTAAGGTGAATATGCATCCACGACAGTAAAATCTACCTCTACTGTCTCCATACCAACTTGCACAGGTAGTCAGATTTGGCCCCTCGGAATGACTACTTTCCCATGAAAACCCACCAGGGGAGAACTATAGAGAGTTAAATCCTCAGGTTTCAAGTTCAACCCCTTGTAGAGGTCAGGATACATTATCTCCGCTCCACTGCCTTGATCCATTATCACCCTTTTTACATCGTACTCTTCAATTTTGAGTGTAATTACTAAGGCATCGTCATGTGGTTGGATGGTCCCGATCTTATCCTTATCCGAGAAGCCCAGTACTAGCGGGCACTCCCTTTTAGCCCTCTTTGAATCCTGACTACTGTCTCCCATGGGTAAATGGGCGACGGACATTATTCGAGATGGCTAGGATCCTATTCTCCCTGGTGCGGCGAGAATGACATTTATAGTTCCCAATGCGGGTCTAGAAGAATCGTCTCTTCGGGGCTTAGAGCTTGTTTGACCTCCTCGTCCACTGGAGTGATGCAAGAGTTGTTTCAGTTTACCCTCGCGGACAAGTTGGTCCAAATGATCCTAGAGACTTCTGCAATCCTCCGTAGTATCCTCATGGTCCTGATGATACTGACAATAAAGGTTATGATTACGCCTTTCTGGGTTTCCCACCATTTTGTTCGGCCACTTAAAGTACGGTTCGTTCTTGATCTTTTCCAGAACTTGATGCACTAGCTCTTTAAATACAACATTGACTGCTTGAGGATTTACCAGCCCTGACTGCCCAGCGTAATCCCTACGCGGCTTGTTGTGGTTGTATCTGTCCGACCTGAAATCCCTCATCTCTTGAGGGATAACCTTGTCCTTTCTCTTCCCTTGTTGCTGATCCTCCTCGACCCTTTTATACTTGTCAATCCTATCTATGAGCTGGCGCACGCTGGTGACGGGCTTGCCAGTCAAGGATTTCCTTAAGCCGTGCTCGGATGGAAGGCCGAACGTAAATGTACTGATGGCCACGTCATCAAAGTCACCTTTAATCTCATTAAATAACTCCCAATATTTGTCGGAGTATGTTTTAAGGCTCTCGCCTTCTTGCATGTTCAGGGATATGAGAGAAGCCAACGACTTAGGAACTCTCCTGTAGGTCACGAACCGTGAACCAATTGCTTGAGTGAGTTCATGGAAAGAGTTTATGGATTCTGCCTTTAGGCCATCAAACCACCTCATCGCAATGGGTCCGAGACTGGACGGAAAGACCTTGCATATCAAGGCCTCATCCTTGGAATAAACAGTCATTCTCTGGTTGAAATGACTCACATGCTTAACAAGGTCAGTTCGCCCGTTGTAAATGGTGAACGTGGGCTAGTTAAAACGCTGAGGAAGTCTCGCTCCTTCAATCCTACGCGTGAATGGAGACTTGGAGATTTGGTCTAAAACTCTGCTCATAGCATCATTTCCAACGCCCCTATGCAGCGGGCTTTTATACTGTCACTCGTTATACTGTCGCTCGTTATGAAACTCCTTCTCATAAGAGAAAGACTCACTAGGAAGGGTTAGAGACCTTCGCTTATAATTGATGTCTCTTCCATCGTCAGAAGAAACGTCACTGTCAGAGGAAGCCCGCTTCCTTTTTGCATGGCGCAACTCCCTCTTCAACCGGTTAATCTCCCGCTGCATGTCTCTGTTGGGGCTTGCATGGAGATATGACTATCGCCTCATAACTGGCTTTTCTCCTTATGTATTGTGTGTACACTTCCTTCACGATCACCTCTTCGTTTGAGATTAAGGAAAGGATCACCATGTTGGGATGCCCTGGACTCTGCTGGTTGTCGACCTGGTTCAGCCATCATTAACCATTGTTTTCACTCTTGCTCAAGCTCTCCCCACAGACGGTGTCAATTGTAAGGCCATAATTTGTAGCCCAAACCCAAAAGATAAGGGATTGGAGCCCAATAGGCCCACTACAATGAATTTGTAGAGTGTGGGTGAAAGAATTGGGCTATCCGTGAAGTAAACAACAGTTAATTAGGATATTAAAGGATGAACCAACGTAAAAACACACTTGAAAGCTAAACAAATTGATGTCCGAAGAGGTATATTATTGATTGAAAGGTGAATACAGTTTTTAGAGCTACAGTAAAATCGTTCTCCTCTTCTTCTTCTCTTTTTTCCCATCTCTCTTCATCAGAGATCTCTTCCATTTATATAGCCTTCTTCTAAATCATCTTCATCGTACACTTATTCTTCATTTAAGCATTCACTTGAATACATGTCACATCAGGTATCTTCTTTAGTTTTCCATGAGTGGTGGTAGCTGAGGTTGCACTGTTCAGGGATCTTCTCCACATAAATGCGGCTAGAAAAGTTGCTGCAGTGCATTAAACACGGCGGCAGCAGCTTGTTCTTTTAGATATTTCTCCGTTCTTATCATCTCCATACATGCCCGAAGCTTATCCTTATCATTGGAATCGCTAGGAAGATCACTCGAACCTCCCAGATATCTGCTTGACCGAGACTCTTTATATCCAAGGAGAATACACTCTTCAGACTGCTGATGCTCTCTTCATAATATATTCCTCGATCATTTCCAGGTATATCTCTCCCACATAGAATCATTCTTAATCATTTTCTTTTATTCGGACACACCATAATCTTCAAATAGGGCCCTAGACCCAATATATAATGTTGGGCTTTTACCCCCACAAAATATATACCAATGCAATGATAGTTATCCCTCCCTCTTAAAAAATAAAACAAAGATTTTTTTTTTTTTGGTGTAATTAGGAAGGAACTATCCTCATAATTTCTATCCCTCCCTCTTATTTATGTGTAAGGGATTTAGATTGGAGAAGCTCACCATCGTTTTGTCCTTTCTGGTTCTTAGTAATGCAATGATACTTATTTATAAAAATTAAAAATTAAAAAAGGTCAAAGACTCAAGATGTGTATTTCGAGGTCATATTCATTTTTCTTTATTTTGGACTTGGGTAGCACAAAAAACTTTCATTTTTCATTTTTGGTTTGAACATGATCAAAGGAGGAGGCACAGTATAAACCATGTCTAACAACAACCCCCCCCCCAACAAAAAAAAGAAGAAGAAGAAGAAGAAGAATACTACAACGTAGCTTGATATAATGAAACTAGAGGGGGATCACAACATTATACCCAAAACTATGGGCTTTAATAGGTCAGTTTGATCCAAGTTGCACTACAATAATAATAACTTTATATAGTAAAACCATTCAAAGACAAGAGAATCAAGCAAGATATAAATGTTCATAGGTCAATTTAGATCGGGTTGCATATGAAACTCACTGCTTAAATTGAACATGTCAGTTAAAGGATTTTGGGCTAGATATCAACCATTGAATCAAGAAAAATTGACTACTAGCTTTTGAGTGATTGGTCAAATGAAATTACTGATACCTTGTAATCCACTAGTTTGAAAATGCATGAAACAACAAATCCACTTAAAACACAATGTCTAATGAAGGGGAAAACCATTCTACCTTGTGGACAGTTGCTACAACCCCAAAATTTTCCACACACCCTTCATGCACAACTCAGTTGAGTGACTTGAGTCCACTACAAAACAAAGAGAATAGGAAGGGTGTGAAAATTCAATACCAATATACATTTTGTAATTTGTGGGTCAACCACAAAGTAATAAATCAAATTTACAAGGACCAAAACCTAAAACAATAGAATCAAGATAATATTGAGAATAACTTTTTTCCCCTCAATTCAATGAGATTTTAACACTATTTTAATTATTAAAACCCTTTGAGATTGCATGCAATAAGAATGTTGACATTGAACTTGGTGTTCATGACAACGCTTAGGTGAGTGTGTCTCTAACACAAACAGTTTGGGAAGAGAGGGAAAACTAAAAAAAGGGAGAGAGAGAGTGAGAGAGATGGATTTATTATATAAGTTAACATTTGCGACACATGAAAATCATCCACGTGGGAGGATAAAATTACATGCAACCAATAAGAATAAATCACATATAAAATATATAAGTATTAAAAATCGACTACCCAAGTTAATGCCTGTAGTATCTTTAAAACTAACTCTTGGACATAATTCATAATTGACGTTGTTTTTATAAAAAAAAATTAAACTTGCCATCAACTAAATAATTGGTTGAAAATGCATATGCCTTCGGCCTTCCAATCGGGTTATGTTAATTGCTTGGATAGTTTGAAAAGCCCCAACAAAAACACTTCATCTAATAAATAAATAAAAAAGCTTAAATGACTAGGTTTTGAAACATATCGGTTGACATTAGTTGAGCCAATGAGCACAAATTATACGTAAGAAAGAAGCAACTGAAGAGACACAAAGTTACCCGGCCCATTGACAAGTAAAAACAAACTTCAAATACATGACTAGGGATTAAAGGCCCATAGATTCATAGAATGAATTATACACAGGTTGTTTCGAAAAAATTGATGTTCTTTGTTTTTGGTAAATAAAAAATGGGTAGATGGCGGTATGGCTTCCCTACATAGATATGATCATAATAGCACCTTATTTACTCTCGGGTGAGACCCTGTACTTTTGATTTGTGAAAAACTCACTTATTATTCTCTGGATTGTTTGAAAATGAGATAAGATATATTATTCTCAGGATTGTTTGAAAATGAGATAAGATATAAGAAGTAACCAACACACAATTAGTTGTTTGAAACACAAATCAAAATTTTAAAATTTAAGTGCTGTTTGATAATGTTATTCTAGTAACGTTGTATGTATTTTTAAAAAATACAAAGAATGAAAAACATATAAAAATATCTGTAATATTATTTGAAAAGAAAAAGTGTTACTTCAACTTCCATTTTAAATACCCCTTGCCACCCGCTGTACGCTACTATGCTAGTATATTCTTCGGACTTTGGGATTGTGACACCGCTAACGCGTTAAACAACAATCAATTCATTTCACGCGGTAACACTAGCCAAACCCAAACTACACGTGGCTGCACGCAATTGGCAGTCCGATTACAATCTCTCCCATCTCTCAAAAAACGCACCAACCACACATTATCCGCGAAGCACGATCCTAGCCGTACGTTCAGCACGCAGCCTATCCCCCACACGACGATTCAAAAAAAAAAAATAATCCAACGGCCGAAAAAACGAACGCGAGAACCTTCTTTGATCCAGTTGTCCAATTACGACTCCTATATATATATATATATATATATCAAGCCCAGTGTATGTCGCTACTCTCTAGTCTCATCAACTCTCAGCTAAGCTTTTCCAGTCTCAATTAGCGTGATCAAAGGTCCGTACCTTTTTTATTAATAACTTTTTAGCAAAGTTTATTCTCTGAATGCGATTTTATGATCCGATCGTCTAGTTTGGTTGCCGAGAAAATGCAGGAAAGTTCAAAGTATAGTCTATAGGCTTAGAACTCGAATGATGTAGTTAGTTTCTCTTGTTTTGTTCTGTTACTATTTCTGAGGACGGAGAAGTGGATTGAATTATTTGTTTGTAGTTGTAGTCTGATCGATGATATATGTGGTTTGATTTTGTTTGAGTCAGAATATAGAAGAAGATCGTCTTCATGGGAAAGAATTACCCAACAGTGAGCGAGGAGTACCAGAAGGCAGTGGAGAAATGCAAGAAGAAGCTCAGAGGACTCATCGCCGAGAAAAAATGTGCTCCTATCATGCTCCGATTGGCGTAAGCGAGTCTCTCTATCTATCTCTCTAATTTTTAATGAGTTTCTTAATTTTGACTTTTTAGTTTTTAGTTTGTTAAAAAGTTAAATATTTTTTTTAGGAAAAAAATTAAATATTTAAAGTGGATAAGACAAAATGATCTGAGGAAAACTGGAAAATATGGGGTGTTTAGTATCTGCACTTAAAAAGTTTTGGTATCTGAATATGTTCGAAAATACATGCGGATGAAAAAATGCATGAACATAATGTTGTCTAAAATAGTGTATCAAACACTCCATAAATGTGTAACTCTTTTACAATATATTTAAAGGGCTGTGTTTTATACACAATCCAAAAAAAAAAAAAATTTTGAAATTGTAACTTGAATTCATGATTTTTATGTTGGAAATCATGTCTTTGAGTTAAAGAAAGTGCTATATTTATAATATTTTCATAATATTTTCACAGTAAAAAATCATAATCTATAAGTTATTACTAATTCTCATTTGAACACACAACTTAAATTACTTTTTTACCCACTAATAACAGCTAGAATTTGCCATTCAATATTTGTTATGAAAGTGTCGTGGATATAGGATTTCGCTTTAAGGTATGGTTTCCATCATCTTTCGGATTGTGCATAAAACTATATAAAACAGTTGTTGTGCAACAAATATTACCTATATTTTGTTTGAATATTGTTGTTGGATTATATATATTTTATGAGAGGATTCTATATAATTTTTAACCATGTATATGTTCATCTTATATATCAGAATTTGGGATACATGATTACCGATACATGATTACCAGATAGTTCAACAGTAGGGTTTCTAATGATAAAGAGCTTAATCATCAAAAGTAGATGCCATATATTGAAACTCAATGGAAAAAAAGAAAGAAAGAAAGATACATGCTTATCTTAGAATAACGGAGTTTATACATGATCGTTGGGTGTTGTAGATGGCATTCGGCTGGTACCTTCGATGTGAAGACGAAGACAGGAGGACCATTTGGGACTATAAGGCACTCAGCGGAGCTTGCTCACGGAGCAAACAACGGTCTGGATATTGCCATTAGGCTTCTTGAGCCCATCAAGGAGCAGTTTCCCATTTTGTCTTATGCAGACTTCTACCAGGTAGGTACCATGCTAGCCAGCTAAATTAAATACTAGTACCATACAATCAAACTACCTAGTATAATTGATTAATTTCCCCAAGTGGCAAGGGTTACTCGGTTGTGTGTTCATTGATCTGGGATGTGACATAAATTTAAAGATTTCAATTCATGGTACTATTGGTCAATGGGAGCTTTCGAGTATCTCATGGACAAAAAGTTGAATACTCTAACAAAAAATTGGGACATTACTTCTTTATTTTGTTTAAAAAAAAAAAAACTCAAATAATTTTCTTTTATTTTCATTTATTTTCACCTTTTGGATTTGAAATTGTTAATTGCCTTTGATTCGTGTTTGCTTGTAGTTGGCTGGAGTTGTTGCTGTTGAAATTACAGGAGGGCCTGAGATTCCTTTCCATCCTGGGAGACCGGTTAGTGAATCTCAATATTCTCAACAGGATCATTATTGCTTCACATCCAACTGTGTACACGGTTGGATTGAAAGAGTGTTTTAGTTGTTAATGTGAATGAGGATCTCAATAGAATAGAAAAGACACTGGCGGTAATCTGTGACACATTTGATTGGGTGAAGTGAAAAAACGAGGACAATTAAGGAACAAAATGACTGGCTGTTCTTGAGAAGAGCAGTGTGCTATTTGAGGGATTATTTGAGAGTCGAGCAACGAATTCAATGCATGGAAGGGAGGGGGTGTATTTTGTGATCTACATCTACTAAAGAATATATAGTGATCAAACTGATTCTTAAGAGTGAATTGGCATGTCATAAAACCGAGCAAGCTAAGAACAATATAATTGATTTTAATTTTTTTTCTTGGTAAAATATTTGTTCAGAAAACTAGTTCAAAATCATATTAAATATTTTCTCATTGAAAAAGCTATTTTAAATTTAGTTTTTTCAAGTGTCTTTCCTCCCCAAAATGAGTTTTAAAATTTTGGTGTATTTAAATGCATATTCGCACCAAAAAGGTAGTTTTAAATTTGGCATTTTCACATATATATTCCCACAACAATTGGTTGTAACCTATGTCTACAAACTGGATATATTATTGTTGGTTCAACTTATATATCGTAAGTCATAACTGAACAAGTTTTGTAGTTTGTCAAACATCTCCTTAGGTTTAGTTTGGAATTGAGCCTAAGTTGTATTTTTTCTTTTCTTTATTTACTTCAGTAGATACTGCATGCTGCTCTACGTCAGTAGGGTAATATGATAACACTTGGCGAATTATGGTTTATCAAAAGGATAAAGCCAACCTATCTCATGATGTTCTAAACTCGGCTCATGTTCAATCCAGCAATAATTACAAGGCATGAATGTTAATAATTTGTTTAAAATTCAAGCAATAAGCTGGTAATTTGAAAATAAAAAATTATAAAATAATAATACATTTTTTGTGCTATTGTATATATGTGAAGTGTGGATTTTATTTTTGTTTTCCCTTTTTCTTCGGTGAAAAATTCCTTGTATAAATTCTTTTGTGCATCTAAAATTGTATGAACAGTCCTAGTTGAGCACATTTAGATGCCTGAAATTAACCCTATCAATTAGTAGTTTATGTGATGTTGTTAGACTCCATAGATTGTATTAGTTAATTCTGACATATTAACAGTATATGTGTCAAATTCTAAAAGTTACTTGTTTCTCTCAGGACAAAACTGAACCACCCCCAGAAGGTCGCTTACCTGATGCTACCAAAGGTCAGTTAATTAATTTGTTTAAAATAAAGCCATAGATAGATCATTGCAGGTGTCTAAATTTTTGTTGTAATTCAAGGTTCGGATCATCTGAGGGATGTATTTGGCCACATGGGTCTCAGTGATAAAGATATCGTTGCTTTATCCGGTGGTCACACCTTGGTATGTTCACAAATATGAAGTTCTTTTGTCACCTCCTTTCATAATTTATTACTGGTTTTGCAATAATGGAATGTTTCTACTTTCTACTAATACTTGGTTTTGAGCAATTCGTGAATTGTAGTGATTGTTGTTCTAAATGTTTTTGAAATCATTTTACAGGGAAGATGCCATAAGGAGCGTTCTGGATTTGAGGGACCCTGGACCAGCAACCCTCTTATTTTCGATAACTCCTACTTCAAGTAAGACATCTCTCTCTCTTGTTGATTTCTTGAGTTAATGTTTTCTGGTCAAGTTGATTGTATACGTTGTTTTCTTTTGTATCATCTTGTTCATTCTTTGCATATGCTAATTCTTCTACCTAAGTGTACTTTTGGATTAGCTTTTTCCTGAAACTAAATAAAACTATAAAAGTACCGTTGTACCTATTAAAAAGTTAGGCTTTAAATGGTCCAACATCAGCAAGGGAGCCAATAAGCTAAAAGAAAATTAGCCCATCCAAACACATGCACAACCAACTGATTGGTTTGAATCTTATTTAAACCAGAGAACTCCTTAGTGGAGAGAAAGAAGGTCTACTCCAGCTGCCATCAGATAAGGCTCTTCTGGAGGATCCCGTCTTCCGTCCTCTTGTTGAGAAATATGCTGCAGTGAGTATCTCACTCCTGTCCTACAGTTTTATTTATTAAAAACATATTATGTAGTGTTTTCGATTATCTAATTCAACTTTCTGGTTTCTGTCAATTTGCTTCAGGATGAGGATGCCTTCTTTGCCGATTATGCTGAAGCTCATTTGAAGCTCTCAGAGCTTGGGTGAGTGACAAACATGTTTGTATACATTTGTATCCTTCAACTGCCTAAATGCCTAATACATGCTTTAGTATCTACTCCAACTTTTCTCCTCAATCTGACTATCAAACATTATATGACATGTTTAGATTTGCCGAATGCTGAATAAAAATTGGAGAAGTGAAATGTGGCTGCTGTCTGCTGTCTAGTCTGGAGGCTGGTTCATTCTAGTGAATTTTCTGGACTGGATGAACTTCTATAGCGTGGACGTTTTGTGTGCTTTGGACCTTTAGTTTCTGGCTGTGTATGCTATTAAATTGCTATTAATGTCTGTAATATAAGTATATAACTGGTGCAAAAACAGTTACAACATTGGTGTGTTTCATTGGTGTGACCATTATGAGTTTCAACCCCAATTATAGCATATTATGTGATGGCTGTACATTGCCTATCAAAATATGTGGTGAAAAGCTTGCTCTTTCTTTAATTCTCTTTTTTTCCCCTGATGATGAAAATAGTAAATTGTAGTAGAAGAGTTGGGCGGTATGGACGACTTTAAAACTTGTGTTCAATCCATTTATCTGTTGATTGTGTTAGGAATATTGACTAGCTTCACCCAAAAATTACATTGACACAAGTAAGTCTGTCTGGTGGCATGCGAATTTGCAAGTCAATGTCAATAGGAACATATCTGGAGGATTGTGATTCAAAATTCACCAAATAGGCAGAGATGGAAGTTTTTGGTTTCTTCCTTTTTTGGCTCAAGGGGTTTCAATTTTCAAATGATGTATGTGGGTATGAATTTGGTTGGCCATACTTGGTTTGGATTTTTTTTTTTTTTTTTTTGGGGAGATACAAGTCATAGGATGTCAAAATAATGTTGACTGTAAAGATCACAAACAGAAGAAGGAAGTAAGTTGCAAGTGCCTTAAGCTAATGAAGATGAAGTATAGTTGCGGAAGTTGGCTCAAGCAGAAAGGCAGATCATTAGAACAGAGCATTGGAAGATTAGCATTTGGGCTTGATATACGACAGTCATGACTAATACGACCTATAGTTTACAATTATTCCAATTAGGAACTATATATATGAACACGTGTAATGTACTGATTGGTTGTAGGTGATTAGAATGTATAATGTGGAATTAGTTAGTTGTTAGTTATCTAGTCTTGTAGCAGTTCTGGTATATATACCTCTTGTACTCTCAGTTATTAATTAATGCAATTGAATGAAAGTTTCCTTCAATCTTGATTTTCTCTCTAGCTTCTTGTCATTCTCTCTCTTTAGTTTATTTCCTAGCTCTCTGTTTTCTTATATGTTATCAGAGCTTCGTGCTTCTGTCAATGGCAAACCAAGATCAAACTTCACAATCTTCTTCTTCTCAATCCAATGCTCATCGTGAGCTTTCTCCAATGGAGGATTCGAGAAGTCCATTTTTCTTGCATCATGGAGAGTCACTAGGTGCAATTCTTGTTACTCAGCTCTTGACAGAAGACAATTATCCTACTTGGGCTAGGGCAATGCGTATGGCATTGGATGCGAAAAGCAAGCTAGGTTTTGTGGATGATTCCATAACAACTTCCATGGCAATTACTCCTCTGGAAAAGATTGCCTGGTCAAAGAACTGTTGGGAAATTTAGACCCCGATTGATAGAATTAACAAGTTTTAAACCCAAGTTGTTAATTAGATTTATTATGAATAAAACTTGTTAAAACAAACAAACATCAATATCGTGTCAAAATCATGCAGCAGAAAAATAAATAAGACAAGATATGATGACCCAGGAAAACCAATGAAACCAACCAGTTTCACAGTAAAAAACCTGGGGGGAAACATTCCCGAAAAGCAATTCACTATAGTAAAGAGAAGTTTCAGATCTAGTACAAAACCTTTGTCCTTAGACTCTACAATCCCCGTAGATGAACTCACAGCAGAAATCTTCTACCGCTTCAGAACCTCTGAACTCTTCAATATATGAACGCCACCCTTTTTGTTGCACGGATCCCAGTACGTGACTAACTCCTTTGCACGAATCCCAGTACGTGACTCATTCACCAACTTGAGGAAGAAGAATGTTGGCTGCAAAGTTCTTCATTTCATCAACAATGAAGATCAAGAAGCACTTGGTTACAAAATCCTAAGGCACAAAAGACGCAGTAGCTTCTTTATGAGAAAATAAGGTATCGGTCACATTTTGCATATGTTCTCCTTGTATTCTCTTATGTGACGGCCTCTAAAATAAGCCTTATATAGGTCTAGGGTTGTGAGAAAAGAAACCCTACTCAAATACATAAGTTTGGCCCAAAAATAGAAATCTGAATTTCCGTAACCTCGACAGATAGCAGCTATCGAGGAGGTGTCGAGAAGGTGTCGAGGGGACAGAAGCTTTCTCGATCGATCGACCAGCTATCGAGATTGCGATAAGAATCAGCTGAAGAGCTCGACAGATAGCCAGGTGTCGAGGAGGTGTCGAGAAGCTATCGAGATATCTGTCCGCAGGTGTCGAGCTATTTGTCCAGCTTTATTAAACACCTTTTCTTCACTTGTTTCTTGGTTCAATCTTCATGGCTTTAATACTAGACTTGAACAACATGTTTCTTCAAGTATTAAACACAACTTAGATCTACCCAAATACAAGTAAAGTGCATTTTGTCAAAAAATTAGCCAACTACATAAAATAGTGACATATGTTTCTAACAAGTGAAACGCATATGTCCTAACAAGAACAATTCCATGATTTCTTCATGGATCTTGAATTCAGTATCTCCTCAGTCCTCACATCACTGCATGTGTGATTTACAGAAACATTGCAATGGAGGTTTGGAATTCACTCAGGAATTGTTTCTCACAAGCTAATGGTCCACAGATTTCACAGCTTCAGAAACAAATTTCAACAATTATGCAAGGAGATGCAACAATGACTACTTTCTTCACTGATCTTCAAACTTCTTGGGATCAATTGCTTAATTTCAGACCTTTACCATGTTGTTCTTGTGGTAAATATGTATGTGGTGTGAATGACAAGATCACATCTTTTCATCATCAAGATTCCTTGATGCAATTCCTTAATGGCTTGAATGAATCCTATTCACAGGTCAGAACTCAGATTCTGATGATGGAGCCAAGTTCCTCAATTGACAAGGCTTTTTCTTTGGCGATACAAGAGGAAAGGCAGAGGGCTTTAGGTTTCAATGAAGGTCCTTCAGTTGATTCAACTACTCTTTCAGTCAAGACTTAAGAATTCAATCAAGTTGGGAAGAACACAAAAGGAAAGGGCAGACCTATATGCAGTCACTGTGGCAAAGTTGGTCATTTCATGGAAAAGTGCTATAAACTAGTAGGATTTTCACCGAAGTACAAGCAAAGGGGCAAAGTGTCTATGGCTAATCAAGTGATTCTTGATGGTGAACCTGGTCAATCTGAGGCTACATCACAGTTAGGGTCTTTCCCTTTCACATCTAAACAATGCCAACAACTGTTGTCAATGTTGAGCTCTCATGCATCTTCTTCTGGCACCAATGATGCTATTCACTTAGCAAATTTAGCTCTCTCAGGTATTTCTTGTGCCTCTTTCCAAGATTCTATTTGTCTTAACTTGAAGAATTCAGTTTTTACTAAAAATCCTTCAAAGAAAATAGCTTATAATGAAGAAACTTGGGTTCTTGATACCATTGTTATTAAATCCGTTCCATTTCGGCCGGAATGGCCAGAAAATTTCGTACCGGGATGCAATCTGGAACAGTAATGCCACCTATTCCACCTCGGGTCCAATTCTGGACAGTTTCGAGTCATTCCGGCCATTCCGGTCAATTCCGGTCAATTTCAGCCGAAATGTAAATTTCGGCCAGTAGCAGTTTTTAGCCAAAAAAAAAAAAAAAAAAAACTTAAATTAACAAACCCATCAGCACAGCATGTTTCCACCTAGCATTGATCGCCTGAAGAAGTTCAAATCAAATATGCTACGAAGCTACCAAATGATTTGAAAAAAAAAAGAAAAAAGAAAAAGGAAGAAGAAGAGAATAGAAATTTAGAGCCATTGTGGAGTAAGCTCAAGTTTTAGCTGCGTTTAAAACTTTCTTCTTCAATGCTGCACTTAAACTTCTGTTCTGGCCTCTGGGCCTCTGAAACTTTCCAAGAACTTGTAACTTATGGGAATTTGAAGTGAAGAAGAATAATAAGAGTGGAGGAGAAAGTCATTGCACGTGGGTGATGGTGGGGTTAGGTGAAAAGGGGGCTTCCTAGTATATAGATATCCATCAATGTTTGTTTATTTACAAAAATACCCAAATTTGAATTTTAAAATAATCAATCTAATTAATTTATTATTATGGCATCATTTCTTTTAAAACACTATATTACATTCATTAAATGATATTACATATGTAAACTCTGGCTTAAGAATATATATATATATATATATATATAAAGTGGTGATTCCGAAACTGTCTAAAACGGTACACTGAAATAGGCCGGTATCGAAATATTCCGTTCCAATAGACAAACCGGAACGGGCACCGAAACGGTATTCATAACATTGCTTGATATAGGGGCTACTAACCATATCATCCATTCTATTTCATTGTTTACTAAGATTACTAGTTACATATCTTCTTTTGTTCATTTGCCTAATGGTGAAAAAGTTCTTGTCACACATATAGGCATAGTTCAGGTCACTTCCATCTTAATTCTTGAGGATGTGATTTGTGTCCTAGCCTTTACTTTCAATCTGATTTCAGTGAGCAAATTAAACAAGTCTTTGTCATGTTGCATGGTTTTTCTTTCCAATTATTGTTTCATATAGGACCTTACTTGCTGGAAAATGATTGGATTAGGTAAGCTTCATAACAATTTGTACCTGCTGCAAATTTCAGACAATTGCAAGTCTATCTTAGAAGCTACTATTGTCCTAGAGTCAGTTTTGCAGTCCTTTGTTCATTCTGTTTCTCATGTTCCTACTGTTACTAAGCCTTACTTGTGGCATCTTTGATTAGGACATGTATCTGATGACAAGCTTCATCATTGTATATTTGATGTATCTTCTTTTCATTCCAATAAAGAATGTGTTGTTTGTCCTATTGCAAAGCATAAAAGTTTACATTTTCCTAATTCTAATCATTTGTCTACTCATGCTTTTGATTTAATTCCATTGTGATGTATGGGGACCATTTGCTAAAGCAACTCATGATGGCTTTAGATGCTCTCTTACTATTGTAGATGATGCTACAAGATCCACATAAGTTTATCTCATGAAATCTAAAACAGATACTAGGCCTTTACTAATTTCATTTTGCAATATGATTTACAATCAATTTCAAACCAGCATAAAAGTGATTAGAACTGACAATGCTCAAGAGTTTTTCCTCAAAGATTTTTATGCTTAACATGGGATTATCCATCAACACTCCTGTGTTGCTACTTCACAACAGAATTCAGTTGTGGAGATAAAGCATCAACATATTCTAAACATTGCAAGGGCATTGATATTTCAATCTAAGATACTACTTTGTTATTGGGGAGATTGTGTTTTGACAACAGTTTACATCATAAATAGGCTGTCTAGTACTGTTTTAGAACACAAAACTCCTTTTAAGAAGCTTTATAGCAAGGTTCCTTCTTATCATCATTTAAAAGTTTTTGGATGTCTTTACTTTGCTTCTACTTTAGTCCACAATAGGTCTAAGTTTGCACCTAGATCAATTCCTTGTGTTTTTCTTGGTTACCCTTTTGTTGTTAAGGGTTACAAGTTGTTAAACTTGGTCACAAGGCAGATTTTCATTTCAAGGGATGCTTCTTTTCATGAAACTGTTTTCCCATTCATTTCTTCTGCCTATTCACCACACTCCACTATTTCCCTTCCTCACATTTAGAACCTGATTCCATGTTTTTAGAACTTGCCATTACTTCATCAGATATTCCTTCTTCTGATTCTGCTTCTATTCATGTTTCTGACCAACCTTTAGACTCTTCTATTCCTATCATACTTGATTCTATCATACCAGATTTTGTGTCTTCAGATCCTATCATACTAGATTTTGTAGAACCTGGTTCTTTGCCTTTTGACCAAGGGCCTAATGTTGTTCCACATGCTTCCCTTCCTTCTTTAAGAAGATCCTCTAGGGCTACCAAACGCCCTTCCTACTTGCAAGACTACAAGTGCAGCATTATCATTTCCAATGAGCTTACACAGTCTAATCCCATCATCAGCAAGTCAGGTTCTACCTCAGTCAATCAAGGTACCAAATACCCTCTTTCTGACTATCTTGATTCTTCACATCTATCTCCCTCATATGCCAATTTTTGCTTTCTTATTACCTCTATACCTGAACCAAGATTCTATCATGAGGCTGTTAAGGATCCTAAATGGCAAGAGGCCATGAATGCTGAGATTGCAGCCTTGGTTTCTAATAATACTTGGACTCTTACTTCTTTGCCTTCAAACAAAAAGGCCATTGGATGTAAATGGGTTTATAGGGTGAAATACAAGGTTGATGGTTTTGTGGAGAGATATAAAGCAATGTTAGTTGCTAAAAGGGTTTACTCAACAAAAGGGGTTGGATTTTACTGACACCTTCTCATCAGTTGCCAAATTGACTACTGTTAAGACTCTTCTTGCCATATATGCTATGAAATGGTGGCATTTAGTCCAACTAGATGTCAATAATACTTTCTTAAATGGGGATCTTCATGAGGAAGTGTATATGCAACTCCTTCAGGGCTTTCACAGCAAAGGGGGGAATGTTGTTTGCAAATTAAACAAGTCTTTATATGGGCTTAAACAAGCATCAAGGCAGTGGAATGCTAAATTTTGTTCTGTCATCAAGCAGCATGGTTTTAAGCAATCTAAGACTGACTACTCACTGTTTACAAAGAAGTTTAATGATTCTTTCATAGCTTTGGTGGTTTATGTTGATGATATTCTCATAGCAAGCAACAATGTTCAAGCAGTTGAAGAACTTAAGGTTTCTTTAGATCAACATTTTAAACTTAAAGACCTTGGAGGTTTAAATTATTTTCTTGGTCTTGAGGTAACTAGATCAGACAAAGGAATTACTTTGTGTCTACGAAAATATGCATTAGAGGTCTTGAAGGATGCAGGAATGTCAGCTTGCAAGCTTAGCAAGGTGCCAATGGAATAGAATTTGAAGTTAAGCAAGTTTCAAGGAAAGTTGCTCTCTGATACAGGTGTGTACAGAAGGTTGGTGGGCAGACTGTTGTATCTAACTATCACCAGGCCAGACATTGCATATCTTGTTCACAAGTTAAGCCAATTCATGTCAAAACCTAGGAAGCCTTACCTGGATGCTGCTTATAAGGTGCTGCAATACATAAAAAGTTGTCCTAGACAAGGTATCTTGCTATCTGCTACATCAGATTTCCACTTGAAAGCTTATACAGATGCTGATTGGGCATCTTGCATTGATACCAGAAGGTTGACTTCAGGGTATTGCATATTTTTGGGCGATTCTCTAGTGTCATGGAAGTCTAAGAAACAGTTTATAGTGTCAAGATCTTCTGCTGAAGCAGAGTATAGGGCTATGGCTATCACCGTTTGTGAAATGACTTTGTTACTAGCCTTATTGAAAGATTTAGAGATTTATCATCTTGCATTGATACCAGAATGTCGACTTCAGGGTATTGCATATTTTTGGGTGATTCTATATTGTCATGGAAGTCTAAGAAACAGTTTATAGTGTCAAGATCTTCTGCTGAAGCAGAGAATAGGGCTATGGCTATCACCGTTTGTGAAATGACTTTGTTACTAGCCTTATTGAAAGATTTAGAGATCTATCATCCTTAACCTGCTCTTCTGTTTTGTGACAATCAAGCTGCTATTTACATTGGAGAAAATCCAGTGTTCCACGAAAGAACCAAACACATAGAAGTGGACTGCCATCTAGTCAGAGATAAGGTGCAAGATAATGTTGTTAGGTTGTTCTTTACTCCTACACATTCACAATTGCCAGATTTGCTTACAAAAGCTCTCAACAATCAACAATTGAAGTACTTATTGGGCAAGATGAATGTTGTGAACATCCATAGTTCAGCTTATCACCTTGAGGGGGGATGTCAAAATAATGTTGACTGTAAAGATCACAAACAGAAGAATAAGGAAGTTGCAAGTGGCTTAAGCTAATGAAGATAAAGTATAGTTGAGGAAGTTGGCTCAGGTAGAGAGGCAAAGCATTAGAACAGAGCATTGGAAGATTAGCATTTGGGCTTGATATACGACAATCATGACTAGTACGACCTGTAGTTTACAATTAATCCAATTAGGAACTGTATATATGGACACGTGTAATGTACTGATTGATTTTAGGTGATTAGATCTGTATAATGTGGAATTAGTTAGTTGTTAGTTGTCTAGTCTTGTAGCAGTTCTGGTATATATACCTCTTGTACTCTCAGTTCTTAATTAATGCAATTGAATGAAAGTTTCCTTCAATCTTGATTTTCTATCTAAGGCAGCTCCAGGCCTACAGCTCAGCTGCTTTCAAAACTCTCTGGCGGAGTTGAATCTTGAATCTGAGTTATTGGTTTATTCCACCTCTTTCATTTGCTCCATTCTGTTCATTTTTGGTCTATTTTGGCACGTCTAATCTGTTTTGATGAGTTTCAACTCTTAACCATTTCAGTCCAGTGTTGGCACTTGTGTCTGATATGAGTTTATTGCACTATTTTTGAAAATTTTCTAAATTTAAAACATAACTGTTAGAGGTTAATTGTACAGATCCACCTTGTGTAGTGTTAAGTAATAAACATAGTAATTCTACACTGTCACCTACTGGCCCTACTAGCAGCTCCTGGATTGCTTACTACAGCTACTAGTTCTGGTGTTGGAGATGGAGAGCACTGGAGATATTGGTCACTGCTGCAGGATATTAGAATGTCTAGTTAGCTCGGCTAATAAAATCTTTCGTCATTGAGTAAGAGACTAGAGTTCAAACTTTGCCTATATCAAAAACTAATTGGTGTCTTAGCCTGATAAAGAACAATTGTTATTGAGCAAACACTATAGGTTGAAATTCTATAATGTTTAATTAAAAAAATATATATGTTTCTGTAATTTTGATGTACTAATTCTGGTTGTAATTCAGCTTGCTTTGGTATCCAAAAACAAAAATACTGATATATTTCATTCGCTAAATGAAATTGATATTGATTTTGAACATTAATGCCAGGGTACCCTCTGGGATTTTGACACTGAAACTGAATTCACTTTAGTTGGGCTGGAATTAGCTTAGACCAAGGTGCCATAATAAATTACTGTGATATGTACACGGTATACCCCCAAATTAGAGAATGTGAGAAAATGGAGAACGTTGCAAGAAAGCTTGCTGAGGGGATCTCATGACAGTACAGTTTTATTTCAAGTGTAAAAAGTATACTTGGACTGCATATTGGACCAGATTCAATATAATTGGTGCTAGTTCAGCCCAAAACAAATCCAATTTGGTAAACGTTTCCTCCTATTGAAAACTCTCATGGAAACTAAAATATTATTTAAAAACAAAACTCAAAATTAAGATCGTATGGAAATTAAATGAATGCTGATTGTCAAAGTACGATAAGTGGCTGAGCTTTGGGGGTTTCGGGAGGGTCTCATCCTTTGCAGCAACCTAAACATTCATTCTTTACTCATTGAACTTGATGCTAAAGCTGTTGTGGATATTTTTCTTAATCCAAACTATCAAAACAAAGCTGTTTCGCCAATTTTGGATGACTGCAGAGAATTGTTGCTTCAGTTTCATCAGGTTCAGCTTAGACATTGCTTTCGCCAAGCCAATCGCTGTGCGGATATGTTAGCTAGGAAGAGTATTGAGCAAGATGTTGTTTTTATTTCCTTTAATTGTCCGCCTGTGGACATTAGAAGTATCCTAGATGAGGATGCTATTGGTTTGTATGTGAACAGGGTCTGTTTTGTTTCTGATGTCCCTGGTTAGTTTGTTGAATGAAATCATTTTTATAACCAAAAAAAAAAAGTACGATAAGTGAATTATTGAAGATCTGTATAATTACTCTTGGTAGTTGGTAGTTGGTATCACCACTCGAAATTACTTTACTTTCTAGGCCACAATTAAACAGTAGTCCTTCAAAAAGAGAGGTACCAATGTACCATTAAGCTCGAATCCAATGTTTATCAACATGAAGTTGGGAATATATATATATATATGTGTGTGTGTGTGTAGCCTAATTTCATACTGATACTGATGTAATGGAAAGTTTTTTATTGTTTATTATTGTTGGAAGAAAAGAAGGTCCAATTGTTTATTATTGTGCACCAATCCATAGTGGAAAGTTTCTTTTCAACACAACAAAACAAAACAAAGTGGCTGCTCCTCTATATACTTAGACATTACGAAAGGACTTTCTATTTTGTTTGCTATCATAGAGGCAGCCAATACTCTGCCATTGTTAAATGGTCAAAAAATTCAATGGGAGCCACTAATTAATAACAGAGATACCTACCTTCGTGGTAGATTCCATACCAAAGTTCAACAAGCTAAAGAAAAAGTGGAAGGCATTAAAAGACAACAAGAAATCAACTATCTTTTTGTAAAGTATAGCAACAAAGCTCATCTCCCACGACCTGATAAAAAAGGCAACCCCTTAATCAACCCACGAAGAATGGCAGATCTTATTGAAAGTCCTGAAAAAGTCATCTAAAGGAACTATGGGGTTTCCTTTTGTCATCAACTTCCACGAGCATTTTATGCTTTTTTTTTTTTTTTTTTTGAACGAACGAGCATTTTATGCTTTAAATCCAAACTTATCATGACTGTTTGGAAAAGTATTTCAAACCTAAGCCAGTTTATAAATGTTAGTTTTAGTCTTTTTTTTTTTTTTTTTTTTTTAACTAAATGTGGAGTTTTTTTTTTTTGAGAAATCATGCTTAAATGTGGAGTTTTGATGGGTTTGGTGCGATAGTGTTGGTATGATCCCACCCAAGAGAAAAGATATAAACATTATGCTTTCGTTCTTAGATCACAATCTAATGTGATGTTAAATTGTTAACTAAGTAATTCAATAAATAATTTTAACCTTTTCTTAAAAAAAACTAATTTTCAAAATATATTATAACTAAAATTATCAAACGAATATCTCAAATCAATAAGAAATAGATTAATCACACGCAATGATATTGATATTTATGTGGAAAACTCTTTATCTTTAAATGAAAAAAACTATGAGACTAATTAGTCTCATATGTGGAAAGATCTTTCTTTTTATGTGAAAAACTCTGTCTCAAGTTACAATAATTGGTGGCTTCAGCTTGCTCTTAGAATTAGTTGTTACAATTAACATTTGCTCATAGGGGATACTAGCACCCAACTTGAAGAAACCTCCCCCTATCTCCATCCCTTAGGGAATGTTTGGTTGGGTGAAAACAGGGAGAATGAAAAAATATGGAGAGGAAAATAGGGTGAAAAATGACATTTTTCATTGTTTGGTTCAGAAGAGAAAACAAGAGAGACAGAAAATAGGGAGAAAATTTTTCCCTCCGAGCCCACCTTTTTTTATCTCCCCAATTTGGAAGGAAAAAATGTTAAATGATGTGTTTTACACAAATACTCTCACTTTATTCATCTCACTTGTGACATTTTTGCTACCCACGTTTTTGTTGCCTAGTTAAACTATTAGTGCAAGATTTGATTTATACAAGTTTTAGTGCAAGTTGATTTGCCCAATTGCCCAATTAAACTATTAGTACAAGTTTTAATTTATAAGTTTTACCCAGTTGAAGTGCAAGTTGATTTGCCCAGTTGCCCAATTAAATTATTAGTGCAAGTTTTGATTTATAAGTTTTGCCCAGTTGAATTGCTTAGCTTATTTGTTGCCCACGTTATAGGAATACCTTAGTTGCAAAATCTTTTGCCTAGCTAAATTTATATGTACACTATTTTAATTTTTACATAATAATAATAATAATAATTTATATGTATGATGTGGTAAATTTTATATTATTTAATGAGTACAAATCAAGGGTATAATAGTCAATTTATATAAATTACATTTTTTATCCTCCCACTTTTCTTTTCAACCAAACAAAAGAGTTTTCCATCCTCCAATTTTTCCATCCTCCCACTAATTTTCTATCCTTCCACTTTTCCACTCCTCCAACCAATCAGACCCTTAGGATATATTTAGTTGGGGTGAAAATAGGGAGGATGGAAAATATGAAGAGGAAAATGGGTGGAAAATGGCATTTTCTATTGCTCAGTTCAGGAAAAAAAAAACAAGAGAGACAGAAAATGGGGAGCAAAATTTTCTTTCTGGGCCCACCTTCTTTTATGCCCCTAAGTTGAGAGGAAAATGAGGAGGAAAAAATGCTGAATGATGTACTTTACACAAATACCCTCACTTTATTCATCTCACTTGTGACGTTTTTGCTGCCCACATTTTTGTTGCCTAGTTAAACTACTAGTACAAGATTTGATTTATAAAAAAATTAGTGCAAGTTGATTTGCCTAGTTAAATTATTTGTGCAAGTTTTGATTTGCCCAGTTGCCCAATTAAACTATTAGTGTAAGTTTTGATTTATAAGTTTTGCCCAGTTGAATTGTTTAGCTTATTTGTTGCCCACGTAATAGGAATACACTAGTTGCAAAATCTTTTGCCCCGCTAAATTTATATGTACACTATTGCAATTTTTACATTATAATAATAAAAATAAAAATAATAATTTATATGTATGACGTGGTAAATTTTATATTATTTAATGAATACAAATAAATCTATTTCTTACATATTATATAATAAGGGTATAATAGTCAATTTATATAAACTACATTTTTTATCCTCCCACTTTTTTTTTTCAACCAAATAAAAGAGTTTTCTATCCTCTTACTTTTCCACTTCTCCAACCAATCAGGCTCTTAAAATATGCCACATTGGACTGGGTTGGGGAAGATGGCTGTGGATCAATTGAGGATGGTCATCCCTATGAATCAATAAGTTGTCAATTATTAAAGTTTAAGCTAATAAGTTTTAAAATGGTCATCCCTATGAATCAATAAGTTGCCAATTATTAATGTTTAAGCTAATAAGTTTTAAAAGTTTGAAACATCGAAATTCATGGTGAAGCGATTAGCATATTAAAAAGTGGAAAGTTTTAAATTCAAAATATTTGGGAGTAACTATGTAATCCTATTTTGGAGGACAGCATGATTCTTTGAGTGAGGGCTGAAATTTGCTGAGTGTAATCTTGTGTTAGGAGGATGGGCATCCTCCTAAAACTCTTTTGGCTTTGTCATATGTAAAAGACAATTCTTGTATCTTTTGCCAAGTTGAGTGAGCCAATCCATTATCATGTGAAAATTTAATCCTTTTTATATTTAGACCCTTCTATTTATACTTTGTTGTTGTTTTTGTTTGTTTGTTTTTTTTTAATTTTTTTAATTTATAATTCAATAGTTATAATAGGGGGCGTGAATTTAAACTTTAGATGTTTTTATTGAAAATACGAAAGAATATTAGTTGAGCTATAACGCTTTTTAAGTACAATATTTTTTTGATAAGGCCTAGGCTGGGTTTGGATAGCACTGAAAAGGGAAAAAATGTGCGTCTACGTTTTTTTCTGTGGGTCCCGTACATTGTTCATAGGACTCACAAATACAGATTTCAGCAATTTTTTCTTTAAAGCTGAGTTCCACGACACAATTCACACATTAAAAATTATTTTGCTATAATATTTTCAATTTTCAATTTTCAATAATAAATAGTATCTAAACACAACCCTAATACCTAGTACCATTTGCAAATATAATTTCATCCAACTAACTAATCGGTACATATGTTGTATATATACTTTAAAATGGAGAGTAGGCCCACCATTATTATTATATATAAATGCTATGGTCTTTGATTGAAGGGCAATTAAAATACAATATTAGTATTACTATTCACCACATCTTATGGCATAGAATTATAATAAATGATCCATCATGAGGCCCAGAACACCGAATAATTGTATACTATGAAATATGAAATAGATTTTATCTTCTAAAATTTTATAAAGCTTTCTCACCTAATATATTCGTTTTTATTTGGGTGCATTCGATAAATATTTTGGTAATAGATCTTATGTTGACAGTGCTAGAATGTCTGTAATATCATACTATACTCGTTTAAAAATTAAAACAGGAACTTTTGACTAGTGTCCAAGTCCTGTGACTCCCACGTTTTGGCATTTATTACTTCCAAGCTATGAGCTATCCCCTGCGATGGTGTGAATGCATGAATGTTGTTGTGTCCATCTACATCACAAAATGTATATTAAGGGACCATTAACCAAAATGTCATTAATTATTTTTAGATAAATTGAAACGACGATTGGGTTCGGTAGGAGTTGGTCAAGGATAAAATAAATCTTCATGTCAATTTCAAAGCATATACTCCGATTCATACAAAATTTTCTCGAGTCAGATTTCTTTCTCAAAAAAAAAAAAGAAAAAAAAAAAGATGCCTTTCAGATTTCAAAATCTTATCCATAAAATGCGTTAATTTTTTTTGGCAATAACTAAGTCTTCCCTAGTCAACATGAGAAAGACGTTGTAATTTGTATACAATTATTGTTACATATAATACCATCCTGAGGATTTAATTAAAACATTTTTTTATAAAATAAGTATATTTTTAAACTTTACATTCTTTAAATACACTTATCTCTCCAAAAAAAACTTTAGATACACTATTTTTGTTATCTTTTCAATTAAAAAAAATTATAGCAATAAGCTAATTCAAATGTACACTAATATAGGCTAAAACCCAACAGTATCGTGAAGTCATCAATATCTACAAGGGCGTGGAGGATAAAACAGTAGTAATTATTCACCGTATCAAAAAATTCAAAACTAATAAAAACTAATCAACCCAATTACGAAACAGATTGAAATTCTTATCAGTTAAAAAAATATAATGAAAATTAATATGTATAAATATTACTCCTATAATATTATGACTAAAAAAGAAAGAAACGAAGGAAACAAAAACAATGAAAGTAGTGATGTGATGTAAACGACTGGTGCAAAACTAGTGGTGGTGGCCCACATTAGTATAATCCGAATCTCATTGTTACACAAGCACATTAATCTCTACTAACTTCGAGGCCACAAGAGTGACCACTTTTGTGGGTCCTCATTTGCCAACCCCTTCTCTTTCCCAAACGAAACTGCCTGTGACTGTGACTGTGACCCAACCATAGTCCAAAACAAGACTCCCAACTCACTCTCAAACACACACTCTCTCTCTCTCTGACTCTTTTCTTCTTTCTCTCACCAAATCATTCTTTCAATTTCAAAGATCAAAAACACAAACACACTTATCCAGCAAAACCAACATACATTCTATAATCTTTTACTTAAAAACAAATAAAGAAAGAATCAATTCTGTTTTCATTTAAAAAAAAATATATTGTTAGTGACTCTCTATTATTAGTTGGCTTTACCATTTTCCTTGTTACTTTATATCTGTAGCACAGAGTGGCTTTTCTTTGCTCTCTTTCTTTTTGCACCATTTCTATGGCTATCAACCTCTCAGTTTAGCTAGCTTTTTTTCACACCCATCATGGAGATTAAGCCTCTCCTGTTATCTCTCTTCTTCTTCTTCATTCTTCTTCTCTTGGATGCCTCCAAAGCTCAGATGCCAGGTACTCTCTCTCTCTCTCTCTCTCACACACTCTCTATAACTCTCTCTTATGTATATTTCTAACCAAATTTTTTATTTTTTATTTAAAATGGGTTTGAATTACTCTGATCTTTTTATTGCCCTGTACATGAATTCTAATCTTGCTTCAACTGTCAATTTGATATCTGTCTTTTTTTTTTCTTTTTTTAATTATAAAGTAATATTTTTTAAGAAATTTTTTTCACTTGGGTGTGACTGTGACTAATGGCAATGAACAATTGGAAGGGAAAGTTACAATCTTTACAGCCCTACTCCAAGGAACTAACAACAAAACGAATAAAAAAAATGATGAACTGGGAAATTTTAGAGCAAAGAAAAACACTAAAACAGTGACTTTTCGTCGTTTTGACTTTTGTGGTGGATATAATAAATGATGGAAAATAAGGAATTTAAACCGTAATAAGTCTTAATTGAAAGGTAAACACTTTAAACCCTGTGCTTAATCAACTCCCTCAAAAGTCAAGAACATTTCAACTGTACTGTAGTAATTACATTAATATTGTTTCCTTAATAACTTACAACAACCAAAAACTTTGACCTTTTTAGGTAGTCTTGTAAGATTTGAATTGCATTAAAATATCACATCTTTTATTAATTTTTTTGCCAATTAAGTTGATATGAATAATCTGCATGCTTATAAGTGGGTTATGAATTGAATTTATGAGTCACTTTTTTGGAATGTTGTGGGAAGTTTGAATGTTTGATCAATCCGGTTTGGGTTGTTGAATATGTCCAAGTCCTGTAAATTATCAAGTAAATCAATAAGTTAAGATCCTAATCCATTTCCGTTGAACTTTAGAATAATTTGCAATGCGCATATATATATGTGTGTGCGCGCGCGTGCCGCATATGTTAACTTTGTATGCCACTATTACAAGGGATGAGTTTTTTTGCTATACGAGATTTATTTCAAGACAACATTGATGCCGCTCCTATTTCTGTTCTTTTGATGCATCTTTGTTTATAATTGCATAAGGTTGTCCCAATTAGGTGATTTTTATACTCACTGAATTGGCTTTTAGATTTTGCCTGTCATGTGATAATTACATTTGTTAGAGAATAACAGTTCCTCATAGAGTTTTCCTTGTAAAAATTGCATGTAGGAGTTTGGAATCACTTTTCTTCTACATTAATGTTTCTAACAGATTTTGTCTTTTAACTCAGGTTTTGTCAGTTTTGACTGTGGAGGCAAAGAAAATTTCACAGACGAAATTGGTCTCGAGTGGACTCCTGACATTAAACTGATTTATGGAGAAACAGCTGGTATATCTGTTGCAAATCAGACACGCAGGCAATACCAGACCCTGAGACACTTCCCTGCAGATAACAGGAAGTATTGTTACACGCTTAATGTCATAAGTAGGTCTAGGTACCTTCTGAGAGCAACATTCTTGTATGGTAACTTTGACAACAACAATGTTTATCCGAAATTTGACATTTCCCTTGGGGCGACTTACTGGTCCACAATAGTCATTTCGGATGCTAGTACTATAGAAGTCCGAGAGCTAATATTCCTGGCTTTAAGTCCTACTATCAGTGTGTGCTTATCCAATGCTACAACTGGGCAGCCATTTATATCTACTCTTGAGCTCCGACAATTTAATGGTTCAATTTACTACACAGATTTTGAGGAGCTGTATTACCTCAGTGTCTCTGCAAGGATAAACTTTGGTGCAGATAGCGAAGCTCCAGTTAGGTATGCTTAGAATATTTGGTTAGAAGTGCCTAACAGCCTGCTATTTTGAATACATGGTTATCTGAACGCATTATAAAATAAATAATATACACGAAACAGTATGAGAAGAAAACATTAAGTTACTAAAGCTATTGTCATGCACATAGATGCCTAACACCCTATTAAGGGAATTTTGAAGTAGGAGAGGGTTAGTAGCTACACATTTATTATTTGAAGTTTTTTTCCATATTATGAGAAGATCTGATGACTGTATCTTTGTTATTCTAGGTATCCTGATGATCCCTTTGATAGAATATGGGAGTCAGACTCTTTGAAGAAAGCAAATTACCTTGTTGATGTTGCTGCTGGAACTGAAAAGGTGTCAACCCGAAAGCCAATTTATGTAAACAGTAAAGAGGTACCACCTCAAAAAGTGATGCAGACAGCTGTAGAAGGCACAAATGGGTCATTAACTTACCGGTTAAATTTGGATGGTTTTCCTGGTTTTGGATGGGCAGTCACCTACTTTGCAGAAATTGAAGATTTGGATCCAGATGAGACTAGAAAATTTAGACTAGTCCTTCCAGGAAATACTGATTTAAGCAAGGCTGTAGTCAATATTGAAGAGAATGCTCAGGGAAAATATCGTCTTTATGAGCCTGGATATACCAACTTATCCCTTCCCTTTGTATTATCTTTTAGATTTGGAAAAACATCTGATTCTAAAAGGGGGCCTCTTTTGAATGCTATGGAGATAAATAAGTATCTGGAGAAAAATGATGGTTCTTTAGATGGTAAGTATAACAATGGTTCCTTGAGTATACATAGTATGATTTTTTTGCTCTTGAGCATTGTTCTTTACCATGAACTTCGATGCGTTGCAGGAGCGTCTATTGCAAAAATAGTTTCATATTACTCATCATCTGGTTGGGCACAAGAAGGTGGTGACCCATGTCTACCAGTTCCATGGTCATGGGTGCAGTGTAACTCGGATCCACGACCAAAAATTTTTAGAATGTAAACTTTTAGGCCTTTTTGAGGTTTTATCTCATCAATACCTAATCAGTTTTGCTTTGCTTAAAGTTAGTCCCATACATAGATGAATACAGATGTCACTGATCTAACCTCAATTACTTTCTGTCCCTGGTGCTTGGCAGTACATTGTCTGGAAAGAACTTGACAGGGATTATCCCTTCAGACTTTGCAAAGTTGACTGGTTTAGTTGAGTTGTAAGTTTGGTACCACATTTCCATTTTTCTGGAGGGTGATAATTGGTTTCCATGATTAGTTTCACTAGTATTGATGACCCTTGAAGCATCATAATCCATGTCTTTTGGTTGCAGGTGGCTTGATAATAATTCATTGAGTGGTCCAATACCTGATTTTACTGGATGCGTAGAATTGAAAATCATGTAATCTATCATAAATTTTTCTCTTTATCATGGGGGTTTTAATAAAAAAATTAGCTAACCAGTCTTTACCTTGTATAGTCATCTCGAGAACAATCAGTTGACGGGTGAGCTGCCTTCCTCTTTGACGAACCTACCAAATTTGAGGGAATTGTAAGTTATCACGATTTCTATATTGGTTTATTTAATGCCTTCCAATTTCAAAGATTCTTTACCTTAAGTTGATGCATTAGAAATTATATGTGTTATGATAGATCGTAAGATATACTCCATATTTGTATTCATTCTCATTTATTTTAAGTAAGTGTTGTCATTCTGTTTGAGCTGAAGATCTTATATACTTGATGCATCTGGTGGTTGCAGGTATGTGCAAAACAATATGTTGTCAGGAACTATACCATCGGGTCTTCTCAATAAAAACTTGATTTTGAAGTGAGTGTGACTTTTTGCAATTAAAATTGGGATTCCATAAATTGTGACATGTTAAGAAAGGAGAATATTATTGACATGCGCACATATTAAAAAAAATTTAATCTTAAAATGTATGACCGCATTGCTTTGGAAACGTTAGCATGTAATTTTTAACTAAGTTCTCTAGAAAATGAAAATGGTCTTTGGAACATGAAAATGATACAGTTTAAACCAAACAAGGTCACAATTGCAGTCAAATGCGTTTTCTTAACATGGTTTTAGACTGAGAGGTCTAGATTTGTTTAGATTTTTTAGCACGACTTTGCGTATGGATGGCCACATAAGTAATTTTGGAAGTAATAAGGAATTAGATGTCATTTTAAGCTAATTTTGTCTAAGAGGGATACCCATTTGTTGAACTACTTTTAACTTTTCCTCCTCTTTAAAAGTTTGTTGTTTTGGAGAAGATATCATTGCTTTCAACCAAATGGATAATGATAGGATCATAGGACTCAATTTTTGTATATTTCTTCTTAGCTGAAGATAACGTTGTCTCTATGTTTCTAACTGTGGAAACTAAATTGATTTTGAAGCCACTGCCTCATAGTTCTTTGTTTAGATAAAAACATAGCTATATTCAGTTTATGTATTTTACTCCACAGTATGGTTTGGATTTGTTTTGCATGCCAAAATG
Source organism: Quercus ilex subsp. ballota (assembly GCA_032727855.1). NCBI lineage: Eukaryota > Viridiplantae > Streptophyta > Magnoliopsida > Fagales > Fagaceae > Quercus > Quercus ilex. The sequence continues at coordinate 49,724,768 of CM064914.1, read as the reverse complement.
TTGACTTGAGATCATATTTTCAGATTCAATATGAATGTTGATATCTACATCCTGGCTACTCCAATGCCTTTTTGTTCATCTTGTTATTCATTGGCCTCTTTGCTATTCCTTTTTTTTTTTTTGGGGGGGGGGGGGGGGTGTCTTTGTATGTGTCCGTCTCTGGTGATGCAGGATGGATGGAAAATAGAGATAAGATGAAAAGAAAGAGAAAACGTGACAAATCTTCCCTACCTAGAATTTACTTGAAAACCTTAGGCTTCAGAACCTAAGGGTGCTGGGAATGGCCAACAAGAAGAAAAACATTCTCTAATCAGAAAATTCATATTCAAATTGGACAGCCTCAAACTCTTCTTGGACCCTCTTTTTAGTGGGCTTCATGGATTACATTAAACCACAATTACATCCCATAAAATCCTCAACAACGTTAAAGATCAAATTCTAAATTCAAATTCAAAAATAAAACCTACGATCTCAAAGAAAATCTAAAATAATTGATTTTGAAATAGTTTTGGTGCTCCTTGCATCATACTCCCCTGGTTGGAGAAAACTTGATCTCAAGTTTTGAAGTGCTTGAGGATAAGAATGCTTGTACTTGAGAATTTCAAAAACTTCTGAAGTACATCCAACTTCACTTAGAACAAAGCAGCCTTTTGTTCCACCATATTAAATGTGTCCAGAATGATACAAACAATCAGTGGAGTAAATGATACAACCTTATCTTGCTCTATAGTAAACACCATCATACCAAACTTTCCACTTCCTCCATTATGTACATCCTCTAAAATTTCTCTCTCTAGCTGAATTTTTGCCTCATCAAATAGTGACTCTCCAACAAATTGAATCAGGTCTACTGATATGGTTTTGGCTGTATTAAGTGTACATTTGTTGGAGCTTGTATTTCTTTTTTGGCACAAGATTTTGGCGCCTCAAGACTGTTGTCCCTCATGTGTGAAGCTTTACCCTCTAGATTATTGGGTGGAAGCCATTATTTTGTCAAGTCGGGCGTTATTCCTTGCAGTTTTGTGAGCTAGGTCCTGGATGGCCTTCAGTATGTCTTCCAATGATATTGGGTAGACTTAGGGCTAATGAACACTCCACTCATCTTTTTCAAATTGTGCCACATAGCCAGTAAGGCTATTCCACTCACTCAAATAGTCAAATTGTTTCTTTGGTCTACAAAGTAAGCTTGATAGGATTTAGGCAAGCATTTCTTTTGATATAATTAGAGAACATATATTTTGCATAGTTTTTCTTTCATTTCTTCCCAATCGGTTCTGGGGGGGTTGTCCGTTCTAAGGCGAAGGTTTTCAATATAGTGCCAATAGTCCATAGCTGAACATATCAGTTTCATCTTGGCAAACTGAACCTTTTTTGCATTTGACAAACCTACTTGTTTAAAAAATGATCCATCTCATGTAACCACTTAGTGAAGATCCGTGGGTCTTGTCAACCATCAAATATTGGTGCTTTTAATAATACTGGTTCATTAAATAATTATTACAAAAATTTTAGTTGGGCTAATAAACTAAAACATTTGGAGATCAAATACAAAGTGCAACAGAGAGTACCCAATAGACTGTGGTGGGTCTGCTCAAGTAGTGGTGGTACAACCTTTCCAGTGAAGCTTGGAGGAAGGTCGCAACAGGTGATGGAAGCTGTGATGGTCTACAGTGATGTGACAGGTGCTCAGCTGGCGACTATGAGTTGCAGTAGTGGTTGTTTGGTGTTTCCTGGCGTAATTGGTGGGTTGCCAATACACAGAGTCAAGAGCGTGGTTCTTTGATGGCGACTAAACTGGCCTCTAGTGCTTGGGTGGTGAAGGAAGAGTGGATTTGGGTTGTGGGTTTGAGTGGAAGATCTTGATTGGGTTTTCTGTGGGATTTTGAGTACGGGTGTACCTATATGTTCAACTGTTGTGGGTGAGTGTTGTGAAGGAGGTTTTGGCTAAGAGTCTTCTAGTGATGGGGTTTTCAGGGATGGTGGTGGGGTTTTCCTGCATTGGTTTAGTGACTGCAACTGGATGAGGGAGACCTTTCGGCAAAGGCCACACCAGGCTATGGGTTGGAATTGAGGGAATCTAGGTGTGGAGTTGTAGTTGAGTGGACTTTGGGTGGTTGATATGAGTGACATAATTCTTTAAGATTGAGAAGTTTGGATGGATGGAGGATGGGCTCTAAAACTGATTTATGACTGTGTTCTGTTGATTGGATTGAGGTTACTCTCTGATACCAAATTTGATGCAAGACAGGGTAAGAAAAAATACAGTTAAAGGAAAAGAAAGAGAAAATAGTAGAAATCTTAAACTTCACCGCCTAGAATTTGCGTGAAAACCTTACACTTCATCACCAAAGGGTACTTGGATTAACCACCAAGCAAGAACAACGTTCTTTAATAAGAAGATTCCTATTCAAATTGTATTGTCTCAAACTATTCCTAGAGCCTTTTTTAATAGGCTATAGGGATTACATTAACCAACAATAACATCCCATAAAATCCTCAATAACATTAAAGGCCAAATTCAAAAATAAAATAAAACTAGTCCAAAATTCAAATATAAAGTCTGGTATCTCAAAGGAAATCTGAAGTAAAAATTTTTGAAATAATTTTGGTGTTCCTTGCATGTGCTTGTCAATCCAACCAAGGGATGCCCATGAGGGCTGCCTTGGCCTTGGCTGCGGCTTGCCCTCAAATTTGGATTGATTTCCAAAAGGAGGTTATTTGCCCCATGGAGGCAGGCATTGGGCATGCTAGGGAGCCCAAGGGCATGCCCGCATGCACGCCATGCTGCATCGCCCCACATCGTTTTGCACTTCAACAAAATTGGCCGAATGGGGAGCCCGCAGGCCAATGCCAGGAGCATGCAGATGCCGAGGCACGCTGTGAGGCGCGTGCTACCCGCCATGATTGCAGCAACGATGTCTCCACGGGCATAACTACAGCCCGGGCTTGGGCCGCCGCAATCTGCATTGGTCCACACCTTGAGTTGGTTGGCGGACCGGCTGTTGCCGTTCCACACCCGGCCTAGGAGGTTGAGGATATAAGATTTGGACCAAGGAGGAGGCAAAAATTAAAGGTGGATTGATGAATAGATCAGTGAAGGCATGAAAAGTGGATATAAATCTTGGTAGGAGAGTGATACTTGTGATAAGAGCACCCTTAAGGTATTGTAAAACGCATTTGACAGCTTGAAAATGAGTTGTAGCCAAAGCATGCAAGGCAGACTTGGTTGACCATGTCGCACCAGTTAGGGTTGGTGAGTGTCAAATATTACAAGGTACCAACAATGTTTTTGTAGAGTAGGATTAGGTGAGAGAAAACCATTGGATAAAGCTGTTTTTTGTCTAGAAACAACTGGAGTGGTACAAGGATATTAGAGCATATTTATTTTGTGCCAAAGAAAGGTCATGAGAGGAATGAGATGCCTAAATTCCTAGGAAGAAGTGAATATCTACTAATTAGACCTAGTGAATTTAGTGCCAAGAGATGCTGACAAAGTTGGTGAGCATATAATGATTGGCTCCTATAAGGATGATATCATCAGCATAGAGAAGGAGAATAAGGGAGCTATTGGAGGGTGTAAGACAAACATGGAACTATGCAAGATTGATGAAACCATATCGGATCAAAAGGAAATAAAACGGTCAAACCAAGCTTGGGAGGCTTGACACATACCAATGATACCATAGATAGCCTTAAGTCAACAAACATGTGTAAGATGACTAGCATGAACCAAACTAAGGGCTTGTTGCATGTAAACTTCTTCATTAAGGACATTATGAAGGAAAGTATTAGTAATGTCAAGTTGATGAATGGGCTAGTGGATGGTAATGGTGATAGAGAGGATAGTATGAATGAAGTGGGCTTAACAATAGTACTAAATGTATTAGAAAAATCAACATTGGGGTGTTGATACAAACCTTTTGCCACAACTTGTATTTTACATTGTTCAATAGTGCCATCACTATCACTACGGGAGAGTTTGAGGTGTCAGTTGTAGAGGTATCAATGGTGGGGAGGTGAAATGTAGAAGGTTGAGATGAAGGTTTTGTAGAGCATGATGAGGTGGTAGCAATAGAAGAGGGAAGAGTGGTGGTAGAGCAGATGGGTGGAGGTGAAATGGTAAAAGAAATGATCGAAGGATGTGGTGGTGAAGAGGTAGGGGTAGACATCTTAATTATCATTGAAAAGCACATGGTGAGGGATATAATCACAACCTATTTGAGAATCAAGACACTGATAGCCTTTGTGGATGGTGTTATACCCGAGAAAGGCTCAAACCAAGGATTTGGAGCTGAGTTTGTCTTTTCTGTATTAACTCAAACACGGAAAACAATCAGTTAAATACTTGAAGGATAGAGAAATCTAGGGAAAATGCAAAAAGAAATTCAGCAAGAGAGAGGTGGTTAAGTACTTTGTTCAGAAGGTGATGAGGCAGGCGGTGGGAAAGGCTCCAAGCCAGTATTTCGTTGGCATTTGTTCTTATGGGAGATCAAGGAACCATCCAATTCAACCCACGTTCTCAATCTGACTGAAATTGAAGGTTCATGTATCACATGTGAGTTTGGAAACAGGGAGCAAATCTTGTTTGATGTGAGGAACAACTAAAACTTCTTGAAGAGATAATGAAGATTTGGGGGTGGATAAAAGAATCTTCCATTATGACCGGTATGAATAATGGGCAAACATGTACCATCTCCAACAAGATCTTGATTATTGCCACTGGATAGTTGCACATGTTGAAGAAGAGTGGGATCATAGGTCACATAAGAGGAGGCACCTAAATTTGAAACCCATTGAGTTGGTTGAGGTGGTGGTGACTGTGTAACATGGAGACCAGTAAAGGTTTTGATGAAGGTTTCTGTTGCAACTGGCTGCATAATGATAATGACACTTGTCTACGGGGGGTCATGGTGTGACGTATTTGGCATTTGATAGAGATGCACGATGGATTCAATGCATGGTCTATAGGGAAAGGTCGCACATTTTGTAGATTTGGTTACTTGTGCAAAACTGGTATTTGGAGTGAGAATATGAAATGGTTGTTGGGGACTTGAGGGTCAACCACTATTGTTGAGGCTTGTTCCGAAATTTTTGTGTGGAGAAAGGTCCTGAAGTATAGAGTACTGTAGCATCTCCCAATGGGAGTGGAGCATGGGTTGTGTGAGAGTAGTTTAAACACTATTCATGGGTCAGCAAGTGAGATCATATTTTTAATGAAGGTGATGGTTTCAAATCGGTTTTCAATAGTAGTGATGAATGGATCAAACTGTGGACCCAATCCATTCAAGGTGTATGTAACAAGATCAATGTCTTTGATCTTTTCACCAATGGGAGTGGAGCATGGTTTGTGTGAGAGTACTTTAAACATTGTTCATGGGTCAGCAAGCGAGCTCATATTTTTAATGAAGATGATGGGTTCAAATCGGTTTTCAATCTCTGTGATAAATGGATCAAACTGTGGACCCAATCCATTCAAGATGTATGTAACAAGATCAATATCTTTGATCTTTTCACCAATGGTAGTGAGCGAGTCTATACGAGATTTTGTATGTTGCAGGTAGTTTGTGGCGGTGGTGCGGTCCCCTTATTTGCGTTTAGGAGTTCTTGCTGCAAGGGAGGTTTTCTTGCCAAGGATTGATGTTGATACAAATTGGCAAGAAAATCCCAAACAGCTTTTGATGATGACTATCCAAGAATTTGTGTAGCTAATCCAATGGATAAGGTGGCACCAATTCCACCAAAGCAACTATTGAAAAAATGATCAAGGTTTTGCCCTTGCAAGTATTCTGGATTTGGTTACTCAGTGTTATCGGCTGATTTTATGGTAGTGGGTGGTGGTGGATGACTTCCATCAACAAATTCAAGGAGATTTGTGTTTATAAGAATGGATTTGATTTGATCGAACTAGATGAGATAATTGTTACTGTCGAGTTTCAGGGACTCAGATATGGCTATGTTGTGTAAGGGTAGATTCATGGTTTTTGATGTAGAGGAAGCTGCCATTGGTGATTGATGTGGAATTGAAGTTATTTTATAGAAGCTTGATAGATGATCATAAAGACTCTGATACCATGAATAAATTGAAGAGTGGTGTTTTGTTTGGTGAAATACTTGATGCCTAATGATGTGCATTCAGCTCATATAAGTGTTGATCTCATGATATGCCGAATTACATTAATGGGTCTCACCTAACCTTATGGTACATACAAATAAAGGTGATAAATTACTAGTTTTCCCAAAAGCTTAAACTTTTAGAAATTTGTGAATTTAATCATTTAAATAATTCTATTCTAACACTCCTCATGTGTGGGCCTAGATTCTCCCTAAATAAGTGGGGCCCAACATGTGGGATTTTACTTTTTAAATGGGAGGTAGAGTGGAGATAAGATTTAAACTCAAGACCACCTACTTTGATACCAGGATAAACGACCACTTCTCTCAAAAGCTTAAATTGTTAGAAAAAAAGGTGGATTTAATCATTTAACCATTATTCTAGCAAAATGATACAAGAGCAATGTTAGAACAAAGATTTAAATTAAATCCCTTAAAACATTAGCTTTGACTTTTTCTTTATTGGTTTGAATGGTGCCCTTGTTTGGAGAGTTCATCCTTTGATTGTAGGTTTCTGTTATTAATGTGTTTATAGATTTAGTTCTTTTTTGTTTTTATAAATTAATGTGTTGTATCATATGCATATATGTGTGTATTTTACTTTGATTCTAGCTCTACCATTGATTTGAACCCTTACATTCTACTTTGATTCTCCTCAGCTACTCTGGGAACATAAATCTTCGAAAAGGGAGTAAAAGTGGGAGCCACATGAATATAATTATTGGGTCATCAGTTGGGGCTGGTGTTCTATTAATAGCTACTATTGCCTCATGCCTATTTATGAGCAAAGGGAAGAAAAGGTATTTTGAGCAAGGTATGAAACTTGAGAAATCTTCACATTTATCTTGTTTTTAAAAAAATTACAGTTGGTTCAACAGACTTATTTTGATTTTGTTATAGACCAACTTGACCATTCCCCGCCTGTTCAAAGACTAGTATCTTCCAAGAGCAAAGCGCACACAGAAGCTGCGTATTGCTTCACTTTCTCTGAAATTGAAGACTCTACAAGAAAATTTGAAAAGAAGATTGGTTCTGGAGGATTCGGAGTTGTATATTATGGGAAAATGAAAGATGGAAAAGAAATTGCAGTCAAAGTTCTAACCAGTAATTCCTTCCAGGGAAAGCGAGAATTTTCAAACGAGGTAAGTTATCATACTGTTTGAACCTCTTTCTATATTCTGATATTGTAGTCACATTATCTTGACCTATTTATAAACTGGTGACGATTCCTTTATTACTTTTTTTTATGTCAAATTTGAAATATAAACTAGTGGCATGGGACTGTTGCAAATTTGGCCATTGAACTGGAAATAAACTAAGTGGAAAGAAGGGAAAGCCCTATCCCATTCTTTTTTCTACAGAATTTTGTACCCTCTCCAGAATTTATACCAACTTTGTCGCTTGTAATTTTATCTAAATCACCTTGCTTTTGCTTCTTTTTCTTTGCAAATTCTCTTTTGACAAATTTGGTGAAACAGGGAGATTTGAAACTTCGATATCTTCCATTATAGTCTTTCTTGAAGTTAAAAGTGTTGATTAATGAAATTGTTTCTCTATTCTTAATAAGTCCTGTTGCATTCGGTGGGATTATATGTGCTAGACACTAAAAACTAGTTCTTACGATTTTCAAATTCTTGAATTTGATCTAGGTGACTCTTCTTTCAAGGATACATCACAGGAACCTGGTACAGTTTCTTGGCTATTGCCAGGAAGGAGAGAGATGTATGCTTGTTTATGAGTTCATGCATAATGGAACTCTCAAGGAACATCTTTATGGTAAGCTCACATGTTTCTAAATGAAGCAATATTATTTTGAAAGCTCAACCATGCTTAATATTTCAAAGCCCATTAACAGGTCACAAAAGTATTAATTGGTTCAAGCGACTTCAAATTGCCGAGGATGCTGCAAAAGGTTTTCAAGCTAACTTATACTGCTGACAGAAACCTCTCCCCTATAAGCGTGTTGAAATTGATTCATGTATTTACATGCTTGTTTAGGGATTGAATACCTTCACACAGGCTGTGTTCCAGCCATTATTCATAGGGACTTGAAAAGCAGCAATATTCTTCTTGACAACCACATGAGAGCAAAGGTTTCAGATTTTGGTCTTTCAAAACTTGCAGTAGATGGAGCCTCTCATGTCTCAAGCATAGTTCGGGGCACTGTAGGTTATCTGGATCCCGAGTAAGGCTTTTCTCTGTCTTGCTTAAAATACGGTGTTCTTCTCATGATCAAGTAAAGCATCATTTCTGTTGCTTTAAATACATGTTGCTTCTGTTGTTGACTTGTCATTTAAGTATGATATGGGTGCCTTTATTTGCTTTTTGGTGAAATTTTCTATTTCTTTTTGCTTACTACAAGTAGGCCAGGGATGGGGGGGTGGGTTTGAATCTAGAAGTGCCACTGAGCCACAAGGGGGGTGGGGTTCAAATCCAATAGTGCTACTAAGACACAAGGCTCTTGGCTGGTGAAACTTCCTATTGATTACTCATTTGTGTGACCTTTGACAAGAGTCTATACTTATAAACAGACAAACAAACGAATAGAGATAGGTTGTCACTGTGGACAAAGTTGTGGTCTCTTAAGGATTCATAAACATGCGCTGCTGCAGGTGTAGCTGTTTTGGGGCCATTATCACTCCTTGTTGTATTTCTTTCTTTTCTTTTCCTTTTTGAACTAATTTGTCAATACAAGTGTTGTCTTAAACCAAAATATGTAGCAATCCCTGTAACAAACCCTTCTTGTTTGAGAGGGGTGGCTTCACCTGTTGTATCATACACTTTCTTAGATCAATCGGCTACCATAGTGTATTAGATCATATCGAGATGATTTTCTTTTTTGTTTTTTTGGGTGTTTCTCATGATATGCAGGCAGGGGCAGAGGGAGGGGGGGTCGAAAGGGGGGGTGGGGGGGGGGGGGGGGGGGGCAGCCTTCTCAAAAATTCTCTATGTATTAGTAGTAAACTATTAATAAACGTATTAAAAGGTTATTTGCCCCTCCTGACTGAAACAACTTTTTAGTTTTTACCATATATGTATAGCTAACTTGTCAACAAGAAGACAATTTTACATTCACAAAGCATTGAAGCAGCACTTTTATTAAATAATGGGTCCCACCTACTAGTACATTGGTTTTGCACACAACTTCCCTGAATAGGACTAGGGAAAAAAAATATAGCGATACCAAACTATAGCACCTCACCACTCCGCCTCTTATTTACAATTTTTTTCTCTTGTAATCAACCATTTTCAGTCTCAACCGGAGTTTTTGCTGATCTAAAAAAAAAAAAACTGAGTTTTTTCTATAAACTCAAATGTCTACATAACATTTTAAAAGCATTCATGGCATTGAGGAACATATACAACTTCATAGTAATATGTCCAGGTCAAATTCTAAACGAGCTCGTATCGAAGTAGATTTTGCAATTGAGTAAATTTAATTGGAAATGAAAAAAATGAATTGAAGTAAAATTTTATATTAGATTATGTATGACAATGACTTTGGCATATAGTCGTTTATTTATTTTGTTATTAGTATCGATTAATATTTCTTAGATTAATTTTACCTTCAATTTTGTCTTTTAATCTTGCCCCTCCTGACTTGAAATCCTGGCTCCGCCACTGTATGCAGGTATTATATCTCACAGCAGTTGACGGACAAGAGTGATGTCTATAGTTTTGGTGTCATTCTTCTTGAGCTGATATCTGGTCATGAAGCAATATCTAATGAAAGCTTTGGTGTTAATTGCCGTAACATAGTCCAGTGGGTAAGTGTGGTTTTTTTGGTGAGGCTGGCATTGGGACATATAATAGAATTAAATCCATCCCCTAACTAATCATTTTTTATTGAGCAAGTAGTCGTCGCTTTTATAGATGCATTTTACTTTTCAACATGCAAATCTTATTTCAGGTTTCTCTTCTCAATTTTTTTTGTCTTTTTCTGGGAAAGGTTTAAATCATTGATATAATTAAGCTACCTGGTTGGTGAAAAGCATGGATCATTCATACAAATTGTTTAATGAAGTGAAATGATTCACTACTCTCCTTTTATTACATTAATTAACTAATGATTGTTTCACAGGCAAAGTTGCATATTGAGAGTGGGGACATTCAAGGAATCATCGATCCCTCACTACACGAAGAATTTGACATCCAATCAATATGGAAGATAGCAGAGAAAGCTCTGATGTGTGTCCAACCTCACGGACATATGAGACCGTCAATTTCAGAAGTTCTTAAGGAGATTCAAGATGCAATCACAATAGAAAGGGAAGCAGTAGTGGCTGCAAGAGAGGGAAATTCAGATGTGTCAAGGACTTCTCTTCATTCTTCCTTGAATCAGGGTTCCATGGATTTGGGTGGTACTAACAATTGCCTATCATTTGATGAATCCATTGCACGGCCTGCTGCACGATAGTTCTCCTCCATGTTCAAACACAAAATGGCTTCTCTTTCTGGTGGGAAAAAAATTCTGATTCTGTTACAGCATGCTCACAATTTTCTTCCCCAACAACACCCCACACCCACCCCCCCACCACCACCCCCCCCAAAAAAAAAAGAAAAAAAAAATCCCATTGATGTGAATTTGTAAGTTTTGAACTTGAGATCACATTCCTTATTGCTGTAGACTGTAGAGTGGTTTTTCGAGTGTGAATATCTTAGTTCTGGTAAAAGGTCCTATTTTTCAGTGATAAGTCTATCAATATCCAAATATGCAACGAGTAATGAGCCATGAATTCTCTGGTTTAGTTATTGAATGCAGTTGGCTAACATAGACACCACATTTCACAACCGTCAAAGTCACCCTATTTGTGTAAATTAGTGTTAAAGCGTGAAATGGTCATTTCACATGCTTTGAAAATTCTGTATTTTTTTTAATTGAAAATTCTGTAATTGATTTATGACTACAATTCATATCATAATGGCTCACGGAATTTGAGGGAAAAATGATATTTTTCTAAGATAAAATCAAGGTTGTAAACAAGGTCATATAAAAAGAAAATTAGTCAGTGAATGGTCTTACAATAGATATGCATGCATGGGACTAAATTAGTTAACTTTGATTGGGCCTCAAAGGATTAATTAGAATTAACAGTCATCTAAAGGCTTGATTCTCATTAGTTCAGATGTAAAACAATTATAGACGTGCAAACATATGATAATCTTTAGAGATAATGGAGTTTCTTGAATTATTAAAACAATTATTTATAATAATCTCAATAATAATACATTATTATCTTGAATTCTTGATAATGTTAAAAGTTAATTTTAATTTTGATTTTCATTGAAAAATATTAGAAAATTAGAATAATGTCGGATAAAATTGGAATATCAAGAAATATAAGTTAAAAAGGGCTTGGTCGGCACTTTGACCAAGACCGAAGTGCCAATCCCAGCTCCTTGAGTGCTGTTTGGCAGCTAGGGTCATTAATTTTGTAATCTCTTAAATTATATTTTGATTTTCGATTTTTTCAAACTTTTTTGGAGAAAGAGATAATAGCTAATCTTTGAAATGCACGACCTTTAAGAATTAAAAATTGTAAGAATTAGGGTAATCACCTGTAAGATCTTATATTTGCCTTTTACTCGTTGTAACTACGCTTTTATAGCTCAAATGGTTGTTGTTTATGGTGGTGCTCGCTACTAGAGCAAGTCACATAATATCTACGGCCTAAGAACTATGGGAGAGAACCCGAAGAACTAAGAGAATGGTAGAGAGGAAAAAGATGTTTTATTTGCCACGAGTTACACAAATGAGGGAGGTTACACTATTTTATAACCCACTCTAATGTAACCTATGTGTGCGAGAAGCAAATGAGACTGATGGACCAAGCCTCACTTGGGCTCACAACTTATTTATATGCTGGGTTAGGATTTCTTACTTTGGGTCGTTCACAACATAGAGGCTCAATGAGATCACTTTTCTCTCTTTAGTGATGCCTTACTTCTTCCTCACTCCAAATGTTTTACTTGTCTTTCCTATTCTTTGTTTGCCCTTCTCTTTTTCCAACCCCTTCTCTCTTATCCTTCTCTTCTATTTATAGCTCGAAGTTCAGGGAAAGGTTTTCAATGCTCTCGCAGTTAGTGCGATGGAAGGTCCAGTAGGGTCGTCTATAAGTGAGAGATCAGGTTTGGGTGGCTTTGGGACTTGGTGTCCATTTCCGTGGATAGCTCGACAGCGACGTTTCGTGCTTAGTGTGATGGGAGGTCCAGTAGGGGTGATGATAAGTGGGAAATTAAGTTTGTGTGGCTTTGGGACTTGGTGTCCACTTCCGTGGATAGCTCGGCGGTGATGTTCCAGAGTTCAGCCGGGCAAACGAGGATGATGTGCGTGTTCATCGAACTTTCCACATATGCTCAGTAAAGTGTTGCCGAACATGTCTTTCGCAGTGAGACTTGGGTCCCCGGCATGCATAGGTATAGATTGGGCTTTTGGGTGAGTGGGGCTGGGCCCAAGCGCTGTGCTCTTGTAGCGGAGATCCAGGACTAGGTGGGCTCAAGCATTGGATGCCGCACATTAGCCCCCACTTGATTCATGTTCGGCGCTCGGCGTGAATCAAGGAATTCAAAGGGTGCACGTTATGAGTTCAGTGAAGCGACGACTGGGGTGTTCTAGAGCCCCATTAATGCGCCCTCAAAAGGCGCGCTGAGTCTGGCCATTCGTTTCAATTCTCATCATTGCCTGACGCTTCGTGAACCGAGGAGACGCAGGTTTCAGTCGGTGTTGGAATCATTAAGGCTTGCTAATTAATCTTTATAATGATTGATTAACTGTTGCCCATCCGTCTTGGGTTTACTATAAAAGGTCCACTCCAGACTGTTCCTTTACTTTACACTATCTACTTTCTGCGATTTTTTCTCTACCGCGCATTCATCTGCGTCTACATACTCCAGCCCAGAATTTCCTCCCTCTTTAGAACCCAAAGTAAGTTCTCTACACTTCACTCTTACTTCCATATCTCCAGTTCGACTTTAATTCTAGGGTCTAGGATGGGGTATTCATATCTCCTAGATACGGCTGCGGCCTTAGCCACCTTCAGGCAAGCCTTCAACATCCCTAGCGATGTGGAGGTTGCGTATTGTCATGAGAGCGAGAACACTTCATAGGGGGGGGCAACACTGCCTTCTTTCCCTTAATGGCTATCTTGGAGGGTGGGGCGAGGTTTCCTGTAGACCTTCTTATAATAGACACCCTTAGGTACTATGGGTTGTGCCCAGACCAACTTCCTCCCAACTTTTATTGGTTAGTGAGTTGTGTGAGTAGGTTGAACCAGATATTCAGTTTACAGCTAAATCAGCACGACAGAAATCATATGTACAGTTTATGTGGGAATAAGAAAACAAATTACTATCTGAAAATTAGAGACATGAGGGTACGGCTGATCTCCTGCCTGCCCGACTCAAATAGAAATTCTGTCGGGGAGTTCGTTATGGTGCGCGGCAATTGGTTTGTCGGCGAATTCCCGTGTCCACTTACTAGGCGCGAAGTGGGTTTGTCCCGATCATTAATCTTCTTTCATTTCTTATTTAGTTTCATGCGCAAACATACATATACTTCGTGTTGCAAACATTTTGCTTATTCTGACGCTCATCTATGTTGGTTATTGCAGACAGTAGAGTGTTTGTCCCGGACATCAGGGCCGTGCACGTACGGGACTTAAATTTCATACTCAGGTTCGAGATTTTTGTTCACACGAACGGACAGCTTCGAGCATCTCATCTTATACTCGGGGTTGACCCCGTGTACTCCACCTGGCAAAATTTTAGTCAAGCCCTGCTAGTTGACAGCCCACTTTTGTCGTATATAGACATTCGGCACGCGAACTTTCTCCCCCCCAAGTTTACAGCAGGTGAGGCCCGGGACCACGGTCCTCGGTATATTTGCTCTGACGAGTGCCAGCCTGTGCAGGACGAGTCAGCCGAGCGCATGTCCCGAGCTCACAGGGAACGTGCACACGAACAAATTCAGCAAGAAGCCCTAGTCCAACCAGAAGCTCACGTCGACCAAGAAGCCCCAGCCTCGGATACTGAAGTAGTTGGCGAATCTCTCGGATTTCCTGAAACCGAACACAACCTAGGCGAAGATATGGTGACTCGGAAGATGATGACGATCAGCCGTTTTATTCCTGGAGCCAGGACTGCCGGGCAGCAGTAGCAAGAACAGCCCCAAGGTCGCGACCAAACCACTCCTCCGCCGTAGACAGCACCTGGTTGGCAAAAAAGAGGCCGCACACAACCGATTAGACCCAAGTCGGCCCGAGTGATGCGCCTTCAAAGACTCCCCTTCAGCCATCCAGCGGCATTGTGATTCGTGAACCCACGGCCCAAACTGGGTTGAACGTGGCGTCCTCTTCTCGCGCCGTACTCGTGTGGCAGCCCTCGTTTATGCTGGATGACAAACCTCTTCCCTTGGATGCATGTGTGCACGTCTGGGGAAAGGGGGCTGGTGGTTACATCGCCCAGACCTTGCGCGCGGCCTTCTGTTGCCCGAGGATGTGCGTGCTTTCGAAGAAGGCACAGAAGAATCGATGGGAGAAGGCTGCAATGGCACACTGTCGCGGTAAGCTTCCGTTTTTTTTTTTTTAATGCCCGTCCATGCACTTTATCAGGCAGCGCAACTGGCACATATACTTGATAGGCGCGTCACAGATCTTGCTGAGGATGCTGGCCGGGAGAAAGCTTTAAAGGATGTGGCCGAGGCGAATGCAAAGGAAAAGGTCGTGGCCGCTGCAACACTTGAGAAGAAGGCTGCCGCGGCAGAGAAGGCAAAGGTGGCTGAGGAAAAGAAATACAAGGAACTGCAAGTCCAGCTAGGGGAGACCGAGCTCAAGTTGGGGGAAGCCGAGAGCAAACTCAATGCACGGTCCAAGGAGCTGGTTGACTTGAGAGCGGCTCTGGAGGCGAGCAAGAATAAGTGGTACCATGAAGGATTCGCCGATGCGGAAAATTCAGCAAAACCGGTCATAAAAGACGCTCGGCGACTCGGCTTTGAGGAGGGTTGGTTGGCCGCTCTACAGGCTTTGGGGGTCCCCGAGGACTCTCCTTTGAGGAATCCCGGCCAATTCCCATTTTCGATCCCAACACCTAGCCCGCCGAACACTGGTGGGATTGTTGATGAAGAAGAGACGACCAGTCTGAGGGAATTGGTGGAGCAGATTGACTCTCATGTGGAGATGGAAGAACTAGAAGTGGTTAGCCATCCTCGCTCTGGAGATCAGCTCGGCCAGGTCCCCCTTCAGACTCTGACGCAGCAACAACCCATTGAGTCCGAAGCCCGAGAATAACCTGCAGATTCTGCTTCCTGATTGCCGAACCTTGGCCCCTTTGTTTGAGAAAGTTTCCCCTTACTGGTTTTATTTATTTTATTTATTTATTTATTTATTTTTATTTATGTCGTTTGGTCGGTTTGCCCATGTCACCGGGTTGTGGTGACTAAACAATTAATTTCCTACCGGGCTTAGTACTTAAATGGCTGCCGTGTTTTGTGGCCGGAACATTGATTTCATAGTTATTATAATGGTTTAGCTTTGAATTAATTGTCATAATTTATCTTTTTTTTGTTCTACGCTTGTGTTATAATGGCCGGTAAGTTAAGTCCCGTTTCGTCGTAAGACGGGGATTTGGCTCGTTCACCGGGTTTCTACTTTTTGGAAGATTTAATGAGGTTTCTACCTGCCTGGTGATAAAGGCTGAATCAGGGAAGTAGGATTCCGTACTTCGAACAAAACTTCAAGGGTTGCATATGCTTAGCGACGTACACCAAACCGAGAGTCGGGCTTCTGTCCTTAGGAGAAAAATTTTTAGGTTTACACCTGCTTGGCGATGTACATCGAGTCGAGAGTCAAGCTTCTGTCCTTAGGATAGATACTTTAAGGTTTACACCTGCTCGGCGAGCCGAGAGTCAGGCTTTCGTCCTTAGGATAGATATTTTAAGGTTTACACCTGCTCGGCGATGTACATCGAGCCGAGAGTCAGGCTTCTGTCCTTAGGATAGATACTTTAAGGTTTACACCTGCTCGGCGATGTACATCGAGCCGAGAGTCAGGCTTCTGTCCTTAGGATAGATACTTTAAGATTTACACCTGCTCGGCGATGTACATCGAGCCGAGAGTCAGGCTTCTGTCCTTAGGATAAATATTTTAAGGTTTACACCTGCTCGGCGATGTACATCGAGCCGAGAGTCAGGCTTCAGTCCTTAGGATAAATATTTTAATGTTTCCACATTTTCGGTAAATGGAATAACAGTCATCAGTATGAATAAACATTGCCATTTTCATTAGCTAGATATAATTGAGGTACTTCAAACAACTTTTTACTCGTTATACGGCCGATCAGTGATAGAACTTTCTCAAATTATGAATGTTCCATGGTCGCGGCAGAGGTCTTTCATCTAGGTCTTCCAAGTAATATGCTCCTGCGCCGGCGATGGCGGTAACCCTGTAAGGCCCTTCCCATGTTTGGGCCAGCTTCCCGGCATTGGTATCTCGCATATTCCCTACGGCTCTTCTCAGGACCAAGTCTCCTGCGCTAAACTCCCTGGTTCTTATACCTTGGTCGTATCTCCTAGCAAGCTTTTGCTGATATTCTGCGAGTCGTATGGTTGCTGCCTCACGGCATTCCTCCAACCTGTCTAAGAGTCCGACCATCATCTCCTCGTTTTGGGCGGGGTCGAACCCTGCGACCCGTGCACTACATAAGTTCACCTCGGTCGGTATAACGGCTTCCGCTCCGTAAGTTAAGGAGAACGGGCTTTCCCCTGTGGATCTCCTGGGGGTAGTTCGGTAAGCCCAAAGAACGTTCGGCAGTTCCTCGACCCATCTCCCCTTGGCGCCGTCCAGCCTTTTCTTCAATCCGTTCAAGATTACTTTGTTTGTAGCTTCTGCTAAACCATTGCTCTGAGGGTACGCCGGGGTAGAGTACCTGTTCTTGATGCCGAGATCATCACAAAAAGTGCAAAAAGCTCTACTGTCGAACTGCAACCCATTATCGGATATCAACGACTCCGCCACCCCAAACCTCGTGACTATATTCTTCCACACGAACTTCTTCACATCTGTATCCCGGATATTTGCCAGAGCCTCGGCCTCCGTCCACTTGGTGAAGTAATCAACGGCAACAATCACTAACCGGCGGTTCCCAGTAGCCCGTGGAAATGGACCGAGAATATCCAGCCCTCATTGTGTAAATGGCCATGGGCTGCTGACTAGATTAAGTTGACTGGCAGGCTGGTGAATTAAGGGGGCGTGTTTCTGGCATTGCTTACATTTGCGAGCATATTCGGCTGCGTCCCTTTACATCTTTGGCCACCAAAATCCCTAGGTCATCGCCCGATGTGCTAGTGAATGCCCTCCACGTGACTCCTACATACCCCATCGTGCAGCTCGGCCAAAATCTTCGGTACTTTCTCGGGGATCAAGCACAAAAGGTACGGTCCTCCGAAAGACCTTCGGTACAACTTGCTGTCTACTGACAACCAATATCGAGCTGTCGTCCTACGTATCTTACCGGCCTCCTTTTGATCTTCTGGGACTTTATTCTCGGCTAGGAAAGCAATGATGAGATCTATCCAACACGGTGCAGGCGATGAAACTGTGGTGACATTATCCACCCCGACAACAATGTTGTCGGAAACCTGAATGCTCGGCTCGGCTATAAGCTCTACTCTGATCAGCCGAGGCACATCTTCAATGCTTGACGATGCTAATATGGCTAAAGAATCGGCATGTTTGTTCTACGCCCGTCCCACTTGGGATATTTTCATTGTGACAAACTTGCTTATAATCTGTTTTGCCACACGCAAGTATGCTTTCATCCGAGGATCTCTTGCTCCAAAATTTCCCTGAACTTGGTTGACAACCAACCGAGAATCTGAATATACTTCCACGTTCCGAGCACCTACCTCCAGTACTGATCCTAGTCCGGCGAGCAAGACCTTATACTCGGCCTCGTTGTTGGAGGCCCTGAATCCCAATCTAAAAGAGTGCTCTAGCCGAATCCCTTTAGGAGAAAAGATAACGATCTCGGTGCCGGCTCCCGGGGCACTCGAGGCCCCGTCCACAAATACTCTCCACGGGCGAGCCTCTACACGGCAAATCATCTCTCCGCTGTTCTTGGGCGAGAATTCAGCGACAAAATTCGCAAGGATCTTGCCCTTCACCAAATGTCGAGGTCGGTACCGTATGTCGAAAGAGCCAAGCCGAGTCCCCCATTTCGCTATTTGTCCCGTGAAATCAGATCTTCTCAAAAGTGACTGTAAGGGGTACTCGGTTAATACATAAACTGTATGGGCCTGAAAATAATGCGGCAGCTTCCTCGTGTAATGGATCAGGGCCAACACTAGTTTTTCTAGAGGCAAGTACCTTTTCTCGGCATCGACCAAGGTCTTGGTGATATAATACACGGGTTGTTGGATTCCTCGGTCCTTCAACAACACGGCACTCACGGTGTGGTCAGATACCCCCAGGTACATAAATAAATCCTCACCAGGCTCCGGCGCAGCTAGCATGGGTGCCCTTACCAAGTAATCCTTCAAATCCCGAAAAGTTTTGTCGCACTCTTCGTTCCACAAAAATCCTGTCCATTTCTTCAAAAGCTGGTAAAAAGGTCGGCAACAATCCACGGATTTAGAGATGAATTGATTAAGAGCTGCCAGCATCTCGGTTAAAACTTGTACCTCTTTCAGATTGCTCGATGGATTCAGCCTCTTTATTACTTCGATTTGATCGGGATTGACCTCTATTCCCCGGTTCGTGATCAGATACCCCAAGAATTTTCCAGCCTCCACACCAAACGCGCACTTCTCGGTGTTAAGGCGTAGCTTGTGTCGCCTAAGGGTTTCGAATACTTCCCGGAGATCGTCCATGTGTTGCACCACCTGCTTGCTTTTTACCACCATATCGTCAATGTACACCTCGACCGTGCGTCCTATTTTGTCGCGAAACATCCTCGTCATCATTCGTTGGTAAGTGGCCCCGACATTCTTCAGCCCAAAGGGCATCACTGTGTAATGATAATTGGCTTCCGGGGAGATGAATGCCATCTTTTCTTGATCCTCGGGTGCCAGGGCGATCTGATGGTACCCCTGAAAGGCATCTAGAAAACTCATCCTAGGGTGACCGTATGTGGCATCGACCAACTGATCAATCTTTGGCACGGGGAATGGGTCCTTTAGACATGCTCGGTTCAGATCTGTAAAGTCCACGCAAACCCTCCACTTGCCGTTTTTCTTTTTTACTACGACGGTGTTTGCCAACCATTCTGGGAAGAAAGTTTCCTTTATTGCCCCAGACTCCTTCAGCCTTTGGACTTCCTCTTTTACTGCCTCGGCATGCTCCTTGGCCGATCTCCTCGGCCTCTATTTCTTGGGTGGGTACGAGGAGTCAACATTGAATCTATGAACAATGAATTCGGGATCCACCCCGGGCACCTCATAAGGATTCCAAGCAAACACGTCTACGTTTTGTATTAAGAGTAACAACATTTTTACCTTATCCCCATCATCCATACCTTTCCCTATGTGAAAACACCTGTCGGAGTCTGGGAGTATCCGTACTTTCATCATCTCTTCGACACGCCTGTCCCTCTTCTCTCCTCGGGGACGCTGTAATTGCTATAACGGGTCATTCCGTTGCGCTTCTTCCTTCTCGGTATTCTTTCCCCGTTTGATTATTTCTTTCCTCCAGTCAACTAATGCAACCAAACACTGTCTCGCTGTCTGCTAGCTTCCCCTTACCACAGTAACACCATGCTCAGTGGGAAACTTCACCTTCACATGCAAAGTGGACGGGACAACCCCTATTTCATGAATCCATGGTCTTCCCAGTATTGCAGTGTACGGGAAGAAGGATGTTACCACTATAAAGGTCACCACCACCTCCTTACCTTCCATATTCACGGGCAAAGAGATCTGCCCTTCATGGATCGCGACTTTGTCGTCAAAACCGACCAAGGGGGTACCATACTCGGAGAGATCTCCGCTTCTCAATCCGAGTCCTCGGAACAAGTCCGGATACATCACG
The DNA here is from genome assembly GCA_032727855.1 of Quercus ilex subsp. ballota. Classification (NCBI taxonomy): domain Eukaryota; kingdom Viridiplantae; phylum Streptophyta; class Magnoliopsida; order Fagales; family Fagaceae; genus Quercus; species Quercus ilex. The sequence continues at coordinate 49,704,639 of CM064914.1, read as the reverse complement.
TTAACTCCGCTTCCCTGATCTATCATCACCCTTTTTACCAAGAAGCCGCTTATCTGGGCGTTGACTACTAGCGCGTCGTCGTGTGGTTGGACTGTTCCCTCTAAATCGCTATCATCGAAGGCGATAGGTTCCTTGGAGAGCTTCATCTTCTTCCCGGACGGCGGCCCATCCTGGCTTTCCTCTGCTGGAGTTATGGTCCACACCCCTTTCCTCCTTGCCGTGGAACATTTCTTGGGAGGTGCGTGGATGACTTGAATTATCCCGAGAGGGGGTGGGAGTAGGTTGCCCCTATGCGGAGCGCCTTGCCCTGCTCCTTGGTCCTCCGTGTCTGTCACAAACTCCTTTAAATACCCAGCCCTGGCCAGCTGCCAAAGGTGGTCTTTCAGTACTCGGCACTGCTCGGTGGTATGTCCTTTATCTTTATGGTAAGTGCAGCACATGCCCTGGTTCCTTCTCGAGGGGTCGCCACCCATCCTGTTCGACCATCTAAAGTAGGGTTGGTGCTTAATTTTGTCTAAAATCTTATGCACCGACTCTTTAAATGCCACATTTACCTCCCCTACCGGCGTCTCTGGTTCCTGAATCCTCATGTTCCCTCGGACCCTTGGTGGAAAACTACTTTGCCGGGGATGATTTATTACTGGCGCTTTACCCTTGCTTTGTAGCTGGTCATCCTCTAGCCGTTTATATTCTTCGATGCGCCTCATTAGCTGTCTCATGTCCTCGAAAGGTTTCTTAGTCAATGATTCCCTCAGACTTGAATCCTCGGGCAATCCCATCCTAAAAGTACTCGCAGCAATTTTTTCGTTCCCTCCACCGATCTCATTGTAAAGCTCCTAATATCGGCTAGCGTAACTATGAAGGGTTTCCCCAACCCTCATTTTCATGGACAGTAGTGCGTCTACTGATTGTGGTACACGGCTGCAAGTAACAAATCGGACTTCGAACTCCTATATCAACTCGGCGAAACTGGGATGGAACCTTTCTGTAAACCATTGAACCATCTCAAAGCAGTGGGGCCCAGGCTTGAGAGAAATACCTTGCACATCAGCGCGCTATTCTGGGTATGCAACGACATCATTTAGATGTAGTGGCTGACATGCTCTACCGGGTCCGTCTTCCCATCATAAGAGTTGAACGAAGGGCGCGTGAATCTGTCCGGCAATGGGGCGTACTCAATGTCAGTTGAGAACGGTGACCGAGCAGCTTTGCGTAATGCACGGCTCATCGAGTCAATAGCCGAGTTGTGGGGCCGTTTTTCTTCCAGAGAATCCGAGCCTCGTTCGGCATAATCCCGCGAACGTGATCGATCTCGACGTTGACCCCTGCGTAAACGGGATTCTTGCGAATGTGAGCGCTCTCGGTGATGGCGGTATCCAAATTGATCAAACCCCGCTCCTTGTCGTTCTTCCCCGGCACTTGGTCTTCTTGCTCGGTTGTCTTGGCCCAGTCTGTGGTGCCTGTCTTCTACCTCCAACTCTAAATCTCTCACCAACCTGCGCAACCGTTCAAGCTCTTTGTCTCTGTCGTCAAATTGCCTATGCCCCGAAGCACCGGACACCGTCCGTTGTGTTTAGTACGAGCCCTTTCCGAGTCCGAGACTTTCTTCTGCATGCTCATGATGCCTATCTTCGCGCCCCTTCTGCCTTCGTTCTCGCCAAGAAGACCCCTGAGAGGATCCCACCGAGCCACTTTCAGCGTCACTCCCAGAACGTCTTTCGGACATCTATTCGCGTGCGAGCCTCAGCTGAACCAGAGCAATGTAGGAGATTCCCACAGACGGCGCCAATTGTGCGGGAAGCAAATGAGAATGATGGACCAAGCCCCACTTGGGCTCACAACTTATTTATATGCTGGGTTAGGATTTCCTACTTTGGGTCGTTCACAACATAGAGGCTCAATGAGATCACTTTTCTCTCTTTAGTGATGCCTTACTTCCTCCTCACTCAAAATGTTTTACTTGCCTTTCCTATTCTTTGTTCGCCTTTCTCTTTTTCCAACCCCTTCTCTCTTATCCTCCTCTTCTATTTATAGCTTGAAATTCAGGGAAAGGTTTTCAATGCTCTCGCAGTTAGTGCGATGGAAGGTCCAGTAAGGTCGTCTGTAAGTGGGAGATCAGGTTTGGGTGGCTTTGGGACTTGGTGTCCATTTCCGTGGATAGCTCGGTAGCGACGTTTCGTGCTTAGTGCGACGGGAGGTCCAGTGGGGGTGATGATAAGTGGGAAATTAAGTTTGGGTGGCTTTGGGACATGGTGTCCATTTCCGTGGATAGTTCGACTGTGATGTTCCAGAGTTCATCCGGGCAAACGAGGATGATGTGCCTGTTCGTCGAACTTTCCTCATATGCTCGGTAAAGTGTTGCCGAACATGTCTTTCGCAGTGAGACTTGGGCCCCCGGCATGCGTAGGTATAGATTGGGCTTTTGGGCGAGTGGGGGCTAGGCCCAAGCGCTGTGCTCTTGTAGCGGAGATCTAGGACTAGGTGGGCTCACTATGTTAAATGAGAGTTTTTTTTTTTTTTTTTTTTTTTTTTTTTTACAAGATAAAATTTCTACTCTAGTCTAATCTAAGTGTATATGTGTGTGAAACTCCCTCCTAGAGACTTAAACCCTAAACTTTGCCCCCCACACCCTATAAACATTTATATTAGTAGAGTGACCACCGCACCAAGGGTGCGCAGTGGTATGTTATATGAGAGTTAATCCCATTAAAGTTACATTTGTCATTAGTTTAATGGATGCAGCCTGTGTCCAGTAGCAGTTGCCACTGGACACGTTAGATTGTGTATGTATCCTAACGTGCCCAGTGGCAACTGCCACTGAACACAAGCCACTCTCTAGTTTAAAAAGCCAATTTTTTTTTTACTATTCAGTTTATTTTTACTACTATTAATGGGTCTACACTTTTTGGTACTATTTATGAGTCTCACTATACTATTTCAACTACCTTTTAACTTTTTCTACAGTTTTTTTAGCACCAAAAAAAAAAAAAAAAAAATACAATTTCAACTAAATAAACTATTTTCAAACAGACTCTAAATGTGGCCCACCAAGAGTCATGCCCACTAACAAGTGCCAAACCAAGCTTGGCTCAAATTCTAACACAAACTCAATAAAAATATTTCTATAAACAGGGGAAGTCATTAGACAAATAGAAGGTTAATTTCCACCCTCTAAAATATCATTCTGCACACTTCCTACCAATAGTAATTGATGAAGCAAGATTTGGTCAGTAGTGTGGTCATCCAGATGGAGTTTGGCGTGAATGTAATTGTAATATGCAAAACAATAACAAAGCTGTTTCTCCCTCTATGGACATCGGCGTGGTGCCAACCGAAGAGTCTCCAATGATAAAGTCATATATTTAGAGAGAGAATATAATCTTAATTCAAGAATATCTCAATTATGTGTGTGTACATTCTTCCTATTATGAGATGATTTATGTAAATTCTTCTTTTCTAGCTGTTGGAAGTCTTTAATGGTTTCATTTAATTCTTTGGTAACGTATCTAATGGCTTAGTGAGCCACTTGATGAGGTCATCAACGGTCTTTTTCTCCGGGCTTTCTGTTGGTAACAGCTACGCATTTATTACTTGTTTAAAGCAATACGATCGTTTAGTGCACTGCATGGACGACCAAATTTTATGTACTCATCAATATTTACATGTTTGCATTTTAAAGGAAATGAGTATTTTATTCTAAATTAGAAGGGAGGTAAATATAATATAATAACATAAAAAATAATGCTAACGAGTGCTCTTAAGACACTGGTTAATCATCAATTTTTTTTCTTTTTCTATAAAAACTTTATTTGAATGGATTATTAACCAATTTTCTAAGTGTATTCGTTAGCATTTTCTTGACATAAAACCTAAAGTGGGAAAATACAAAAAGAGAATAAGGAACGACGTCGTTTAGCAAAATGAAAAGACCGCCCGGAACGAATGGCGAGAACAGAGAGAGATAAGCCAGAGAGGCAGAACACGCAGTCTAATCGCATCGACGAATTCAATTCAGAAAAGAAATCGCAGAAGAACACGGGAAAAAGAACAATTAAATGAATAATATATTAATAATAATATAAAAATATAAATATAAATAAACGAAACGAATCAAAACGTACCTACCTACCACACAAACACACACACACAAAGCCAAAAAAAAAGAAGAAGAAGAGAATAAAAAGAAAAGAAAACCTCACTCCTCAAAGAAGGAAAAAAAAAAAAAAAAACGGACGGTGTTGATAAACCTCATTCTCTCATCCGAGTCGTCTCCTCTCTCCTCTCTTCTCCAGCGTCCGATCCTCCATTTCCCAACTCCATCCAAAGCCTCTCCCTCTCTCGCGCCCATTTTTCTTTAATAAGGTAAACAATTCCAACTCACTCTCTCCCTTTCACACAAATACACACAGAGAGACTCTCACTCACTCACTCACTCACACACACAAACCAAACCACAACGAGTCCCCTTCTCTCTCTGATTTTTTTTTTTGGTTTGACGATGTTGTTTTGTAATGGACTAGTGCTTCTTCTTCTAGGGTTGCGATGGCGGAAGTTCTGTCGAGTCCGAACGAAGGAGGCAGCTACGACGAGAGCGGAACTTACGCAACTTCTCAAGTAATCTCTCTCTCTCTCTCTTTCTCTCTCACTCATTACATACAATATAGGCACACGTCATTGATACTAAACTAAATACTTCCGTTGGATCATTTTCATAATTAATTAGTATGATGGGGGTGTAGGGTAAGGTCCTGTGAGTGGAACTTAGAACAGTGCAGGACTTATAAAAATGGAACACTAGCATTGCTCGTTGTTGTTAGAAATGTGTGGTTAGTTGATTAAACTCACTATTTCTTAATAGTTTAAGCTTTTGGAACAATCGGTAATTTAACATGGTATCAGAGTAGGAGATCTTGAATTTGATCCCTGTTTTCGCTCTACCTCCTATTTAAAATGTTAAAAATCCCACGTGTTGGGCCTCATCCATTAAAAAGTAGTTTGAGCCTACACATGAGAGGGAGTGTTAGAATTATGGTTAAGTGACTAAATTCACCATTTCCTAATAACTTAAACTTTTTGGAGAATTGGTAATTTAACAGCTGTAAACTTTGTTAGGTTATGATATAACTTTGTTTTGATTTCCCTTAAGTTGTCATTTTACACCTAGAACCAAAAAGGGCCTTTGTTGCACTGGAACTTCCCATTTCTCATCCATTCTAGCTCTAGTAGGGTTTATTTGGAGGTTAATTTTGTTAGTTAACTTTGATCCTAATAGGCATGATTAGAAGAAATATGGTGTATGGAAAGGCATGATTATTGCGTAGACTCACAAACAAAATTGGTTTGCAGTTGAAATTTTTTTAAGAACGTCTCATTTTCATCAATCTAGCATTCAAAAATTAAAGGGATTAATCTTGAGCTTAGTTCCAACAATCAAGTTTGGTGACTGTATTGGTAGGCGTCCATGCTTATCTTTTGGTTTTGGGCAAGAATGAATCAGTAATCTTTTGTGTTGTTAGGTCTGAATGACTCCAAGTAATGATCAACTCTATTGTAGGCTAACATCTACATATTAGACAATACTTAAAGCCATGTTTGTTTTTGGGTAGTTTAAGCGTAATTTTTATTTTTTCAAGCTATCAACTATGAAGTCAAGTTTAATTTATTCCAATGCTTGGATTATTTTTTATGTAGTGTCCTGTCATATCATGTATTAGCAAAGACATGCTAATAACATGTCATTGAAAGTTATTTTTGTATATCATGGAAGACTATTAGTCTTTTAAATATTGTTCGATATGGCAGATCTTATTGAAAGTCCTGAAAAAGTCATCTAAAGGAACTACGGGGTTTCCTTTTGTCATCAACTTCCACGAGCATTTTATGCTTTAAATCCAAACTTATCATGACTGTTTGGAAAAGTATTTCAAACCTAAGCCAGTTTATAAATGTAAGTTTTTTGGATGTCAAAAAAAAATTAAATGTAAGTTTTTTTTTTTGGTTGAGAAATCATGCTTAAATGTGGAGTTTTGATGGGATCCGGAGCAATAGTGTTGGTATTATCACACCCAAGAGAGAAAGGATGTAAACGTTATGCTTTCATTCTTAGATCACAATCTAGTGTGATGTTAAATTGTTAATTAAGTAATTCAATAAATAATTTAAACCTTCTTGAAAAGGAAAAAAAAAAAAACTAATTTTCAAAATATATTATAACTAAAATTACCAAACGAATATCTCAACTTACGATCTGTTTGTTTCGCTGGAAAACCTTTTGCAAAGATAGTTTTTCACATTTTCCAGTGTTTGGTAGTACAAAAAAAACTTGGTCAATGAAAACTATCTTTGGTCAACGGAAAACTCTAATAAAAATAAGGCTTATTTTCTATTGGTTGTTTTCCAAAATTTTTTTTTGGAAAACAATCTCTCTCTCACGTGTTGCATCTCCTATAAATATTATCTTCGTCTATAGCTGTGGGAAACATAATTTTTTGGCGCTTTCTCTCTCTCATGGTAAGTTTTCTCACTTTTTCTCTCTTTCCTTTGCTTTTTCTCTCCTCACACCCTCACTGTCACTAACTCTTGTCTCTCCTTTTCCTATAGATCTCTCTCTCTCTCTCTCTCTCTCTCTAACTGTCTCTCTTCTTTCTTTTCTCCACGTTTCTCTTCCCCTCTATGACACAATTCTCTAATTAGATTTTTTTTCCCTTCACTGATCGGTCAATAGCTCCGACTTGCAAAGGAGAATAAATTTGCAGTGGTAATTATTTCATTCCTCTCTACCAAAATCCCAATTCTTTGCTTTGAATTTCAAGCTCGATTTTCTTCTTTCTTTAAGAAATTTTCCGTTTGATGGATTCTAGGTAGAAGTTACTTCTTTTTCATACATAGAATGCAAAAAAAAAAAAAAAAAAAAAAAAAAAAGAAGAAGAAGAAGAAGAAAGAATGAATGAAGTAAAAGATGAAAATTTTAAACATAGTACCTATATTACTCTAAATTGCTTTTACATGGTACAATCCTTACCGTGGACTAATAATATTGTTATATAATGAATGATAATTGTTTAGAAAAATTGCATTTGTTGGCAAATACTTTTTTTGCTGGTAGGTACTATACAGTGATGATATGTTATACAAAACATTATCTAAATACATAATTTAGAGTAATATTGAAGACTTGTGGTCGACCATAGTAGACAATTAGTATACCAACAAAAAGAGTAGACAATTAAAAGTTATTGTTATTTATACTTATTGAAAATGTATTACCTTGTCAAATTTATATATATATATATATATATATAGACAAATGGTTGATATGTGTGTGTGTGTGTGTATGTATGTTACTGTCTATATATATGAGCAAGATGAGTAGTAGAGATCATGGAAATTTGGCAACTAATTAATTTTGATTGTATTTATTGTCAAAATTTTTGTATGAAAACCAAATTCATTCTTGGTTTTTTATTTATAATGATTAAATTAGTTTTTTTTTTTTTTTTTTTTTTTTTTTTTTTGAGAATGAAGACTACTACTTTTATAAAATCAGCCGGGGTTGGCAAAGAGTGCATCAACTAGGTGTGGGGGAACATCCTCCACCCACACTGACAAACCTCTGACATTTCTTGCATGTCTAGCAAGGTTATGTGCTACTTTATTTCTAGTTTTACGAACATGTGAGAAAGCAATACAATTGCTGGAAACTAAAGTGGATTTTGCTGACTCAAGAAGATGGCCAAAAGAAGAAAACAATGCTTCCTTACTTCGAAGAGAGTTTATCACCACCTCCGAATCTCCTTCAAGTATAAATTTTGCAATGATTACAATAGTTAGTTTACATAATATACATGTTTTAAATTATACAAGAAATATTTTTTTTTTTTTAAAAAGCATACCAAACACCAAAAAACATTCTCAAACTCATTTTCAAGGTCGTTACCAAATACTGGAAAATGAGACAGTTTTCTAGAAAATGCTCTTTGAAAAGTGAACCATTTTCTAGAAAACGTTAATGTTGAAACAAATAGAGCATAAATAAGAAATAGATTAATCGCACACAATGATATTGATATTTATGTGGAAAGCTCTTTCTCTTTAAATGAAAAAAAAACTGTGTCTCAAGTTACAATAATTGGTGGCTTCGGCTTACTCTTAGAATTAGCTGTTACGAGGGAATCTAGCACCGAACTTGAAGAAACCTTCCCCTATCTCCATCCCTTAAAATATGCCCCATTGGACTGGGTTGGGGTAGATGGCCGTGGATAGATTGAGGATGGTCATCCCTATGAATCAATAAGTTGTCAATTATTAATGTTTAAGCTCATAAGTTTTAAAATGGTCATCCCTATGAATCAATAAGTTGCCAATTATTAACGTTTAAGCTAATAAGTTTTAAAAGTTTGAAGCATCGAAATTCATGGTGAAGTGATTAGGATATTAAAAAGTGGAAGGTTTCAAATTCAAAACGATTGGGAGTAACTATGTAATCCTATTTTGGAGGACAAAATGATTCTTTGAGTGAGGGCTGAAATTTGCTTAGTGTAATCTTGTGTTAGGAGGATGGGCATCCTCCTCAAACTCTTTTGGCTTTGTCATATGTAAAAGATAATTCTTGTATCTTTTGCCAAGTTGAGTGAGTCAATCCATTATCATGTGAAAATTTAATCCTTTTTATATTTAGACCCTTCTATTTATACTTTGTTGTTGTTTTTGTTTTTTTTTTTTTTTTAAATTTTTTAAATTCAATAGTTATAATAGAGAGTGTGAATTTAAATTTTAAATATTTTTATCAAAAATACAAAAAAATATTAGTTTAGCTATAACACTTTTACAATATCTTTTTGATAAGACTTAATACCACCATTTGCAAATATAATTTCATCCCACCTACTAATCGGTACATATGTTGTATATATAAAAAGTAAAATGGAGGGTAGGCCCACCATTATATATATATATATATATATATAAATGCTACGGTCTTTGATTGAAGGGCAGTTAATATACAATATTATAACTATTCACCACATCTTATGGCATAGAATTATAATAAATGATCCATCATGAGGTCTAGAACATCGAATAATTGTATACTATGAAATATGAAATGGATTTTATCTTCTAATTTTTTTTTTTTAGAGAGAGTTTCAAGACACCAATTAGTTTTTGGTGTAGACAGAAATTGAATTTTAGATATCTTATTTAACCAATAGAGACTTTAACAGTTGAGCTAATTGAAATTCACCTTCTACAATTTTATAATGCTTTCTCACCTAATATATTCATTTTTATTTGGGTGCATACGTTAATTATTTTGGTCATAGATCTTATGTTGACAGTGCTAGAATGTCTGTAATATCACACCATACTCGTTTAAAAATTAAAATAGAAGGAACTTCGACTAGTGTCCAAGTCATGTGACTCCCACGTTTTGGCATTTATTACTACCAAGATATCCCTTGTGATGGTGTATATGCATGAATGTTGTTGTGTCCATCTACATCACAAAATGTGTATTAAGGGACCATTAACCAAAATGTCATTAATTATTTTTAGAAAAATTGAAACGACGGTTGGGTTCAGTAGGAGTTGGTCAAGGATAAAATAAATGTTCATGTCAATTTCAAAGCATATACTCCGATTCATACAAGATTTTCTTGAGTCAGATGCCTTTCAGATTTTATTTCATCAACGGTTCAATTCTTTACTGTATACGTCTTTCTTTTTTTTTAGCAGCTCTCATTCTTTCTTTCTTTTTTCTCCACCTCTCACTCTCTGTTTTTTTTTTTTAGAAGAAAAATGAAGGTGAGAAGGCCATCAGGTCATGAATGAGGGTAGATGGGAGAGGGCATTTGTGTAAAAGTGCTGTGAGAGCACTTTTCTCTCTAGCCTTTTCCTCCCGATTTGGGAGGATGAAAATTGTGAGCCCGAGAGAGAAAACTTTCTTCTGGGTTTTCTTTCGTCCCCATTTTCCTTCTTTTGCCAAATAGTGAAAAACACTGTTTTCCACCCTATTTTCCTCCATCTGTTTTCCATCATCTCTATTTTCATCCCAACCAAACACAGTGTTAGGGTATATTTGGTTGGGATGAAAACAGGGAGGATGAGAAATATGGAGAGGAAAATGGGTGGAAAATGGCATTTTTCACTACTTGGTTTGGAAAAGAAAACAAGAGAGTCAGAAAATAGGGAGGAAAATTTTCCCTCTGTGCCTACCTTTTTTTTATCCCCCCAATTTAAGAGGAAAAGAGGGAGGAAAAAGTGCTGAATGATGTACTTTACACAAATACCCACACTTTATTCATCTCACCTACCCCTCACTCTTTATTCATCTCACCTGTGACGTTTTTGCTGCCCACGTTTTTGTTGCCCAGTTGCCTAGTTAAACTATTAGTGCAAGATTTGATTTATACAAGATTTAGTGCAAGTTGATTTGCCCAGTTAAATTATTTGTGCAAGTTTTGATTTATATAAATCAGTGAAAGTTTTAGTGTAAGTTGATTTGCCCAGTTGCCCAATTAAATTATTAGTGCAAGTTTTGATTTATAAGTTTTGCTCAGTTGACGTGCAAGTTTTAGTGCAAGTTGATTTGCCCAGTTGCCCAATTAAATTATTAGAGCAAGTTTTGATTTATAAGTTTTGCCCAATTGAATTGCTTAGCTTATTTGTTGCCCACATTATAGGAATACCCTAGTTACAAAATCTTTTGCCCAGCTAAATTTATATGTACACTATTGTAATTTTTACATTATAAAAATAAAAATAATAATAATAATTTATATGTATGATGTGGTAAATTTTATATTATTTAATTAATACAAGTAAATCTATTTCTTACATATTATGTAACAAGGGTATAATAGTCAATTTATATAAACTACATTTTTTATCCATCCACTTTTCTTTTCAACCAAATAAAAGAATTTTCCACCACCGCACAACCTTGGTGTATTGGTCACTCCACAAGTATAAATGCTTGTGGGGTGTGGGGGGTAAGGGCCGGGGTTCAAGTCTCCAGGAGGGAGCTCCACACACATATACACTTAGATTAGGCTAGAGTAAAAATTCTATCTTGTAAGAAAAAAAAAAGGAAAAAAAAAAAATTTTTCCATCCTCTCACTTTTTCACCCCTCCAACCAAACGCATATCAGGGAAAACTAAATCTTTTCTATCCTCTCACTTTTCCATTCTCCCACTAATTTTCTACCCTTCCACTTTTCCACTCTTCCAACCAATCAGTATGATTGGGGTGTAGGGTAAGGTCCTGTAAGTGGAACTTAGAACAATGCAGGACTTATAAAAATGGAATACTAGCATTGCTCGTTGTTGTTAGAAATGTGTGGTTAGTTGATTAAACTCACTATTTCCTAATATCTTAAATTTTGTAACAATCGGTAATTTAACATGGTATCAAAGCAGGAGATCTTGAGTTCGATCCCTGTTTTTGCTCTACCTCCTATTTAAAATGTTAAAAATCCCATGTGTTGGGCCACGCCCATTAAAAAGTATTTTGAGCCTACACGTGAGAGGGAGTGTTAGAATTATGGTTAAGTGACTAAATTCACTATTTCCTAATAACTTAAACTTTTGGGAGAATTGGTAATTTAACAGTTGTAAACTTTGTTAGGTTATGATATAACTTTGTTTTGATTTCCCATAAGTTGTCATTTTACACCTAGAACCGAAAAGGGCCTTTGTTGCACTGGAACTTCCCGTTTCTCATCCATTCTAGCTCTAATAGGGTTTATTTGGAGGTTAATTTTGTTAGTTAACTTTGATCCTAATAGGCATGCTTAAAAGAAATATGGTGTATGGAAAGGCATGATTATTGCGTAGACTCACAAACAAAATTGGTTTGCAGTTGAAATTTTTTTAAGAACGTCTCATTTTCATCAATCTAGCATTTAAAAATTAAAGGGATTAATCTTGAGCTTAGTTCCAACAATCAAGTTTGGTGACTGTATTGGTAGGCGTCCATGCTTGTCTTTTGGTTTTGGGCAAGAATGAATCAGTAATCTTTTGTGTTGTTAGGTCTGAATGACTCCAAGTAATGATCAACTCTATTGTAGGCTAACATCTACATATTAGACAATACTAAAAGCCATGTTTGTTTTTGGGTGGTTTAAGCGTAATTTATATTTTTTCAAGCTATCAACTATGAAGTCAAGTTTAATTTATTCCAATGCTTGGATTATTTTTTATGTAGTGTCCTGTCATATCATGTATTAGCAAAGATATGCTAATAACATGTCATTGAAAGTTATTTTTGTATATCATGGAAGACTATTAGTCTTTTAAATATTGTTCGATATGGCAGATCTTATTGAAAGTCCTGAAAAAGTCATCTAAAGGAACTACGGGGTTTCCTTTTGTCATCAACTTCCACGAGCATTTTATGCTTTAAATCCAAACTTATCATGACTGTTTGGAAAAGTATTTCAAACCTAAGCCAGTTTATAAATGTAAGATTTTTGGATGTCAAAAAAAAAAAAAAAATGTAAGTTTTTTTTTTTTTTTGGTTGAGAAATCACACTTAAATGTGGAGTTTTGATGAGATCCGGGGCAATAGTGTTGGTATGATCCCACCCAAGAGAGAAAGGATGTAAACGTTATGCTTTCATTCTTAGATCACAATCTAGTGTGATGTTAAATTGTTAACTAAGTAATTCAATAAATAATTTTAACCTTCTCGAAAAGGAAAAAAAAAAAAAAAAAAAACTAATTTTCAAAATATATTATAACTAAAATTACCAAACGAATATCTCAACTTACGCTCTGTTTGTTTCGCTGGAAAACCTTTTGCAAAGATAGTTTTTCACATTTTCTAGTGTTTGGTAGTACAAAAAAAACCTGGTCAATGAAAACTATCTTTGGTCAACGGAAAACTCTAATAAAAAGGAGCCTTATTTTTTGTAGGTTGTTTTCCAAAATTTTTTTTTGGAAAACAATCTCTCTCTCACGTGTTGCATCTCCTATAAATATTATCTTCGTCTATGGCCGTAGGAAACATAATTTTTTTGACGCTTTCTCTCTCTCATGGTAAGATTTCTCACTTTTTCTCTCTTCCCTTTGCTTTTTCTCTCCTCACACCCTCACTGTCACTAACTCTTGTCTCTCCTCTTCCTATAGATCTCTCTTTCTCTCTCTCTAACTGTCTCTCTTTTCTCCATGTTTCTCTTCCCCTCTATGACATAGTTCTCTAATTAGATTTTTTTTTTCCCTTCGCTGGTCGGTCAATAGCTCCGACTTGCAAAGGAGAATAAATTTGTAGTGGTAATTATTTCATTTCTCTCTACCAAAATCCCAATTCTTTGCTTTGAATTTCGAGCTTGATTTTTTTTCTTTCTCTATGAAATTTTCCGTTTGATGGATTCTAGGTAGAAGTTACTTGTTTTTCGTACATAAAGTGCAAAAAAATAAAAAAAAATAAAAAAAAGAGGAAGAAGAAACAATGAATGAAGTAAAAGATGAAAATTTTAAACATATTACCTATATTACTCTAAATTGCTTTTACATGGGACAATCTTTACCGTGGACTAATAATATTGTTATATAATGAATGATAATTGTTTAGGAAAATTGCATTTGTTGGCAAATAGTTTTTTTGCTGGCAGGTACTATACAGTGATGATATATTATATAGAACATTATCTAAATACATAATTTACAGTAATATTGAAGACTTGTGGTCGACCATAGTAGACAATTAGTATACCAACAAAAAGAGTAGACAATTAAAAGTTATTGTTATGTATACTTATTGAAAATGTATTACCCTGTCAAATATATATATATATATATATATAGACAAATGGTTGATATGTGTGTGTGTGTATGTATGTTACTGTCTATATATATGAGGAAGATGAGTGGTAGAGATCATGCAAATTTGACAACTAATTAATTTTGATTGTATCTATTGTCAAAATTTTTGTATAAAAACCAAATTCATTCTTGGTTTTTTATTTATAATGATTAAATTAGTTTTTTTTTTTTTTTTTTTTGAGAATGAAGACTACTACTTTTATAAAATCAGCCGAGGTCGGCAAAGAGTACATCAACTAGGTATGGGGGGAACATCCTTCACCCACACTGACAAACCTCTGACATTTTTTGCATGTCTAGCAAGATTATGTGCTACTTGTTGAGGGTCATTTTTGTAAAATAGGCCCAACTCAGCAAAGCAGGCAGATAGAAGTGGCAAGCATAGAATAAAACCATTAGGCCTAAGCGGCAGGAATAATGGATCACAAGCCCATAACATGAACAAATGGGTCTTGAGGGAGGTAATGGGCCCAAAGGGCCCGGAAAGGGAGAAATGGCACCCATGGGCAGTATATGGTATGGAAAAGTGAGAATGGGCCGCGGCAGGCCCAAGACAATGTAAACAAAGAAAGTAGGGGTTGATGGCAAGCCCATGAACCCCAAGGATGAGAATGAGGAAATTGGGCCGGGGAAGCCCAATTAAGTTAGTAAAAACCCATGGGAATGCAGAGTTAGTAAATGGGCCGAGCAAGTCCAAAGGAAGTAAATGGGCCGCATGCCCAAGGGAGAAAGAAAGGGACACTGGAGCCCATTATTAAGAACACCAGTGGCCATATTAAGCCATTGGGGGAAAGAATGGAACGACAGGCCTGAAAAGAGGCCGAGCAGGAGCAAATCACCACGGCAGGAAATGCCAAGTAATGTGGCAAGAAGCCAAGGTAATTAAAAAGTGGGCTGAAAGAAATAAGAAGCCCAGTACCACGTAAAGTCCAGCCCTTAGAGGGAGCAGTGAATTATGCAAATGGCCCACGTAAAAGAACAGAGAAGCATGACAGACTGTGCAAACAAAGCTCCAAGTCACGGCAAACGCATGAGCAGCAGGCAGATTTTGAACATACATAACAGGAAGGCACGCGCAAGATCCAGGCACCACCAGCCTGTACCCAGTCAATATGGGACGTGGTGGGGCTATGGGTCAGAGGTAAGAGGTAAAGTGAGGTGTGGTTTGGTGGTGGAGAGAGGGGAAAAGATCTATTTCGCGGTTCCTGCCCATGCTCTTTTGGGAGGTATGTCTTGTTGGGATGACAGACCGCCCAAAAGAGACAACATTGAGGGAGGAACCGTTGGGTGCATGCCAAAGAGAGAGAGAAAAAGCATTTACACCGTGACAGGAGAAGATGCTACGACGGACTAACAAACAACACAAACCTACCTTTGTCTGGCGAGGGTAAGCGGTACACAGACAAGCCTCCTGGTGGTCGGCAAGTACTCTCAGACCAGACAAAGGCGGTTAAAAGGGTAAAGTGGTAAAATCCGGTCACGGCAGGCCCTATAAAAGGACCCTTGCCGTGCCCTGTAAAGGGGATCGAAAAACATAGGTATTATGAAGTAAAAGAAAAAACAAAAGAAAAAGAAAGGAAAGAAGAAAAGATGAGAGAGAAAACGAAAAACAAAGAAAAGAAGCATAATGGGCATGCACTAGTAGGTCGGTTCCCTTCTCTCCCCCTTAAAATCCTACTCTGTGGAAGACGATTAAACAATAGTAATTCTTTTGGGCACTAATCATTTAGGTCCGATTCCCTCAAAGTCATTAATCCCCGCGATAGGATATCTTTCTTGGAGATTAGTTTCATTAAGAGGAAGCGTTCTTCCTCTTTGGTCTTTTCCATTACAGACCCAAACTTAACTTGATATCACTTCTTTGATTAATTCATGTTGTCATTTAATCTTTCACTCTTTTTGTAAAGCTATTATTATTACTGTAATTGTCATAAAAATAGAGATTATTTGGTTATTTTCCATCAAGGAAAGAACACTATATTTGATCTTCTTTTGTTATTATATCTGCCTGTCGTGACCTACTAAAAAACAGCTCTGCCTGCCGTAAGTACTCTCCTGGCAGACGAGGCCAGTTTTGCACATAAGCCGGCCCAAAGTGAGTTACAGTTGGGCCTGTCTCAACTCTTCTACTCAGAATATCTGGGCCCATCACCGTAAGAGGCAGCCTAGCCCAAAGCATAATACAAAAAAGGCCCCTACATTAAATTGGTGACTTCACTGGGGAGTTGAGAAATAGTTCAAGGACAAGAGCCCTCGCAAAAAAATGCCTCCAAAGTCCAGGACGACACGAAACATGAGTGCCGTGCCCTTACAAGCAGAGTCTAGGCCAACGACGCCACACCAACAGCAGCCTAACCGGACGGAAGGTGCTAACGGGATGAGGGCTAACCCCCAACCTCCTTCAAGGATCCTCGCAGACAATGCCAACACCTTCGTTGAGGTGTTGCAGGCCTTACAACACTCACAACAGCAAATGATGGAAGAAATCCGCCAATTAAAGACAGACAGAACAAAGGAAAAAGGAAGCCAGCATGATCCAGAACATGCGACAGAAGAAACACTAGTAGGAGGTGTCCCGCAGAACGCAGATCAACGTTTCATTACCATGGGTAAAGTAGCAACTCTCCTGGAGCAGGAGAGAGCCAGAGGACCAAAGGAGAGATTCTACGCACGTAGGCCTCCATACCCACTAAGGGTGCTCAGTAAACCATACCCCAAGAGGTATAAACCGGGAGTTTTCGCACAATATGATGGCAGAAAGGGAAGTGTTGTTGAGCACGTAAGCAAGTTCATTGATATGCTTGGCCCTTATGCCGCAGACGAAGACTTATGTCTTCTAGAATTTTCTAAATCACTATGCAACCGGGCTTACACCTGGTACATCGGTTTAAAGCCAGGATCGATCCCAATATGGGATGATATGGTGGATGTATTTTGCACCAAATACTTTCACGGAGAGGAAACAGTGACGCTTGCAACTTTGGAACTGACTAAACAGAGGAATGGTGAAGACTTGATGGAGTACATCAAGAGATTTAGGGACATAGCACTCGACTGCTATGACCATTGCGAAGAAAGAACGCTGGTGGAGATGTGTATGACGAATATGATCAGGGAGTACAGGGCAGTCCTAGAAAACCTCGAGATCTCCCAGTTCGCGCAGTTGTTACAAAAAGTGAGAAAAACTGCCCAGTCCGTAAAGCTGAGCACGGACAAAAGAAGTGCCTCGCAAGCCATAGCGGTGTCCACCGGTGAGTGGAGGAGAAAAACCGATGGGAGAGAGTATGATACTCCCCAACCAATACCATGCACCGCAAAGGAGCTAGACATACTGCTAGACAAATGGATAGCAGATGGAATTTTCAAACCTAACCAGGTTGCTAGGGAGCCTACAAAGGAGGAACGAAGGGACCCACGTTTTTGTCGTTTACACAATTATGTCCAACATTCTACCGCAGAATATTGGGCACTCCACAGGATAAAGGAAGGTACTCTAGAACTGTCCCAGCAGGAAGTCCAAAGAAATCCACTCCCAAACCACAAAGGGAAGGGAGTAGCAGTGGTGGTAATTTGCGCAGATCCCAGAGAAGACGAAGAAGAAAACTTGGCCTTGCCTGCGGCGGCCATTACCACTTTACAACAGAGTTCCAAGTTCAAAAATTTGTTCGACTAGCTGGGACTCATAGCAAAGGAAAGAAAGGTAGCCACGGAGGCTCTGGTGAGCATTGTCTATCGGCAGAAATACCAGATGATAGGGCTCTCTTACAGAAGTCAACTGAAATCACTTTTAGTGAAGAAGATATGGAGGTGGGACACCCAAATCATAGGAGGCCCTTATACTTGGCGGCGTCCATAAATTAAATCCCCATAAAGAGAGCTTTGGTAGATACAGGTGCTTCTGTGAATCTCATTCCACTAAGCACTCTGCAAGCAGCAGGAATTTCAGAGAGGAAGATTCAGGGGTGCCTAATGGAAGTGACAAGGTTCGGCGGAAGGGGCGAGTACACAACAGGACACATTCAGCTGTGGTTGAAAGTAGGCCCCATAGCCTCTTTAGCACGGTTTCATGTGGTGAAGACAGAAGTATCCTATCACGTGCTTTTGGGAAGGCCATGGTTACACAAACATCGACTCGTCCCATCCACCTATTACCAATGTGTGAAAGGAAGATTGAACGGCAGAATGATACGCATAGCCGCGAATCCCTCACCATTCGTGCAGGCAGAAGCCCACTTAGTAGAAACTATGTTCTACGACCAATGGGCTCCATCTGGGAAAAGTTCAGTATCAAAGCATCGAGGTACCTTCGTGCCTAGGTGGAAAGATGTCCAGAATGACCCAGAACCCGACCTAAGGGAATTATTGGCAAGAAAGAGGAAAAGGAAAGAAGGGCCCCCTGTAGGACCTGATGACACACCACAATGTGTCAGGATCCAAGGACCTGATGGCAGAATTGTATACAAATTAAGAAGGCGCGTGGGGCCCGCAATTGAAACACAGACGAGTCCAACCCATTAGGGGCAGCACGAGAGTTTGATGTATTGCGAAGTCCAAGAAAGTTCAGAGGAAGAAAGTGATAAGGAGGAAAGTGAAAGAATTACGGCAGAGAAGGAGTTACAGGTTACAGCAGAAGAAGAAATGGAGGAAGTTCACTTGGGGTCTGCTTCGCAAGGGCCGGGGCCCATCTTAATCAGTGCAAGTTTGACAAAAAAGGAAAAAACAGAGCTAGTACGGTTGTTGGAAGAATTCAAAGACGTATTCACTTGGGACTACAATGAAACGCCAGGGCTAGACCTTGGGTTAGTTGCACATACGTTAAATGTGGACTCGCAGGCCAAGCCAATAGCTCAGCCTGCCAGGATATTTCACACAGAAATAGAAGGGCAGATAGTCAAAGAAGTGCAGAAGTTGCTGGCCGCAGGATTCATTAAGCCTATTCAACATCCTCGCTGGTTATCCAATATAATACCGGTGAAGAAGAAGAATGGCCAGATAAGGTGTGGCGTAGATTTCAGGGATCTCAACAAAGCGTGCCCGAAAGATGAATTCCCATTGCTAAATATGGATTTATTGATAGATTCTGCGGCAGGAAGCGCCATGTTCTCATTCATGGACGGTTTCAGTGGATACAACCAGATCAGGATGGCACCAAAAGATGCGAAGAAAACTGCTTTCAGAACGCCCATGAGGAACTTTTACTACACCGTGATGCCCTTCGGGTTGAAAAATGCAGGTGTGACTTATCAACAGGCAATGACGGCCATATTTCACGATATGATGCATCGGGAGTTAGAAGACTATGTGGACGACATAGTAGTTAAGTCAAAAAGAAGAGAGGAACATTTCCGTGTGCTGGGGAGAGTATTTGAAAGATGCAGAGCCTTTAAATTAAGAATGAATCCCCTCAAATTCACATTTGGTGTATCCTCAGGAAAATTTCTGGGTTTCTTGGTTCACAGCAGGGGAATAGATGTAGACCCAGCAAAAGCCACGGCCATTGCAACCATGAGACCTCCAGCCACGGTAAGGGAACTAAAAAGCTTCTTAGGGAAAGTCTCGTATATTCGAAGATTCATCCCTGGCTTGGCATCAATCACTTCAGCTTTTACCAAATTGCTGAGGAAAGGGCAAAGGTTTGTATGGGGAGAAGCACAGTAGGCGGCCCACAAAAGGCCACTACTACTTTACATGGCCACCAATTCATATGCCATCGGTGCATTAATTGCCTAAGAGGATGGAGGCGGCGTCGAGCAACCAGTATACTACATCAACCGCGCCCTAAAAGATGCAGAAACTCGTTACCCAAGGGCGGAAAGGGCGTGTTTGGCTATTGTGTATGCCTCACAGAGGTTACGCCATTATTTCTTGGCCTATGAAGTATGGCTGATGACCAAGTCCCACGCCATCAAAGCTTTACTACAGCAGCCAATCCTCTCTGGCAGGATATCCCAGTGGTTGTTACAATTATGACAGTATGACTTGAGAATGGGAGCACCTAGAGTAGTGAAAAGCCAGGCTATAGCAGACTTATTGGCACAATTTCCAGGAGAGGAAGAATTTTCGTTGGACGGCAAAGTCCTGGGGGAAGTAGCCATGGTGGAAGAGCTCAGAGAACAGTAGGTAATGAAATTTGATGGGTCTTCTATCGCCCAGTCCGGAGGAGTCGGGGTAGTTTTATATCATGAAGAAGATAAAGCAGTAGCATTATCGCTTAAGTTGGAGTTCCTCTGTTCAAACAATACGGTAGAATATGAAGCCTACTTAACTGGGCTGGCCACAGCTCTTGAAATGGGAGTTAAGCATTTGAGAGTGTTGGGTGATTCGAAATTGGTTGTCTGCCAAACCAAAGGGAGTTTCTCCTTAAAAGAGTCTAGCCTAGCCCCGTACAGAGCAATGACCCAGAAAATGGAAGAAAAGTTTTTAACTTTTGAAATAGAACATGCTCCGAGGAACGAGAATCGGTTTGCCGATGCGTTGGCTGCACTAGGTTCGCAGATAATGTTTGAAGGGGGGAGCGCCAGAGTAGAGGTCAGCAAGAGAGAGGAATCCATAATTGAGATGTTAAAAGAAAGGTTCCAGGAGGAACACTACGAAGGGGATTGGCGGATACCCGTGAGGGAAGCTTTGATGGGAAAAGAAGAAGCCATGGAACTAAAAATACTTAAAGACTACGCCCTGGTTAAAGGAGAACTGTACCGCAGGATGCAAGGTGGAGTCTTGTCCAGATGTGTGGGGCAAAGGGAGGCCCATAGAAAGTTGAAAGAAGTACATGAGAAGACTTGCGAATCCTGCGGAGAGGTCAGCCTTTACCGCAAACTTCAAAGGGCAGGCTTTTATTGGCCGACCATGGGTAAAGATGCAGATCAAGTCCAAACCCAGTGTGGGAACTGCCAGCTTGCGGTAGACAGAGAAGAAAGTTACGCTGCGTTCATCAGCAAAGACTGGAGAAGCCCATTTATACAGTACCTGACAGAAGGCATCCTGTCGCAAAAGCATAGCGAAAAATATAAGCCCAGGAGGTTAGCAACGTGTTATTTATTGCATAATTCTGTCCTTTTCAAAAAAGGGTATGATGGAGACCCTTTGAGGTGTTTGGGCCTTAAGGAGGCGAGAGAAATGATAAAAGAAGCACACTCAGGAGAGTGTGGGGAACACCAGGGAAAGAAAAGGCTTTACAAATGCCTGCTGCAAATAGGCTACTACTGGCCTACCATGAAAAAAGATGCGGCAGAATTTGTGAAAAGGTGCCATAGTTGCCAAGTACAAGCCAATTTGATTCACACTCATCCGTAGAATTTGCATAGCATAGTCACACCATGGCCCTTCCACACTTGGGGGCTTGACTTGATTGGACCGGTGAATCCATCGTCGCGAGGATACATATGAATACTAATGGCCACAGAATATTTTACTAAGTGGGCAGAGGCAGTACCACTTCGTAAAACCACAGGAGGAGCGATGGCAAACTTTATCAAGGAAAACATAATTGTAAGGTTTGGAGTTCCCCACAGGATCATCAGTGACAAGAACACACCTTTTGTCAATAGTGATATGAGGAAAATGCTAGAATTCTACCAAGTCAAACATCACCGATCATCACCGTATTACCCTCAAGGAAACGGGCAAGCAGAGGCAACGAACAAAACTCTCATAAAAATTATTAGTAAAATGAGCCAAGAGTATACGGGAGGATGGGCAGTGCACCTGCCAGACGCTCTTTGGACTTATAGAAGTTCACCTAAATTAGCCACAGGTTTTTCACATTTTTCCTTGGTCTATGGGACTGAAGTAGTGAGCCCAGCAGAGAAAATGACCCCATCCCTGAGAGTCATGCAGATGCAAGAAAAGGAGAATGAAGAAGAAGTCTTTGTGGTAGAAAGGTGTGAAGACTTGGAAGGACTTGATGAAAGAAGAGAAAAAGCCCAAGAACACAGTCGCAGATACAGGCAAAAAATGACTGAGGCTTACGGCAGGATGACTAAAGAGAGAGTGTTTGCGAAAGGACAACTGGTCCTAAAGGTGGCAGATTATGTTAGGAGGGGCCTAGCAGGACTATCGAAGTTTACATTGAAGTGGGAAGGACCCCTTGTGATAAGAGAGGCACATCCAAGTGGATATTACCGCTTGACTCAGATGGATGGCAGGGACTTAATGGATCCCATCAATGGGAAGTGGTTGAAACACTACTACGCCTGAGAAGAAAAGCCATGTGATTATCCCTTTCTCTTGTTTTGTTGAAAAGCTCTTATGTTTCTCATCTTTCAAGCGGCTATGTCACAAGACAAAATTTTGTAACTTGCTTTCATGAGGATGCAATGAAAAGCACGAAGTATTTATTATCATATCATAACAAAAGCAAAAAAAAGAAAAGAAAAGTAAAGTGTAGCATCATAAGTATAGCATCATGAGTCACAAATCCAAACTATGGCAAACTAGCCTAAATAGGTACTATAGGACATATAATGTACTAAACAGAGTAATAAGATGAAGGAAACAACAAGACAAAGAAAAACTGCATCATCATCAATCAAGCCCAGAAATGAGTGGCTGATCTCCAAAACTACTAGACTCGCCTATGCTAGAAAGCAGGTGCTCACGACAGCCCTCCAAGTCTGCCACTTCCTTTCTCAGAATCTCAAGGCGTGAGTCAATAGCATCAACAGTAGGTTGGACTCTCCTCATAAAAACAACTCGGGCAATCTCTCAAAGATGGTCTAAGATAAACTCCACAGCAAAGCCAACACTGATGAGCTCCTACACCGCAGCCCTCCACTGTAGGATCCTCTTGGTGGAGACTGTGTCAACAAATTATGTTCAATATCGTTCAGCACACTCCCCAACATCTTCAAAAAATGCTCTCTAGTGGAGTGACCAAGTCTAAATCCCTGCATGAAATCCCTACGGTTGCTATAGAGTGTCACTAATCGAGAAGCACAGTCCTCAGGGATTCTGAAGCCATGGAAATCTAGATAAGAAGGTCCGGAGCCCCAGAAATCTGCAGGTCCAAGATCATTGACTTCAAGTTGGTCAAATCGTGCAAAAAAGGCTGCAGCCTCGCGAACAGGATCTGGAATGGCGCTAGAACCATTGCGCACTTCAAATTGAGAAGGCACCATAGGAGGTGGGCCTGTCAAAAGGACACAGGGTTTGAGATAAGAAACCTTGGTAAAAAAAAAAGAGATAGACCCGTGGGGAAGAAGTGAAGGAAGAAAGAAATTTACCAGAACCAGCGGTAATGGGGGCTGTGGGAAAGACAGAGACAGGCACAAAAGGAACTGCAGAAATGAACGATGTAAATACGGCAGAAACCGGTACAAAAGATGTGGCAGGAATAGGTGTTATGGGCATGGCAGGAGTAGCTACCGCAGACACCCCTACGTCTGCTGCAATTCCTAACCCCTCAAAGGTCTTTGCAAAACAAGGAGATAGACATGCAAATGAAGGGGAAGAGTGAATTTAGCAAAAAAAAAAAAAGGGGGAGAAGAATGAACTTATCGAAGAAAGAGGAGAAAGGGAGGAAGAAATCACATACCCATTGTCTCGGGTGGAACATTCTCCTCTTCCTCAGATTCAGAAATCCTCCTCCTTAGGACGGGCTCATCCTCAGGATCCTCAAAGATCTCCTCAGAGGAGTCTGATGACAAGTCAGCATTAGGACCACATATGGCAGAAACAGGAATTGAAGAAGGAGTAACTATCAGAGAAGAACCGTTCTTCACAGCCTGAGAAAGAGCAGCGAATGGGTCACCGGTGGAAATGACAAGAGGTGTAACAGGAGTAGCCTCAATCTGAGTAATAGCAGGAAGGGTGGCTTCCCTTTGAACAGACGGTGTCACGACAGGAGTAGGGGTGACCTCACTAACCTCCCCAGTATGAGTACCCTCATCCATGGGTATCGGTCCAGTGGGAGAAGTAGTAGCCTCAGTAGGAACTCCACAAGTAGCTGCAGAAGGGCAGGTGTTGCAAACTCAACCCCACCAAGAGAGCCCTCCGTAGGTGTGCCCATGGGGGCAGAAAGCTCCTTAGCAGTAGGGCGATATATGGAAAGAGGCTCAGACTCATCCTAGAAGATAAGAATTAGAAGATGTGAAGATTAAGAATAACCTTTTGGGTAAATGAAGTAACCAAAAACGTATGGCAGACTGGACACATGCGAATGAAAAAAAAATGAAAAAAATGGGGAAAGCGAGAGGGGAGAAAGAGTAAGTGTACCTCCAATTCAGGTTCCTTAAGCATAATGGGACGGGCAGCTGACATGTCCTTGTTCTTAGACTGCAAAGGAAAAGGAGGATAAGAGACAGAGTTAAAGAAATAAGTCAGCAAGCATGTCAGAATTCAGGAAATGTAAAAAAAAAAAAAAAAGTATATGCAAGTGTACTTGAAAGACAAAGCAAAGGAAAAGTTTTTCTTAGTGACGTACTCTTCGCTGAACGACAGGCGCAGGATGGGGAGTTGTCTTCCTCTTACTGCCTCATATTCTGCTGGCAGAAGTAGCACCTATGGGAGGCTGAGGAGTGGCAGACTTAAGCTTGCTGGCAGATTTAGGTTTGGCAGGAACTTTCTTGGCTGGTGCAGGGATGTTTATTATTTTAACCTTCTTTTCCCAACTTGGGGGGTAATCGCCTGTATGCCAATACCATCCTTTCTTCTCCTCATCCCATTCAAGGATGGCGGATCGGCTCTGTTTCTTGGCATAGGCCAACACGGACTTGGAAGGAAGGAGCAACCGAGGATTGGGAGAGACAACCATGCCAAGTCCTTTAGGAGGTATGAGAGAGAAACCGCGACTGCCAGCCAACTCTGTATCAAATGAGGTCATTACAGCTTGCCAATAGCTATGCATAGTAGGAGTGCAAAGGCCCTCCCTCTAAGAACCAGGAACCGTGACTGCAGTGAAACGTTGTCTCCAAAAATCAAAAGCAACGTGCCGCAGGAAAGGTCTGACTGAAGTAGGAGACTCTGCGAGGAAGGAGAGGTCATCGGGAATATCCTGATCTAGCTCAAATTGTCTCCTTACCTGGTTGGCAGGATAATGGACAAATCTAACACCTTCATCTGCTAAGTAGGGCAACCAGCCAACATTGGTGGCCGTCAGATAGGTAATACCAGTCTCATTAAAACCGGCTAGAGGGGTGGTAGTGCCAACAGTATCGATAAACGAACCCATTGCAGAATCAACACAGGTATAACCAGAACTCAAATTTCTATAAGCTCTCCAAGAAAAACCAATACCTTCGTCGAAGGACTTAACAACAGAATATTCGATGGGCTTCAAACCGGACCAATGAAAAGCTAGAGGAAAGTCAGACTCAAATTTGCCACAAAAATCAATAATTACTTGCGGACAAGATTGGTACTTCTCTTTAGCAAATCTGACAGGCCTACACTTTGCCAAATACTGGGCACAACGCTCGAATAATAACTGCTGCAGGATGGTGTTGTGAACAGAGGAAGTGACTATGTGGCAGGAGCCAGCCTAGCTCTCGTCACTCCGCAGGATATCCAGTTGAACATATAGATGCCCCAAAAATATGGGGGCCAGCGGCAGACTCACTCTAGCAGATATTTTTATGGCCAAACTAAAATACAAAGGCTTTATGGCATAATGGAGATGGGACCTAAGACAAACTTACAAAGCCAAGAGCAATAAAAGCAACACGGCGGGCAACAGCAGAAAACTTGGAAGAAGAACTAACCCAGTAAGACAACTTAGCATTTCCGGCCATCCTTTTCTTCAACTCCACTTCGATAGCTTCTTCTTCTGGGGAAAGCTCAATGGTGGCAGGATAGACATCACCAAGAATCGGCAAAAGTAGCTAATTAGCCACATCCTCAAGAGTAACTGTGAGTTCACCGCAAGAGAAGAGGAATGTGTGAGTGGTGGCACACCATCGGCAAACCAAATGGCGAAGGTTATAGAGATCTCGAAAATTGGAAAGACTTCGAGATAGGACGATGGCCTTTAGAACACCGGCCTGCTGAAGCAAACCCATGAAACCCGTGTTAGATAACTTGCTGTCAACCCACTCCTTCCAACCCAAGGCAGTGACTGACCCAAACTCGAAATGGATGGGTATAGGAAGGGCGACGCCTTGACGAATGACCAAATCAGAGATGGAGGAAGACACCGGAGCCCAAGAAACATTGGGGTTTCGCCAGCAGAGAGCGAGCCACATGCGGCCTGGCGGCAGTGACACATAATCTCTAGGGACCTTGGGGAAGTATGGACTAATACTATACCAAGGATCGATCAGAGGGGCGCAGTCACTATCTGAGTCACGCCATGCCTCCTCCTCATTAGAGTGGTCCGAATCGGAGCGCACGGCCTCTTCTTCTACTTCTTGTTCTACCGGAGGATCCAAAACGACCCCTTTCCCTTTACGGCGGGAAGAGGCTTGGGTTTTCACCGGTGCCATGGCGTGAGGACTTAATTGGAGTAAAAGGGGAATGGGTGTTTGAAAAGAGGAAAACGGTGAGGGAAGGAAAACCGGTAAGATATTTTGGAATAGAAGGAGTTTGTGTCTACATTGGGAAGGGACTCTCTTCTTAAATACCTCAGTTATTAATGCCGGTGTGAAGGGAGGCGACTGGTTAGCCATTGAGAAAAGAATGAAATTAATGAGGCGGCGGTTATGTTTTAAAGCAACTGCCATTTTGGAAAATTCGAAGAGTCACCACTGTTCACGGCAGGAAAAGAAATATATATATGAGAAGAACTCCCCAGTTTAAAAAAGCCCGCGAAGGAAAAGAAAGAAGGAAAGTGAATAAAAAGACAAGAAGGTCCTTCATTCACATATGAACCACAAGAACGATCCATATGTTTAGGGGGCTAAATGTTGAGGGTCATTTTTGTAAA
This sequence comes from Quercus ilex subsp. ballota, assembly GCA_032727855.1. NCBI lineage: Eukaryota > Viridiplantae > Streptophyta > Magnoliopsida > Fagales > Fagaceae > Quercus > Quercus ilex. The sequence continues at coordinate 49,677,962 of CM064914.1, read as the reverse complement.
ACAGGCCCAACTCAGCAAAGCGGGCAGATAGAAATGGCAAGCATAGAATAAAACCATTAGGCCCAAGCGGCAGGAATAATGGATCACAGGCCCATAACATGAACAAATGGATCTTGAGGAAGCAAATAGGCCCAAAGGGCCCGGAAAGAGAGAAATGGCACCTATGGATAGTATATGGTATGGAAAAGTGAGAATGGGTCGCGGTAGGCCTAAGGCAATGTAAACAAAGAAAGTAGGGGTTGATGGCAAGCCTATGAACCTCAAGGATGAGAATGAGGAAATTGGGCTGGGGAAGCCCAATCAAGTTAGTAAAAGCCCATGGGAATGCAGAGTTAGTAAATGGGCTAAGAAAGTCCAAATGAAGTAAAAGGGCCGCAGGCCCAAAGGAGAAAGAAAGGGACACTGGAGCCCATAAGTAAGAATACCAGTGGCCATATTAAGCCACTAGGGGAAAGAATGGAACGGCATGCCTGAAAAGAGGCCCAGCAAGAGCAAATCACCACGACAGGAAATGCCAAGTAATGTGGCAGGAAGCCAAGGTAATTAAGAAGTGGGCTGAAAGAAATAAGAAGCCTAGTACCATGTAAAGTCCAGCCCCTAGAGGGAGCAGTGAATTATACAAACGGCCCACGTAAAAGAACAGAGAAGCACGGCAAACTATGCAAACAAAGCTCCAAGTCACGGCAAATGTATGAGCAGTAGACAGATTTTGAACAAACATAACAGGAAGGCACGTGCAAGACCTAGGCACCACCAGCCTGTACCCAGCCAATATGGGACGTGGTGGGGCAATGGGTCAGAGGTAAGAGGTAAAGGGGGGTGTGGTTTGGTGGTGGGGAGAGGGAAAAAGATCTATTTCGCGGTTCCTGTCCAAGCTCTTTTGGGAGGTACGTCCTGTTGAGATGACAGATCGCCCAAAAGAGGCAACATTGAGGGAGGAACCGTTGGGTGCATGCCAAAGAGAGAGAGAAAAAGCATTTACACCGTGGCAGGAGAAGATGCCACGGCGGACTAACAAACAACACAAACCTACCTTTGTCTGGCGAGGGTAAGCGGTATGCAGACGAGCCTCTGAGTGGTCGACAAGTACTCCCAGACCAGACTATAGAGGGTAAAGTGGTAAAATCTGGTCACGGCAGGTCCTATAAAAGGACCCTTGTCGTGCCCTGTAAGGGGGATCAAAAAACAAAGGTATTATGAAGTAAAAGAAAAAACAAAAGAAAAATAAAGGAAAGAAGAAAAGATAACAGAGAAAACGAAAAACAAAGAAAAGATAAGAGAGAAAACGAAAAACAAAGAAAAGAAGCATAATGGGCATGCACTAGTAGGTCGGTTCCCTTTTCTCCCTCTCAAAATCCCACTCTCTGGAAGACGATTAAACAATAGTAATTCTTTTAGGCATTAATCATTTAGGTCCGATTCCCTCAAAGTCATTAATCCCCATGGCAGGATATCTTCCTGGGAGATTAGTTTCATTGAGAGGAAGTGTTCTTCCTCTTTGGTCTTTGCCATTTCAGACCCAAACTTAACTTGATATCACTTCTTTGATTAATTCATGTTGTCATTTAATATTTCACTCATTTTGTAAAACTATTATTATTACTGTAATTGTCATAAAAATAGAGATTATTTGGTTATTTTCCATCAAGGAAAGAACACTATATCCGATCTTCTTTTGTTATTATATCTGCCTGCCGTGACCTATTAAAAACAGCTCTACCTGCCCTAAGTACTCTCCTGGCAGACGAGGCTAGTTTTGCGCACAAGCCGGCCCAAAGTGAGTTACAGTTGGGTTGGTCTCAACTCTCCTACTCAGAATATCCGGGCCCATCACCGCAGGAGGCAGCCCAGACCAAAGCATAATACAAAAAAGGCCCCTACACTACTTTATTTCCAATTTTACGAACATGTGAGAAAGCAATACAATTGCTGGAAACTAAAGTGGATTTTCTGACTCGAGAAGATGGCCAAAAGATGAAAACGATGCTTCCTTACTTCGAAGAGAGTTTAGCACCACCTCCGAATCTCCTTCAAGTATAAATTTTGCAATGATTACAATAGTTAGTTTACATAATATACATGTTTTAAATTATACAAGAAATATTTTTTAAAAAAAAAAGCATACCAAACACCAGAAAACATTCTCAAACTCATTTTCAAGGTCGTTACCAAATACTGAAAAATGAGACAATTTTCTAGAAAATGCTCTTTGAAAAATGAACCATTTTCTAGAAAACGTTAATGTTGAAACAAATATAGCGTAAATAAGAAATAGATTAATCGCACACAATGATATTGATATTTACGTGGAAAGCTCTTTCTCTTTAAATGAAAAAAAAAACTCTGTCTCAAGTTACAATAATTGGTGGCTTCGGCTTACTCTTAGAATTAGCTGTTACGAGGGAATCTAGCACCGAACTTGAAGAAACCTTCTCCTATCTCCATCCCTTAAAATATGCCCCATTGGATTGGGTTGGGGACCCCAACTTGGGGTAGATGGGCGTGGATAGATTGAGGATGGTCATCCCTATGAATCAATAAGTTGTCAATTATTAATGTTTAAGCTCATAAGTTTTGAAATGGTCATCCCTATGAATCAATAAGTTGCCAATTATTAACGTTTAAGCTAATCTATATATATAATAATAGGTGAAGCAAAGAGAAACTCAAATAGAATTTCAAATTAGAGTTTCAATTTTATGCCATATGTCATTCTAATTGTTCAATTGGAATCTGAAATTTGAGTCTAATTTTACTATACATGTGTACAAAGAAAATAATTAGAAGAATATAATATGATTTGGGATTGTTTTCGAGAGAACCATTACTCTAATTCATTGTTTTTATTTATTTTTATGTAGGTTCATTGTTCTCTTGGTTCAAACTTCAAAGTGCCTAGGGAACTGTAACAGGAAGCCGAATATGGAAAGTGGCCATGGGAATTGAAAATAAATTTTAAAAAATTAATTAAAAATAAAAAATGAAAGAATATTGCAAGAGATGCACCACTTGGAGAAATTGAATTCCAATTAAAATTCATTGGACTTGGTAATGAGATGAGATGAAATTAATAACACATTAAACACTCAAGCTTTGGGAATCAGTAGTACCAATCTAAATCCATTGGACTTGCTTCGTGATAATACAACTATGAAGAATGTATAAAAACACGCACAAATCCATCTCTCTATAAAAAGATATTGGAGAGAATTTCTTTTATCAGCCATGCAACTTTAAAAGTTTTTTCTTCACACAAATGCCCATCATGTTACCAAATGACCCATCGTAAAACAACAAAATGAGTACAACTTTGAGGGTTTTTTTTTTTTTTTTTTTAATTTAAAATTTTTTAAGCTACGAAAATTTCAATCACCAATAGAGATTGAAGATTCAAAAGCGTGAATGGATCTTTTGGATAAACATCGTCACCAAGGTTCATCCTTCTGTGTAATATTTCCATTTAGTTTTGATTCTCTTAATTGATATAGTGATGGGTTTGTGTGTATGCGCATACATTGAGTCAATATTAACATTTTTTGAAATCCTTTGGTCCTTGCTTGATGATTGACTTCTCTTGCAGATATCAATCTTGCACGAAGATGGCTTTCAACCTATTTGGTGTGACCTTATTGAAAACAATATTTAGCACATGGGAAGAATATCCAATGTCAACCTTGTGAATTCTTAAACCTATTAATTAGTCCCCTTTATGGCAAACACCTCTCTCTTAGTAGTTTCATGGCTGCCAATTTAGTTTCAAATTACTCTATTTTGGCTTATAGTTGTGCTACTTTTGAACATTTTTTTACTTAAGTTTGATTGCTGTGCCAAATGTCTCTAAAGTTTTATTTACTTCAGAACCAATTAATTGTATGGGCTTAATTACCCTTTAATTACCCTTTCAATATACACATGACTGCGACTGTAACTTGTATACTATATCATTCTATAATTTGATCAAAGTTTGTTTTTGTTTCTATTGTTGCTACCCTTTCTCTGGTGGAACTATTGTGGTTCAACTTGCTTTCTTTTATACACACACACACACACACACATATATATATATATCTACTGCTAAGTTTTGTTAATAAAATTTTATGGTTAATAATATGAATTTAAACTTAACTGAGCCTTTTATACGTGAATAAACTCATGATTAATAATATATTCATTCCCATGCGGTAGCATGGGTTACATACTAGTAAGTTTTAAAAGTTTGAAACATCGAAATTCATGGTGAAGTGATTAGGATATTAAAAAGTGGAAGGTTTCAAATTCAAAACGATTGGGAGTAACTATGTAATCCTATTTTGGAGGACAAAATGATTCTTTGAGTGAGGGCTGAAATTTGCTTAGTGTAATCTTGTGTTAGGAGGATGGACATCCTCCTCAAACTCTTTTGGCTTTGTCATATGTAAAAGATAATTCTTGTATCTTTTGCCAAGTTGAATGAGCCAATCCATTATCATGTGAAAATTTAATCCTTTTTATATTTAGACCCTTCTATTTATACTTTGTTGTTGTTTTTGTTTTTGTTTTTTTTTTTTTTTTTATAAATTCAATAGTTGTAATAGGGAGTGTGAATTTAAATTTTAGATATTTTTATCGAAAATACAAAAAAATATTAGTTGAGCGCTTTTACAATATCTTTTTGATAAGACTTAATACCACCATTTGCAAATATAATTTCATCCAACCAACTAATCGGTACATATGTTGTATATATAAAAAGTAAAATGGAGGGTAGGCCCACCATTATTATATATATAAATGCAACGGTCTTTGATTGAAGGGCAGTTAACATACAATATTATTACTATTCACCACATCTTATGGCATAGAATTATAATAAATGATCCATCATGAGGTCCAAAACATCGAATAATTCCATACTATGAAATATGAAATGGATTTTACGTTCTGTTTTTTTTTTTTTTTTTTTTTCGAGAAAGAGTTTCAATCTACGATGTCTGCTCGTGATGATAGTTGTTTATCATCAAACTAAGACATCAATTAGTTTTTGGTATAGGTGGGGATTGAACTCCAGATCTCTTATTCAACCAATAAAAACTTTACCAGTTAAGCTAACTGAAACTCACCTTCTAAAATTTTATTATGCTTTCTCACCTAATATATTCATTTTTTATTTGGGTGCATACAATAATTATTTTGGTCATAGATCTTATGTTGACAGTGCTAGAATGTCTGTAATATCACACTATACTCGTTTAAAAATTAAAATAGAAGGAACTTTCGACTAGTGTCCAAGTCATGTGACTCCCACGTTTTGGCATTTATTACTACCAAGATATCCCTTGTGATGGTGTATATGCATGAATGTTGTTGTGTCCATCTACATCACAAAATGTGTATTAAGGGACCATTAACCAAAATGTCATTAATTATTTTTAGAAAAATTGAAACGACGTTTGGGTTCAGTAGGAGTTGGTCAAGGATAAAATAAATGTTCATGTCAATTTCAAAGCATATACTCCGATTCATACAAGATTTTCTTGAGTCAAATGCCTTTCAGATTTTATTTCATCAACTGTTCAATTCTTTACTGTATACGACTTTCTTTTTTTTTTAGCAGCTCTCATTCTTTCTTTCTTTTTTCTCCAGCTCTCACTCTCTGTTTTTTTTATAGAAGAAAAATGTAGGTGAGAAGGCCATCAGGTCATGAATGAGGGTAGGTGGGAGAGGACATTTGTGTAAAAGTGCTGTGAGAGCACTTTTCTCTCCAGCCTTTTCCTCCCAATTTGGGAGGATGAAAATTGTAAGCCTGGGAGAGAAAACTTTCTCCTGGGTTTTCCTTCCTCCCAATTTTCCTTCCTTTGCCAAATAGTGAAAAACACTGTTTTCCACCCTATTTTCCTCCCTCTGTTTTCCATCTTCTCTATTTTCACCCTAACCAAACATAGTGTTAGGGTATGTTTGGTTGGGATGAAAACAAGGAGGATGAGAAATATGGAGAGGAAAATGGGTGGAAAATGACATTTTTCATTGCTTGGTTCAGGAGAGAAAACAAGAGAGACAGAAAATGGGGAAGAAAATTTTCCCTCTGTGCTCACCTTTTTTTATCCCCCCAATTTAAGAGGAAAATGAGGAGGAAAAAGTGCTGAAGGAGGTACTTTACACAAATACCCTCATTTTATTCATCTCACCTACCCCTCACTCTTTATTCATCTCACCTGTGACGTTTTTGCTGCCCACGTTTTTGTTGCCCAGTTGCCTAGTTAAACTATTAGTGCAAGATTTGATTTATACAAGATTTAGTGCAAGTTGATTTGCCCAGTTAAATTATTTATGCAAGTTTTGATTTATATAAATCAGTGCAAGTTTTAGTGCAAGTTGATTTGCCCAGTTGCCCAATTAAATTATTAGTGCAAGTTTTGATTTATAAGTTTTGCTCAGTTAAAGTGCAAGTTTTAGTGCAAGTTGATTTGCCCAGTTGCCCAATTAAATTATTAGAGCAAGTTTTGATTTATAAGTTTTGCCCAATTGAATTGCTTAGCTTATTTGTTGCCCACATTATAGGAATACCCTAGTTATAAAATCTTTTGCCCAGTTAAATTTATATGTACACTATTGTAATTTTTACATTATAATAATAAAAATAAAAATAATAATTTATATGTATGATGTGGTAAATTTTATATTATTTAATGAATACAAGTAAATCTATTTCTTACATATTATGTAACAAGGGTATAATAGTTAATTTATATAAACTACATTTTTTATACTTCAACTTTTCTTTTCAACCAAACAAAAGAGTTTTCCACCACCGCACACCATTGGTGTAGTGGTCACTCTACAAGTATAAATGTTTGTGGGGTGTGGGGGGTAAGGGTCGGGGTTCAAGTCTCTAGGAGGGAGCTCCACACACATATACACTTAGATTAGGCTAGAGTAAAAATTCTATCTTGTAAGAAAAAAAAAAGGAAAAAAAAAAAAGAGTTTTCCATCCTCTCACTTTTCCACCCCTCCAACCAAACACATATCAGGGAAAACTAAATATTTTCTATCCTCTCACTTTTCCATTCTCCCACTAATTTTCTGCCCTTCCACTTTTCCACTCCTCCAACCAATCAGTATGATGGGGGTGTAGGGTAAGGTCCTGTGAGTGGAACTTAGAACAATGCAGGACTTATAAAAATGGAATACTAGCATTGCTCGTTGTTGTTAGAAATGTGTGGTTAGTTGATTAAACTCACTATTTCCTAATAACTTAAACTTTTGGAACAATCGGTAATTTAACATGGTATCAAAGTAGGAGATCTTGAGTTCGATCCCTGTTTTTGCTCTATCTTCTATTTAAAATGTTAAAAATTCCATGTGTTGGGCCACGCCCATTAAAAAGTAGTTTAAGCCTACACGTGAGAGGGAGTGTTAGAATTATGGTTAAGTGACTAAATTCACTATTTCCTAATAACTTAAACTTTTGGGAGAATTGGTAATTTAACAGTTGTAAACTTTGTTAGGTTATGATATAACTTTGTTTTGATTTCCCTTAAGTTGTCATTTTACACCTAGAACCGAAAAGGGCCTTTGTTGCACTGGAACTTCCCATTTCTCATCCATTCTAGCTCTAGTAGGGTTTATTTGGAGGTTAATTTTGTTAGTTAACTTTGATCCTAATAGGCATGCTTAAAAGAAATATGGTGTATGGAAAGGCATGATTATTGCGTAGACTCACAAACAAAATTGGTTTGCAGTGGAAATTTTTTTAAGAACGTCTCATTTTCAACAATCTAGCATTTAAAAATTAAAGGGATTAATCTTGAGCTTAGTTCCAACAATCAAGTTTGGTGACTGTATTGGTAGGCGTCCATGCTTGTCTTTTGGTTTTGGGCAAGAATGAATAAGTAATCTTTTGTGTTGTTAGGTCTGAATGACTCCAAGTAATGATCAACTCTATTGTAGGCTAACATCTGCATATTAGACAATACTAAAAGCCATGTTTGTTTTTGGGTAGTTTAAGTGTAATTTATATTTTTTCAAGCTATCAACTATGAAGTCTAGTTTAATTTATTCCAATGCTTGGATTATTTTTTATGTATTGTCCTGTCATATCACGTATTAGCAAAGATATGCTAATAACATGTCATTGAAAGTTATTTTTGTATATCATGGAAGACTATTAGTCTTTTAAATATTGTTCGATATGGCAGATCTTATTGAAAGTCCTGAAAAAGTCATCTAAAGGAACTACGGGGTTTCCTTTTGTCATCAACTTCCACGAGCATTTTATGCTTTAAATCCAAACTTATCATGACTGTTTGGAAAAGTATTTCAAACCTAAGCCAGTTTATAAATGTAAGTTTTTTGGATGTCAAAAAAAAAAAAAGATGTAAGTTTTTTTTTTAGTTGAGAAGTCACGCTTAAATGTGGAGTTTTTATGGGATCCGGAGCAATAGTGTTTGTATGATCCCACCCAAGAGAGAAAGGATGTAAACGTTATGCTTTCATTCTTAGATCACAATCTAGTGTGATGTTAAATTGTTAACTAAGTAATTCAATAAATAATTTTAACCTTCTCGAAAAGGGAAAAAAAAAACTAATTTTCAAAATATATTATAACTAAAATTACCAAACGAATATCTCAACTTACACTCTGTTTGTTTCGCTAGAAAACCTTTTGTAAAGATAGTTTTTCACATTTTTCAGTGTTTGGTAGTACAATAAAAACCTGATCAATGAAAAACTATCTTTGGTCAACGGAAAACTCTAATAAAAATAAGGCTTATTTTCTATAGGTTGTTTTCCAAAATTTTTTTTTGGAAAACAATCTCTCTCTCACGTGTTGCGTCTTTTATAAATATTATCTTCATCTATGGCCATGGGAAACATAATTTTTTGGCGCTTTCTCTCTCTCATGGTAAGTTTTCTCACGTTTTCTCGCTTTCCCTTTTTCTCACTGTCACTAACTCTTGTCTCTCCTCTTCCTATAGATCTCTCTCTCTCTCGCTCTCTCTTCTCTCATTTCTCCATGTTTCTCTTCCCCTCTATAACACAATTCTCTAATTAGATTTTTTTTTCCCTTCACTAATCGGTCAATAGCTTCGGCTTACAAAGGAGAATAAATTTGTAGTGATAATTATTTCATTCCTCTCTACCAAAATCCCAATTCTTTGCTTTGAATTTCAAGCTCGTTTTTCTTCTTTCTCTTAGAAATTTTCGGTTTGATGGATTCTAGGTAGAAGTTACTTCTTTTTCGTACATAAAGTGCCAAAAAATAAAAAAATATAAAAAAAAGAAGAAGAAGAAAGAATGAATGAAGTAAAAGATGAAAATTTTAAACATAGTACCTATATTACTCTAAAATACTTTTACATGGGACAGTCTTTACCGTGGACTAATAATATTGTTATATAGTGAATGATAATTGTTTAGGAAAATTGCATTTGTTGGCAAATACTTTTTTTGCTGACAGGTACTATATAGTGATGATATATTATACAGAACATTATCTAAATATATAATTTAGAGTAATATTGAACACTTGTGGTCGACCATAGTAGACAATTAGTATACCAACAAAAAGAGTAGACAATTAAAAGTTATTGTTATTTATACTTATTGAAAATGTATTACCCTGTCAAATTTATATATATATATAGACAAATGGTTGATATATGTGTGTGTGTGTGTGTGTGTGTGTGTATGTTACTGTGTGTATATATGAGCAAGATGAGTGGTAGAGATCATGAATCTAGTGGTGGTGTAAATGGCAGGTGCAAAACTAGTGGTGGTAGCCGTAGCCCACATTAGTATAATCTGAATCTCATTGTTACACAAACACATTAGGCCCCATTTGGTAGAGTTGTTAAACAACTCATTGTCAGTTTTTAAACAATATTTTATGTATTTTTACACACTTTTTCACTCACGCGTATTTTAATAAAATACAAACAACATTACTCAAACTCCTCTACCAAACGGGCCCATCTCTACTAACTTCGAGGCCACAAGTGTGACCACTTTTGTGGGTCTTCATTTGCCAACCCCTTCTCTTTCCCAAATGAAACTGCCTGTGACTGTGACTGTGACCCAACCATAGTCCAAACCCAAGACTCCCTACTCACTCTCAAACACACACACTCTCTCTCTCTCTCTCTCTCTCACACAGACTCTTTCTTCTTTCTCTCACCAAATCATTCTTTCAATTCCAAAGATCAAACACACACGCACTCTCTCTCTCACACTTATGCAGCAAAACCAACATACATTCTATAATCTTTTACTTAAAAACAATTAAAAAAAGAAACAATTCTGTTTTCATTTTCTTAAAAAATATTGTTAGTGACTCTGTATTACTAGTTGCCTTTACCATTTTCCTTGTTACTTTATATCTTTAGCATAGAGTGGCTTTTCTTTGCTTTCTTTCTTTTTGCACCATTTCTATGGTTATCAACCTCTCAGTTTAGCTAGCTTTTTTTCACACCCATCATGGAGATTAAGCCTCTCCTATTATCTTTCTTCTTCTGCTTCATTCTTCTTCTCTTGGATGCCTCCAAAGCTCAGATGCCAGGTACTCTCTCTCACTCTCTATAACTTTCTCTTATGTATATTTCTAACCAAAAAAAAAAAAAAGATTTTTTTAAAAAAAATAGGTTTGAATTACTCTGATCTTTTTATTGCCCTGTATATGTGTGCGCGCGCATGCGCGCGCAAGTGTTAACTTTGCCACTATTACAAGGGATGAGTTTTTTTGCTATACGAGATTTATTTCAAGACAACATTGATGCCCCTCCTATTTCTGTTCTTTTAATGCATCTTTGTTGATAATTGCATAAGTTTGTCCCAATTAGGTGATTTTTATACTCACTGAATTGGCTTTTAGATTTTTCCTGTCATGTGATAATTATATTTGTTAGAGAATAACAGTTCCTCATAGAGTTTTCCTTGTAAAAATTGCATGTAGAAGTTTGGAATCACTTTTCTTCTACATTAATGTTTCTAACAGATTTTGTCTTTTGACTCAGGTTTTGTCAGTTTTGACTGTGGAGGCAAAGAAAATTTCACAGACGAAATTGGTCTCGAGTGGACTCCTGACATTAAACTGATTTATGGAGAAACAGCTGGTATATCTGTTGCAAATGAGACACGCAGGCAATACCAGACCCTGAGACACTTCCCTGCAGATAGCAGGAAGTATTGTTACACGCTTAATGTCATAAGTAGGTCTAGGTACCTTCTGAGAGCAACATTCTTGTATGGTAACTTTGACAGCAGCAATGTTTATCCGAAATTTGACATTTCCCTTGGGGCGACTTCCTGGTCCACAATTGTCATTTCGGATGCTAGTACTATGGAGGTCCGAGAGCTAATATTCCTGGCTTTAAGTCCTACTATCAGTGTGTGCTTATCCAATGCTACAACTGGGCAGCCATTTATATCTACTCTTGAGCTCCGAAAATTTAATGGTTCAATGTACTACACACATACTGAGGAGCTGTATTACCTCAGTGTCTCTGCAAGGATAAACTTTGGTGCAGATAGCGAAGCTCCAGTTAGGTATGCTTACAATATTTGGTTAGAAGTGCCTAACTGCCTGCTATTTTGAATACATGGTTATCTGAACGCATTTTAAAATAAATAATATAGACGAAACAGTATGAGAAGAAAACATTAAGTTACTAAAGCTATTGTCATGCGCATAGATGCCTAACACCCTATTAAGGGAATTTTGAGGTAGGAGAGGGTTAGTAGCTACACATTTATTATTTGAAGTTTTTTCCCATATTATGAGAAGATCTGATGACTGTTATCTTTGTTATTCTAGGTATCCTGATGACCCCTTTGATAGAATATGGGAGTCAGACTCTTTGAAGAAAGCAAATTACCTTGTTGATGTTGCTGCTGGAACTGAAAAGGTGACAACCCGAAAGCCAATTTATGTAAACAGGTATGAGGTACCACCTCAAAAAGTGATGCAGACAGCTGTAGAAGGCACAAATGGGTCATTAACTTACCGGTTAAATTTGGATGGTTTTCCTGGTATTGGATGGGTAGCCTCCTACCTTGCAGAAATTGAAGATTTGGGTCCAGATGAGACTAGAAAATTTAGACTAGTCCGTCCACATACTGATTTAAGCAAGGCTGTAGTCAATATTGAAGAGAATGCTCAGGGAAAATATCGTCTTTATGAGCCTGGATCTTTCAACTTATCCCTTCCCTTAGTATTATCTTTTAGAATTGTAAAAACATCTGATTCTAAAAGGGGGCCTCTTTTGAATGCTCTGGAGATAAATGGGTATCTGGAGAAAAATGATGGTTCTTTAGATGGTAAGTATAACAATGGTTCCTTGAGTATACATAGTATGGTTTTTTTGCTCTTGAGCATTGTTCTTTACCATGAACTTCCATGGGTTGCAGGAGCGTCTATTGCAAAAATAGTTTCATATTACTCATCATCTGATTGGGCACAAGAAGGTGGTGACCCATGTCTACCAGTTCCATGGTCATGGGTGCAGTGTAACTCGGATCCACAACCAAAAATTGTTAAAATGTAAACTTTAGGCCTTTTTGAGGTTTTATCTCATCAATACCTAATCAGTTTTGCTCTGTTTAAAGTCAGTCCCATACATAGATGAATACAGATGTCACTGATCTAACCTCAATTACTTTCTGTCCCTGGTGCTTGGCAGTGCATTGTCTGGAATGAACTTGACAGGGAATATCCCTTCCGACTTTGCAAAGTTGACTGGTTTAGTTGAGTTGTAAGTTTGGTACCACAATTCCATTTTTCTGGAGGGCGATAATTGGTTTCCATGATTAGTTCCACTAGTATTGATGACCCTTGAAGCATCATAATCCATATGTCTTTTGGTTGCAGGTGGCTTGATAATAATTCATTGAGTGGTCCAATACCTGATTTTACTGGATGCATAGACTTGAAAATCATGTAATCTATCATAAATTTTTCTCTTTATCATGGGTTGTAATAAAAAATTTAGGTAACCACAATCTTTACCTTGTATAGTCATCTCGAGAACAATCAGTTGACGGGTGAGCTGCCTTCCTCTTTGATGAACCTACCAAATTTGAGGGAATTGTAAGTTATCACGATTTCTACATTGGTTTATTTAATGCCTTCCAATTTCAAAGATTCTTTACCTTAAGTTGATGCATTAGAAATTATATGTGTTATGATAGATCGTAAGATATACTCCATATTTGTATTAATTCTCATTTATTTTAAGTAAGTGTTGTCATTCTGTTTGAGCGGAAGATCTTATATACTTGATGCATCTGGTGGTTGCAAGTATGTGCAAAATAATATATTGTCAGGAACTATCCCATCGGGTCTTCTCAATAAAAACTTGATTTTGAAGTGAGTGTGACTTTTTGCAATTAAAATTGGGATTCCATAAATTGTGACATGTTAAGGAAGGAGAATATTATTGACATGCGCACATATTAAAAAAAATGTAATCTTAAAATGTATGACCGCATTGCTTTGGAAATGTTAGCATATAATTTTTAACTAAGTTCTCTAGAAAATGAAAATGGTCTTTGGAACATGAAAATGATACGGTTTAAACCAAACAAGGTCACAATTGCAGTCAAATGGGTTTCGTTAGCATGGTTTTAGACTGCGAGGTCTAGATTTGTTTAGATTTTTTAGCCAGACTATGCTTATGGATGGCCACATAAGTAATTATGGAAGTAATAAGGAATTAGATGTCATTTTAAGCTAGTATTGTCTAAGAGGGATGCCCATTTGTTGAACTACTTTTAACTTTTCCTCCTCTTTAAAAGTTTGTTGTTTTGGAGAAGATATCATTGCTTTCGACCAAATGGATAATGACAGGACTCGATTTTTGTATGTTTCTTCTTAGCTGAAGATTAGATTGTCTCTATGTTTCTAACTGTGGAAACTAAATTGACTTTGAAGCCACTGCCTTATAGTTCTGTGTTTAGATAAAAACATAGCTATATTCAGTTTATGTATTTTACTCCAAAGTATGGTTTAGATTTGTTTTTGCATGCCAAAATGTTGACTTGAGATCTTATTTTCAGATTCAATATGAATGTTGATATCTACATTCTGGCTTGATATCTACATTCAATATGAATGTTGGTGCTCCTTGCATCATTTGTTGGAGCTTGTATTTCTTTTTTGGCACAAAATTTTGGTGCCTCAACACTATTGTCCCTCGTGTGAAGCTTTACCCTCAAGATTATTGGGTAGTTTTTTGGTGGAAGCCATTATTTTGTCAAATCGGGCATTATTCCTCGCAGTTTTGTGAGCTAGGTCCTGGATGGCCTCTTGTATGTCTTCCAATGATATTGGGTGAACTTAGGGCTAGAAACTGTTTGAACACTCATCTCATCTTTTTCAAATTGTGCCACATAGCCAGTAAGTCTATTCCACTCGCTCAAATGGTCAAATTGTTTCTTTGGTCTACAAAGTAAGCTTGATAGGATTTTGGCAAGCATCTCTTTTGATATTGTTAAATTACCGATTGTCCCAAAAGTTTAAACTGTTAGGAAATGGTGAATTTAATCACTTAACCATAAATCTAACACTCCCGCTCACTTGTGGGCCTAAACTTCCCCTTGATAAGTGGGGACCCAACAAGTGGAAATTTAACATTTTAAATAGGAGGTAGAGTGAAGACAGGGATCAAACTCAGGATCTCCTGCTCTGATACCATGTTAAATATTAGCATTGATACACCATGTTGAATATGCTAGTATGGATGCGGAAGCGAAAGCATAAAGTATAGAACACAATAACACACGAGGGTTAAGTGGCTCAGCCTAACGGCTTACATCCACGAAGGAAACCCTAAAGGGCTACATCAATAATATATTATAGTGTAGTACAAATCCTGTGTTACAATGAATCATAACATGTGTATATATAGTAGACTAAACCCTAGACTAATAGACTTCTAGTACAAGTAGGAGACTTGGCTTGCACACAAAGTAGAATTAGGCTTTGGCCTATGGTAATAGGCTAATATTTCTCTAACACTTCCTCTTAAACTCAAGATGAAAGCTTGATGAAATCTTGAGATTTGATAAGGTTGAGAAGATCCCTTAAATGAAGTTTGGCCTGTGACGATAGTTTGAGGAAGACAATGGTCTTGCAGTGTTGACGCGACTTCTAACAGTGGCATGACTATACCGGAGGATTTTGACGATAGCAGTAGGAAGCCAAAGAAGATGAACGCAGCGAAAAAACACCGAGGAAGACAAAGATTGCTCTTAAATATACCGCAAAGACAGAAAACCATGGCTACAAGAAGGTGGCTCTAATACCATGTTAAATTACCGATTGTCCCAAAAGCTTAAGCTGTTAGGAAATAGTGAATTTAATCACTTAACCATAAATCTAACAGATATGATTAGAGGATATATATTTTGCATAGTTTTTCTTTCATTTCTTCCCAATCGGTTTTGGGGGGTTGTCCCTTCCTAAGGCGAAGGTTTTCAATATTGTGCCAATAGTCCATAGCTGAATGTATCGGTTTCATCTTGGCAAACTGAACCTTTTTTGCATTTGACAAGCCTACTTGTTTAAAAAATGGTCCATCTCATGTAACCACTTAGTGAAGATCCGTGGGTCTTGTCAACCATCAAATATTGGTGCTTTTAAATTTTTAATAATACTGGTTCACTAAATAATTATTACAAAAATTTTAGTTGGGCTAATAAACTAAAACAATTGGAAATCAAATACAAAGTGCAACAGAGAGTACCTAATAGACTCTGGCGGGTCTGCTTGAGTAGTGGTGGTACAACCTTTCCAGTGAAGCTTGGAGGAAGGTCACCACAGGTGATGGAAGCTGTGATGGTCTGTAGTGATGTGACAGGTGCTCAGCTGGCAACTATGAGTTGCAGTAGTGGTTGTTTGGTGTTTCCCAGCGTAATTGGTGGGTTGCCAATACACAGAGTCAAGAGCGTGGTTCTTTGATGGCGACTAAACTGGGCTCTGGTGCTTGGGTGGTGAAGGAAGAGTGGATTTGGGTTGTGGGTTTGAGTGGAAGATCTTGATTGGGTTTTTTGTGGGATTTTGAGTATGGGTGTACCTATATGGTCAACTGTTGTGGGTGAGTGCTGTGAGGAGGTTTTGGCTAAGAGTCTTGTAGTGATGGGTTTGTTTCTTACTCCGCCAGGTAACCAAGTTTCCTCCAACAAATAGACAATATCTAGAGGTGGAGTGTCGGTCTATGATTGAACCTGCCCAATCAGCATCTGTATAGGCTTCTATCTTTAAGTGATCATGTCGAGCAAATAGTACTCCTTTACCCTGTGAGGATTTCAAGTAACGGAGAATTCTATGAACAGCTTTCATATGTGTCTCTCGTGGCGAATGCATAAACTGACTTACCACACTTACTGCATGAGCGATATCTGGTCTAGTGTGTGATAGGTAGATTAGTCTGCCAACTAGTTGCTGGTATCTCCCTTTTTCTACTAGGGGCCTGTTGAGGTCTTCTCCCAACTTGACATTTTGCTCTATTGGATTATCAATAGCTTTGCACCCTAACATTCCTATTTCTTTGAGAAGATCGAGTATGTATTTCCGTTGAAAAAGAAATTTTCCATGCCTTGATCTTGCCACTTCAATGCCTAGAAAATACTTCAGATTTCCCAAGTCCTTTATTTCAAATTCTTGTGCCAAGGATTGCTTTAGTCTCTGTATCTCTTCCTTCTCATTTCCAGTCAGCACCATATCATCCACATATACAATAAGAGATGTTACATTTCCTTGTAGTGAATGCTTAATAAATAATGTATGATCAACCTGACTTTGATCGTAGCCAAATTTTTGCATAGCTCAGGAAAACCTTTCAAACCATGCTCTAGGAGATTGTCTTAATCCATACAAGACTTTCTTTAGTTTGCACACTTTACCATTAGAAGCTAGTAGCTTAAGGCCAGGGGGGAGTTCCATGTATACTTCTTCTTCAAGATCTCCATGGAGGAAAGGATTCTTTACATCCAATTGGTGTAAAGGCCAATCTTGATTTGCTGCCAATGAGATAAGAACTCGTATAGAGTTCATCTTTGCTACTGGTGCGAATGTCTCCTTATAATCAATCCCATAGGTTTGTGTGAAACCTTTTGCAACCAATCTAGCTTTGTATCTTTCCACTAACCCATCTGATTTATGCTTAATTGTAAACACCCACTTGCATCCAACTACCCTTTTCCCATTCGGCAAGTCAACAAAATCCCATGTGTCATTTTTCTTAAGAGCTCTCATCTCTTCTTGCATCGCTTCTTTCCATTTTGGATCTCCTAATGCTTCCTGGAAGGTTTGAGGGATAGACACAGAAGATAACTTGGATAGGAAAGAGCGAAATACAGGTGAGATATGTTGATATGAAAGAAAATTTGATATGGTATGATGAGTGCATGATCTAACTCCTTTGCGTTGCGCAATAGGAAGATCAATATCATTTATGGTGGGTATAGAGAGAACAGGAGCAGAATTACCTGAGTGGGGTTCAGATGATTGCTCAGGAGCTTTAGGAGTAGTCTTACTTTTCTGGCGCCTTGAATAGACCCATAGTTCTTTCACAGGTGTCTCATCCAGCTTATCATCAGTGGATGACATCTCATTATTAGCCTCTTGCACTTCGACATCAATGAAATCAGTTTTCGAGTCAACATTAGCGGAGGTACTAAGAACCGGCAATGACACAAAAAACTCCTCATCACCATTATACTCCCCTTGAGGAGGAGTTTGAGGTGAGGAGAAGTAAAATTGTGTCTCACAGAAGGTTACATCCATTGACACACAGTGTTTTCGAGAAGGAGGGTGATAACATTTATATCCCTTTTGAGTAGGAGAGTAACCTATAAAGACCCATTTGAGGGCACAAGGGTCTAATTTACTCCTAGATTAACCATGAAGATGGACAAAGCAGATACACCCAAAGACACGAGGAGGGATGATAAAATTAGAGGATGGTATAGATGAAAAAAGTACCTCAAGTGGTCTCTTCAAGTCAAGCACGCGAGATGGCGTTCTATTGATGAGATAAGTTGTAGTGAGCAAAGCATCTCCCCAGTAGGACTTTTGAACACTGGTAGTAAGGAGAAGAGCCCGTGCGACTTCTAGGAGATGTTGATTTTTTCTTTCAGCAATCCCATTTTGTTGAGGGGTATAAACACAAGTGGTTTGATGAATAATACCATGTGTATGAAAATATTTTTGAAGAGTACTAGACATATATTCCCCCCCATTGTCTGAACGAATCGTTTTTATTGAGGTGTTGAATTATGTTTGAACCATTTTTTGAAACTGTTGAAAGACAGTAAACACATCACTTTTGTCTTTTAACAAATATACCCATGTAGTTCGTGAAAAATCATCAATAAAGGAAATAAACCAACGACACCCATTTAGAGAAACAACCCTAGAAGGCCCCCAAACATCAGTATGAATAAGCGAAAAAGGTGCAGAACTTTTATTACTGCTAAGAGGAAAAGACACTCGATGGTGTTTAGCTAGTTCACATGTGTCACATTGAAATATGGAAACATTATTATGCTGAAATAAAGAAGGAAACAATTTTTGTAACAATGTAAAAAAGGGATGTCCTAGTCTCTGATGCCATAACCAAATCTGAGCTGCTAAGTCATCTGATTGCACTGTATGATAAACCATTTTGAGCCATCCTTGAGCTTTGGGCTGTTTGTCCAAATAGTAGAAACCATCCTTAAGGCTACCACTGCCAATCATCCGCCCCGTGGTTAGGTCCTGAAAACAATAGTAAGATGAGTAAAAAATGGCTCGGCAATTTAACTCAAGGGTTATACGAGCAATAAATAATAAATTTGCAGCTAGGTTAGGAACATGAAGCACAGAAGATAAAGGCATGGATGGAGTCACAACAATTGAACCTTTACCACAGATAGGTGATAAAGAACCATTGGCTACTCTAATTTTGTCCTTGCTGGAATAGTGGTTATAGGAGGAAAAAGATGAGGATTTACCAGTCATATGATCTGTAGTTCCCGAGTCAATTACCCAAGGATCATCATACTCTATTGACGATGCATTAAGGGCTGTTGCTAAATTACCTAAATGGGCAAAGGATGAGGATGAATCAATAGGTGTTTTCAATTGAGCCATAAACTGACGCAGCTGTGCTAACTCCTCGGTGTTAAGTGCCCTTTCATGATTAGGAGCTGAAGCAGGTGCTGGAGGTATGTCCTTTATGGAGGTAGTGTGGTTTGCACGTGGACGAGAGAATCCACCAGAACGGTCCCCTCGCCCTCTTGTAGGACGGCCATGGAGCCTCCAACATGTCTCCCGAGTATGGTGTGGCCTATTACAATGATCACAAAATAATTTGTCCTTGTCATCTAGAGCATTCTTATTCCAATGACCTTTGTCTCGATTCTTAGAATCTCCTTTGGCAACACGTTGAAAAGTAGTGGCCAATGCAGATTGTTCTAGAGTATATGAATATAACATAACACCCCGACGACTTTCTTCATTCTGAACATATGAGAACACCTCTTTGAGCGAGGGAAGAGGATCCTTTCCCAAGATTTGGACTCGAGCTTGATCATATTCAGCTCGTAGTCCTCCCAAGAATTCATAAATACGTTCATCTTCAACAAATTTTTGAAAGTCTATCACATCCTGTGTACATTTAGCTTTGAAAGTTTGATAGTGATCTAATTCTTGCCACAAACCACGAAGGTTATGGTAGTAAGTTACGACAGACCAATCACCTTGAGAAGTCGCTTGAATCGCTTCAAATCATAAACTTGTGCTTTATTTCCCATTTTGGAGTAGGTTTGAGCTGCTGCATCCCAAATCTCCTTTGCAGTACGAAGAAATAAATATCCCTGACTAATCTCTGGTTTCATAGAATGCACCAACCAAGACATGATTGTAGAGTTCTCTACCTCCCATTTGTCATATGTGGGATCAATCTCCAAAGGCTCTGTAATTTTCCCATTCAAATGGCCCATTTTCCCTTTACTCTGAATAAACATTAATGCAGATTGGGACCATGTTAGGTAGTTTAGCCCGTCCAACTTTTGAGTTGTAATATGGAGAGTTGGATTCTCACTCAGGGAGGTCACCCGACTCTCTATCCCTCTAGTGTGAGTTTCGGAAGTCTTACTAACTTTTGACTTTTCCAAATCAGCCATCCAAATAAAATAGCTCCATAACCGGGCTTAATACAATAAAAACTAAGTAGCACAGATCAAATCACAGAGCAATATTCAAATAAAGAGACACATACAATACAATTTCTTTTCTTTTCTTCTTCTTCTTCTTCTTTTTTTTTTTTTAAGAATAATTACATGTGGTATAGCTGGGCAGGAAACAGAAAACAAACCAGATGGACGACGTTACTGTTTTTCATGGACAGTGCCCTGCTGGAATCCGCTGCCTCTGGCTGCTAGAAAACTACCCCTGCGCCAGAAAAAACCAAGAGGCCCTAGTGTGCCCAGCAACTCAAGAAACACTTCCCTTTGGACCAGAGAGGCTCTGATACCATGAAGAAACAAAAGAAACCAGTAACTAGAGAAGAGAGGAATAAAATAATTGTATTATTACTTGCTTATTCCACTATGTACAACTCTTATTAAATAGAGAAACCCTACACTTATAATAGGAATACAATAATAGAAATAGGAAATCAAATAATCTCTAATTACTCAGTTTGATTCTCTGAATATTTCCTTCACCTTCATGCCCAAGATTATACCATATACAACTTTCCACACATACCATACATAGAATCTGTCAACAGATATGAGTGACATGATTCTTTAAGATTGAGAAGTTTGGATGGATGAAGGATGGGCTCTAAAATTGATTTATGACTGTGGTCTGTTGATTGGATTGAGGTTACTCTAATACCAAATTTGATGCAAGACAGGGTAAGAAAAAATACAGTTAAATGAAAAGAAAGAGAAAATAGTAGAATCCTAAACTTCACCCCCTAGAATTTGCATGAAAACCTTGCACTACACCACCAAAGGGTACTTGAATTAACCACCAAGCAAGAACAACGTTCTTTAATCAGAAAAGTCCTATTCAAATTGTATTGTCTCAAACTATTCCTAGAGCCTTTTTTAATAGGCTTTAGGGATTACATTAACCAACAATTAAATCCCATAAAATCCTCAATAACGTTAAAGGCCAAATTCAAAAATAAAATAAAACTAGTCCAAAATTCAAATATAAAGTCTGGTATCTCAAAGGAAATCTGAAATAAAAATTTTTGAAATAATTTTGGTGTTCCTTGCATGTGCTTGTCAATCCAACCAAGGGATGCCCATGAGGGCTGCCCTGGCCTTGGCTGCATGCCTTGGCCTTGCCAGCATGCCTATGGGGAGCTGCCTTGGCCTTGGCTGGTGCTTGCCCTCAAATTTGGATTGATTTCCAAAAAATGAGGGTTTTTTTGCAAAATGAGGTTATTTGCCCCATGGAGGCAAGCATTGGGCATGCTCGGGTGCCCAGGGGCATGCTCGCATGCACGCCACGCTACATCGCCCCACATCATCCCGCACTTCGGCAAAATTGGCCGAATGGGGAGCCCACAGGCTGATGCTAGGAGCACGTAGATGCTGAGGCACGCCGTGAGGCGCATGCTGCCTGCCACGATTGTAGCAACGATGTCTCCACGGGCATAACTACAGCTCCAGCTTAGGCCACCGCCGCCGCAATTCGCATTGGTCCACACCTCGAGTCAATTGGCGGACTGGCTGTTGCCGATCCACATCCAAAATAGGAGGTTGAGGATATAAGATTTGGACCAAGGAAGAGGCAAAATTTTAAGGTGGATTGATGATTAGATCAGCAAAGGCATGAAAAGTGGATGGAGATCCTTATAGAAGAGTGATACTTGTGATAAGAGCACCCTTAAGGTATTGTAACATGCATTTAATAGCTTGAAAATGAGTTGTAGCCAAAGCATGCAAGGCAGACTTGGTTGACCAAGATGTACCAGTTAAGGTTGGTGAGTGTCAAATATTACAAGGTACCAACAATGTTTTTATAGAGTAGGATTAGGTGGGAGAAAACCCTTGGATAAAGCTGTTTTTGGTCCAGAAACGACTGGAGTGGTTCAAGGATATTAACGCATATTTATTTTGTGCCAAAGAAAGGTCATGAGAGGAATGAGATGCCTAAATTCCTAGGAAGAAGTGAATGTCCCTAATTAGACCTAGTGAATTTAGTGCCAAGAGATGCTGACAAAGTTGGTGAGCATAGAATGATTGGCTCCTATAAGGATGATATCATCACAATAGAGAAGGAGAATAAGGGAGCTATTGGAGAGTGTAAGACAAACATGGAACTATGCAAGATTGATGAAACCATATCGGATCAAAAGGAAATAAAATGGTCAAACCAAGCTTGGGAGTCTTGACACATACCAATGATACCATAAATAGCCTTAAGTCAACAAACATGTGTAAGATGACTAGAATGAACAAAACTAGGAGCTTGTTGCATGTAAACTTCTTCATTAAGGACATTATGAAGGAAAGTATTAGTAACATCAAGTCGATGAATGGGCTAGTGGATGGTAATGGTGATAGGGAGGATAGTATGAATGAAGTGGGCTTAACAATAGTACTAAATGTATTAGAAAAATCAACATTGGGGTGTTGATACAAACGTTTTGCCACAACTTGTATTTTACATTGTTCAATAGTGCCATCACTATCACTAAGGGAGAGTTTGAGGTGTCAGTTGTAGAGGAATCAATGGTGGGGAGCTGAAATGAAGAAGGTTGAGATGAAGGTTTTGTAGAGCATGATGAGGTGGTAGCAGCAGAAGAGGGAAGAGTGGTGGTAGAGTAGATGGGTGGAGGTGAAATGGTAAAAGAAATGATGGAAGAATGTGGTGGTGAAGAGGTAGGGGTAGACATCTTAATTATCATTGAAAAGCACATGTTGAGAGATATAATCACAACCTATTTGAGAATCAAGACACAGATAGCCTTTATGGATGGTGTCATACTCGAGAAAGGCTCAAGCCAAGGATTTGAGGCTAAGTTTGTCTTTTCTGTATTGACACAAACGTGGAAAACAATCAGTTAAGTACTTGAACGATAGAGAAATCTAGGGAAAATAGAAAAAGAAATTCAGCAAGAGAGAGGTGGTTAAGGACTTTGTTGGGAAGGTGATGAGGCAAGCGGTGGGAAAGGCTCCAAGCCAGTATTTCGTTGGCATTTGTTCTTATGGGAGATCAAGGAACCATCCAATTCAACCCACATTCTTAATCTGACTGAAATTGAAGGCTCGTGTATCACATGTGAGTTTGGAAACAAAGAGCTAATCTTGTTTGATGTGAGGAACAACTAAAACTTCTTGAAGAGATAATGAAGATTTGGGGGTGGATAAAAGAACCTTCCGTTATGACCGGTATGAATAATGGGCAAACATGTACCATCTCCAACAAGATCTTGATTATTGCCACTGGATAGTTGCACATGTTGAGGACGAGTGGGATCATAGGTCACATAAGAGGGGACGCCTGAATTTGAAACCCATTAAGTTGGTTGAGGTGGTGGTGACTGTGTAACATGGAGACCAGTAAAGGTGTTGATGAAGGTTTCTATTACAACTGGCTGTATAATGATAATGACACTTGTCTACGGTGGGTCATGGTGTGACATATTTGGCATTTGATAGAGATGCACGATGGATTCAATGCATGGTCTACAAGGAAAGGTCACACAATTTGTAGATTCGGTTACTTGTGCAAAACTGGTATTTTAAGTGAGAATATGAAATGGTTGTTGGGGACTTGAGGGTCGACCACTATTGTTGAGGCTTGTTCCGAAATTTTTGTGTGGATAAAGGTCTTGAAGTATAGAGTACCGTAGCATCTCCCAATGGGAGTGGAGCATGGATTGGGTGAGAGTAGTTTAAACACTGTTCATGGGTCAGCAAGTGAGATCATATTTTTAATGAAGGTGATGGTTTCAAATCGGTTTTCAATAGTAGTGATGAATGGATCAAACTGCGGACCCGATCCATTCAAGGTGTATGTAACAAGATCAATATCTTTGATCTTTTCACCAATGGGAGTGGAGCATGGGTTGTGTGAGAGTAGTTTAAACATTGTTCATGGGCCAGCAAGCGAGCTCATATCTTTAATGAAGGTGATGGCTTCAAATCGGTCTTCAATCGCAGTGATGAACGGGTTAAACTGTGGACCCGATCCATTCAAGATGTATGTAACAAGATCAATATCTTTGATCTTTTCACCAATGGTAGTGAGCAAGTCTACACGAGATTTTGTATGTTGCAGGTAGTTGGTGGTGGTGCGGTCCCCTTATTTGCATTTAGGAGTTCTTGCTGCAAGGGAGATTTTCTTGCCAAGGATTGATGTTGATACAAATCGGCAAGAAAATCCCAAACAGCTTTTGATGATGACTATCCAAGAATTTGTGTAGCTAATCCAATGGATAAGGTGGCACCAATTCCACCAAAGCAACTATTGAAAAAATGATCAAGGTTTTGCCCTTGCAAGTATTCTGGATTTGGTTACTCGGTGTTATCGACTGGTTTTATGGTATTGGGTGGTGGTGGATGACTTCCATCAACAAATTCAAGGAGATTTGTGTTTATAAGAATGGATTTGATTTGATCTAGATGAGATTATTGTTACTGTCGAGTTTCAGTGACTCAAATATGGCTATGTTGTGTAAGGGTAGATTCATGGTGTTTGATGTAGAGGAAGCTGCTATTGGTGATTGTTGTGAAATTGAAGTTATTTTATAGAAGCTTGATACATGATCATAAAGACTCTGATACCCTGAATAAATTGAAAAGTGGTGTTTTGTTTGGTGAAATACTTGATGCCTAATGATGTGCATTCAGCTCGCGTAAGTGTTGATCTCATGATATGCCTAATTACATTAATGGGTCTCACCTATCCTTGTGGCACATACAAATAAAGGTGATAAATTACCAATTTTTTCAAAAGTTTAAGTTTTTAGAAATTTGTGAATTTAATCATTTAAATAATTCTATTATTCTAACACTTCTCATGTGTGGGCCTAGACTCTCCCTATATAAGTGGGGTCCAACATTCGGAATTTTACTTTTTAAATGGGAGGTAGAGTGGAGATAAGATTTAAACTCAAGACCACCTACTTTGATACCAAGATAAACTACCACTTGTCTCAAAAGCTTAAATTGTAAAAAAAAAAAAATGTGGATTTAATCATTTAACCATTATTCTAACATAATAATACAAGAGTAATATTAGAACAAAGATTTAAATTAAATCCCTTAAAACATTAGCTTTGGCTTTTTCTTTGATTGTAGGTTTCTGTTATTAATGTGTTTATAGATTTAGTTCATTTTTGTTTTTATAAATTAATGCGTTGTATCATATGCATATGTGTGTGTATTATGCTTTGATTCTAGCTCTACCATTGATTTGAACCCTTACATTCTACTTTGATTCTTCTCAGCTACTCTGGGAACATAAATCTTCGAAAAGGGAGTAAAAGTGGGAGCTACATGAATATAATTATCGGGTCATCAGTTGGGGCTGGTGTTCTATTAATAGCTACTATTGCCTTATGCCTATTTATGGGCATAGGGAAGAAAAGGTATTTTGAGCAAGGTATGAAACTTGAGAAATCTTCACATTTGTCTTGTTTTTATAAAAAATTACAGTAGGTTCAACAAACTCATTTTGATTTTGTTATAGACCAACTTGACCATTCCCCGCCTGTTCAAAGACTAGTATCTTCCAAGAGCAAAGCGCACACAGAAGCTGGGTATTGCTTCACGTTCTCTGAAATTGAAGATTCTACAAGAAAATTTGAAAAGAAGATTGGTTCTGGAGGATTCGGAGTTGTATATTATGGGAAAATGAAAGATGGAAAAGAAATTGCAGTCAAAGTTCTAACCAGTAATTCCTTCCAAGGAAAGCGAGAATTTTCAAACGCGGTAAGTTATCATATTGTTTGAACCTCTATCTATATTCTGATATTGTAGCCACATTATCTTGACCTATTTATAAACTGGTGACGGTTCCTTTATTACTTTTTTTATGTCAAATTTGAAATATAAACTAGTGGCATGGTATTGTTGCAAATTTGGCCATTGAACTGGAAATAAACTAAGTGGAAAGAAGGGAAAGCCCTATCCCGTTCTTTTTTCTACAGAATTTTGTACCCTCTCCAGAATTTATACTAACTTTGTCACTTGTAATTTTATCTAAATCACCTTGCTTTTGCTTCTTTTTCTTTGCAAATTCTCTTTTGACAAATTTGGTGAAACAGGGAGATTTGAAACTTCGATATCTTCCATTATAGTCTTCCTTGAAGTTAAAAGTGTCGATTAATGAAATTGTTTCTCTATTCTTAATAAGTCCTGTTGCATTTGGTGGGATTATATGTGCTAGACACTAAAAACTAGTTCTTACGATTTTCAAATTCTTGAATTTGATCTAGGTGACTCTTCTTTCAAGGACACATCACAGGAACCTGGTACAGTTTCTTGGCTATTGCCAGGAAGGAGAGAGATGTATGCTTGTTTGTGAGTTCATGCATAATGGAACTCTCAAGGAACATCTTTATGGTAAGCTCACGTGTTTCTAAATGAAGCAATATTATTTTGATAGCTCAACCATGCATAATATTTCAAGGCCCATTAACAGGTCACAAAAGTATTAATTGGTTCAAGCGACTTCAAATTGCCGAGGATGCTGCAAAAGGTTTTTAAGCTAACTTATACTGCTGACAGAAACCTCTCTTCTATAAGGGTGTTGTAATTGATTCATGTATTTTCATGCTTGTTTAGGGATTGAATACCTTCACACAGGCTGTGTTCCAGCCATTATTCATAGGGACTTGAAAAGCAGCAATATTCTTCTTGACAAACACATGAGAGCAAAGGTTTCAGATTTTGGTCTTTCAAAACTGGTAGTAGATGAAGCCTCTCATGTCTCAAGCATAGTTGGGGGCACTGTAGGTTATCTGGATCCCGAGTAAGTCTTTTCTCTGTCTTGCTTAAAATACGGTGTTCTTCTCATGATCAAATAAAGCATCATTTCTGTTGCTTTAAATACATGTTGCTACTGTTGTTGACTTGTCATTTAAGAATGATATGGGTGCCTTTATTTGCTTTTTGGTGAAACTTTCTATCTCTTTTTGCTTACTACAAGTAGGCCAGGGATGGGGGGTGGGTTTGAATCTAGAAGTGCCACTGAGCCACAAGGGGGGGTGGGGTTCAAATCCAATAGTGCTACTAAGACACATGGCTCTTGGCTGGTGAAACTTCCTATTGACTACTCATTTGTGTGACCTTTGACAAGAGTTTACACTTGAAATCAGACAAACAAACGAATAGAGATAGGTTGTCACTGTGGACAAAGTTGTGGTCTCTAAGGATTCATAAACACGCGCTGCTGTAGGTGCAGCTGTTTGGGGCCATTATCACTCCTTGTTGTATTTCTTTCTTTTCTTTTCCTTTTTGAACTAATTTGTCAATACAAATATTGTCTTAAACCAAAATATGTAGCAATCCCTGTAACAAACCCTTCTTGTTTGAGAGGGGTGGCTTCACTTGTTGTATCATACACTTTCTTAGATCAATCGGCTACCATAGTGTATTAGATCATATCGAGATGATTTTATTTTTCTTTTTTTGGGTGTTTCTCATGATATGCAGGTATTATATCTCACAGCAGTTGACGGACAGGAGTGATGTCTATAGTTTTGGTGTCATTCTTCTTGAGCTGATATCTGGTCATGAAGCAATATCTAATGAAAGCTTTGGTGTTAATTGCTGTTACATAGTCCAGTGGGTAAGTGTGGTTTTTTCTGGTGAGGCTGGCATGGGGACGTATAATAGAATTAAATCCATCCCCTAACTAATCATTTTTTATTGAGCAAGTAAAAGTAGTTGTCGCTTTTATAGATGCATTTTACTTTTCAACATGCAAATCTTATTTCAGGTTTCTCTTCCCAATTTTTTTGTCTTATTTATGGGAAAGGTTTAAATCATTGATATAATTGTTTTTTTGTGTAAACAATAATATTTATTAGAACACACATGAAAATAATAATAATAGTGTTTTAAACTGGGTTTATAATATATTACATTACCAGAGTATAACTACAAAATAACCTAATTTTTGTAGTTGTAGATTGGGGTTATAAACAGCGGACACTAAATACATACAACTAATGTGGGATAAACAACCCTATTTTCTTTTTCTTTTTGAGTAAACAGTAATAATTATTAGAACATACACGAAAATAATAATAATAGTGTTTTAAACCGGGTTTATAATTAAGCTACCTGGTTGGTGGAAAGCATGGATCATTCATACAAATTGTTTAATATAGAAGTGAAACGATTCACAACTCTCCTTTTATTACATTAATTAACTAATGATTGTTTCACAGGCAAAGTTGCATATTGAGAGTGGGGACATTCAAGGAATCATCGATCCCTCACTACACGAAGAATTTGACATCCAATCAATATGGAAGATAGCAGAGAAAGCTCTGATGTGTGTCCAACCTCACGGACATATGAGACCGTCAATTTCAGAAGTTCTTAAGGAGATTCAAGATGCAATCATAATAGAAAGGGAAGCAACAGTGGCTGCCAGAGAGGGAAATTCATATGTGTCAAGGACTTTTATTCATTCTTCCTTGAATCAGGGTTCCATGGATTTGGGTGGTACTGACAATTGCCTATCATTTGATGAATCCATTGCACGGCCTGCTGCACGATAGTTCTCCTCATTCATGTACAAACACAAAATGGCTTCTCTTTCTGGTGGGAAAAAAATTCTGATTCTTTGTTATAGCATGCTCACAATTTTCTTCCCCAACAACACCCGCCCCTCCCCCCCCCAAAAAAAATCCCATTAATGTGAATTTGTAAGTTTTGAACTTGAAATCACATTCCTTATTGCTATAGACTGTAGAGTGGTTTTTTGAGTGTGAATATCTTAGTACTGGTAAAAGGTTCTGTTTTTCAGGGATAAGTATCAATATCCAAATATGCAATGAGCCATGAATTCTCTGGTTTAGTTATTGAATGCAGTTGGCTAACATAGAAACCACATTTCTTTTTTCTTTCTTTTTTTTGGTAAAAGACGATATATTAAAAACAGCTAAACAACTACATCCAGCACATGACACATCCTGCTGAACAACATACCATTACAATCAACCTCTAAGGCATTACAAATGTCCATAGGTGGACTACTAAAAGAGATAAAATCTATATCCTGGATAGCACCCATCCTAGCCAACAAGTCTGCACACCTATTGGCTTGGCGGTAACAATGGTTAAAGCGAATACGGTGAAAGCAAGCTGTCAAGTGCCTACAATCATCCAGCAGAGGAGAAATGACATTGTTAACATAAGCTGCATTCTGAAAACACTCCACCACAGCTTGAGCATCCAATTCAACAACAAGAGAATCAATGTTTAAGTTATGGCAGAGCAGCAGCCCTCTCTAAGCCCTCAAAGTTCTGCAATGAAACTATTAGTTGAGCCAATATGTCTAGTAAAGCCCCCTACCCAGTTGCCATGCTCATCCCTCACCAAACTCCACATCCAGCTCTGTCCGATCCACCCATACAAGACCCATCAGTATTGAGCTTCTTCCAACCAGTAGGAGGTCTCTCCCAACGAATAGCCCTTAAGACTTTATGACTTGGGTTTCTAGGAGATTGAACACAGTAAAAAAATTCCATAGCTTGGTTCATAATCTCCTTAGACAGATTTTGGTTCGACCCTTTCCTATTGAAGACAAACATGTTTCGATTTTTCCAAATTCACCATATAGCAAAAGAAAAGCTAGATTTCCAAGGGAGGTTACCTCGATCAAAACTGATATTTGTTTTCCCATTGAGAGTGATCCACTCTTGGAGATTGCTCGTCCAAAAAGCTTGATTGGATATGCACACTCCCAGTTGTAACCACACAGCTTTGACCCAAGCACAATCTCTAATGGCATGAATGATCGACTCAGGCTCTCTTTGACATATAGGGCATAGATCACCAACCATTACCCCTCTTTTAGCAAGGCACACCTTTACACCTATGCTATTGTGTGTACATAACCACAAGAAAGTTTTAATTCTAGGCAACGTTTGGAGCTTCCAGATCCAATCATAGTTGAAAGGAGGGGCGGCTGGTTCCTCCTTTGTAGCAATAGAATAGGCACTCCTTAGATCAAAAATTCCCCTCGGATTGCCTGACCATGCAAAGCTTGTCTTGACCTCGACTCGTGAAGGGAATGGGGGTTGCTTGAATTAGGGATTTGACTTGAGAGGGAGTCTCAAAAGGTATCTGATCCCAATCCCAGTCCATGTCTGAAAGAATATCACCCACCTTCCACTTATCAGCTCCTTGGGTTAAAGGTCCTTGGATCATGTAGCGGAGTGCGCCTTTACCCGTCCAATTTTCCCACCAAAAGTTTACCTTACTGTCTCTTCCAACTGTCCACATACTGCCCTCATTGAAAGTAGCCCTTCCCTTCTTCATTCCTTTCCAAATTTGTGAACATGGAAGTCTATCCGCATTGGTAGAGTTTAACCTTCTGGGGTTACAATATTTCTTCCTTAGAACTTTAGCCCATAATGCTTCTTTCTTAACATGTAGTCTCCAATTGAGCTTAGCTAGCAACGCAATGTTTCTACCCTTGGCGGTTTGCAAACCAAACCCACCTTCCTCCTTCAATTTCGCTACCTTTTGCCACCCAACCCAATGGATTTTTTTGGATGATTCCGACGACCCCCAAAGAAAGTTTCTATTCACCCGATCTATCGCCTCAAGGATTTTGTTCGGAATGTAAGTGCATTGCATAACATAAGCGGGAATAGCCGCTGAAGATGCTTGAATTAAGACCGCCCGACCAGCCAAAGAGAGTAAGTTAGCTTTCCACCCAGCTAACTTAGTCTTCACCCTATCAAGGATGAAATTAAAGTCTTGAGACGAAGAACCAGGATGCCTAATAGGAATTCCAAGGTACTTTCCAAGGGAAAGAGTTGAGGCAAAGCCAAGAATATCACAAAAGGATTCCCTTGCATCCCTATCCACATTTGGCGAGAAATAAACTCTGGATTTAGCATCACTTACAGATTGACCCGATAACCTGCAAAAATCATCAAGAACATTTCTAATAGCCAAACAATTAGTATGGTCGGCTTTGGCAAAAAACACCCAATCATCTGCAAAAAATAAATGTGAAAAGGCCAGTCCACTATTCGAAGACTTCACTGGCTGCCAGAGTTTGGTATTACACTTCTCCTCAATGAGCTGCCCAAGGAATTCCATACAAAGAATGAATAAATATGGCGAGAGCGGATCTCCTTACCTAATCCCTCTAGACGGATATATTGGATCAAGAGCTTCACCATTGAACAAGATAGACATTGAGACCGTGGATATACAACTCATAATAATGTCAATCAAATCAGATGGTAAATTAGCCCTAATCAACATATCCCTTATGAAACTCCATTCGAGTTTATTGTACGCCTTTTCTAGATCAATCTTTAAGGCCATGTACTCCACCCTTCCTTTCTTCTTACTTATAGTATGTATGACTTCCTATACTATGATTGCATTATCAATGCCCTTTCTTCCCGGTACAAAAGCCATTTGGAGGGGAGAGATAAGTGAACGGTTTTAGCCCCTTAAAACAACTAGATTAACCTAGTTAATTAGCCAAGTGATTAACATAGTCAAATTATGCAATTCTAGGTTATCACAAGCATACAATCATATCAAGAATATAAAGCAGCGGAATAATAAATAACACAAGATATTATCACCCAGGAAACCACACGATAAAAACCTGGGGAGGATTTAACCCACCGATCCTCAAGGCAAACCTGAATCCACTATGAAAGAATCGAAGTTCATACAAAAGGACTTACAAGCTCCCCGCTTGACTTCCTAATGCTACCTACCAGTAAAACTTACTGACACGACCACGTGCAAGCTCCGAATCCACGGACTCTTTCTTTCTTGGATTCTCTAATCAGCTACAAGCACCCACGCTTGTTATTCTTTAAGCTCCAATGGCAGCAACTGAGTTGATCATTAAGATATTGAAGTAATCTCTACCTTGAAAACCCTAAACTTTGTGTAAAGGAAAATTCCTCTAGATCTCACAAGAGATTTACACAAAATAGCAATGTATGAGCAATAATACAACAGAAGCAACCCTAAAAACGTGGCTAGGGTTTTGCCTTATATACCTAGGGCAAAAACATAAAACCCTAAACGTTTAATGAGTTAAGGCTGAGTTGGAAATTCTGCAGAAAATGCAATCTGGCCGACTTTCGATCGATCGAGCCAGGCCGAAATGCACCAATGCATCTGCAGCCTCTCGATTCCAACTTTATAATAATTAATCAACTTTGAGCAAGTCTAAACAAGACTAAACATATTGTTTTGATCATGGTTTGCCAATATTACAAATTAGAATTCTAAATACATAAATTCCCAAACCTTTAGAACCTAACAATAAGCTTATCTAAATACGGTCTAAGTCTGGCAACAATAATCTTTGTCACAATCTTATAAACAGTGTTGCACAAGCTAATAGGTCTGTAGTTGCTCAACGTTTCAGGACTTTGAATCTTTGGTATTAAAGCAATAAGAGTTCAGTTTAAGAAATCCGGGACAGACCTCTCTATAAAAATCTTTTTGATCACATCAATCACTAATTTGCCCACAATCAGCCAAAATCTGTGAAAGAATCCAGCATGCAAGCCATTTGGACCCGGAGCTTTAAAAGCTTTCAAAGACCAAAGGGCAAATTTTATCTCTTCCTTCGAAGCAATCCCACCAATACTCTCCTTTTCTTCATCAGATAACCTAGCTTGCCAATGGGATACAACGGGTGCAGTCCGAGAGCTCAATGTAAAGGAAGAAGTGTAAATACTGCTGAAACCACTCCTAAACATCTCCTTAACAGCACTTTCTTCATGAATCCACTCCCCCACATGATTCTTAATGGCCAAAATATGATTCCTCTTCCTTCGAACAAGTGTAGACACATGGTAGAAATTAGTATTTCAGTCACCTTGAATCATCCAATTAACCCGAGACTTTAAAGCCCAAAGCTCTTCTTCTTGATTAAACACTCGGTCTAACTCCTTAAGGAGTTCATTCTCCAAATTAACCAGTAAAACAGAAGGTTTCACTGATAATGCCCGTTGAATACCATTGATTCTGGCCAACAAATTCTTTTTCCTAGTAAAAATGTTCCCAAAGTGGGAACCATTCCACCTTATTGCTACTTGAGTAAACCTGTTCACTGCATCCCCTAAGGCAGGAGAGTCTCTCCAAGCCTATGACACAATAGGTGGAAAAGATGGCTCAGACAGCCAGCATGTTTGAAATCCATCAAAATCACCCTATTTGTGTAAATTAGTGTTAAAGCGTGAAATGGTCATTTCACATGCTTTGAAAATTCTATATTTTTTATAATTGAAAATTCTGTAATTGATTTATGACTACAATTCATATCATAATGGCTCACGGAATTTGAGGGAAAAATGATATTTTTCTAAGATAAAATCAAGGTTGTAAACAAGGTCAT
The DNA here is from genome assembly GCA_032727855.1 of Quercus ilex subsp. ballota. Taxonomy (NCBI): domain Eukaryota; kingdom Viridiplantae; phylum Streptophyta; class Magnoliopsida; order Fagales; family Fagaceae; genus Quercus; species Quercus ilex. The sequence continues at coordinate 49,644,409 of CM064914.1, read as the reverse complement.
ATAAAAAGAAAATTAGTCAATGAATGGTCTTACAATAGATATGCATGCATGGGACTAAATTAGTTAACTTTGATTGGGCCTCAAAGGATTAATTAAAATTAACAGTCATCTAAAGGCTTGATTCTCATTAGTTCAAATGCAAAACAATTATAGACATGCAAACATATGATAATCTTTAGAGATAATGGAGTTTCTTGAATTATAAAAACAATTATTTATAATAATCTCAATAATAATACATTATTATCTTGAATTCTTGATAATGTTAAAAGTTAATTTTAATTTTGATTTTCATTGAAAAATATTAGAAAATTAGAATGATGTCAGATAAAATTGGAAAATCAAGAAATATAAGTTAAAAAGGGCTTGGTCGGGAACGAAGTGCCAATCCCAGCTCCTTGAGTGTTGTTTGGCATTTAAATTTTGTGATCTCTTAAATTATATTTTGATTTTCGATTTTTTCCAAACGTTTTTGGAGAAAGAGATAATAGCTAATCTTTGAAATGCACGACCTTTAAGACTTAAAAATTGTAAGAATTAGGGTACTCACCTCTAAGATCTTATACTTGCCTTTTACACATTGTAATTACGTTTTCATAGCTCGAATGGTTGTTTATGGTGGCGCTTGCTACTAGAGCAAGTCGCACTGTATCCACAACCTAAGAAACGTGGGAGAGAACCCAAAGACCTAAGAGAATGGTATAGCGGAAAAAGATGTTCTATTTGTCCCGAACTACACAAATGAGGGAGGTTACACTATTTTATAACCCACTCTAATGTAACCTATATACATGAGAGTTAATCCTATTAGATGTGGCCAAACAAGAGTCATGCTCACTAATAAGTGCCTACCATGCTTGACTCAAATTCTAACACAAACTCAATAAAATTATTTTTATAAATAGGGAAAGCCATCAGACAAATAGAAGGTTAATTTCCACCCTCTAAAATATTATTCTGCACACTTGCTCTAATAGAAATTGTTGAAGTGAGATTTGGTCAGTAGTGTGGTCGTCCAGGTGAAGTTTGGTGTAGATGTAATTGTAATATGCAAAACAATAACAAAGATGTTTCTCATTCTATGGATACCGGTGTGTTGCCAGCCAAAGAGTCTGTAATGATAAAGTCAGTTATTTAAAGACCTCCTCATTTTTAGTCATTGGAGGTCTTTAATGGTTTCATTTATTTCTTTGGTAACACATCTAATGCTTAATGAGGCGCTTGATGAGGTCGTCAACGGTCTTTTTCTCTGGGCTTTTAGTCGGTAACGACCGTGCATTTATTGCTTGTTTAAAGCAATACAATGGTCTAGTGCACTGTATGGACGACCTAATTTTATGTACTCATCAATAATCACATGTTTGCATTTTAGGCTGTGTTTGTTTTGGGTGAAAACTACTTCCGGAAATGCTTTTCTGTAAATGCAGGTGTTTGGTTACGCATGGAAAATAGCATTTCCGGAAATTCTTTTCAATTAACCGTGAGTCAAGAGTGAAATTCTTTTCCCTTTTTATTTTCACTTCAAATGTCATTTTTCGGAAAACACAGAGAGAGAGAGAGAGAGAGAGAGAGAGAGAGAGAGAGAGAGAGAGAGCACGAGCCGCAAGCTTGAACCGCCGCTCCAAGCCCGGAGCAACCGCCGGCGACCTTCGACCCACGAACTGACGAACCCAGGGCCTTCGACCTTCGACTCAGACCCATCACCTTCGACCCAGACCCAGACCCATCACCTCCTCGATCTTGTCGATCCACGAACCTCGATTTCGTCGTCGACCCAGACCCATCGCCTTCGACCTAGACCCACGAACCTCAATCTCGCCGCTTGATCACTCTCTCTTCGTCGCTCTCTCTTCCTCAATCTCTCAATTTTGTTTTTTTAAAGTTTGATTTTTGTTGTTGTGGTGATGGTGTGGTGGTGATGTTTTGGTGGTTGTGGCTTTTGATTGTCGGAATTTGCTACCGGAATTTGTTGTTGAATTGGCTGTGATTTTAAAATTTTTTGTAATAAAATTTGTTTGGATGCTGAGAAAATAGCTGAGAAAATGTGAAAAAATTGTAGGAAAATAGCATTTTCAAAATAGAACCAAATACATGAAAATATTTTCTACAACAATTTTTATAATGCAACCAAACACTTCAAAATATTTTCCTTTCCCGAAAATAGCATTTCCGAAAAATATGCTATTTTTCGGAAAACATTTTACGGGAACCAAATACAGCCTTAGAGGAAAAGGCAAGACTTAGGTACGATACTTAGATGCTATTTTTTAGGTTCCTCTTTTAAGATTTTGTCATGTAAATTTTTCACATGAAATGGAAGTGTATTTCTTAATTAAGTAATCATATGACTGAATTTTAAGAAGAGACTTAAAAGAATAATATCTAAAGTATTGTAGTCAAGTTTTGTCCCAAAGGAAATGAGTATTTTATTCTAAATTGGAGGGGAGATGGGACTATACCAAAAGAGAATAGGGAACGACGTCGTTTAGCAAAATGAAAAAGACCGCCCGGAACGAATGGTGAGAATAGAGAGATATAAGCCAGAGAGGCAGAACACGTGGTCTAATCGCATCGACGAATTCAATTCAGAACAGGAACCGCAGAAGAACACGGGAAAAAGAACAATGAAATGAATAATATATTAATAATAATATAAATATATAAATATAAATAAACAAAACGAAACGTCCATACGTACCACACAAACACACACACAAAGCCCAAAAAAAAAGAAAAAGAAAACCTCAATCCTCAAAGAAGAAAAAAAAAAAAAAAACGAACGGTGTTGATAAACCTCATTCTCTCATCTGAGTCGTCTCCTCTCTCCTCTCTTCTCCAGCGTCCGATCCTCCATTTCCCAACTCCATCCAAAGCCTCTCCCTCTCTCGCGCCCATTTTTCTTTGATAAGGTAAACAATTCCAACTCACTCTCTCTCTTTCACACAAATACACACAGAGACTCTCTCTCACTCACTCACTCACTCACACACACAAACCAAACCACAACGAGTCCCCTTCTCTCTCTGATTTTTTTTTTTTTGTTTGACGATGTCGTTTTGTGATGGACTAGTGCTTCTTCTTCTAGGGTTGCAATGGCGGAAGTTCCGACGAGTCCGAACGGAGGCAGCTACGACGAGAGCGGCGATCAGAGCCCGCGCTCCAACGTTCGCGAGCAGGACCGGTTTCTTCCGATCGCGAACATTAGCCGGATCATGAAGAAGGCGCTACCCGCCAATGGAAAGATCGCCAAGGATGCCAAGGAAACCGTCCAAGAATGCGTCTCTGAGTTCATCAGCTTCATCACCAGCGAGTAATTGCACATCGATCGCACTCTTTGTTCTTAGTATTTTTTTTTTTTTTTTTTTTGTGTGTTTGATTAATTGGAGGTTGGATAATGTGTAGGGCTAGCGATAAGTGCCAGAGAGAGAAGAGGAAGACTATTAATGGAGATGATTTGCTTTGGGCTATGGCTACTCTAGGGTTTGAAGACTACATCGATCCACTCAAGATTTACCTCGCCAGATACAGAGAGGTCAAATTTCGTTGAAAATTTGGGCTTTTTAATTACCTTTTTAATATTTTCTGATAATGAGTTTTTGTTGTGTAAGTTTTGACTGACCGAGTGTTCTTTGCTTCCTTGTTATCTGGTTTTTTTCTTGGTGCTGATGTAGATGGAGGTATGTTAAATTTATCTTCTTCTTTTTTTTTTTTTTTATTGATGTGGCTGGTTATTAGAATTTCCCCTTTTTTTGATGTGTTTGGGATTATTGTTTTCGTTGTTATAAGAGTGTTCGGATTTTGAATATTGGGGTTTTGCAAATTATGGGATTTGATTGATAGGGTGACACCAAGGGATCAGCAAAGGGTGGAGAATCATCTGCTAAGAAAGATGTTCAGCCAAGCCCAAATGCGCAGGTGATGATTTGTGGCTTTGTATGTGCTTAATTTTTATGTGTGAACTTTTCTTAGCATCTTATGGTGGCTACCTTTGGTGATGGTGCAGATTGCTCATCAAGGTTCTTTCTCACAAGGTGTTAATTACTCAACTTCTCAAGTAATCTCTCTCTCTCTCTCTCTCTCTCTCTCTCACATTACATACAATATAGGCACACATCATTGATACTAAACTAAATACTTCTGGTGGATTGTTTTCATAATTAATTAGTATGATGGAGTGTAGGGTAAGGTCCTGTGAGTGGAACTTACCAATTAAAAAAAAAAAAAAAAAAAAAGAACTCTAAGAACAGTGCAGGACCTATAAATATGGAATACTAGCATTGCTCGTTGTTGTTAGAATTGTGTGGTTAGTTGATTAAACTCACAATTTCCTAATAACTTAAGCTGTTGAGACAATCGGTAATTTAAAATGATATCAGAGCAGGAGATCCTGAGTTTAATCACTGTCTACGCTCTACCTCCCATTTAAAATGTTAAAAATCCTACGTGTTGGGCCTCACCCATTAAAAAGTAGTTTGAGCTTACACGTGAGAGGAGTGTTAGAATTATGGTTAAGTGACTAAATTCACCATTTCCTAATAGTTTAAGCTTTTGAAAGAATTGATATTTTAATAGTTGTAAACTTTGTTAGGTTATGATATAACTTTGTTTTGATTTCCCTTAAGTTGTCTCTTTACACCTAGAATCAAAAAGGGCCTTTGTTGCACTGAAATTTCCCATTTCTCATCCATTCTAGCTCTAGTAGGGTTTATTTGGAGGTTAATTCTGTTAGTTAACTTTGATCCTAATAGGCATGCTTAAAAGGAATATGGTGTATGGAAAGGCATGATTATTGCGTAGACTCAAACAAAATTGGTTTGCAGTTGAAATTTTTTTAAGAGCATCTCATTTTCATCAATCTAGCATTTAAAAATTAAAGGGATTAATCTTGAGCTTAGTTCCAACAATCAAGTTTGGTGACTGTATTGGTAGGCGTCCATGCTTATCTTTTGGTTTTGGGCAAGAATGAATCAGTAATCTTTTGTGTTGTTAGGTCTGAATGACTCCAAGTAATGATCAACTCTATTGTAGGCTAACATCTACAAATTAGACAATACTAAAAGCCATGTTTGGTTTTGGGTAGTTTAAGTGTAATTTATATTTTTTCAAGCTATCAACTATGAAGTCAAGTTTAATTTATTCCAATGCTTGGATTATTTTTTATGTAGTGTCCTGTCATATCATGTATTAGCAAAGATATACTAATAACATGTCATTGAAAGTTCTTTTTGTATATCATGGAAGACTCCTAGTCTTTTAAACATTGTTTGATATGTCATCACAACACAAGCATTAGTGTTGTCCCTTGTCCCCTCAACAAAAGCGCATAGTAGGTTTTGAATCCATACTTTAGGAGAGGTGATGCCATTTGAGATAAGAGTGTCAGTCCTTATCTCTTGAAGTGGTAAATCACATTTTAATTTCTAAATATCTAGTGATGTACTTATGGTGTTGATTCTGCTTCAGATAACATTATGAAGTGCAAACTGAGCCACATGTGGCTTCCCATTTGCTCAATCATTCTTTCTTTTTGACTCCCCATTGAACTGTCATTATTTTTTTCTTTTCCCTTCTGCCTCTTTAATAATGGCAAAATTATGACTCTTGTTTAATAGAAAGGTGTGATTGTATACGAGAATAATTATACGAATAAGCATATTAAGGTTTGTGGCTTATGTCTGTATGCCATTTGAACACTTTTTACAAGTGAAATTTATTTTACATCATAACTTGATTTTAAAATCATGATTTAACATTTTGCCTGGTATCAGTAAAAGGAAAATAGGCCCCGTAGTTTTTTTTTTTTTTTTTTTTTTTTTTTTTTTTTTTTTTTTTTTTATATCAGTTAGAAAATGCCATAACAGGATGACAAAGGTACCTGCTATTTTGGAGAGATTGCTGACAAGTGTTAAAACACTTTTTCCATCCCTTGTACTCTGCAGAGCCAGTCTTTTTGGAATTAGGGTTTGCCGCCAAAGTAGGTGCTTTTAAATTGGAATCTCATAATTGAAATTGGTATGCCGTTTAGTCTTTGCCTTCTATGGTTATCCTATTATGTGGGGCCTTCTTCTATTCTCATTAATTCCCCCTTCCCCTTATCATTTTATGGGAAAACTTTTTCCTCCCTCTAATATGTTACCTCTTTTAGGTGTAACTGTTTGTTCTTTAGTGTGCTCCCAAGCTTCTGTCATTTTCCGTCCTTTTAAACGAATTTCAGCTACGAATGGAAGTCTCTTTGTACCTTGATAATTTGAAAGGAAAAATTTGTTACGAACCAAGGATAGAGAGATTTAGAATATCAATAATGGTCAAAATCTCCTTGAACCATGCTTATTCATATTAATTTTTTATATATTCTTAATATTGAATTGCACGAAATGATGTTATTTCACGATATATTGACATCTTAGTTGGAATGTTAATTTAGCAGTGATATTTTCTTTCCCCATATTTTTCTTGGTGTCTTGTGAGTATCATGTAGATGTCCACTTCATGCACTCCCAATTGGTTCATGAATATGGAAATGATGTGCCAAATCACTTCTGGTTGCTTCCATAGTTAACACATGAGCACGTGATATAGTATAATAGTAAAAACAGGAAGTTACTTGATACATGGTTCTGGCAGTTGGGGTTGTGTATCCATGGTTTACTCTCTAGGGGTGGGTCCAAAGAGCCTTGCTTTTGTAAGGTTTCACGTCATTAAAAAAAAAAAAAGTAATATAAAAAATATATTTTTAAAAAAAAAAGTAATATGGAAGCATTTTAGGACTTTCTTGTGCTGCCACTTTAGCCTTTGAAACCAATTAGAATTTGTCTTTATATTAGACTAAAGCAACCCAACACTAAACAAACACTAATTAATTTATGCTTAGTCTTCTCTAAACATCCTAATTAAATTATATCTGTATTTTCATCAATATCTCTGGTTTAGCTTTTATTTATTAATATTTATTAATCAAATATATACATGCAAATATTTTCCCAAAACTTTCCCATGCATCACATGGTTTGGTGACTGTGTTGGGATTAATGAGGAAGCAATATATCTGGTCTGTCATTAACCATCCCCCTATGAATATTCCCCATATTAGTTGGTTCTAAGACTTACATACTGGTCTCTTGTAATGTTTGTAGTCTCAGGCACAACATCTGATGATTCCTATGCAAGGCTCAGATTAGATTTCTGCTCGATCTTTACTAATTCCACCATTTGGCATCCTGCTTGAGGAGATCTTGTTCAGTGCCCACAACAAATATTTATTCTTATGTGAACACTGACATTTTAGGGTCTTTTGGGCACTCTTGTCCAATCCATATGTATTCTAGGTATGGTTTGTATATTTAGGGGTGTCTTTCAATTAAAATATTTATTTTAAGAAAACATTGTAAATCTTGGGTCCTGTGATTTGTTAACTGGGTGTTTTGGCAATATGTTATGGAGCTGATTATGAAACTGTTTTTTTTTTTTTTTTTTTTTTTTTTTGCCATATAAAATTTCTGATGATGTAAGGAAGAATGCTTACCCCGAGAATTTTGTGAATTTTCTAATGCATTGATGTAAACGAAAGGATAAGGGCTTCCTGTGTTTTTTTAATCTCTTCCAAACAGTAGTTAGGCAAAGTGTTTAGTACACTGAGGTCAACTGGTTGCAGTTTTGGTTTCCTGCATCTCTTTGAGCTCTTAGGTTAAAAGAGCAAAGGTTGTCATGAGTGCAAACTCACTATACTAGTCACAAGCTATACCTTTTTTCAGTGGTAAAGAAAACTTAACAATTTTCTTTATTCTTTGCTCTTGTTACTGGGTTTTAACAAGGTGTTTCTGGTTTTGACAAGGTGAGAGAGTTCTTGAGTAGCAAGAATGCTTCTTTGTTTACTTCTTTCTTGGAAGAGCTCTGTTTTCAAGTACAAGGTAGGAAGGAATCTTTTCGACACAGTTGTCTTCTTTATAATATTAGTTTTAATTACTATGGGTAACCATTCATGTGATTCTAGATAGAGGGTAATTTAGTAAAGAAAAATATGGGGAGTAAAATGCTGCATTTTTCCACGTCAATGGGTTACTTTATTTTCGTGGCTTAAGTTCTGCGTCAATTGCATATGCTTTTGCGTGTCTGACTCGGTGCGGCGCACCAATGTTGCCACTTCCTTCCCCTCTACGTTCAAAGGCGATAATGGTGCTTTGGGATCAGCTTGTGATTGGTTCTTGTTAGTAAAATTAAACATTATAAAAGAGCCTCATAGCTCTGCCCTTGTCTCTTTTGACTGAAGTCTTTTCCCAATATCTGTATCTTTTTGCTTGCCTTTGTCCATATGTGTTGAAATTAGGTTGATAAGTGATTAAAATTTTGCAATGTTACATCACTGGTGTTTTGCTCTCCATCAAAGCAAATGGATTTACTATAATAATTTCCATTACTAGGAATATTTTGAAATATTCCATACCTGATGCTAGCGGCAAAATCTTTTTACAATTTCCTTCTCAAGTGGAGAATCATCCAAAACAATTTTGGGTGATCTTTCCTTAATGATTCTCTTCTCTCCATAGGTTGATCACCAAGTTATCCCTTATTTCATATTATTAAAGAAGTGAATTGATATTAGGGATTTAAAAAAACTTACCTGAATATGTATTATAAACCTAATTTAAAACGATATTATTATTTTCGTGTGTGTTCTAATAAGTATTACTATTTATTCAAAAAAAAAATTAAAATTGTAAAGACGCTTTTGCCTAAAAATTCTAAGAACAAAAATTAAAAATTTCTTAAATTTTTAAGAACATTTTCATTCATTTAACAGCCCTATCATGGATTGTGGATTTGGGGGAGAGGGAAAAAGCTACAGAAACAAATACAAAATGCTCAACTTTTTTGCGTATAGTAGGTAGAGATAGGATTGAAATGAATGAATAGATAATAATTTCCCTTTTACGGGCAAAAACAAAGGAGATATCATAATCTCTTTTAGAAGTAGCTTTATTTTTCACCCATTGGTGGTTAGTGATGAATACAGCACTAGTAGATTGTGCTTGACTATCTTTTAACATCCTTCCATTAAAAAAAGAAAAGAAAAGAAAAACCTTGGAGTAGAATATGCCATAAATAAGATTTGAATATGCCATAAATAATTCTAGAATGATTGTAAGTTGTAATATTTTTTTTATCGGATATAAATAAGCAAATACAAACTTAAAAAATGTTAAAGATATTACAAATTTTACTTCATAACCTTTATAAATTGATATGGCTATAAATATCATAACCACTTATATCACTGACTTATCACCGACTTCATTATTTTTAGAAATTAAATATGACAATGAATATCGTAACTACTTATTTTTGTGATCTATATTATCACTAACTTATCAGTTATCACCAAACGGCAGTGAACATCAAGCATTACCAATACTCGGCCCAAGCCCAGGCCCAAAAAAGAAAGAAAGAGAGGAAAAAAGGATAAGGCGGTGCAACAGCCAGCCAAACAAAGACTCCCTAATCAGACGGTCCAAATGACTTGATCAAGCTAACAATTCTTATCATCTCCGATTCTCAAGGGAAACCCCTAACCGTGGACTCCAAGGTTAACCTCCACGTCAAATCACGATAATCACAACCCTACTTTTCTACGGCCAAACCTGACCCTACACCAACCCTCAATGCACCTCACACACAGCATCACTATTTTACTGTGTTAATAACAACTCTAATTACAATGAATTAAATAAATCCACATATATATAAATATAAATACAGTCATAGAGATAGATTGATACATACACAAGTTCTTATTATTCACACTCACGCCCTCTTCTTCATCACCATCAAAATCACAATCAGCATCATAGACCTTAATTTTAATCGCTAAAGAAAACAAAGAAAGAAAACAGAGGAAGAAGAAGAAGAAGAAGAAGAAGCAGTTTGCCCTAGATTCCCTATAGAACTATTCGCTCTCTCCAAAGACTTGATAAAAACAACTACAAACTTGGTACCGTAAAATCATCAATTTTTTTATTTTTTTATTTTATATAATTTTGTTTAATGTCATCAAGTTGTATCATTTTCTTTTAGCTGATCTTAAATTTTCCTCTTCGTTTTTTTTACCTGTGAAATTTTATATCTCATATTGTATAGATTCTTTTGGATTGTGTTTGATTTTTTTTTATTTTTAGAATTGACTAATTTTGATCAAGCACAGTTTTTTATTTTATTTTTTTATTTGGGTGTAAATTTCTGTTGTGTTGTTTTTATGTAAATGGAAGTTTCAACTTGGGAAAGAGTAAATTTTTTTTGATTATTCTGATGATTATGGTATTTGCGGGTTTGGAATCTTAATGAGAAAGATAATCTATATGGTTCATCTGATGAAGATTTTGGACTATACAGGGTGGCTATTTTTATTGAGTTTCTGTGTTTTGTTGATCATAAATGGGTAATCGTGGACAAAAGCGTACTGAAATGGTTGATGAATTGCCAGCTGATAAGAGGGCGTGTAGTTCATTTGATTTTAGACCGAGTTCATCCAACTCCTCAGTTCAGACCCATATGAACTCCACGCATTCAATACATGAAACCCATGACAATGATATGGACACTTCCTCTTCTGCTTCGGCTTCAAGCCGATCAGAGGGGGAACCCGAGAGGGATTCAGCATATGGGTCTTGTGATTCTGATGACGCAGGGCAGAGACGTAACAATCTTCGCGACTATCGCGATTATCAGAGGCAGAGATCATCCGGTGATCATGGGAAATTCAAGAGGATTTTAACAAGTTTGAGTGAAGAATCCGAGCCTTCTGGGCAACTGGCTGCGCTTACTGAGTTGTGTGAAGTGTTGTCGTTTTGTACAGAGGATTCACTTTCAAGCATGATTTCTGACTCATTAGCTCCACTTCTTGTAAAATATGCAAAGCACGAGAGTAATCCGGATATAATGTTGCTGGCTATAAGGGCTATAACTTATATTTGTGATGTGTATCCTCGGTCATCTAATTTCTTAATTAGGCATGATGCAGTTCCTGCTCTTTGTCGATTAATGGTTTTCGAGTACGTGGATGTTGCTGAACAGGTAATGTAGTTGTATATGGTTAGTTGTGTGTTATACAGTCTAAGACATTTATGACCTTGTTTATACAAGGAAAGTGTGTTGTTATATGGGAACTTATGGTTATAAATACTGTTTTCTTGTAGTGTCTGCAAGCTTTGGAGAAGATATCACGGGAGCAACCACTTGCTTGCTTACAGGCAGGGGCAATTATGGCTGTGCTAAATTTTATCGAATTCTTCCCAACAAGTGTACAGGCAAGCCAATATAAAATACGATTTTATTTGGAATATGATGATATTTGCAGTTGTTTTATCTTGAGGGTGTTTTAAACATAATTCCCCCCCCCCCCCCCCCCCCCATTCTGTTTGCATCAGAGGGTTGCTCTATCCACTGTGGTGAACATATGTAAGAAACTTCCTTCAGAATCTCCTTCACGTTTTATGGAAGCTGTTCCCATACTGTGCAATCTTCTTCAGCATGAGGATAGACAGGCATGAACTGTTTATAGAGTTTTTTATTATTATTTATTCTTTTAAGAAATATTTTTTTGTCAATTCATCTTTTATTGACCTTCCACTATGTTTTTATTTCAAATTCTCAGCTTGTCGAATATGTTGCTATTTGCTTGATTAAAATAGTGGAGCAAGTAAGTCAGTCTTCTGAGATGCTGGATGAACTTTGTAAGAATGCGCTGATTGGTCAAATTGTACATCTTCTAGACTTGAATAGCCGGACAACTGTATCCCGACCTATTTATAATGTAGGCAAAATTTTCTAAATTTTGCATTTGAACCAGCTCTTTTCTGATATTACTACTTTAAAAGAGTAATCTTGACTTTTAGACTATATTTTGGCAGGGTTTGATTGGGATACTTGTCAAACTTTCTTCTGGTTCAATTGTAGCCTTCAAAGCTCTATATGAGCTCAATATAAGCAGCATATTGAAGGATATATTATCCACTTATGACCTCTCACATGGAATGTCTTCTCCTCATACAGTGGATGGACAATGCAACCAGGTTTACATCTTTGCCTATACAACTCTGTTTTATCTCTTATGGCATCAATGTGGATTGAATCCTTGAAAAATCAATTTTTATTCATGGTAATGGTAAAAAGATACATTGGAGCTTTTGTACTTCCATGTGCCTCAAAACGACCTCCTGTATGCATGTAAGAGATCAAGATAATAATTTTTATATGCCTTTGTAATTGAGTATGAAAGCTTTTAAAAAAAATTATTTTTCTGTGGGACTGGAGAGAAAGATGGCTGTTAGTTCTAGTTTTTTTTTTTGGAGGGCTTAATGAAATAGAATTCATTAGATGTTTGTTTCTTAACTATATAGTCAGGGGAAGAAAATTCTTGTCTCTCTGGAGGTAAGAGTAAGAGTTAGCACATAATCACAATATTTACCTATGCATGTTTTGGTAAGAGGTGAGAATTGATCTACTAAAATTCCATTTAGATACATGTTTTTCAACTTTGGATGTTCCAGTTTTTGAATTTCTGTAAATGCATTCTTATTGGGAAAAGTCTACTTTTATTTGTCTAATCATATGAAGACCTGCTTGAAACTGCGTGCAAACTCCTCAACCCATGCTGAAGGATTTTGTTTGACACCCATGCCTTTTTCCTTGAGTATTGGTCTGCAAGCTGCACATAAGGATCTCAGATTCACATGTTGCCAATGTGCAAATTAATGGCCTTTAATTTTTTATTTTTAATGCAAGAACTCTATGTATGGCTAGAGAAATACCGAGTGTGCTAGCTGTTAATAAGTCACATGTGTATGCCTCTGGATTCAGAGAATATGCCTATTGGAGATCTCATGTTTACCTACATTAGAATATCTCAAACCACTGAGTTTTCTGCAAAATTGTAGTTCAAAGATTGTGGTGATTGGTTGTATATTGTGTTAATTTGACTGAAACTGTCACTGTTATACATTCACTGATTGCTTTTTAATTTTGTATGTGAGTCTTGGAATTTAGTTATTATTCTATAATATAGATGGTTATGTGTTCATTCTTGACTGGAAGACCATTATTAGTATACATTCATTGATTGCTTTCCAATTTTGCTTGTGAAATTGTATTATGGGTTCCATGCTATAAAAGGGAATGGTGTTGTTATTGCTATTTTTTCATCCTCAGGTATATGAAGTTCTGAAGTTGCTTAATGAGCTTCTACCTACTTCAGCCAGAGATCTAGATGCTCAACAAGTGTCAGATAAGGAAGCTTTCTTAGTTAACTGCCCCAGTCTTCTGCAAAAATTTGGGATGGATATACTTCCCTTGTTGATCCAGGTTGGTTTCTGAATATTTCTGTTCAACTGATTTTTATTTTTCTTCCATGGCTTTGTAATATTTCGTGCAACACTTGGACAGGTGGTTAATTCTGGTGCAAATTTATATGTTTGCTATGGCTGCCTATCTGTTGTCAACAAGTTAGTTTATTTGAGCAAATCTGACATGCTTCTTGAATTGCTGAAGAATGCCAACATTTCAAGGTGAACCAGGTTTCTTGTCTTTTTGTTAGAAAATCTAAATTATATTTTTACTCAAGCTCAAATTTATCTGTCTAATTGGCAGCTTTTTGGCTGGAGTATTCACTAGAAAGGATCAGCATGTGCTATTGGTAGCCCTACAGATTGCTGAGATGATCCTGCAAAAGCTTTCTGATATTTTCCTGAATTCCTTCATCAAGGAGGGTATCTTCTTTGCTATTGATGCACTGCTAACACAAGAAAACTGTTCGCAATTGATGTTTCCAGTGTTCAGTGGCATCCAGCTACCGTTTGAATCAAGTCAGAAATTAGCTTCAAAGGAGGTCCTGAGATGCTTATGTTATGCTTTTGCTACTGGTCAATCTGCTACAGCATCAGAAACTGGTAGTTGCAAGCTTGAAAAGGATTCTGTTCACAATCTCGCGAAGCACATAAAGACTAATTACTTTGCACCAAAATTATATGACTCTGAGAAAGGAGTGACTGATATCCTTCAAAAGCTCAGAACTTTGTCTACTACTTTAAGTGATTTGGTTAACATAACAATCAGTAATGATGTTCCTGCTCAGCCTGAAGAGAGGTTTTATTGTATATTGCATCAAATTATGGCTAATCTTAATGGAAGGGAAACCATTTCCACTTTTGAATTTATTGAAAGTGGGATTATGAGATCACTACTGAATTACCTATCCAATAGCCAGTACCTAAGAGAAAAGTGTGAGGGTCAGGGTGTAAATGGTCATTTCTTTGTTATAGAAAAGCGGTTTGAGGTGTTTGCAAGGCTGTTCTTGTCTTCTTCAGAGCCCCATTCTGTGGACTTGCCCCTAGTGGTGCTGATACAAAAATTACAGAGTGCACTATCTTCTTTGGAGAATTTCCCGGTTATTTTGAGCCATGGATCCAAGCAAAGGAACTCTTATGCCATGATTCCAAGTGGACGCCGCACACTACATCCATGTCTAAAAGTTCGTTTTGTGCGAGGAGATGTAGAGACATGCCTTTGTGACTATTCTGAAGATGTTCAAACTGTTGATCCTTTTTGCTCTTTGGATGCCATTGAAGGATATCTGTGGCCTAAAGTTAGCGTTAAAAGAAATGAGCACATTGAGTCATCCAGTTGTGCTATGGGCCAGACAGATAGTCTACCACCTGATTTACCATCAAATGCGAGTGCTGGCCCAGGAGAAAGTTTACCTCACATGGAACATGACAGTATGTCCACAGATTTGCCTAATATGCAGGTTATATGGATTATTTAAGCTAAATTGATTCTTCTAGAGACAAGAAAGATTCTGATTTGTTTTGTTTTAATTTATTTTATTTTATTTTCAAAGGGATAGGTGGTGGGGGAAGGGAATTTTCTGATTTACATGGAATTTATGAATCTTTGAGAATTTATCTAATCTCATTTATAATTTTCCTCAGGAAGATGATGCTAAATTGTCTCAGTCTGCACCTGAAGAAGCAATCACTGTAAGACAGACAAATCCTTACAAAACATCTTTGGTGAATTTAATCTTCTAGTTGATCCCTCATCATCAGTTTATAATCTTAACTCAGCTAATCTTGACCTTATCTATACTAAATTGTTTTTTCTATATAAATATCACTTTCCTATTTGGATTCGTGATCATGGCTTTGATCCGATGTTACATGCTTTTTCTGCACCTAACAAACTTTTCATCATCTGAATTGGGTTAGTAATGGAAGTATACCGGTGGTGTAAATTCCAGTTTTAGGGCTGTGTCTTCTTCTCCTCCTCCTTTTTAGCACCAAAGTATTGTCACTGTTCTTAGATATCTATTTATTGCGTTGCATAACAGGAGCCTGTGGAGCAAGAATTACACATTCCTTCAGACCCAGACACCAATAAGGAAATTCAGCATCCTGCCTCTTGTAGCGATGAAGATGCTTCACCAAAACTGGTGTTTTACCTTGAAGAGCAACAGCTGGATAGGACACTGACACTATACCAAACAATTCTCCACCAACAAATAAAAGAAAATGAATTTATAACTTGTTCAAAATTGTGGAGTCAAGTGTACACTTTAACCTATAAAAGAGCTGTGGAACCTATCCAAAATAATTCTCAAGAATGTATTCCGTCAGAAAAAAATTTCTTTGTTCCAGATAATGTCAGGGCATATATGCAATACACTCCATTTTTCTCTAGCATGTTTGCTTGTGAACTCACTTCTGATTTGGAGGGGTCAAGTCCTACTTACGATATACTATTTCTGCTCAAAAGCTTGGAAGGCTTGACCCGAAATGCATTTCATCTGATGTCCCGTGAAAGAGTATGTGCTTTTGCTGAAGGAAAAATTGATAACTTGGATGGTCTAAAGGTAGTAGTTCCTTCAGTGCCACAGAATGAGTTTGTAAGCAATAAATTGACAGAAAAACTAGAACAGCAGATGCGGGACTCTTTGTCTGTGTCCACTGGTGGTATGCCTTCTTGGTGTAAACAGTTAATGGCTTCTTGCCCTTTTCTATTTAGTTTTGAGGCAAGATGTAAGTACTTCCGGTTGGCAGCATTTGGTCAACTGCAAATTCAATCTCATCAACTGTCTCATAGTAATTCAGGGCCCACTAGCGACAGGCGGCCCAGCTCTAGCAGTTTGCCGCGTAAGAAGTTTTTAGTTTTCCGCAACCAGATTCTGGACTCTGCTGCCCAAATGATGGACCTGCATGCGCGTCATAGAGTGCTTATTGAAGTGGAATATAATGAAGAAGTTGGTACTGGTCTTGGTCCAACATTGGAATTCTATACCCTGGTCAGTCATGAATTCCAGAAGTCTGGCCTAGTTATGTGGAGGGAGGATCATAGTTCATTTGCCTCCAGGACAAGCTTAGAGGCTGAGGATATGGCAATTCTGATGTCACCTTCTGGACTTTTCCCATGTCCATGGCCATCTAGTTTAAATACATCTGATGATCGGTTTTCTGAAGTTCTGAAAAAGTTTGTCCTTTTGGGCCAAGTGGTTGCAAAGTCTCTTCAAGATGGAAGGGTCTTGGATTTTCATTTCTCTAAAGCCTTTTATAAACTCATTATTGGCCAGGTATGTCCCAATTCTATGTAAAATTAGTGCAACTCTGTATAGGATTGTCAGGTTAGCAGTTAGTTTGCATGATAGTGTTATTATTTAAACCTTGATTTCTTTAATAATATATTATTTGTATTAATTTTTTCTAGGAACTTACTCTCTATGACATCCAGTCATTTGATCCTGAGCTTGGTAGGACATTGCTAGAGTTTCAGGCTCTTGTTAATAGGAAAAAGTTTTTGGAATCTGTCTGCGAAGAAAATTCACCACCTGAATTTGATTCATGCTTTCGGAATACCAGAATTGAAGATCTTTTCCTTGATTTTACTCTCCCTGGGTATCCTGACTATGTACTTATTTCTGGCGCTGATCATAAAATGGTAATGCACACTTCAATATGAATGCATTTTTTTGGCTCATCTTTCAAATGATGAGGTATGTACTGAACTTTATTCATGTTTTACCAGGTTAATATGAGTAACTTGGAGGAATATATCTCACTTGTTGTGGATGCAACTATAAACAGTGGAATTTCTAGACAAGTAGAAGCTTTTAAATCCGGATTTAACCAGGTCTGTACCATTACATGATTTTTTTTATGAAGTGGGCATGAATTATTAAAAAAAAAAATTGAAACAGCATCATTTCTTTTCAGAATTCCCATTTTGAAATTTGTTATGGTAATGGCTTCAATTTTTATGATGCCCTCATTTCCATGGTTGATTTTTACCTTCAAATGCTACATAAGGTGTAATGCAGCCATTTTATTGTAGAAATCACATTCTTATCCTAGAGCTTCAATTTAGACACATTCCTATTTTATAGTCTCTGGTTACCTCATTTACCGCTGTCACCTCTGAAAAAAACTTGGAACCTGACTCCTAAATAGCCACTGCCTCACAAGTATGGTTATATTGCTGAGACTGGGAGGTTTCTATTGAAGGCCTAAAGTGATAGAGGGTGACACAAAAGAATTGAATCCTGAACTTGAAATTTAGCTCAAGATCTTCATTTAGATAACAGTATAGTTCATAGTCTCTGGTCAGCTTTGTTTACCGCTATTACTTTCAATCGAAGTTCCAGAATTGACAGTGCCTAACATGTTTTGATGTGGGTTCATTACTCCAATCTAGGGGGGTAGTCTCCTTAGCTTTTTTATTATTAATTTGATTTTATTGTACTGTGTATGTACTTTTCTATGAGCAATATGATAATCCATTTTGTGAATGTTTTGTATTTGGTTTTTCAGGTTTTCCCTATTGAACATCTTCAGATTTTTACTGAAAAGGAACTAGAGCGTTTACTATGTGGAGAACATGATTCTTGGGCTGTATGTATCATATCAATTTAAATATTTCATTATGTATTTGGGGTACTGATTATATTTACTAAAGATGTTATACATTCTTTTAATCAGTTCAACGAGCTCCTGGATCATATCAAGTTTGATCATGGATACACATCCAGCAGTCCTCCAGTAGTCAATGTCAGCGTTCATACATCTTTTATGTATTTACTTATCTATTAATCGACACTTGCATTCATAATCTAGAAAATCACCCGCTTCTTCTGCAATTTCAGTTGCTGGAAATCATACAAGAGTTTGACCATGGACAGCGACGAGCATTTCTGCAGTTTGTGACTGGGGCACCTAGGCTTCCCCCGGGAGGTTTGGCGTCTCTCAATCCAAAGTTGACAATTGTTCGAAAAGTCTGTACCATCAAAATATCTGCTTGCTTAATTCGCCTTTTGTTCTTTCTTGAGTTATCATCTGACTATTTCTTTATTGTCTGTGTTTTAAACAGCATTGTGGCAACTGGGCTGACATTGACCTACCTAGTGTGATGACTTGTGCAAATTATCTTAAGCTGCCAGCTTACTCTTCAAAAGTGAACTCTCTTGGCTTTCTAGCACACATTTTCATTGAAACTGTTACAGAAAAACATTGAAAAAATGTCTTTTGAACTTTTTTTGTTTGTTTGTTTGTTTCAGGAGAAGATGAGAGAGAAGCTCTTATATGCCATAACAGAAGGACAAGGATCATTCCACTTATCATAGCGTCAGATATCGCTGTCCAACAGGTGCTCAATTGTGAAATTGTAATTATTAGAGTAGGTGTTGGTGGTGTAGATAAAAGACTGGCTGGTTAAGGAGAAGCTGATTGTTGAGGAGGAGCTGATTGTTTGGAACAAAAGGAAGCTCCTTTCTTTGCTGACTATAATTGGAGGGATATGTAGATAACCTGTAATTACAGGTGGTTTATCTATTTCATGTTGGGGAACTGTACAGGAAAAGAAGGGGAATTTCAGATAGATGGGTTGCACTTCCAACATTTCATGTATAAAGCTGTGTATATAGATTTTTATCATTATATATAGTTGCTCTTTTGTTCCTGCTGCAATAATAGTTTTATGGGCATGTACGTGGAAAATACCCTGCACACTGCCATGTTTATTTTGTGTGCTGCCGTGTTTCTCCTGTCTCAGTTGATTCTGGTTTTCATCATAACCTTGTCCATACTAAGTTGAAGATAAAGTGTATGTTTGGATTGCACTGAAAACACCAAACGTCTGCATTTGGCATTTTTTCTGTGGGTCTTGTGCACTGTTCACGGATCCGCAAGTACAGAATTCAACCAATTTTGCTTTAAAATTGGGTCACATGGCATTATTTACATATTTTAAAAAAAAATTTGTTACAGTGTTTTCAGCAATAAGCGATATTCAAACAGACTCAAAAGGTGCTAAATAAGATCAACTTTGTTATGGACATAGCTTAGTGAGATGACTAGTCACAAGAGTAAGAGGTGGGCGATTACTTTTGTATGATCAATTACTCACATTACTTTTATTTCCCACCATTCACAACCTGTCACTTTAGGAAGTTATGAAAAACTTTGTAAGATAAGTTGTCCTTAGACTTATTGAAATACGATATATTGGTATAATGATGGATTTTATAATGATGGATTTTGAGAGAACTTGGATAATATATTGGTATGATGATGCATTTGAGAGAACTTGGATAATTTGGACCTGTGCGAATACATTGTCAATAGGAAGTGAAAAAAATACTACTAAGGCCATTTTAGTAAAGTTAGGACAACTGTGTAATCATTCTTATCTATCTATCTAGCTTTTGTATGTATTCTTTTACTACACTTATTCTACAAAAGAACAACTTTTAAAAATCAACGAATGTAAAATAAGTCTTCTCTCATATAACTTAAAGGGAGAATTTCTTCTCTGTTGTTATTTGGCATCATAGCCTACCTAAGCAGTTAAACCTAGTACTTCAGTTCGTAAAAGTGTGGAACGATCCAACTACTTTCCTTAAAAGTTTGTATGATATTCTAAACAAGTATATCTATATAAATTTTTCTTGTTTATCTGTCTTTTATATTCTTGACTATCAAAGTATCAATATTATGGGCCAAAATGGCCCATTACCATCAATTTTCGTAATATTTTGCCAAAAAACACTGTTTCGGAATTGGGGATCTACCACCGTTTTAAGTACTCGAGTTTGGTGAACTCGAGTACTATGTTTTTTACTTCTACCGTGGCACATTGACATGGCAGCTGATTCAAAAATTCCAAACAGTACTCGAGCTTCCTGAGCTCGAGTACTATTCAATGAGATACCCGAGTTCACTAAACTCGGGTATTAATCTGTATTGGCGCTTTAAAAAATTCAATACAGTACTCGAGCTTGGGAAGCTCGAGTACTGTTTAAAAAAATTTCCCAGGTCCGCTTAAAATCATTTTTATTTCTAATACCCAAACCATTTCCATTTCTCACTCACTTCTCACTTCTCACTCTTTCCAATTACACTTCATTTGGGCCAAACTGATATTTTCGATTCATAATTTAATCAGGTTCAAATATTGATATGGAATTATGACATTTTTTTTCTTAAAAATGACCAAGTGTTTGGCAAATTTTAAACAATGGCCCAATTTTATAAGGCAGATTGATACTCGAGTTTCTGTAACTCGGGTACCAAGCTGCCTTGAAAATTTTCCTGGGCAAAAAAACCCTGAGCCAAAAAATTCCCTGTATGCCAATTTCTGGATAATGCACAAGATCTCACATTTGCTTAAAACGGAATCATATGACAGAACATGTCATATAGGAACTCTCTTTTTTGCTCAGGCGTAGGAAACTTCATGTAATTCCTTATTTAAATACTTCAAAAGCCTTGTTTTTACAATTTCCACAGTTGCAAAAAATACATTACATTGCATTTTATATTGTGTTTCTATACAAGACGCACATGGCACATACACATGAAAAATATTAAAAGGAAGACTCAGGACCCCAAAAAAAAGACCAAAAATTAAGATCACTGAGATGTTAAGGCAAACCCAAAATAAGTAGGTGTTGTTTGGTAGAGTATATCCTCCCCCCCCCCCCCCCCCCCAGAAAAAAAAAAAAAAAAAGAGAAAATCTCCCCTGCCAGTAATAGTATAATGCATGGCAGTCATCACCCATGCTTTCCCATGCATTTCTGAAATTGGAGACCCCCACTTTCAACATGTAATCAGCTGCTACAACCTCCAGGTCCTCTAGCTGGTATTCATCTTTAACACCATCATCCTTTGTCTCACCAGTGGTTGGATCAACCTAATAGTATTGCCAAATGCATTAGTTAATAAAACAACTATGATATGTTATAACATGAGCTGCAGACTGAAACAATTTGCATAAGGACTACGAAATTTTCAAAGTATAAAGTGTTTTTGGAATGCCAGTCGACTGGAAATTGGCGATATGGTATGCTTCAAATTCCATTTAATTTACTTACACAGGCCTTTCACATGTAATAAAGTAGAAGGGCAGAGTTATATTTGTACTTTTTGCTTGAAGGAAATTCAAATTTCCGTAACACAAAATTAGCGAAGGTGATTACTTATCAAAGGAAATCAAAGCAACAAAGGAACTGTGTAGTAACAACACTGACTGACCTAAGTTTTCATTACAGCCATTGATTTAACAAGAGATATGATTGTAGATAGAGTCATTGGTGAATAAGATTTCAATAGCCAAATCCAGCTAACTACGAAAAGGTTTTGGATTATAGTTAAGTCAACAGTCTAACTTATTATAACTCCTATATATATAACACATATGCACATGCATTGTAGAAGTCAGCCATGAACTTATGCACATGCATTGTAGAAGTCAGTCATGAACTTCTTCATTAACTTTGTCACTCAACTTTTTGGGTTTTCTTTTCACTTGGTGTCATTATGCCTAGTTTCTTCAGGGCATAGTGGGATGG
This sequence comes from Quercus ilex subsp. ballota, assembly GCA_032727855.1. Classification (NCBI taxonomy): domain Eukaryota; kingdom Viridiplantae; phylum Streptophyta; class Magnoliopsida; order Fagales; family Fagaceae; genus Quercus; species Quercus ilex. The sequence continues at coordinate 49,622,531 of CM064914.1, read as the reverse complement.
CTCAAAATGCCAAGCTTGAGGACAGCACATTATAATTTAAATAGAAACCATACACAAGTTCAATACTTTAAATATAAAGAGAAAGTCATCATCATCATAAGCATAATAATTTGAAGTTTTGAACTAGTGCAATCAAAGACATTTAGGAGGAACTAAAGTGTTCAATTGTGAGAGTGTAGGCAATTCCTTTGATTGGTAGCAATGTTTAAGAACAAGTCAGAAGTTAGAACTTCTACGATCAGCATTAAAAAAATGGAAAAAATTTACATTTAAAAGGATGCCACGGTTCAAACTTAGCGTACCTAGTCCGCGAGACCACCACTCGTTCGTACCTCGTTCCGCTTAGGGCATGTTCTTCGGTTATGCCCTTCTTGGTCACACAACCCGCATTGCACCTTCCTCCCCCCCTCCTTCCATGGTGTGGTTCTTGGCCGTCTCCCACCCTCCTCCATCTCATTCCTGATTCATGTTGAGACAGGGCGACCTTTTTCTCGGATCAATTGAGGGTTAGGGAGGACTTTTCGAGTTTCTTCAGGATCCGGCCATGATAATCTATCTTTCAACACAGGGAAAACAGGAGCATAGCTCCGAAACAATGCATCCACGCTATAGCATGGGTCAATATACTGCTCTGCATCATGTCGGTACCTAATACAAACTGCAATGACATGTGAACATGGTATCTTGTACAGTTTCCATTTCTGACATGTGCAAGTTCTTTGCAACAGATTAACTCCATGTGTGTGATCCCCATGTCCATCAGTCCCTGCATTATGCGGTGTATCTACTTGATATGATTGTTGTTGTGCGCTCAATCTCGTCACCCTGTGATTCTCCACCTTCGCCTTATTTCTCATGAAGATATCCAAGGCATATTTAGTCCATCTTTGACCCGATTTCAACTGCGCTACGCTCTTATTACGACGATCATCAAAGTAGGCATTTAGTTTGAACCATGTGTATTTCACCATTGCCGTAATAGGCAGGCTACGAGCACCCTTTAGAACAACATTGAAGCACTCGGACACGTTTGTAGTCATCGCCCCATAACGGTAACCGTTGTCAAAAGTTAGAGCCCATTTCTCTTTGGGCACCTCCTTCAGATATCGGTGCGCATCCCGGTTGACATTCTCAATTGAATCGAAAGTGGCATTGAACTTTTGCTCTTGGGTAGCACTTGCTACCCTCCATACTAGATTCTTTAAAGTTTCATTTTTCCATCTAGTGTTAACATTACTGCATAGATGACGAAGGCAGTAACGATGTTCTGTCATGGGAGGTCGCAGGGAGACGTCTCGATTAGTGTCTCTGAAGATAGCTTGTATCCCAGGGTGTCTGTCAGATATGACACACAGGTCTCTCCGGTCAGTAACATACGTTCTTACACAAGCCAAGAACCAACCCCAAGTCTCTGTGCTCTCGCTCTCGACAACGGCGAAGGCTAGTGGATAAATCTTATTATTAGCATCTGTCGCCATTGCAATCATCAATTTCCCTTTATATTTTCCATAGAGGTGGGTTGCATCAATGCTAATCACTGGCCTACACTTCTTGAACCCAACAATACATGGACGAAACGCCCAAAATACAGACTTGAATGTACAGGTTCCCCGTTCATAATTATTGTCCAGTAGTAAGTTATACTGTGTACCAGGACTTGCATCTGTAAGTCCAGCCAAAAAATGCGGCAACTCTGCATAAGACTCCTTAAAATCCCCGTATATAGCTGCAACGGCCTTTTGTTTGGCATCCCATACCTTGTATGTGAACCATAACGATTACGTTAGAAATGAATACAAGTTAAATCATTATAGTTGAAGAAAACAAATGAAGACTTGTAAGGCTATAAGATGAATATAATATTTCTTCCTCTTTATTCGTTTTTTTCTTTTTCTTTTTCAATTTCAATTTTCATAATATAAAGTATTCATGGGTTTTGGGAAAAAGTATCTTGGTTATACTAGACTGGTCTGCATGTCTCTACATTGTATTGAAAAAAGAATGCAAATTAAATAATACCTTGTACTGAGATACTTCGTGTTTTAAGTCTGCCAAAACAACGTGGCGTAAGTTCTTTATCTTATATGCAGGGTCTTCTCGTATATAGCGCTCAAGTACATATGCTAGGAACACCGAATCAATCATCCGACCATCGTGAGCATTCTGAATTTTGTCGCATGTGTGGGGGCCCTTGCATTTTGCGATCTTCCAGACATTATCTCCCTTGCAACAAGTCGCACGGACTGACCATGGACAGGAATCATCCTCACAACTCACTATAAGCCTCTCTACGTCTGAATGCTCAGTCTTGAAGCTAAAATTCTCTCGCAATGCGTACCAAGTCAACGCAAATTTTACTGCCAATTTATTGGCGAATACCATCCCTTTCAGTGGCTGCTCCCCAGGCGTCCAACTTGATACTTCCGCTTGCATAACTGGTGATGGATCAAACATATTATCCCAAGTGTTTTTAGTGAACCATTCTGGTGTAGGATCAGGACCTGGGCATGTGTCTCTATTCTCTTCTACAACCACATCTTCGATATGATCAATATCCTCATGTTCACCCATGGTATCTAGGAACTCCTCGAACTCATCCCTAGTAACATCAATATGAGTTGCATCATCAGCAACTCCGTAATCATCTTCATTTTCGAATGTAACCCCATGCAGCTCATCATGAGATAAATGCTCTCCTTCATGCACTTCATGGCGCCCTGCCTCCTCCTTAGTTGAGTTCACACCAGGAAATGTCTGCCATGGTTCATTGCCATACCCATCTCCTGTGTTCTCTGCACACCCTTGATAAGACTGTAGTGGTATTGACTCGATGTGCTCATTTGTAGTTCCATCCAAAACAGTATGTTGTGAACCCTCTCCAGCCTCTACTATGGTGGGCTCAACAGTGACATAGAGCTCCGAAGCAACAAATCCTTTCACCACCATTTGTTCAACAACTTCCCACATCATCTTCACTTCGGCGCCACACGATAACTGTAGTGACTTGTAGACAACCTGGGTGCCTACAACCAGTTGAGGTGCTCGATACACGATGGAAATGTTATGCCTACACTGGTCTAACCCCATCGCCTTCAATATTCTTCGTTTCAAATTCATAAGGCCTATCCCACGCTTCACCTTAACACATTTTTACTTTTGGTTTGAGCCTTGGTATGACAACCCATTTAACTCATGATAATACGTTTCTCCATCGTAGTACACATAGAAAAAGTGAAAATCCATCACCGACCTGTTATTAACAATATTAAAAGTTGTCATAATCTATAAATAGTTATATATATATATATATATATATATATCTTCATATCTTTTTTTTACTTTACCAATATTTTTTAAAGTTCAAATTTTAAAATAAATAAATAAATAAATAAACAATGATAAAAAATAAACTTAAATAAAGAAGAAAAAGTCTCAATTGAAGAGACAAAAATACCACCCCCAAAAAAAAAAAGTTTCCTTTCAACAGTATTAAGCAATAAAATTTGGAAACAATTACATGAAAAATTACTTGATCATAGAAGAATTGAAGAAATAAAGAGCCTGGTGTAGTAGGACCATTGCTGAAATATAAAAGTATTAAAATATTAGAAGTGTGTTTTTAAGACCAAATTTGTGTAAAAGTGTATTAAACTTGCGTGAATGCTGGAGTTTAAATAATTTTTTGGCTTCATAGGGACCCACACTCTCACTAAGAGGATGGTAGACTGCAATTGATATATAATAAAAATGATTATTGACTAGTAGTAGTCTTAATGAAAATAATGTTTCACTAATTACAACTTGTCATTTCAGTAAGTTGTGAAATTTATTGTGTTTATAGCATTATTATAAGATTATAATTAAGTCAAATAAGTTTCAAGAGTGCTTATTTAATTAGTCCAATATTTCCACCCTGTTTTGCAGAGCTAGTGTCTTAAAAAAAAAAAAAGGTTTTTTTAAACAAACATATGAAGCAAGTCCATCAGTTTAAATTAGTTAGAAACTTAGAACTGTTATCAATGTTGCAAGTCCCAAAGGAAATTGCTAAAGTGACAAACTATTTTACAAATTATTAATGTGACAAGTGGTTATCAAAAAATAAAAAAGTAATGTCTGTAATGAGTCCAATTGAGAAGAAGTAACAATTTCCATATCAATAACTTGTAAAAATGTTGTAAAAACCTTTGTGTATGTGGCATTACTTAGTGTAAAATAATAGTTCATTTCCATTACACAGTTAAATTTCCACTATATATATAGAACCATGTATGTATCAGCAGTTGTACACAGTTAATATTGCAAAACTCATTACATGAAAGTCATGCATACAAATCTCATACAAACACAATCTAAAAACTCATTGAGGTCATTTAACTCATGCAAAAAAATTTAAAAACTAAGCATTTAACAAATATATCTATGTACTGGTCACAAAAGAATTGACTCACCGGTGGAATGGATAGCACGTTGATTGATGGAGACACCAACACAGCTCAAGGACTTGCAGATGGTGACCAAACAGTCAAGTTTATGCTGATAATGGCTGACTCGCACAGATTAGTGTCTCTGAAGAGCTTTCTACTGAAAATGTCTTAATGCTGATGGGTTGGTATATGGTTAAATGGTACTCGAGCTCAAAGAACTCGAGTACCATTAAGTAGCATTTACTCGCACCGTTGGAGCCAGTTCGTTCGTATGTGAGTAGGTGGGCAATAACTGTGGGAGTAGGTACTCGAGTTTCAAGGACTCGAGTACCTTGTTAAAACTGCCCAAAGTTCGCAACTCGCTTAGTGTTTTTTGGCTCTGTGTTTTTTAAAAAATATGTAAGGCAGATTGGTACCCGAGTTTCACATACTCGGGTACCAATCTGCCTTAAGAAATAAGAAAAACTCACACGCAAATATTTTACTTGGTTCTCAAGTGTTTTTGTAAAATGTCCTGTTTTTTAATTTTTTATAAAATGTCCCTTTTTTATAAACCTGCATGCACAGTTTAAGGTGCTTCGATCAATCAAATCAAGGGCCTAACATTGAGAAATTGCTTTGACACCCCCATCATGCTCATTCGGATTGCAAGCATTGCTTGCTTTGTGTACATGAGTTTGACATCAGTTTTAAGCTTCAGTTTGTAACTTTTCTATACAACTTTTTAAAACTTCATTTTTGTTGGTTCTTTTTTCTGATTATTTTCAATTTTTTTATAAGTATACTGTACCCCACCATCATAAAAACAAATTTAGCAAAAAACCTACATAAATGGTTCCCAAATATAGGTCAGATAACGGTTTGCATGTGTGTATAAGCGAGTAATTTAGAACAAATTCTTTCATGAGCTATATTCAGTTACCAAGCTTGCAAAAAGTTGGTTAGCATTTCTACTTTGAAAGAGAAAAGGGGGAAAGGACTAAGGAGACACATCAATCTACACTATCATACAGCATAATCTACATATATAAACACCATTGTTGTATTTTACATTGACAATGGTTAATATACAATCATTGCCGAAGCTTAATTCTTGCCATCTCTAAGGCTGCCTTGGCTGCATTACGTTTTTGCTCCCTTTGATGACAGAGTTTTGTTGCCTCTTCTGCTTCCTGAGATGCAGTCTGCAAACTCTTTTCAGACTCCAACATATCCCTAGAAACCTCACCTACACGAGTCTCTAGCTCCTTAGCACCCATCAATTTGTTTACAAATCCAATGCTAAATAGATCTACAAATTGCACTCTCTTACCTTTTGTCATTTGCAAGGTGGCAAGACTCTTTCCATTACGGTTTGCATCCTTCTTTCCTTCAAAAGATTTAAGAAGTGCCATGTGGTCACTGCATAAGATGTGTATAAGGTTATACAAAATTCTGTCATTATAATCAACATCCTAAAGCTAATATCCAATCCAAAATTTGCACATAGAAACCCACAACTTTGATCTAAAAGTTATTTCAGAACAACAGAAACTAAAAGACAAAAGAAAAACAGAATCTTTCTTCTCTTTTTCTGTAAAGGTTCCTTTGCGTCCTTCAGCTTGGAACAGTTTGGTATTCTACCATTAAGGCCGAAAAGCTTACAATTTAGAGACATCCTAACCAAAACCCACCTATGTATCTTCACAAAGAGGCTTGAAAGCTTGAGAAAAAAACCCAGCTCCAGCAGCCTCAACACCTAAATTTTCTCCCTCAGTCCCTCTTCACCAGCAAAAGATAAACATAAAAAAATTTTCTGTTTTCAATTAAGTCTTTTTGGGCCCTATACCAGCTCCCACTCCAAAATTTTCAAATTCACAAATAATAATAAAAATTTCCAACCAAATTCAAAATTATAAAATCTACAGGGCATTCAATAATCAAATAGAAAATAACAAACTAAATCTAAGTTTCCAGCCAGTTATACAACTTCTTAATTGGATGCTTGCATAATAATTCAGCCAAAATACTTTGTATTTCAAACAATTGGATGATTTCTCATGTAGTTCATAAGATGGTTTTTGTCTTCAAGGATTGGGTGCATAATTACTTATAAAGAGAAATAGAAAAGAGAAATGAATTTGCCTCTAAAAGTTTTATAAAACGCAGCTAGTAATGGGCATATTTTTAAATTTTAAGGAATTAGTCCTATCTGCAATAAACAGAGCCCACAACTATAGTCTTCATATCAGCCCTTATCTAAAGTGACATGGTATTGTGTAGGACCAAATTGCTGTCAGGTTCTTCCCCCATATGGATAGAATAATTTTCTTCGAAGATGATTTTGAATAGAGAATATATATATATATATATATATATATATAGATAGAGAGAGAGAGAGAGAGAGAGAGAGAGAGAGAGAGAGAGAGTAAAACTTTGCTTACCTGTGTCCTTGTAGCTTTATTCCCCTTGATTTTTAAAAAGCATAAAGCTAGCATTATTATTGACTGGATCAAAGACACATCCATCCATTAAAACATGTTATGTCATGTTGGCTGGCAGAAATCAACATTTCAGAGACAATGCAGGCTATACACCACAAACCAAGTGAATTTGTGTTTTGCAAGTGCAGAAATATTTATATCAAACTACAATGGCTTATGAAAATTAATGATCTTTTACGTCATGTTGCCCTCCAGAATCTTTGTTTAATAAAGTCAAACAAAATTCCTTTTCTTTAAGTAAAAGTTTCTTGACAAGAGTTTTGTGAAGAATCATCATTAAAATATTTAGAATGTTATAAAAAAAATGATTGTATGGAATTCTTACATGAAATTGATGTGGACTACAACTATGTATATATTGAACAAAGTGAAAGCTTACCACCATTATACTGAAGAGAGAACCAATTAAAGCCATAACAAGACCTGCAACCATTAAAAAAAAGAAAAAAGAGACTATTAAGTAATTGAGCCCAAAGCCCGTGTCTGATTGAATGTGTTTCCTTTTGATCAATGCAACACAAAATAAGGGTGCTTCATACCCCTTTTCCAGCCCAAGTGCAACTGGATGAGAGTCAAAACTTGAAGTAAACTAAAATAAAGAATAGAATGCAAGCAATCAATCAAATTAGAAAATTTCTTAGGCCAAGTTACAGTTCAAATGAAAAAGATTCAAAAGCACTACCAAGCATCCAATCCAACTACTTTAGCAATAAACAATTCCAAAGTACAATCAATGAGATTCAACATACAGAATAACTCCAAGGGACCATAAATCAGCTGTGTGGTTGTAAGGCTGTTCCCGTACCAGTTCCGGAGCCATATACAGTGGAGTGCCTGTATTAGAAATTTAATGCAAAGATTGGACAAACCTTTTGTGGATCTCAAAACAACAGTATTCGTGGACATTGCACGTGCAAACCCAAAATCACAACTGGGGGGCTTTGACTTATAAAATTGTAAAACCACAAACGGGGACATAATAATTATAAATAACCCCATAATTGGAAAGGTAAACAATGCCAAATTATAATTACGAATTAAAAACTTAGATTTTGCCAACTATCCTACCCTTTATGTTATAAAAAATTATATATATTTTTCAAGGAGAAATTATGAAACATTCATAGTTCACTGATAAACAATTTAATTAATTATCTTTTCTATTATTTAAAATAGTACTATTCAATTGATTATTTTCAGATTCACATTAATGATTGAGTGTAAATTAAGATAAATGCAACATACCAGCAAAGTAATCTGAATAGGCAGCAAAACTGTATCGATTTTCTTCTTCCTAGCAAAACTGACCCAGCCTACTCCATGATTTCAAATTTCTCCACCAGCGCAATGAGCAAAATGACCCAAATGGGCAAAACCTCACACAAACTCCCAGCCACAAAACTAAACTATCACCCAAGACCTTACCCACGCCGACAAATGAAAATACAATAAGTAAATAAACACAAACCCAAAACAAATCATTGAAAATACCATGAAAAAAGATGCACAAACAAATCAAACAAAACCCACAAACAATTTTAACAATATATTCCCCAGGCCTAAAACTATTTCTATATGCCCTGTAGTAAGAAAAATCTTCAGGTTTATTTAATGCCTGCAATTCAACAGAAATGGACAAGTTGTGCAACTGAAAAATAACTTACATAAGTTATTCTTGTCCATCGAAAATCATTCCCGTTTTCTTCTCCTCACTAGTTGCTTGACTGGTCTCACCTTGCCTTAAAAGAACACAAGCAAATATTAATATGCAAATCATTTATCTATTATATGTAATCGGAATTGAATCGAAGTATCATACCATGTCCAGTCCCACAATCAGGAGGATGTGTCCGTGTCCGTTGCGGCCTTCGCGGCCGATCCTGAATGTGTGAAGCCTTTGGTGGGGCGGCGGGTATCTGTGTCTGGATGAACTCAGTATGCACAAACTCAGGGGGGACAGCACCAGGGGTGGGTCGCCCAGGGGTGGGCATGAATCTCATCTCATCTCTACCATGTACATCTGCGGGGGCAGTGCCGGTAGTCACTGGGGGGACATACGGGCGGTGGGCAATGGAGATGTAGTAGGGGATGTGGGTGGGCAGGTATCATCGCTCCTCATGGATGGGGACCGAAATGTGTCCCCATGGGCAAATGTATGGGATGGACCCGCATCATCGTGTGCCATGGAGCCCATGTCATAACCAATGTCCAAACACATCTCATCTGCTGTCTGACTTGCTTCCTCCATGGTGTGGTCATGCACGGGTGTCTGACGCCGACCAGATGTGGGCACGAGTGTCTGACGCCGACTAGATGTGGGACGCTGACTAGATTGACGGCCTCCTTGCCGTTGACGTCTACCTGCTTGCCGACCACGCCCTACAGTCGGTTCACTTGTGTTGCCCACAGTGCGTGCATCGTCCAATGTCAACCGACTGAGCTCTTCAACAGCTCGCAAGGCATTAATACAATCATTGTAGATCTCAGACCCTGGTTCGCACTTCTCCATAATCCTCAACTGTGATTCAACCTGTCACAAGTATACAAGAATAATGTTAGTAGGTTGAACTAAACTATGCGAAGCGAGGTACATTTATAACAGAACAGTGTTTGTAAACTTACCAAAGTGTCCCAGTACGAGGTCTCTCTCGTAATATGGCGAACAGTGCGAGGACGAAACCACACCATATAATCGTCATTGTAGCTCATCTCCCCATGAAAGGGCGGTGCATCGGCAATTGTGGCATGCGCCGCCCATTTAGCAATATGAGTTCTATGTTCAACCGCCCAATTTTTTTCATGCTTGCCCTGAAGTGTTATCTTGTGAAGTTCAGTTGAAGTATCGACATTGATCGGTATGTCTTGCTTCATCCCAAACTGTCGGAGAACACGTTCTGGGTGATGGCCTTCGACCACCCAAAAATGTATGAGCGGCACGATAGACCTCCATATGCGTTGGCCTGCCGTACAATATGCGGGCAGGGAACCCAAATAATTTCTGTATGGCTCCCAGACAATCTGCAATGATTCAACAGATGCAAACAACCATATTAACAATATAATTAGAAAAAATGTGTAACGGATGTGAACAATACATAGCAACAATGTTTAACTCTGAAAAAAAAAAATGTTTATTCATTGCCACTTGTAAGTACGACAACTACATGCCAAAGCGATTCCTACTTGTAACGCACGATACCTGATTTGGCCGTAGCGAAGTGAGCGACAAACGATAGGCGCGTAGGACGTGCATTGGATGTTCAGTTGTTATCTTAGCCCTTTTCCATCTACCAAACAACACAGACATAACCTTCATATTAGGTACTTACATAATTCCCATGCGAAAAAGATAATACAAAAATTTAAAACGGTAACTATCTAAGATCCTACATACCTGATAGCAAGTGGACCTGAGGGCAGTGCCTGGTGTGGATGCCTCATCACAGGACATATGTGTGGAAACCTCTCCCATGCCCACAACTGCACCAATAGCACGGCACCGCCAATCTGCTTGGCTTCCTTCTCTGATGCCTTACAAAGGTGTCTATATAACCAACTTAATGCTGCACTACCCCAACTATATCTCTTTCCATTGCTAATTGGATTGAAAAATTGCAAATACATAATTGAGTGTCGTTCGCCAGACTTGTCCATAAACAATATACCAGCCAACATCTCCAGTATGTAAAACCGAGCATACTGCTGCACAAGCTCCTTACTGGCATCAGCCGGGAGAGGGTCCCTAAACCGATCCTCAAGCCACTTGGCTTTTATCCTTGGCCCTTCCATCATTCCAGTGCTCTTAGAGGCTGTAACTCCACGAAGACCTCTCGGCGGCCTATGCCCTAGCATGTTGGCACATAGGTCACCCCAATCATCCATATGGGTATATCCCACCACCGGCAACCCATCTACAGGAACCCCCATTATAACCTCTATGTCTTGCAGCGTGATGGTCATCTCACCGAGGGGCAAGTGGAATGAGTGGGTCTCCGGCCGCCATCTCTCCACCAAAGCCGTGATCAAGCTATGGTTAATGTCTATATTTGGAACCCGAAGTAGTCCATCTAATCCTGCATCCGTGATATGAGCGGCGATACGTGGGTCTAACCCACCTTCAAACAAACCTTCAAGCAAACCTTTGTCTTGGTGACGGCAAGTCAGTACACCTGGCACTTCCTGCAAACAGAGCAACTTAGTATTAATAATAGCATTCACTAAGCACAAAATAATTACACTTCAAACTTAAATGCCAAAAATCTTTCTACTACATATATTGACAACGATTTTGGACAAGTGCATACCTCGCCTGCCAAAGGAGCATCCCAAAGCAAACTTGAACGATGTGCATCCTGCCTCGTTAAGACATCCCGTATAGAGGGTCCCGCTCTAGGTGGGTCCATATCTGGCATAAATTAAAGGTGATTAATGGCCCATTAGGTCAAATACAAAGCATATTTTGTTTGAAAATACAAAGACTAGCTCTACTAATTTTGAAGTTGCATATTTTATGTCGTCGGTAGTAAGCAAAACTTTCTAGTCTTTGTTTGAAAATAATATTCTAACTGACCAAAGTTGTGACTGAGGATCAATATTATAAAATCAGTCTCTCAGATTCTTTTGCAACTTAACAGCCCTATGAACTACTTATCTTAAAGAGTACAATTATAGAATAGTCATTAGGTGATATTAAAAATATGACTACAATCAATCAATCATGATTATTGATTAAATATAAATACTTCAAAAACTTATGGTTAAGAATGTGGATTGAGCCCTCAAACCTAAAATCTCTAAACTGCAATTACAACTACCTATCTTCCCTCACCCACCAATACTTACCACAGCTCTCACATTTATCAATTCAATATCAGCCTTAGTTATGACCTAGATAATGGAAACTTTCATTCAACTTTGTCTATACAATAATTCAATCAAAAGAAAGAAAGAAAGAAAGAAAACCTTGTTCATTGAGTATCATGTCCCAAGATTGATCATTATTTAAATTGCTAGCAAATGTACTATGGCAGTGGGACAAAACTTTACATGTGTGCCTCAGGCATGCATTTAAACTCTTAAGTGGCCCACAAAAGTTAATTAAATTGAATTTGGTAGGTGTGTGCAAAGTGTACAGTTTCAAATCAAGCTTGCATATTAAATTTGGCCAAAACCATAGAGGAACACAAAGTAACACAAAAATCAGTGCTGTTATTAAATGATTGACAAGTTTTAAAATGAGCCATATAAAAAAATTATAGCATAAATAGGTTACCTTTATCCTTTATTCTCCTTTTCTTTTTTCCCTCACTGACCTATCTATTAACCCCCAATCTAGGTATGAAAACTTTTTGTGTTACCTTTTTTTTATGGTCCTCTACTATAAAACTTATAAGGATCTATATAAAGTAGCAATTACCAACCACATGGGTTGCCCAACAAAATTACTCTCAATTCTTTTTTAAAGGCTAAGAAAGAAATTGGCTTTGTCAACAACTGCTTATTCTTAGGATACAAGCTAAATACACATCCACTGAACTCAAATTATCTTCTTTATCATTTCAAGTATTAATGTGTACCAAAGAAACTTATGCTCATGATATCTTTCAAAAAGGTTCACATCCACCACAATTTCAAGATTTCTAGTACCTTTTTATGTGTCAATACTCACTAGCGGTTGTTATGTATCTAGCTTCAAAAAGGAAGACTCTGTTGTTTCAACCTAGTCATTGTCACCAACCTTGAGGTATAATATAAACATGACAACCACAATTTTGAGTCATATCCATTACAATTTATAATCTTCAATATTTGTTTTTTTAATGGTTCTAAGTAGGACTAGAGAGATATGTTTAATGTGGTCCACTTAAGGTTTTTATTATCATAATTATTATTTTATCTATTTAATATTATAGTTGTTGACAAATAAATATAAATACCCATAGAAACACTTATCTAGTGAAGACTCATTTGAAAATAACTAGCTATAACAATCATAACTATGAGGTATGTACCACTTTTTTTTTTCTTTTTCTTTTTTAAACTTCTCTCAAACCCTACATATGAGACCCCATTTCGAAAATAATGGATTTTTTTTACATGAGTAATAATAATTCATCATTAAGCAAAATTTAGACTAAATAGCATTTCTTCACCATAAGCACAAAATGGAGGGTGAAATACTACAATACCAATAACTAAGTCCTAGTCTCAAATTTTTTGGGGTCTCAGAGTAAATAGCATTTCTTCACCATTAGCTCATTAGCTCATTCTATTCTATGTACTTTGTTGAGACCCCAATAAATTTGAGAGTAAATAGCTCATTAGCTCACCATTAGCATTTCTTCACCATTAGCTCATTCTTCACCAAAGTACTCAAATTTAGACTAAATAGCATTTCTTCACCATTAGCTCATTGTATTCTATGCATTAGCACAAATTTATTGGGGTCCTAATCTTTGTTTTTTTTCTCAATATTTCTAATTTTCAATCCATTAAATTTCAAATGAAATACGTAACCCTAAAACTAAAAAACTTACCTTAGTGCAAGACAGTGAGAGAGCTGAGTGAGAGGTCGCCGACGAGCGTCTTCCGCCGCTGATGGAGTGAGGGTTTTGGGTTTTTAAGTTTGGGTGTGACGGAGAGTGAGAGTCTTCTGCCGTAGAGTTCGGTCGTCGTAGAGTCTTCTGTCGCCGACGAGAGTCTTCTGCTGCAACGGGTTTTCTACTGCCGCCGGTGTGAGGGTTTGGGCTTTGTGTGAATGTGTGAAGGAGAGGGAGAGGGTTTGGGCGTTCTGGTGTTCTGGTCTGAGAGTGAGAAGTGAGTGAGAAATGGAAATGGGTTTAGGTATTAGAAATGAGTTTAAGTGGACCTGGGAAATTTTTTTAAACAGTACTCGAGCTCAGGAAGCTCGAGTACTGTCTAAATTTTTTTTAAACAGTACTCGAGCTTCCCAAGCTCGAGTACTGTATTGAATTTTTTAAATCCAATTGCTACAAGCAATTGGTGCCAATACAGATTAATACCCGAGTTTAGTGAACTCGGGTATCTCATTGAACAGTACTCGAGCTCAGGAAGCTCGAGTACTGTTTGGAATTTTTGAATCAGCTGCCATGTTAGCGTGCCACGGTGGAAGTAAAAAACATAGTACTCGAGTTCACCAAACTCGAGTACTTAAAAAGGTGGTAGATCCCCAATTATTTCCGAAACAGTGTTTTTTGGCAAAATATTACGAAAATTGATGGTAATGGGCCATTTTGGCCAATATTATGTGTTAATTCATTTCTAACTGTCATGAAACTTGTATTTGCTTCAAAGCTCATATATTTTGTTAGCCAATTTAAATTGGGGCTAGATAAGGTTTTGGTATTGGGGGAACTCTGTTTTAGGCACCATGAAGTATATAGGTAGTCTTAGATACCAAGAAGTAACAACAATCTAGAATGGTTTTGTTTAGCGTTACCATGAGATAGAATGTATTAGATCTTGGCTAACACATGAGAAAGAGGATTATAGACATATGTTGTACATTTTGTTCGCCAATTAAATGAAGAAATCATAAGAGTACTATTTATTAAATGTTGTACCTTGTATTTCTCAATTAAATTCAATTTGTGTAATTTTATTGGTTATGGAGTCATATGGTTGAATTTAATTATATTGAAAAAATATAATATTTTTATATTGAATTAATAAATGCAATCTTGTTGATGACTGCAAGGAACTCCTCCAATGCCTCCCATTAAAGAAAATCAAGCATTGGTTAGCAAAAAAGAAGAAGATCAAGCATTGCGTTAGAGAAGTAGAGATGAAAACAATCAAGCATCGCTTTAGAGAAGTAGAGATGAAAACAAGTGTGCTAATGCATTTGCTAAAAGAGGCATTAGACTAGATCAAGATTTTGAGGTGTTTGTAACCCACTGTAGGGTCAGGATCTGTAGCCCAAGCCCAAAACAATGAATTTGTAGAGAGTGGGTGAAAGAGCTGGGTTAGTCGTGAATTTAGCAACTGTTAAACATGATATCCAGGAATGAAACAGCATAAAAACACACTTAAACGCTAAACAAATTAATGTCCGAAAAGGAATATTATTAATTGAACAGTGAATACAGTTCTTAAAACTACAGTAAAATCTTTCTCTTCCTCTTATTATTTTTTTTCCGATCCCCTCTTATCAAAGGCCTCTTCCCTTTATATAGCATCCTTCCCCATCATCTCCATCGTCCACTTGTTCTTAATCTATGTATCCACTTGAATATATGTCACGTCAGGTATCTTCTTTAGCTCTCTGTGAGTGGTGGTAGCTGACATTACACTGTTCGGGGGTCTTCTCCACATAAATGCGGCCAGGAAAGTTGCTGCAGTGCATTAAACACGGTGGTAGTAGCTTTTTCTTTTAGATATTTTTCCGCTCTTATCATCTCCAGGCATGCCCAAAGCTTATCCTTATCATTGAAGTCGTTAAGAAGATCACTCGAACCTTCCAGATATTTGCTTGATCAAGACTCTTTGTATCCGAGGAGAATGAACTCTTCGGACCACTGGTGCTCTCTTCGGACTACACTCCTCGTTCATTTCCAAGTATATCTCTTCCACACGGACTCCTTCTCAATCACTTTCTTCTCTTCAGACACACAGTAATCTTCAAATAGAGCCCTAGGCCCAATATATAAGGTTAAACTTTTACTCCCCACACCCACCTTTCGATGTTTTATTTTTTATGTATTTTGATAACTTGAGTATGTAGTATGACAAGCACTGTCTGGCTAGGACCTTGCTATTTTTATTTTAAATAAATAATAAATTTGCCTTTATCACCAAAAATATAAAAAGAAATCGCATTATTAAACTTAAGGGAAATTCTTGTTTTACGTTGTACTTACAAAGAAAACTCTTTTTTTTTTTTTTGGCAATTACTTACAAAGAAAACTTACATTGCTGCAAAAACGTTGTACACATTTTGCATCTATAAAGTAAGATTAAATTGCAAATACAATGTAAACCTATAAAAATTCTAAATTTAATTAAAAAAATTAATGCATGTACCTAAAGTAAAGCTTTTTTTTTTTTTTTTTTTTTTTAAGTTAACGAATGTCTTAAAAATATTGATTTAGTGTGAGTTTGGATAGCGGCAACCGGCAGGTTACACGTTTTGCACGTCTGCGGTTTTTTTCTTGAGTTCTGTGCATTATTCACAAGACCTGCAAGTACAGAATCTGCCAAAATCAACTTTAAAACTAAGTCTCACAACATTATTCACACATTTAAAAATTATTTTGTTACAGTGTTTTTAGTTTTCAGTTTTTCAGCAATAAACGATATCCAAACAGACCCTTAGAAATATTTTATATTTTTCATAAAAATTGTATTAAAATTTTTCTTAAATGGTTTATTAACAAATATCTTAAAAGTTCCCAAAAAAAAAAAAAAAACAAACAAATAAATATCTTAAAGAGCCCGATTAACTTTTTTTTTTTTTTTTTTTCATAAGTAAAAAAGAGAAGTAACTAATTTAACTGTAAAGACCAAAAAACACATAAGAACTAATTTAACTGTAAAAAAAATCCAACAATTAGTAACCGTAAGGCTGCGTGACAAACAAGAGGACAGGATATAATCGACGTAGTAG
Organism: Quercus ilex subsp. ballota; assembly: GCA_032727855.1. Lineage (NCBI taxonomy): Eukaryota > Viridiplantae > Streptophyta > Magnoliopsida > Fagales > Fagaceae > Quercus > Quercus ilex. The sequence goes on along the minus strand of CM064914.1, from coordinate 49,605,999 downwards.
TTTCCACTTCCACTCAATATTACCTGAAACTCTCTCTCTCTCTCGCATTATCTTCTTCTTCCCAAAAAAATTCAAACCAAGCTCCTACATTTTCCCACTCCAAACTCCTGTTTCTCCCAAATGGCCCAGTCATGAACGCAAAACCACTGCAATCATTCCCAACACTTTCATCTTCCTCTTCATCATCAACCTCTAACTCTTTCCCACTAACCCAAACTCTCACTCTCCACTGGGCTTCTCCTCCACCCTCTTCCCCCACCACCACTAAATCCAAGCACCCATTTCGTGTACATACCGTAACAAATCATACTAGCCCATCAGACCTCTCTCTCACCACCACCACCACCACAGAGCTACACAATTCACAAGACAATAAACTTTTAACTCTCCTCCGTCGAAGAAAAACAGAGGAAGCCTGGATTGCCTACACTCAATGCACTCATCTCCCAAGTGCCACTTGCCTTAGCCGCTTGGTTTCCCAGTTATCCTACCTAAACACCCGTGTAGGCCTCACACGCGCCCAGTCCATCATCACGCGCCTCCGCAAAGAGCGGCAGCTCCACCGCCTCGATGCCAATTCCCTCGGCCTCCTTGCCGTGGCAGCCGCCAAGGCTGGCCACACGCTCTATGCCAGTTCAATTGTCAAGTCCATGCTCCGCTCTGGCTATCTTCCCCATGTCAAGGCATGGAGTGCTGTGGTGAGCCGCCTTGCGGCTTCGGGCGATGACGGCCCCATTGAAGCTCTCAAGCTGTTCGGGTCGGTAACAAAGCGAGTCCGCAAATTCGCGGACCCCACTATAGTTGCCGACTCGCGGCCTGACACGGGTGCTTACAATGCTGTGCTCAATGCCTGTGCCAATTTGGGTGACACTAAGAGGTTCTTGCAATTGTTTGATGAAATGCCTGAGTTTGGTGCTGAGCCTGATGTGCTAACTTATAATGTTATGATTAAGTTGTGTGCTAGAGTTAATAGGAAAGATTTGCTTGTATTTGTATTAGAGAGGATTATTGAGAAGGGAATTCCGTTGTGTATGACTACATTGCATTCGCTTATTGCGGCTTATGTTGGTTTTGGAGATTTAGAAACGGCAGAGAAAATGGTTCAAGCAATGAGGGAAGGTAGGAGAGATCTCTGCAGGATTCTCAGAGACTCGAATTTAGAAAATTCGGGTCAAGAGGATCAAGATGGGGATAGAAATGGAGACAGATATAGAGACAAAGACGGAGATGTGTTTGTGAAGTTGCTTCCTAATAGTATTGAGTCAGGCAATTATGAGCCACCATTGTTGCCGAAAGTGTATGCTCCTAACACTAGAGATTACACCACTCTAATGAAAGGTTATATGAAGGCTGGTCGTGTCACTGACACGGTCCGAATGCTAGAGGCAATGCGGCGCCAGGATGATAGTTCTAGTCACCCTGACCATGTAACATATACTACTGTTGTTTCTGCACTGGTGAAGGCAGGGTTGATGGACCGGGCTCGTGAAGTGCTAGCTGAAATGACAAGAATTGGTGTAGCTGCAAATCGGATAACCTACAATGTACTCCTCAAGGGTTACTGCCAGCAACTGCAGATAGACAAGGCAAAGGAATTGCTTAGGGAGATGGCTGATGATGCAGGAATTGAGCCTGATGTGGTGTCCTATAATATCTTGATTGATGGGTGTATACTAGTTGATGACAGTGCAGGGGCTCTTGCCTTCTTTAACGAGATGCGAGCAAGAGGAATAGCTCCCACGAAGATTAGTTATACCACTTTGATGAAAGCTTTTGCCTTGTCTGGTCAACCAAAGCTGGCTAAACAGGTATTTGATGAGATGCTCGATGACCCTCGAGTGAAGGTTGATTTAATTGCATGGAATATGTTGGTTGAAGGCTATTGTAGACTGGGATTGCTTGTAGAAGCACAGAAAATAGTTCAAAAAATGAAAGAGAATGGGTTTTACCCAGATGTCTCTACTTATGGCAGTCTGGCCAATGGAATTGCATTGGCCAGAAAGCCAGGAGAGGCACTTCTGCTCTGGAATGAAGTAAAGGAGAGGTGCGGGGTGAAAAGGGAAGGAGAGGTTCCTGATTCTTCAACTTCTCCACCACGATTGAAACCAGATGAAGGGCTTTTAGATACACTGGCTGATATCTGTGTGAGGGCAGCTTTCTTTAAAAAGGCTTTAGAAATTGTGGCTTGTATGGAAGAGTATGGGATACCACCAAACAAGACCAAGTTTACAAAAATCTACGTGGAAATGCATTCAAGGATGTTTACTAGTAAGCATGCCTCACAGGCCAGGCAAGACAGAAGGATCGAGAGGAAGCGAGCAGCAGAGGCTTTCAAATTTTGGTTGGGTTTGCCTAATTCTTATTATGGGAGTGAGTGGCGGTTGGAACCTATTGATGGAGATGGGTAATTGAGTATGCTTCTGATTCTTTTTGACCACTCTGGTATGTCTCTGTATATTATAATACTGAAGTTGGAATTTCCCACCAAAAAAGAGGGGGAAAGCAAACATAATCATTTGCTTTGGATCTGAAAGTTATGAAGCTTAAATTTATATGTAAAATAATCTTCTATGTTATGCATGAATGGTCACCTTTGTCACCTAACTAGGATTGGTAGTTTACAGTTTACCCCTGACCCTTGGGGCCTCACCACCCCACCCCAATGATACTTAAATGCTTTTAATGTATATCTTGTCTATGAGACTGTTGAATATTATGTGCTATGTGTTTGTCAGTGAGGTTATTGAACTTTATTTGCTAAAAGAATTATTTCAAAAGATAAATGTGTTGGCTGACCTAACCTGACCCGGATAAACCCAATCCATGTTTGTGTTAGGTGGGATTGGATGAGGCAGGGACAGGTTTTATATAAATTGCTCCGGCCCGTTGCCATCCCTACACTACTCATGAGCTCATTTTCAGTTTTTTTTTAATGGATTAAACAACTTAAACAATGCAATAGACAGGCATTCTTTGATGAAAATTCATTCATATTGAACTTCTAAGGGCAACAACATACTATTTGTCTCTACAAACTTGCTGCCCAACATTGTTTGTTTTATCCAATCTGTTAATATATACATGACATAATGCTTAATTTACAATTTATATAGTTGAAGAATTTTTTAGTATAGATGTTACCATAAACCCATCAATACAACTTTTTAGCATTGATGACAATCAGTAATGATTGCATCTGAAGTGATTTGACAGGACTTCAGAAGAATGTTTTAAAAAGAAACAAAATTGGACCTGCTCTCTAATGCTATTCCAGTTTATCCCCTCGACCTTGATGATTGACTTCGTGAATAAGATGAGGACAGCACCTGTAAGAGAATGCATGATTAATGACAAGTTGCATGTCACTGAACTTAAATGGATGCGCAGTAAGAGCTGAAGGTATCCACTCATTATCATGGTGATTATTATTGAAGATTACCCTTTTATATGCATTCATGTTCATAACATTATCAACCTTAGAAGCATAGATAGAAATTTGTTCTTGTCAAAATTGTCGATTAACAACAATCTGAGATATTACCTAGGTATTTGGTTCAGTGGCCAGAGGTTCCAGAACATCATGACTGTTTGCAACCTCAAATAGGTTACTAAAAACCTATATCCTTTGTTACCCGTGTTTAATTCTCTAATGGCATGTATGCAATATTGGATCTGAGTCTTAAAGAGTTTACAAAATGATTGCAATTTGTACCTGATATATCTTTGGTCCCTTCTTGAGTAGATAACCCACACTGTTTAAATTATCCACAAATGTGTCAATATCAGGAACCCTAAGACCAATCCTATCTGCCAAGCTGTAAATTTCCTGAAATACCATAATATATATATATATATATATATGCATGACTAAAGAAGCATAAATCATAACTAGAAAAGACAAGAGAAGCAAGAGCTCATACAGAAATCGAAAAGCAATCTTTCTGATCCAATTCTGATTGCTTATTGAGAGCACTTAAAAACCGTTTTGCTTCTTTCTGTTGACTCATCCCCCCACTCCGACCAAAATCCACAAAACCATGCTCATCAACATACTTGTCATACAAGGATTCTTTCATTATTTCAACCACATCCTGCAAGATACATGTCATTAAGTATGAACTTCATGTGTACTGATCCAGATTGTACGACCAAAGGTATAGTTGTTCTAAACTTCATTTAAATTGAGTGATCAATAATCAAAATTATTGCTAAAAAAATTGCAGATATAATCCACAACCTTTAATTAAAATAATGGTTCTTGTTCATGTTATAGGGTTGCATCAAACTTAAGAATGCCAGTCAAAAGAAAATTTTTTAACCTTCATGCCATTATTTACGACCATTTTCAGCTTCAAACATTTGGAAAATTCTCGTGTTTTTAAGTAGCTTTAGCTTCAAACTGGATTTTCTATTGTTGGCCATTTCAAGAATTATAAAATGCTTCTACTTATCAAAAAAAAAAGAATTATAAAATGCTTCCTTAAATCATGAGTACTTTATATTTTGCAAGAGCACTTTCAAAATTAAGCTCCCTTACAAGAGTCAAACATCTTTTCCTACTTTAATCTACAGATCAAAACCCTTTATGAGAAAAGGAATAGTGACAGGACCGATGATATTAACATCTAGATAGATCATAGAGTATTCACCATTGCATCTTGGGCTGTTATCTCTTCTCTTAAGTCTAGCCTAGCTCGAGCCTCTGCCAGCCTGACCAGACTTTCCAGTTGCCTGGCAGTTATTGGTGTTCCATCAGCTGATGTATTACGATCCCTAAGTTGTAAGTAAAACTTCTGCAGGATTTCTGCTGCCAGTTTTGACATCCTTATTTTGAAAATTAAAATTAAAATAATCAAAAAGAAAAAGAGGAAACAAGAACAAAGAACTAAACCATATATTTTTCAATAGCAAATATCTTCATTAGAGATGCAATGTAGAGATTCGATCAAATCACCTAGGAAAGACATAAGTTCGAGCATAAGCAATATATTTGCGAAGAAGTTGAGCTGGTAGTGGAACAAAATCGACATCTTTCTTTGGGTCAAGTCTCCACTGAGAAACTAAAGAACCACCTTTTACACACACATTTATGCCTTGAGCACTCTGTGATGCTGCATCTGGTGAAGCAAAAGCATAAACAGTTTCAGAGAAAATTTGATGTCAGTCAAATTGATTTCTTTCATAATTAGAAAACTTCCTTCCTAAGTCAAAGATGGAGGAGAAATAAAAAGTGTAAACACTACCTCTCCGTAGCTTTTTTGCAGCTGGTGAAAGTTCTCCATGTCCAGAATGAAGCTGTAAGACAGATATTTATGTGAGTTTTATTATTGAATTACACACACAAAGATTACCTAAAAGAATTTGTGGTCCTACAGAACCAGTACTTTGAAAACTGACACCCCAATTTGTTGAAGAATTTTAAGTACACCTGGTATTTTTATCTAGTTAACCAAATTCATGTATGTTCAACAGTAAAAGATAATTGCAAATATTTCTTATCTTGGGAATAATCATTACTTGCACAACAACAATAACACATGCTTATTTCTCTTTTACACATTTCTTTTTTTCCTTTTAAAGTATCAATCCTACCAAAATTTGTTCATGACATTTTTGGATAAATTTCCACTACCCATTTGGGTGTCATGAGTGATTACTTTCCAAATTGTCACTGTGACTGCATGACAGTATTAATGCCAAAGATAAATGGCATAGTCCCATAGACCTTAATAAGATATGAGTAGCTTGTCATTCATTCATAATCATGCACCACCAAAGAAAGGCCAGATGGGAAAACTTACCGACATGATGTGCTCTGAGACTCGCTTATCCAGAAATTCATCAGGTTTATCAAGTAATATGAAAACCAGATCAAATCGTGAGAGGAGTGCAGCACTCATTTTCAAATTTTCATTCACAGTTTTTGCTCGGCTGCAATTTGGATATTTGATATTAAAATTTATCAACATGTTTTTGAAAAACATGATAATCAGCATCACACTATAATAATATAACAGTCGTTCTGCTACTTACCAACTCAGTGTCATCTGTCACTACTTACATGATGTTTACATGGCCCATGAAGAAAGATAAATTCATCTAATATCAACTTAAAGAACAGTCTAGAAAGAAATTATTAAATTACAAAATGAAATTTTAAGAGATTACTTATAATGACCACCAACAGGGTTTGCTGCTGCTAAGACTGAAGTTCGGGCAGATAAACTTGCTACCAGTCCAGCCTTTGCAATAGAGACACACTGCTGTTCCATGGCTTCCAGTAGAGCCTGCAGTAATCCCAAGATAAGTGAAACCTATTTGATACTAAAGAGAGCAATCATAAAAGATTGATTAACAGTGGGACAAACCTGATGTTCTGCAGACATTTTGTCAAACTCATCAATGCAGCACAACCCACCGTCTGCAAGTACCATGGCACCTATTGGGACATTCAGTTGTTACTTCAAGAGTATAAGAGTTAAAATTTTCCATGCGGTAGAGATGATTCACAAGCATTGAGCATTCATGGACCCAATTTTATATATGTTGATTTCTTAGCTAGCAAAACTATTTTGAGTCAGGCAGATCTGTAGTTGTCAAACAACCCAGAAGTCGTGTCTCTATGCTCTAAAGTTGGAGAGACGTTATAAATTCCTATAATTTTATTAGATTAATCCTTGCTAAGGTAGCTTAATCAACTATTTGACAAGAATCAGAAACAATTCATTTCTTTTCCACCTGTCATATCAGAAATTTCTAATGCTTGGCTACTTCAAAAGATTATGTTTCTGCTTGAAAGCTTCAACTAAATAATTGTGGCATTTGGCATTCTTTTTGCAATAAGGCTATAATAATAGAGTACATACAGAAGACAAAAAGAAAACTAAAGGTTTCCCCATTTTCTTTTTCCTTTTTTTTGGCATGATAATCAGGTTAGAAAGGCATCAGAATTTCCCGTGCAATACTGCATTTCACAACTAGAAGTATCACACTTAACAGGAATTCTTAACAGTCAGATAGAGAAGGCTAGACCCAAGAGAAAATTTAGAGAGTGTCCTCCAACCCATTACTACCCCAAAACATAGAACACCCAAAATCACTAAATATTTCAATATATTGCATTATCTATTGCAAGAATCAAAAGTCATCAAACCTATTGTTCTATAGCAACAACATTTCCATGTGTCTAACCATGTGGTAAATCTTCTTTGAGAATATTAAAACACTGAAGATAAATGAAAACAACACAAAGAAGATTTCAAAAATCTGTTGAAAATTGAAATACTTATGAAATTCAGTCAATCAACCACTACCTGAATCATTAGTAAAGCATTCACATTCCAATGCAGCAGAGTAAACAAATAAGATAGCCAAAACATCACAATTCAGAAAGGGAAATATGAAATAACTACCAGCCTCAAAAGCATAGTCACTAGTCATGGAATCCTTCACAACAGCTACAGTGAGGCCAGCTTTTGTAGTGGCATTGCCACATACATAAATGCCACGTGGAGAAACAGCAGCTGCTGCTTGCAGTATTTGGCTCTTTCCTAATCCAGGATCACCTAGTAAAATGACAATTAACATGATACAACTTCAACTTCTCTTCCCCATAAACGATATAATATTCCCTGAAACCTTGACCTCTAGTTGATGAAAATACTTTGATGTGGTATCATTTTCATTCTCATTTTCAATAAGTAAATAACTGACCAGATTTAGTTCCATCCAAAAAGAGTTTAAACATACCAACAACTATAACATGAATGTCTCCTCTAACAGGGACCTTGTTCCGATCCTTTGAATGCTTCCGAACACCTCCAAACAGTGCTAATGTTATGCCCGCTGTTGAGAAAAAAGGAAATTCGATAAAAACACCTCAATTTCAGATACATGCTCAATAAGGACATAATCTAGAGTGCAGCCTAAGAAAGTAGGTTTTCATACTCAATTATGTGTATGCAATTATGTGATTTCACAAAAGAAATAGTTATCTCAAATGCCATTATATCTGTGGCCAGCACACGTCAGTGAAAGTTTAAAGAATTAGCACATTGAATCCTTCCTGAACCATAACCTAGAACCTGATCTTAATTATCTAAATGAACCCGAAGCATACCATTCAGAAGTTAATCAGGAATTAAACTTTCATGAATCCATATTTCTTCTTTCATTCACAGTAAAAGGAAGCTTTGAAGTATTATGTTGGCATTGCGCCATGTGATGTGGACAACGCCCATGTGATGTGAGCAACCCAACATTCAGAAAAACCATAACTCTAAGGTTTACTGCAAGTAGCTATTTAAGCACAATTTCCTAAACAAAAAGGGTTGCTAAGACAATGTGACCTCCCTCATAGCTGGCCGTAGTGAGAGCTCTAGCCTTCAAGAGGGGTTTGGCACTCCAACACGATTTGGACACTTGTCTAAAATTGGCCACATTGTCCACATCGTGTCCAGTCCAGTGCACTGCAGCACTGGACCAAAGCTTTGCCCCTCTAAGAGTGCTCCTCTCTCTCATGGTCTCTTTTGTTCTAGGGCTCCATCATCATATATATCGTGGGACTTGGTCTGTGGACATTAGTAGGTGCTCATTCTTGTAGTTCCTACATACCAGAAAGCCTCTGAAGCCCATGGAGTTGTTGGAGCATGTGGAACGGTTCAATTGTTTATCCATTACATTATTAGTAGATGCATAGTTTTTGGAGAAACTTGAGGTACAACCTCAAATATTTTATTATGATTTTTACAATGCAATCTATTGTTTTCCTTCATATCAAATTCAAGAAACTGACTGTTATAGGAGTAAACATTTTAAGCAATTTTAACAAGTCCATAAACTGTTGTATTTGTTCCAACTGAAGTTGTTAAGATGGGAAATTGGGTTTGGAGAGTCAAAAACAAAACATTAGCACATTCTATATTTGCCAAGTAAGATACTCAAAACATTACTTTTTGGATTAGTCAGCATCATAACCTTATAAAGGGACAGGGTGGGTACAATTGTAATAGAATAGAACAAGCAATGGGGAAAAAAAAAATTTGATAAGTAGCGAAAATTTTATTAAAATAAGAAATCAGCCAACCCAAGTACATTGGGAATGTACTATGGGGGCACAAATCAAGAACCAAAATTACAACGATCAAGTAAAACAGTAAGGGAAGAACAAGAAAGATGACAAAAGACCACACTTAAAAAAAATAAAAGATTTAGCATGAAACCCTTGGACCATATAAATAACAATGAATGGAGTACATATAACATTACCTTTGACAAGCTCATGTCCATAGATTGAAGGACATATAGATTGAAGTATTTGCCTGAAGATATCTGAGCCATTTTCCTCTTTAAACTTCACAACAAATTCCAAATCCCTTGGAGAAAATGAGAATAAATTGCACAGCTCCGTAGCTCTAGCTTTAGAATTAGAATCTTGTGAATCCTCAGGTGTGGACTGTGACTTGGAGTTTTTTATTGAAACTGCTTCTAGATACAAGTAGTAGAACCCTTGATTTTTGCTTTTTGATTTTCCTGAAAATAATGAAGTTTGCTCCAAACAGCATTAGCAGTAAGGAAGAGTTCAGAGTCTACAAATTATGAATATGTTCTTTTCATCCATCATAAAGGAAGTGTGATTAAACTAAATCAATATACTTTGCACACATAAAAGAACTAACTAATCATGCAACAATCCATGTCTAGCAATGAACTGAATAAACAGTGTCAAAGGAATCTCTTTATCATACCTCCTCCAATATCCATGTAATTATTAATTACTCTGATTATTCCAGTGACAGTCACCACATGGCCAGGTATGCATGCATCAACAAGATCTTGGGTTAGTTCACATTCTACTGTTCGAGGAACTCGACCTTCTTCATGATCTTCAGGCTTTAAAAGTTCCTGAAGCCTGAAGTTAGCGGAGGGAAAATAAAAAAAACATTATCAATATTAGCTGAAAGAGGGATGTCTAAACAGAAATAGCAGTTCTGAAAGTATTGAAGCAGAAGTTAGCATCACTGAGCTTACCTTATTTTCTGAAAATCTATTGTTTGAGCAGTAGATCGAATTGGATTAAAATTTTTGCTCTTGCATCCATATAAATCACAACTTTGTGGTGGCGAAAACTTTCCATCAGGGAAAATACGCGTAATTTCAGTTTTGCACTTTGCACAGTGAAAACTCATCTGCACCACTAGAGGCCTGACAGTGCTAACCTTTACTACAGTACCACGCACGGATACAAGCTTGTCTGTCATGTCAACAAGTGATATTGTCTATATCATTTCCTTAACATATATTAAACTTGGACTAGTGATGAATATTTTTAAGACTAACCAATATAAGCTGCTTTTAAGTTCTTCAGGGCAATCATAGTTTCAGGGTAGTTGTGCAGTCGTATATTTATTTTCGCACCATCTTCAATCATGTTTTTCTCCAAATTATTCAAAACAACCTGCTTCCATGTTAAATAAAGATAAAATATGCTAAGCCAAAAAACAAAAATTTTCGAGAAATTTCTACAATTGTCACTTTGTACCTTGTGAATTGCGGCACTCATGCATAAGAGAGCCGCCTTAGGTTTATCCTCTAGCATTATGTAAAACTCTTCGAGATCACATACTTTCCGGAATTGTTGGAAGTCAATTGACAAAACGAAGACGCCATCGTCATCTTTTACCTGCGGCGTAATTCAAAAAATATCAACCTTCTTTATTCACTAAGAAAATTATCCGAGATGAAATTGGCGAGCTTGAATGAACATTTTTTTTTTTCTTTTAGCTTTTTAGTTTATTTGCTTATTACTCTCTTTTTTTTTATAGCACAATTAACACAATGAACACTCTTTTACACATGAAAATTTTCAAAGAAACCCCCAAACCGTTAGTGACAAATGCCGAAGTTTGAAAATTGGAGATGAAAATGAAAATGCCTCAAAATCCACATTCAAAAACACATACAACTCTCAAAGATCCAATTGCTTAGAGAGAGAGAGAGAGAGAGAGAGACCTGAGAAGCGAGATTTAGGGCAAGTGGAGTGGAGAAGAAGGAAAAGAGAGCAGAAGTGAGGTTGAGGCAGTCATCTTCGATTGTTGGGAAAAGCTGTTGGGGAAAGTATGAAGCCAGGATATCCATGTATCCGCTTGGGTCTCCGGACCCGGACCCGGACCTTGAACCCATCCCCATCTCGGCCTCTGCCTTTCTCTTTCTGTAGCTTCCTCCGATGGATTTCGAATTTCAGCTCTCTGAGCTGGATTTTGGCGGGAGATCGAAAATTTAGGAGAAACAAAGAAAAGGGACCGTTGTCGTTTTGGCTTTAATGCTAGACTACTATAGTATAATAGTATTTCACATGGCGGATGCTTATTAGTTATTACACATTTTCATAAAATGGAATAGGGAGTCGGGCGAATTTAGTTTTTTTTTTTTTTTTTTTTTTTTCATGATAGAATTTTTATTTATCTTAATTTAAGTGTATATGTGTATAAAGTTACTTTTTGGAAACTTGAATTTCGATCCTTACCCCCTACAATCTACAAGCACTTATACTTGTGAAGTTACCACCGCACCAAAAATGCGTAGTGATTGGTGAATTTAGTTTATAAATCACAGAGTGTGTGGTGTAACCGATTTTACCCATCTATAAGGGATAATTGTTGGTACACATTACTTATTACACACCATACACACAATTCAATTTTTGAACGGAAATCATGTTTTAAAGTCACGATCTTATTTTAAAAAGTACCTTGTGTGTAATATGACAATGTATAATAGACATTGCTCCTTTTAGTTTTTACTTTTTTCAAGGTATCCTAGGAGGAAAAGTTTGGAAAAAATTGTCTCACACCTAGTAATTCAAAAAATTATTAACTTTTCTTATAAAAATAAATTTATTAACTTTTATCATGAATAACACGAGCTACTTAATGAGTTAAGCTGTTTAAGTATATGTGTAGTGGGTTCCAATTAGTTTAACTAGTAAAGTCTCTGATGGTTGAATAAAAGATCTAGAGTTCAATTTTTGCCTACACCAAAAACTAATTGGTATTTTGGTCTGATAACAAAGAGTTACCATCAAAGTATATAAATGATTTTACAATAATTTACGTAATAAATTGAGGGAAATTTCTCTAAATCAGTGCTAACTATGGTTTTACTATGTTTAATTTATTTAAATAATCCAATCCAAAAAAAAATTATTTAAATACTACATATGAAAGATTTGATGAATATCTACGCTAGCCATAATCATCCTGTTTAGAGCATCCACAGCAGTGGAGCTAAAAATTTAGCTTTTTAGCTCCACCAAAAGTTACTTTATCTATTATACCTATACACATGCTGCAGCAGTGGATCTATTTTAGCTTTCAATACAATAAAATAATATAAACATCACAATAAAATAATATATCTACTACAATAAAATAATATCTCACTATAATAAAATAATATATTCATTACACTCATACATCACAGCCACACACAGCAGCAACCACAACCACCGCCGCCGCCACCACCACCACCACAGCCCACAACAAAAGAAAAATCACAGCCCCACACACCCAACCACAACCACAACCACCACCACCACCACCACCACCACCACCACCACAGCCCACAACAAAAGAAAAAAAAATTAACCAAGTGCACACATCACAACCCCACACACACAACCACAACCACAACCACAACAACCACCACCACCACCACCACCACCACCACCCACAACAAAAGAAAAAAAAAAATCAACCAACCACCTACCACACCACAGCCCACACCAGGAAAAAAAAAAAAAAAAACAAAAAGTGCTGATCGGCGTGGGACGGGATGGCGGCGACGGTGACGGCCTGGGACGGGATGGCGTGGGACGGCGTGGGCTGGGAGGGCGACGGCGTGGGCTGAGGCGTAGGCTGGGAGGGCGACGGCGTGGGCTGAGGCGTGGGCTGGGAGGGCGACGGCGTGGGACGGCGTGGGCTGGGACGGCGTGGACGGCGACGGCGATGGCGTGGACAGTGACAGCGACGGCGTGGCTGGAAGATGAGAGCTTGAAGAGAGAGATGAGAGAGATGAGAGCTGAGTTGATGAGAGAGATGAGATGAGAGCTGATGAGAGAGACGGAGATTATTTTAATAGGGGGGTTGAATAAAAAATTAATTTTTTTTTTTAGATGTGTGCTACAGTGCACATCTATTTATAGATGTGCACTGTAGCAAATCAGCAAAAAATTTTAAGTATACCTCCACTGCTGCAAGGCTTTTTTGGTATATTGGTGGAGCTAAAATAGCATTATAGCTTTTTAGCTCTACTGCTGCAAATGCTCTACTTAGTCCAAATTTTTTATCACTCTCTTCTTGCTCCATTTTATATTCCACAAATAAAAACATGCCACATGTCAATTTAATTTATTAAATGCTAAATTTATGTCTTTTGCTATTTTAATTTCTTAAAATAAATAAATAAATAACTCATCATAATTAGGTAATTAAAATAATAAAATGTATAAATTTAGTATTTAATAAATTAGATAATTATGTGGTATATTTTTATTTGTGGAGAATACACAGGAGTAGGAAGATTGAGAGAAGATTTGGACTCGTTTACACTGTTGTGTTGCAGTCACGATACTTTCTTCCCGTCTCTCACTCTCAGCTCTTCTCTCCCACAACCCAGCCAGTCACTCACCTTCGGGCTCATCACCCTCCATCTCTTGGTTCTTCTCTCCCCCTCAATATTTTGTTGGTGCAACTCATCACCGGCTCCACCATCGTCGGCGCAACCAGTTCTTAGGTTCGATTTCTTGCTTTGCAGCGTCAATCGAGTCCACCAATCTCACCGCCGATCTGGTTTTGTCTCCCCCAATATGGGTTTTGGGATTGTTTGTGGATGCCGATCTCAGTTTCTGCCACTGGGTTTCTATGTCTATCTGGGTTCTACCATTGGGTTTTAGTCGCATGGTTTGTTTTGCTAATGGTTCATTCATAGCTTACATTATCTCTGATTTTGCAGGGGAAGTATTGCCTTCAGTCCATGATTGAATGAAGAAGTCTTTGATGTTAATAAGCAAAAATTGGATTTTTCCAAGTCACATGCTGCGAATGTGGGTGAAGCCATGCGCTCAGTTCTCACTGGCCATGCTATCATCACACGCATACATTTATAGTGTATGCCGCCTGCTTCATCTCGGTTTTTCCCAAGGGGTATCTCTATATCTCAAATCCAGAAATACATTCCTAGAAAATGGAGACAAGGTACAGAACAATACGATAAGCCGTCCACATCATGCAAATCAAATGATTCTGTCCCAGAAACAAACACAAGCAGGGATGAATCTCTGATTAATTCCCTTTTTACATCTCTCAAGGACTTTGCAAGCCAAGGCCATCTATCAAAAGCATTCAAAACCTTCTCTCTTATCCAGCTCCATCTCCATGCCTCTTCTTCTTCTTCTTATGACCTTATCTTACATCCCATCTCTTTTCTTCTTCTATCTTGCACTAACCTTAAATCACTCCCACAAGGTCAACAGCTTCATGCCCAGATTATCTCCTTGGGTCTCCAACAACACCCCATTTTGGTGCCCAAGCTTGTTACTTTTTACTCAAGTTTTGACCTCCTTGCTGAAGCCCGTACTATTACTGCGAATTCAAGTATTTTGCACCCTTTGCCTTGGAATTTGCTTATCTCTGCTTATGTTAGGAATGGGATTTTTGGGGAGGCTCTCTCTGCCTATAAAGAAATGGTGGATAAGGGGATTGGACCAGATAATTTTACTTACCCATCTGTTCTCAAGGCTTGTGGCGAAAAATTGGATTTGGGTTTTGGTAGGGAGGTTCATAATTCTATTAATGCTAGCTCTGCTGGGTGGAACTTGTCTGTACATAATGCCTTGGTCTCCATGTATGGGAGGTTTGGGGAAATTGATATTGCTCGAAGCTTGTTCTACAAAATGCCAGAAAAGGATACTGTTTCTTGGAACACAATCATATTTGCTTATGCCTCCAGGGGAATGTGGGGGGAAGCATTTCAGCTTTTTGAAAGCATGAGAATTACAAATAATGAAGTGAATATCATAACTTGGAATACTATAGCTGGTGGGTGCTTGCGAGCTAAAAATTTTAAGGGAGCACTTGACTTGCTTTCTCAGATGCGAACTTGTGGCGTTCCTTTGGATTTTGTGGCAATGCTTATTGGTTTGGGTGCATGTTCCCACATTGGGGCAATTAAACTGGGAAAAGAAATTCATGGTTCTGCAATTCGTAGCTGTTGTGATGAGTTTGATAGTGTCAAGAATGCACTAATTACTATGTATTCTAGGTGCAAAGACCTAAGGCGTGCCTATATTTTGTTCCAATTGGTAGAAAATAAGAGTATAATTACTTGGAATTCTATGCTTTCTGGGTACAGCCACATGGATCAATCAGAGGAAGCATCATTCCTATTTAGAGAGATGTTGCTTTCCGGAATTGAACCAAGTTATGTGACAATTGCCAGTATTCTTCCCCTCTGTGCTCGAGTGGCCAATCTGCAACATGGGAAGGAGTTCCACTGCTACATTACAAAGCGTGAAGAGTTCAAGGACTATTTGCTTTTGTGGAATGCTCTTGTAGACATGTATGCAAGGTCGGGCAAAGTTTTAGAAGCCAAAAGAGTGTTTGATTCGTTAAGCAAAAGGGATGAGGTGACTTATACTTCCTTGATTGCTGGATATGGAATACAGGGAGAGGGACAAGCTGCACTGAAAGTATTTGAAGATATGGAAAGGTTCCAGATCAAACCAGACCATATAACCATGGTTGCGGTTCTATCAGCTTGTAGCCATTCTGGTCTTGTAATCCAAGGCCAGAGGCTGTTTGAAAAAATGCCTTGTGTTTATGGTTTAAGTCCTCAACTGGAGCATTACTCTTGCATGGTTGATCTATTTGGCAGGGCTGGTTTGTTGCACAAAGCAAAAGATATTATCAAAACAATGCCTTGCAGGCCAACTCCTGCCATGTGGGCTACTCTAATAGGAGCCTGTCGGATTTATGGAAATACAGAATTAGGGGAGTGGGCAACTGAGAAACTGTTAGAAATGAGGCCTGAAAATTCAGGTTACTACATCTCGATTGCTAATATGTATGCTGCTGATGGTCATTGGAACATGGTAGCTGAGGTTAGGACTTCCATGAGGGATTGGGTGTGAGGAAGGCTCCTGGCAGTGCTTGGATAGACATGGGCTTGGGATTTTCGCCCTTTATGGTGGGTGACACATCAAACCCCCATGCGGAAGAAATTTACACTTTGTTGGATGGATTAAATGAGCTAATGAAAGATGCGGGATATGTAGCAAGTGGGGATTTGGGCTCAGAATTGAATTTTGTGGAATAAGATGAACAATAGAATTTATATTAAACAAAGAACCGCTAACATGTTTCAAATGGATTTAGATTGCCATTTAAAGAAGCATAGAAAGAACCACAATTGTTGAACTTATTTGAAGTGAAGATATTCTTTGTAGATGGGGTTTACAAGGAGAATGCTAAAAAAACTCAGGAATCAGAAACATTGGGTCTCAAAATTTGAGACCTTGGTTGCCCATGGCACTCTTTGAGAATGTCTTCTACCTTCATTAGTTTGCTATTTTAATTTTGCAGCAGATTTGAGCTCATTGCTTCAGCGGTCTGTATTTTTATGGTTTCCAATTTTACCTAATTCCATTGCCCTTATTTTATTTGGGCAGAAATGATTAATGCACTTCTTAATGAAAACAGGTGTGCATCTCTGAATTAATACAGCATTTTTTGTTAGTGACCAAACTGATAGTACATTCATAATGTAATAGTACATTCATAATGTAACAGTATTGAATGGAGAATTCACATTTCACATTGTAATTTTTAAGAACATACCTGAGTATAGACTTCACCTATCCAAAAAAAAAAAAGTTTCTTCTTTGAGCTATATTTGATTTTTTTTTGGTGATCAATACTTAAATGTCATCATTTAAATGTTGATGATACTTGTCCTTTTTCCCCATCCTTTTAAATGTAAAGGAATCAGTTGACTAATTTATGCCTTTGGCATATGTCTTCATGCAATCGTTAGCATTTTAATACACAGGAGATTCCAGTCTTTGTGTGAAAAGTCCTGTACAATTCTCCTTTAAAGTCAAATAAGAGTCTTTGAATTAACCATCAAATGGCTTTAGCTGACTAAATTCTTGTATACATGTCCTTCCCCCCCCCCCCCCCCCCCCCCCGCCCCCCTTTTTTTTTCCTGCGAGGCAAGTATAATGTTCTGCTAAATATCTTTCAAATAAAGAAATTGAAATAATTTTCCCATGTGGAAAGGATGATGTAAACTTCGATAGTTGTTTTTATTTTCTCCCATTATAATGAAAAAAAAATTATTTTTTGCTGGACAGTATTTATGTCTAATAGGTCGCATTAAAGAATTTTCCAACAGAAAAACTAGGCTCGAATTGGTTAGAGGGTAATGATGAGAAGAGAAATGTAGTTTATAATAGTACCTTCTCTTGTTCTGTAACAAAAGGAATTTGCCAAATGAGTTTCGATTTTAAAGGATGTAGAAAAATACCTCTGGATCAAAATCATCCTCGTAGCCTTTTCAAGCATATTATTTTAAGCATATAAATAAAATAATAGTGAATTTCTGGTCATGAGCTTTTGGTTCCAGCCATGGTTTTGGTCAGTCTCAACGAGAAAACCATTTTGTTACCATCAAAGTGGTGAAGTTTTGAATTGTCTGAAATCTTCTTTGTGACTTTGATCATAGCGGTAATTTTAGCTCTCTCTGTGCCCATTCATGGCTATAGCGCTGATGCAACTCTGTGAGAGAGTTCATGTGACGTTAAAGAAAGAGTTATTACTGCGAGATTTTTTTGGTCATTTTGGCTTTCTCTTGCATGAGCAACCTGATCTGGCATAAATGAAGATTGCATGTAAGGTGTATCCTATTCTTTTTGATATTTTGAACCTTATAAACTCTCAGTCAAAATGAATTTATGGCACAAATGAAGCAGCTGGTTTGGCCAAAATAGCTTCCAAAGCCAACATGAACATGAGCTGGTCGAACTCTCAATGGCTCTAAGGTCCTTCTGTAAACTGATAGATGAGTCTATTTCTTTTTAAAATTTTCTCTTGTTATGCCTATGCAATTTTATTCTATTTTTAAAACCAAAATAAAATTTAAAAAAAAAAAAAAAGAAGAAGAAGAAGAAGGAGAAAAAAAAAGTTTTCACTATGTTCTATTCTACAGGCATCTTCTACCATGACCCCAAGTTTTTGAACCCACAGAGGAGGCCCAATGGCATTAGCCAAGTTATTTAGCCATGATCTTATTTTTTGGTGTTTAATGTGTTCTATATAAGAAAAACATTGTGGCTTTAAAATACAGCATGTGACCACAAAGAGCATTGCGCACCAGAATTATTTTACTGTAATGATATAATTGAAGAAACTGATCGCCAAATATGTTGTTGCATATAAGAATACAGTGTGGTTGAGGCAGATTTAACTATACATTTGAACCTAAAATTTAAATCTTTATCAAATTTAAATAAGCCTATAATCATTTCTATTAAAGATGAAAAAATAATTGCTTGATAGCTGCTATCATAGCCGGTCTGCCAGCTGAGGAAATTGCTGCAGAAGCCAAATTAAACCTCTGATAACCACCTGCACACATACAGTAATTTGATTAGAAGAAAAAAAAAAGTATGCATAAGCATAAAAACTGAATCAATACAATTTTAAATTTTTATCCATCAATGCAAAATTTATTTTTTTATATCAATTGGTTACTAGGAAGACCATCAGAAATTTGAAATATATGGGTTATCAGGTAAAAATATTATTGTATCAAAGGTGAGATGCAATAAGTTTCTCTCCAAATTCATGCAATCTCAACACTAACTTTGTGGATTTAAGTGAGGTTTGTAAGCAAGGGCTAAAACAGACCAATGCATACTCAAGTTCAACCAAAATAATTTTTAGATTTTAGGGGTAATATGAGGATACGAAGGAAAGCATTCACGCATGCATGTGCACCCACACAGAGTAGTATTCTGACATTTTATTTTATTTCTCTTCTAATTTTTTTTCCTTGTTTTCCGGTCTATCTCTGGACATGTGTATTATTACCTGACATCTAAAGGGCAAAAAATGTGCGTGTGATGGCTTATTTACATACCAAAGCTGCCTCCCCAGGTTTGATTGCAGGTTCTACAATATTTCGTCCATAACTGTATTTTGAAAAAAGCAAGATTAGTCTCCCAACACAATCTATGCAATCTTTGCAGTTGTATAAGCAAATTTGTTAGCGAAGAGTTGTGTCTTTTATTGAGAATATTTCATTCGTTTATACCAAGGGTGTTTGACAGCTATTCCTTCCATGTTTCTCCCTTCTTTTGGGCTTTGACGACACTTGTCGCTCTTCAAAGTGTTATTGTCTTAATGCCATTTGTCTTTATTTCACACACTTACAATAATTGATAACTGCTATGAAAATGACCGTTTTACTATATGAAAACGGGATTCTCAAAAAAAAAAAAAAAAACTATATGAAAACGGTTGTTCGTGTCTCCCATGTTTTTTTTTTTTTTTGGTGGTAAATTTTCCCTTTTTTTCCATGCTTATTGCCTTATGGATGTCACATCTTCATTTGGACACATGTCCAAAATTGGTCACACTGTCTATGTTGGAAAATATGGCTAAATAAACAAGTTTTGATTTA
Source organism: Quercus ilex subsp. ballota (assembly GCA_032727855.1). Classification (NCBI taxonomy): domain Eukaryota; kingdom Viridiplantae; phylum Streptophyta; class Magnoliopsida; order Fagales; family Fagaceae; genus Quercus; species Quercus ilex. Next base: position 49,586,262 of record CM064914.1, on the reverse strand, counting down.
ACAATACAGACCCTAAAAAAATAGTAATGACAAAAATAAATAGATAGAGTTATAAAGATCTCACAAACTATAGAATCACGCAAAATGTATTGTCTTTAAAAGTTAATTCGTGCCACCTGAAGTAGAACTCGGTGTGAATGGCTCTCTTGACCGAACAACCACCCAAGATTAGGCTATAGTAATTTCTTCAAGTTGATCACATACTCAAGTAAGAAGAACTAGGAACAACCTTACTTGCATTTGCCTTTCCTTTCCTTAAAAAAAAATGAAGCTGAAATTTTTCTGTGCAGCAAAAAACACAGAGCAAAACAAAGGGATACGGCTGATGAAGATGAGAAAAAAACATGAGAGTTGAATAGTGTGAGTTGTAGGGTTTATAAGCTAACTAATGTGAGGGTTGAAGGCTGCACCAACAGTTACTGTGCATGCCAACGGGCAGCACAATAAATGCCCTAACAGGCTACTTGTTTAGTGCCCAACGGGCAGAACCAAATTGGGCCAAAGCAAAAGAAAGGGAAAAGGAATGAGGCCCAAGAGAGATAGAGACAAGCTTAAGTCCAACCCAAGCCCAACTCTAACCCTTAGCCCCCTATCTTTCAATCTACCACTTAAGTGGTGCTATGGTTTATAAACCTACATGAAAACTCATCTCTAACCAATGTGGGACACAAGCATAGTTTAAGAGTTTGAAACACACATACTCCAATAGTCTACATCCTGTCTGGTCCAGTGCATTGCTGCACTGGACCAAAGCCTTGAGAATAACACAATGAACACTCTTTACACATGAAAATTTTCAAAGAAACCCCCAAACCATTAGTGACAAATGCCAAAGTTTGAAAATTGGAGATGAAAATGAAAATGCCTCAAAATCCACATTCAAAACACACATATAACTCTTAAAGATCCAATTGCTTAGAGAGAGAGAGAGAGACCTGAGAAGTGAGATTTAGGGCAAGTGGAGTGGAGAAGAAGGAAAAGAGAGCAGAAGTGAGGTTGAGGCAGTCATCTTCGATTGTTGGGAAAAGCTGTTGGGGAAAGTGTGAAGCCAGGATATCCATGTACCCGTTTGGGTCTCTAGACTCGGACCTTGAACCCAACCCCATCTTGGTCTCTGCCTTTCTCTTTTTGTAGCTTCCTCCGATGGATTTCGAATTTCAGCTCTCTGAGCTAGATTTTGGTGGGAGATTGAAAATTTGGGAGAAACAAAGAAAAGGGACTGTTGTTGTTTTGGCTTTAATACTATACTAGACTACTATAGTACAATATTTCACTCTTTTTTTTTTCTTTTTTTTTTTTTGCAGAATAGTACAATATTTCATATAGGGGATGCTTATTACACATTTTCATAAAATGGAATAGTGAGTCTGGCGAATTTAGTTTATGAAATCACAAAGGGTGTAGTATAACAGATTTTTACCCATCCATAAGGTGTAATTGTTGGTGTACATTACTTGTTGCACACATCGTGCACACAATTTAGTTTTTGAACTGGAATTATGATTTTAAAGTTACGATCTTATTTTAAAAAGTATCGTATGTGTAATATTACAGTGTATAATAGACATTGCTCCTTTTAATTTTTATTTTTTCCAAGGTATCCTAGGAGGAAAAGTTTAGAAAAAATTGTCTCACACCTAGTGCAATTCAAAAAATTATTAACTTTTCTTATAAAAAAAAATTAACTTTTACTTTTAATGACACGAGCTACTTAATGAGTTAAGTTGTTTAAGTAACATATGCAGTGGGTTCCAGTTAATTCAATTGATAAAGTTTCTAATGGTTGAATAAGAGATTTAGGGTTCAATCCTGCTTATACCAAAAACCGATCGGTGTCTTTTTCTGATGATAAAGAGTTATCATCAGTATATGTAAATTGTGGGGATAAAAGCCCAAATTTATATATTGGGCCTTGGGCCCTATTTGAAGATATGGGGCATCCGAGGATGAGCAATTGATTGGGGAAGGCCTCGGGCTGGAGAACCATGCAAGGAAGTGGTAGAGGAATATAGTCCGAGGAGCATATCCTTCTCGGATACAAAGAATACTAGTCTAGCAAGTACCTGGGTGGCTTGGGCAATCCTCCGAGAAGTTCCAACGATAAGGATGAACTTCATGCACTTATAAAGATGATAAGAACAGAGGAATATCTAAGGGAAAAAGCTGCTAGCACCGCATTAAATGTATTGCAACAACTTTTCTGACCGCATTTATGTGAAGAAGACCCCTGAACAGTGTAGTCTCATCTATCACCATTCATGGAGAACTAAAGAAGATACCTGATGGGACATATACTCAAGTGAATGCTTAGATGAAGAACAAGTGTACGATCAAGATGGAGAAAAAGAGAACTATATAAATGTTAAAAACCTCTCATGGGAGGGGATCAAAAAATCAACAGAGGAAGAGAGAAGAAAGGTTTACTGTAGCTCTCAAAATTATATAGACAAAAGTTTATCTCCTTGGACAGCAATTTGTTCAAGTTTCAAGTTTGTTCTTGCAATTATTTATCTGTCGAACCTTTGTCAAACGTTGTTTAGTTCACTATCAGCCCAGCTCTTTCACCCACTCTCTACAAATTTATTGTATTGGGCTTGTTGAGCTCATATTCCATACATCTTGGGTTTGGGCCACAAATCTTGACCCTACATAAATGATTTTACAAGTATTTATGTAATAAATTGAGGGCAATTTCTCTAAATCAGTGCTGACCATTGTTCTGCTATGTTTAATTTATTTAAATAATCCAATCCAAAAAATAAAATAAAGAGCTATCACCAGTATATGTAAATGATTTTACAAGTATTTATGTAATAAATTGAGGGTAATTTCTCTAAATCGGTGCTGACCATTGTTCTACTATGTTTAATTTATTTAGATAATCCAATCCAAAAAATAAAATATTTAAATACTATATATGAAAGATTTTATGAATATTTATGCTAGCCATAACCATCTTGTTTACACTGTTGTGTTGCTCTAACCCTGTGTTTGGTTTGAGGAAAGGGAATGGAAGAGAAGAGAAAAGAATAAGGGGGAGTAGAAAAATGTGGGCTCAAGTGATAGATTTTTCATCAAATTTAGTTCATTCTCTTTTCTCTCATGCTATCAGAGGAAAATGCTTAATTTCCCTTCCTTTCTCTCCTCTTCCCCTCAAACCAAACATTATGTAAATGTCCAACTATAAACTCATACAAACCATGTCACTTTCTCTCAAGTGAAATAAATATGGTGTGTACTTATTTGAGATAATTTTAGTTTTGCCTAATCAATGTGATTGTATGTGGGTTGATGGCCTTAATTAGGAGAAAGTATACCCTGTTTCAAGTGTATACTTTCTCCTACTCACAGCTAGGTAGGTCCCACAGCTAGTGGGTCCCATCAACTGTGAGTGTAGGGAAATATACACCCAAAACAAGGTGTATTTTTCCCTTTATTCTTCCTTGATTTGTTGGTTGTGTACTTGATTTGACTATTTGACTTCGTTCCAAAGTGAATGTGGTTAGGTTATGTCTCAATTAAGAGAAAATTTTAAGACAATGATGCTAATAACAGTAGACTATGGAAAGCAAATGACTTAAAGTTCTAAGTTATTGAAAATGTCAAGACCACGTTCTAAATGAGATTCAATGTCATTACGTACCAAGAAACTAAGTAACTTAAAGTTATGTCAAGTGTTACTGCAAACACGATAGATAGGTGTCTAAGCAAATAATCTAAACATCAAATGAGGTTGATAATAAGGAATTAAGGATCTAACAAGACTAACAACTAGGAACTTTGATCAAATTGAATGAAAATCGAATAAATCAACAAGATTAATAAAGTAACAAGTTACAAGGATACTACTTACTAGCATGAGCACTCTACAAAATCCAACAACCTAAGGGAAACTATTAAAGAAATAAAATAAGAAGAGAATCATTTTTGTATCATCAAGTTTGTTAGTGGAAAATTGTATCTTTTATTGAGAATAAGTGTTAGTTTGGAACAACTTATTTAGCTGAAACAGAAAACTTTTTGCTGGAAGTGTAGAAAAAAAGTTAAAAAATAAGTTGAATTGTATAGTAGGACTCATGAATAGTATCAAAAAGTGCAATAAAACTCATGAATAGTAGCAAAAATAAACTGAAAGTGGAGATAAGCTGCAAAATTTAGCTCATCCCAAATTTAGTATCAAATTGGATCCGCGTCCATGTCTACTGCGTTTATGTTTTCAGATTTTTTTTTTTTTTTTTAAATCATAAAGTTTGACTTTTCCACCCAGGCACTGTTCATGCATTTCAGATTTTCTCCGACAGAGTGCACTGTTCAGCACTATTCATGGACCCACAAGCACTTTATTCAGAAAAAAAAAATTATTAAAAATGGGTCTTACGATACTATTCACACATTTAAAAATTATTTTGCTACAGTGTTTTCAGCCATGCATTTTATATTTGAGGCGTTTGATATTTGTTGATTGGTATTCCTTCTATGATTATCCCTTCTTTTAGGCTTTGATGACACTTGCTACTCATCCAGGTGTCATTTGTAATTTCCATAATTGCCTTGATGCCACTCGTCTTTATTTCATGCCACTGTTACAGGAATTGTAGTCCAGCTTCTTTCAAATTTGACATTACCTCCTCCTTGGAGAATCAGGTCGCTTTGTGTTGATTTGAGGTCACTGCTTGTTCTCCATAGTAACATGTTTGTATCGTGGGTTCCTAGGCTGTGTAATCAGGCTGCCCACATCTTAGCAAAATGGAGTTTATCTTGTAATTTTTTTGGCTCTTTTGGCTGTGGTTCTTGCCCGGATTGTCTCTCTTCTGTTGTTGTGAGAGAGTCCAATAGGGTGTTGTAGTTTGCTTCTTCTTCTTTAATAAAGTTTCGGTTCATCAAAAAAACTACATGAAAACAGTTGTCTATGTTTCCCATGTTGACTCATGCTTATTGCCTTATAGATGTCGCATCTCAATTCCATCCATTTTTGCACATGTGATGAGGCTAAATTTATTATTTTATCCAATTGTATCCCCCATTCATAACAATAGCTGCAAGCTCTACAATTTGATAGTGGGGAAAGTGTTTTGTGTTAAAAAATAAGTAATGTTGCATAACAATTTTCATAACTGTGGAATTATTAAATTTTTACTAGATCTTATTTAGGTTCACCGTTGACATTACTTTTTTACTTATCAATAACAACTTGTCACTTCAATAGTTGTGATTTTTGTTGACTCGAGACTTATTGGATAAAATTTTATTTTGTAACCAAGAGTCTTTTTCATTCAACGTTGTCATATGAGGTAACCCCTAAAGAATCTATTTCGTGACTGATAGTTTCTTTCATACCCAAGACATTTAGGGTCTGTTTGGTATGTGTGTTTAAACAATAATTTTCAATTTTTTTGAAAATACATATTGGTGAAAATATGTGTAATATTGTTTAAAAATTGAAAACATGTGTTTAAGTTAATGTATCAAACAGACCTAATGATTATTGACCGTTATTCCTTCAATGATTCTCCCTCCTTTTGGGCTTTGCTGCCAGTTCTCAGGTGTTATATGTAACTTCTATAATTATCACAAGTCAATTGTCTTTGTTTCTCGCACTATCACAAAAATTGATAACTGATATGAAAACTGTCATATCCACATTTCCCATTATGTTTTCTTTTTGCTTATTGCCTTACAAATGTTGCATCGCTATTCCACCAATAATCACATAAGTGGCAAGGATGAATTTTATTATTTTATCCAATAGTATCCTCTAATCAAAATACTAACTCCCATGAGGAAGTAAAAATATTTTTGAAAATTAGTAAGGAGAGAAAAAAATATTGATGTTGAGTATGTTTTTTACTTTTGCTTTTTTGAGGTTTTGTTGGGTATGTTCCATTTTTTTTTTTTTTTGAGAATGGCATATGTTCCAATTAATAGCCTAAAGTTATGTTAAGTTTGACTTCAAACATGATAGATAGGTGCATGAGCAAACAATTTAAACATCAAATGAGGTCGATAATAAGGCATTAGCAAACAATTTAAACATCAAATGAGGTCCATAATAAGGAATTAATGATCTAACAAGATTAACAACTAAGAACGTTGATAAAATTAAGTGAAACTCGAGTAAATAAACAATATTAACAAAGTAACAAGATACAATGAAATTACTTACTAGTATGAGCACATTATAAAACCCTACCAACTAAGAGAAACTATTAATGAAATACAATAACAAGAGTCATTTTTGTATAAGCAAGTTTGTTAGCGGAGAGTTGTGCCTTTTATTGAGAATATTTCATTCGTTTATACCTAGGGTGTTTGACAACTATCTTCCATTTTTCTCCCTTCTTTTGGGCTTTGGTGACATTTGCCGCTCTTTCAAGTGTTATTGTCTTAATGTCAATTGTCTTTATTTCGCGCACTGTTACAATAATTGATAACTGCTATGAAAATGACCGTTTAACTATATGAAAATGGTTGTCCGTGTTTCCCATGTTTTTTTCTTTTTTGGTAAATTTTTCCATTTTTTTTTTCATGCTTATTGCCTTATGGATGTCACATCTCGATTTCATCAATTGTTGCATGGGTGATGGGGCTGAATTTATTATTTCATCTAATAGTATCATATCATCAAAATAATAGTGGCAAATTCTACAGTTTGTTAGTGGGAAAAGTGTGTTGTTTTAAAACACAGGTAATGCTACATAACAATTGAATTAGCAAGTTCTTTCTAGTTCTCATTTATATTCACCATTAATTTCACTTTTTTTACTTAACAATAAAAACTTGTCACATTGATAGCTGTAATTTTTTTTTTGTTTGGTTTACTCTAGACTTATTGGAGAAAAAAAATGCTTTTGCAACCATGAGTTTCTTTCATACCACAAGATAGTTTAATAGTTATTGATAGTTATTCCTTCAATTTTTCTGCCTCTTTTTGGGCTTTGATGATAGTTGTCACTTGTCAGGAGTTATTTGTAACTTCCAAAGTTGTCTCGATGTTAGTTGTCTCAATTTCTATCGTCATGACGTTTTATTCATGCTGATTGCCTCATTGATGTTGCAACGCTATTTCGTCAATAATTTATAATTACACAAATGGCAGGGATTAATTTTTTATTTTATTTTATCCAAATAGTATCCTCCATCCAAAATACTAACTACCAATACAAGGACAGACCTAGAATTTTAAGCCAGTGGAAACCAGAGTATAAAGAAAATAAAAAACTTTAAATAGGCATCCATATAATATTAAAAAATTATAAATACTCAAAATCGTAGTTTTTAAATACATTAAAATGCAATCATTTACCAACAAAGACAAAAACAAAAACAAAATAATGTTTTTTTTAAATACTAAGCTGGCTAGGATTTAAAAAAAAAAAAGTATTCATAGTGGTGGCACTAAAAATTTTAGCTTTTACCTTATCACTTTACTTTACACCCAATATCAAATATTCTAATTTTTTGTTATCACTTCATTTAAAATAATATAAACAACTCATTAAAATAATAAAGGAAGTAAGAGAATTTGAGTTTTTAATTAACGGAAGAGATATAATCTTAATAAAATATTATATTTTATTTTTAACAATTTACTACAGTCAACTGATATTTATACCAGTTTATTTTAGTTGCAAATAATTTAGCTTTAACTTCTTCAATAACTTATAATTTTTTGGTTTTTTGGTAGTAAAATAGTTTTTTTTTTGCTAAAATACAATCACTGTTGTGAATATATTGTTTTTGTTAAGTTTTTGGGTTGAATAATTGCTAGTTAGGTGAGGCTAGTTAGCCTTATTGAGGAGAAAGAGCATCTAAGGTTTTGGAATGGGGTCCAATTACATAAATGAAATATATTATAACTATATATATAAAATAAATAAAAAATTTGGACTTGGAGGGGCCCGGGCCCTCACTTGGGCCCATCCTTGTCCCAAGAGAAAGTAAAAATAATGTCAAAAACAAATAAGAAAAAAAGAAGAAGAAGAAGATAAAACTAGTTGAGCAAGTTGGGGGCTTGTTTGGTACTATTGTTTAAACAATAGTTTTTGTTGTTTAAACACCATAACATGTATTTTCATAACACTTTTTCACCCACACGTATTTTCATACCATTTAAACAACATTACTAGAAATGTTTTACCAAACATGCCCTTGATACCTCTCAAAGTCATAAGCGCATGGAGAAGTCGGAGGAGTGCGTTAGAGTTATCAGAGTTGCAGCATCTATGGGTCCGTTTGGTAATGTTATTCTAGTAACGTTATTTGTATTTTTTAAAAATATGTATGGATAAAAAAGTATATAAAAATATATATAATATTATTTAAAAACTGAAAACTGTTACTTAAAATGCCATATCAATCGCACTTATATTATCTAAGTATTTCTAACCATTTAAATTAAAAAAATAAAAGAAAATAAAAGGTAAACTAGCGTATAGATAGGCTTTGAGTAAGATAAGACATTTGAAAAAGTTATTTGATATTCATGTTGGTGGGAATCGTGGGATTGATGGGTTGACAATGAAAACACAGGCGTTGCTGAAACTTGTAACGGCCCAAAATGGGGCTCCCCATTTGGCCCCTATCCACAATAACCATACCCTTAAATTTCTTCACTCCTGACACGTAAGCAAGCGTTTTCAATTCCTATCTGATGATTCTGATCAGATCAAGACCGGTCAATCGCTTCCAAGACAAACACTACCCCTTCAAAAAACAAAAATAAAAAATAAAACCCGTCTGATCTCCGCCACGTGGCATAGAATCCCCTTTGCGCTGTCTTCATCTCGTGATTAAAAAACGAAGAACATGTTTCTCTTTACAAGTACAAAACCACCGCCACCACACCACACCGCACCAAATCTTGACCACCTTACCCTTCTCGCTCTCTCTCTCAACAGAAAAGCCCCAAATATTTCTTCACACTTTCAAGTTTTAACTCTCTCATCAAAACTCTCACAGGGCATAGCAAAAACTAAGGTAACAAATACAATCTTTCCTTTTTTTTCTTTGTTCTTGTTTGTTTGTTTTTTTTTTTATAAATGTTTTACCATTGTATTGTGCGAATGTGATAATTATTATTAGGGCTCGTTATGGTAATCGTAATAATGTAATTTTATTTTTTACTATTTGATTCTTTTTAGGGTTTTCCTTAATGTCTGCAAATTCTTCCCATATCGACCTGAACTCCGACGTCGTTTCGGCCGACCCGGAAAACGGGTCTATTCGGGTTAAGAATTCGGAGCCTTCGGTTAAACCCGTTGGTTCTGAAACTGAAACCCTAACGGTAAAGGAGGAGCCTTTGAAGAGTCAGAGTCAGGTTCAGGGTTCCTTAGGGGAGAAAGTTAGGATCTTTAGTGAGATTGAGGGTGCTGAGAGTTTAGTGGGGGGCCAAGTTGTTGTTGGGGAAGTGAAAAGCGATAAAGAATTGGTTTTGGAGTCGAAAAATAGTGTTGGGATTGTTGGGACTATGGTTGGGGATTCAGGGTTTAATGAAAAGAATGTTGGTACTGTAGATGGAGACCCTTTTGTAGAAGGGAATGATCCATTGCAAAATCGGGCCAAGGAGAAAGTAGTTGGAAGTGATGGGGGTCAAAATGGAAATCTGGTTCATGTTGACGAGGTCTCGGGTATCAACCGATTGCAAGATGGTATTGCCTCAGGTTCTAGACAGGGTGATAGAGAGCCGGGTGTAGAGTCGGTTAGCCAATTATCAAATGTAGCGGAGATTGATGAGACAGGGGTTACTCATGTTTCTGAGGTTTTAACTTCAGAGGGATTAGTTGGAAGTGATGGGGATCAAAATGGGAAGCTTGTTCATGTTGACGAGGTCTCCGGTATCGACCAATTGCAAGATGGTGGTGCCTCAGGTTATAGGCAGAGTGATAGAGAGCCGGGTGTAGAGCCGGTTAGCCAATTATCAAATGTAGCAGAGATTGATGAGACGGGGGTTACTCATGTTTCTGAGGTTTTAACTTCAGAGGGATTAGAAAACCAGGATATGAAAATGGATGCAGTTGTAGAGACCAATGAGAAACGATCTCCAGACACTCATGTTTCCGAGGTTTTAACTTCAGAGGGATTAGAAAACCAGGATATGAAAATGGATGCAGTTGTAGAGACCGATGAGAAACGATCTCCAGACACTCATGTTTCTGAGGTTTTAACTTCAGAGGGATTAGAAAACCAGGATGTGAAAATGGATGCAGTTGTAGAGACCGATGAGAAACAGTCCCCAGATGCTCACGTTATGGAAGCTGGGGTTAGCGAGACTATTGGAGAGGAGTCTAATGCTTTCAATCTTGTTGTAGATTTGAATCCGTATATGACAACAGATGAGAATGTATCAGGTGATGTGAATGTCAAATCAGGTGCCTCAAGGCTGGAATTTCATGTCTCTGATCTAGTATGGGGTAAAGTTAGGAGCCATCCTTGGTGGCCTGGGCAGATTTTTGATCCTTCAGATTCGTCAGACAAGGCAAAGAAGTATTTTAGAAAAGATGGTTATCTGATAGCGTATTTTGGAGATCAAACATTCGCTTGGAATGAAGAGGCACGGATAAAGTCTTTTAGGGGGCATTTCTCGCAAATGGAGAAGCAGAGCAATAAGGAAGAATTCCACTATGCTGTTGTCTGTGCTTTGGAAGAGATTTCCAGACGCGTAGAGTTTGGGCTGGCCTGTTCCTGCACATCAGAAGAAGTGTATGCCAAACTCAGAACTCAGATAATAGCTAATGCCGGAATCAGGGAAGAATCGAGTAGAAGAGTTGGTGGGGACTATTCTTTGACTGCTGATTCTTTTGAACCTGTTGAACTTGTCAATTATATTAAAGAATTAGCTCAATCGCCACGTGGTGAAGCTAACAGACTTGAACTTGTAATAGCACGGGCTCAATTGTCAGCCTTCTATCGTTGGAAGGGTTATTCTCAGCTGCCTGAGTTCAATATGGTTGGTGCTCTGTTGGAGAGTGATGCGGACATTCTACCAATTGGGGAGAATAAAAATCACAGTGAATTGAATGAGAATGCTATTCCGGATATTGACAATGAGAAGCCGTTGGCTTCTGGAAAAGGAAAGTCGAAGAGTCAATTAAGCTCTTCTGGTAAGCGAAAGCACATCTCTGGGGATAGTACGTCCCCCAGTAAAAAAAAGAAAAAAGAGAAGAGTTTGTCCCCCAGTAAAAAGGAGAAAAAAGAGAAGAGTTTGTCCCCCAGTAAAGAGGAGAAAAAAGAGAAGAGTTTGTCCCCCAGTAAAGAGGAGAAAAAAGAGAAGAGTTTGTCCCCCAGTAAAAAAGAGAAAAAAGAGAAGAGTTTGTCAGATTTGCTCACTGAGAAGAGCTTGCGTACATCAAATGGTGAAAATGGATCAAAAAAGAAAGATGTTGGTAAGTTGCTTTCAAAATTGTCTGGAAAGAAACGTAAGGCAGTTGATGGTATGTCTGATGACTCTTCTGTGAACGATGAGAAGCGTCATCTGTCATCAGGTTCTGCCAATAAGCCTGTACAGACCAGGCAAACTTTTAAAGTTGGAGAGAGCATTCGTCGGGCTGCCAGCCAACTGAATGGGTCTAGTCCAATTCTCAAGTATGGTGATGGAATTTCTCAAGATACTGCGGACAAGAATAAAAGCAAACAAAATCCTAGCTTGGGGAGATCCCACATTAGTGAGCTCACAAAAATGGAGGTTTCCTCTCCTGAAGAGATGCTGTCACAGCTCTGCTTGGCTGCCAGAGATCCCATGAAAGGATACAACTTTTTAGTTTCTATTGTTAGCTTTTTCTCAGGATTCCGGAATTCTGTTAGCCGGGATGATTCTAATTTCATGGAGCGTGAATGGTGTTTGAAACGAGTCTTCGGTGGGAAAACTGGAAAAAGATTAAGAAAGCGAGGAATCAATGAAAAATCCAAGTTGGAGACGAGCGACTCTTACTGGACTGACAGGATTATTCAAAGCCTACCTGAAGAGCACTCGTCACTTGAGAATCAGAATGAAGCAAGAGAGATTCTGCCTGAGACTCCAAGTGAAAAGGATTGTTCTGCTATTGAACCACTAGTAGCTTTTGAAATGAGTCTGAATATGGATTCTAAGCAACAAAGTTTTGGTGAAAATCTTGGATCAGATGCAGTGAAGCCAGTGGCTCACTTGGAGGAGAGCTTTAGGCCGGATCCCTCACCAACGGCTCTTATTCTGAACTTTATGGACATGGATGCTGTTCCTTCAGAAGCAAATCTTAATAAGATATTTAGCCGCTTTGGGTCATTGAATGAATCAGAGACTGAAGTTATAAAGAAGAGTAACCGAGCCAAGGTGGTTTTCAAGAGACGTTCTGATGCAGAGACGGCTTTTAGCAGTGCTGGGAAATTCAGCATTTTCGGACCTTCACTTGTCAGTTATCGACTCAAGTATTTGTCCTCTACACCAAGTAAAGCTTCTCCCAGTACCAAAAAGCGAGGCAGAAAAGATACAACATCAGAGGAAGGCAATGTGGTTTGATGCTTTGAACTCTCTTAACTAGATGTTGATTCAGCGTTTAGGTATTCATCATGAATCAAGTATGAATGTACTGTTGGTTAACTGAAATGCGGTTAGCAAGCAAATAGGTGAGTAGTTGACTTGGATATGATTGTGAAAATGTGTAGGAAGCAGACTCAATCAAATGTATCTAACCAGTTGGTTATTTTTTAATTGACTCTTAGAAAGTTCTACATTTTCAGTAATTGGGTTCTTTGGCTGAGAGATTTTATTAGGCCATGATGTTGGGGCCTGTCAAGGCTTTGGAGATTCCGGGTTTCATTGGTTGTTTAGATTTTTCAGTATACCTCAATTTAAGGTTTTGTAATATAGTCTTGTCCATCTTGTCTTATGATGAATGCTTTGTGTCAACATAAATTTGTCAACTGGTTTTGTTTTCTGGAGTTAATGCTACACCATATTATCTCAGTTAGTCATGTTCCTTCTTCTTGTTGACCCTATATAAGGATACAGGATCAGCAGCCAATCACTAATGATCTTTTGGCCAAATGACATTTCTTGGTTTCCAACCGTGATGTTTGGAGTGTCGGATCTCCCCTTCCCATGTCTGACTTGTACATGCATGATTATTTGCATTCAATGTTGAAGATTTTTTCATTTTGGGTGTTATAAAAGTTTAAAACGATGAAAAAAAAAAAAATTTATTTTATTTTATTTATTTATTTGTCAATGTTTAATTATATTTGAGCAGATTATGGTAATATAAGGTTTTCTGAGTAGGATCATGGCCAGATGTTTGTAATTCAAGCTAGTCGAACTAACTTCAATGGTTTGTGATGCCCTGAAGTTCTTTTGACTGTCAAGACTCAAAACTGTGATCTTAATATTGTTCATTACAATCATTTATCTCTATTGTGGCAAAACACACAGGAAAATATGATTTGGCTGAGTACTTATAATTATGTGATTATGTCCCTGCCAATTTCATTCAAATTAAATTCTATGTTATTATGCCTTCTATGTTTACTCAAGATATTGAGATTGGATGATATCACGTTCCTTATGATGGATTAAAAATGAGATTTGGCCAATCTCTTTTATTTTACGAGATCTTGTTCATTTCTAAAATCACATTTGTATGAGAATTACACCATTAATCCTAGTACAATCTCTTGCAACCACAAACAGTTTTGATTTAAATTTTGTGTAGGAGCATTGGTTTTTGATTCATCTTACGTTCTAGCAAATCTGTTTCATTTTATTCTCAGCATATTCCTTGCCACTGTATGCTGAAAAGATAATATTAGCATCCATTTTATAGTAGTCTAGTAGAGTGTTTTTTCAAAACTCATAATAAACATATTATGGTGGTGGCCTGTCCTAGCATGTCAGGTTTTCACTTTTTATCATGTCCCGGCGCGCATATACACTTGATGGTTGATGGTAAATGAGTCCACAACAATTTCTCACTTTTCACTACCCGGCCAACGGGAAGAAGCTACAAGCCTACAAGTATTGAAGTAGACTTCCACAATACTTGTGAATCTAAAAAATAAAATAAAAAATAAAAAAATCTATAAAAGAAAAGAATGAAGTGGAATGAAACATGACGATGGAATGAAATATTACATTTTTTTCCCCATGTCGGGAAGTTTATCAAAGAAGGAACTTTTCTAAAATAGGTAAAAAATTTTTAGCATTTTCTATTTCATTAAAAATAATAAGTAGGGGCGTTCAACTAAATTGTGGACTCGACTCACCCACCCAAACCATTTGGGCCGAATTGATGTCGGCGGGTCTCTACCCTTTAGAAAATGATACCGTTGAGATAGTTTTCATGAAAACCCAATCGCTACCTATATCAAAATCTCATTATTCTCTTATTTATGGGAAGAATAGTTAGGAGGGAGTATAAATGAATGTGCATTTGCTCATAAACATTCCATTACTTCTTCTTTTTTTTGGAGAAAAAACATTCCATTACTTTACTCTTAAGCAAGGGAATAGTTGGAGTATATATTAAATATCGCCAATGTTTTATTCTTTCATTTATTTCCCTCATTTTTTCTCAAAAAAAAAAAAAAAATTTCCCTCATTTCCAAATGGAGTGTTAGGATCTTCATTGACAAGCTTCAAGATCATATCATTTTGGTTGCTAATACTTTGGGCAACACATTCTAACACTCATGGTCGTTTTATAAGTAAATTGGATAAAAGAAGTAATGAAATCCTAAATTGATCACCTACCTTTTTAATTATATAATCTTAAATTGATTGCCTAATTTATTTTTCTTTTCTTACAGGTACAGTGAAAGCATTCAAACATAAATTCTCTTCATTTAGAAAACTAGATTTACAACTTTACTATAATGCCTTGGTTGATCACTTGCTTTATTAGAAACATTACCAATTTAACATTACACCTAAGTGAAAATATATGATATGTCAATAAAAGAAATAATTATACGTGACTTCTCAACCGATATAGAGTTATTATGGTCATGTTCAAGTAAAATTTTCATAATTGTTGACATAAAATAAAATTTTTTTTTTTTTATAATCTAAAAAATTACATTTAGGTAAATGAGCAGAAAGATATTGCTAGAAAATAGTAAAAACCAAATTAAAATAGTCTTAAACTTACCTATTCATGATTAGTTTTAATTTAATCCACCCCAATTAGATTAGGGTCCAACACTAGACCATAAAAATTAGTCTATTATTAGTACACACATTATTGCACACATTTTTTTTTTAAACTCATTTTCAATTAAAAAAATGAGTTGTGTACTTTTGGTGTGTAAACCGTAAAGTGTTTGTGTTGTATGATATATCATATATATATATCAGTCAGAGCAAAGGACAAATTAGACGCTCTCATTCTTTTTTGCACACGTATATATAAATTTCCATTTTTACCTTCTCATTTTTTTATTTTTTTTTAATAATTTAGTCCCAAATTTTAAAAACCGCCGCTTCTCCAAAGTTCAAAAAACTCCCCCTCCTCCTTCTCTCTCTCTCTCTTTCTCAACTCTCAAGTCCCATCTCAACACCAACACCGGTAGTTTTTTTTTGCTCTCATCTTCGAATTCATACAAAACCAATCAAAACGCCGTCTTCGCCGCCTCAAATTCGAGTAGATCCGCTGCTCAAAAACTAGTAATGGACGCCGATTTCGTCAAGAGAAACAACGATCTTCAAGGCAGACGCCTCAGTCTCATCGATGTCTCCTCAGAGGACGATTCTCTCTTATTCAATTCCTTCTACTCTGAATCGCTTCACCATTCATTTTCAGGTTCTAAATCCACAACTTTCTTTTTTCATTTTCGAATCAGTGTGTATGAAGTTTCTTTTTTTTGTTGGTTGTATGTGTGAGGGAATCTGATTGATCTTGTTGGTTTATAAAGAAAGCGCGATTTAGATTTTTGAAAAACTTACTGCTTCATACTAAACCTATGTAAAGAGAAAAAAAGTTTCAGATGCCAAATTGATCTTTGCTTTTTTCACTGAAATTGAGTTTTTGAATAGCTTTGAATCGAGCTCGCCAAAAGGAAGCTTTTTCATTCGGTGGCTGAAGTCACAAAAATTG
Source organism: Quercus ilex subsp. ballota (assembly GCA_032727855.1). Classification (NCBI taxonomy): domain Eukaryota; kingdom Viridiplantae; phylum Streptophyta; class Magnoliopsida; order Fagales; family Fagaceae; genus Quercus; species Quercus ilex. Next base: position 49,570,204 of record CM064914.1, on the reverse strand, counting down.
TGCAACTTGTCCTTGATCGTACTCTATTTAGTTGTTTTGAAATGAAATAAAAGTGTTTCCTTCGAGATTCTAGGGCTGCCTGGTCGATAATTTTTGGTCATATAATCTATCTTGTTTTGCTTGTTGAGATTGCTCATTTGCTTTGGTTCTTAGAAAATAGGCTGAGCGAAAGTACAGTTATTCATAGAAAGAGTAAAGCTTTAATAAATTGTACATAAGCCGAATAAGATGAAAACAAGTTATGGTAAATGGATCTGAATCTAATCTGATTTAATATAATGTTAAGAAAATGAGGGACATGGAAGTGTTGAGTTGATGGAGTCTGCGGATGCGAACACATTAGAGGACACATTTGGCGCTTTTGAACATATGGAACAGGTGCCTCAACCATCTGAATCAAAGGAACCAGAAATGACAACAAAAAATCGCAAATATAACTTGCGCAAAAGTTTAGCGTGGGATAGTGCTTTCTTCACAAGTGCAGGTATGCTTTCTGCATATACTCGAAAATATGGAAGCTTTTTGTTTAAAGTTCAATTGTGAGGAGCATGACTTTGTTGGTATATATGACAGGTGTTCTGGAACCGGAGGAGTTGTCTAACATCATCGAAGGAGTTGAGAGTGTTGAAAAACATAAATTACCCGGGATTCAAGAGGAGATACATAGATCTGCGGAGTCAATCTCTACTTTGGAAAGCTTAGAAAGCGAGTCTTTGACATTAGAAAGTCTTGAGGCTGATTTGTTTGAAGACGTAAGAGCTTCAATCCAGAAATCCAGTGCTGCATCCAATGTGGCAAATGCAAGAAGCATAGCTGCACCAGCAGTGACTGGAATCCAAAGTATTCGTTGTAAGTGCAGTTGCTACATCTCTACTTGTTCAGCAGTCATTCCCTTTGTCTTGCACATGTTGAAGTGCTAGGAGTTGGCAGGTTATGCTTAGAAGATTTGAATTAAGCCCTAGCCAAACCCCATCCAAACCCTTATAACTTTAGCTAAAGTTCTGGGTCTATTTTAGGAATGACTTATTCTCAGACTAACGTTGGCTTTTGTTTTCAGCTTCAAAGAAGGTGGACTTTGTGTCTCGAAATAAGGTAAGTTCCAAGCTTGGCAGCTGGTAATTGTCATAATTTCTATAATGTTTAGGAATATATGAAAGAATATTGTTATGAATTTTCAGATTAAGGCCAAATCAACTTCCAACAAGCCAAATGTAGGTTTGAAAGGAGCAGGGAAAATGACAAAGCCAGTTTTTGGTGGTCCACATGTATCTCAGGTGTGCATCCATCTTTCGGCTGATCTAGTCATTGGTTTTTCTATTTCATTGCTAATTTGGTGATTGAAATTTTATATGTTATTTGAAATCAATACAATGAAGAGAGAATTTTTGGCCCATGTTTGTGCTAACTAATACATAGGCAGGAATAAAAATAATCAGATATCATGAATTAAGCTCTAACCTTTGATGTGTTTTAATTGACACTTTTTCTATCCTTTCTAAAATGAAGTCCTTTGCCAAGAGGGGAGAGCCTACATCTCTTGCAAAGCGACCAAAGGTGGGCAAGGACAGTCCCAGCTCAACTACATTAACCAAGAGGGCCTCAATGGGTGGTCACCATGTTAAAATTGTAAAGGATGATGCAAGAAGTGCAATTGGTAATTATGATCATTATTTAGTCAGATTATTTAGTTTCTTATATTCAGATTAGCTTTACTCTTATTTGAATTGAAGTACATTTAAACCTTATTTCATCGTTGCAGGTAGAGGGGCTTTAGTGCCTAAATTACCTGCGTCGGGTGGTTTACGAAATGTTGTTCCTAGGCCCACAGTATCATCTAAATTCTCTTCTTTGGGTTCATCAAATGCAACCAAGACACTACCAACTTCTTCTTCGTTTGATAGTTCTGGAAGTGCTTCTTCTGACAACAGTTGTATATCTACCCAAAATTCCATGAAAAGAAAAATTGAATCTGGAAGTGGTAACCCACCTTCATTTGGTTCAACCTCCAAAACACCATCCAGAACACCATCAATAAATAAAGTTCAGTCTGGCAGTTCTCATCTCTCTCATTTGATGTCTGTGCCCAAGCTCACCCCTAATACTTCACCTGCTAGCTCTATCAGTGAATGGTCCTCAGAGTCATCATCATCATGTTCTACTGTTAAACAAATGTCAAATAATTCAAGAGTTAGCCTTGACACTACTTCTTGCAAAGGGATCTACATAGATAGTGATGCAACTCATGTTTTGGAGTCTCAGAAGCATTGTAATGAGCAAGATTCAGTTGGGGACGAAACTCACATGACTGGATTACTCGGTCCATGTGTAAAGAGAGCTTCAATAGGAAGTGGTGCACTTCTTCATCCAGCCTCTGCAAAACCTTCTGGTCTTCGGTTGCCATCACCTAAAATTGGCTTCTTTGATGGGGTCAGTTTTTGCATTTCCTATTATAATTTTTGTATTCTAGTTGGGAAGTGTTTTTTTATGGTGGCAGTTTTCAAGATGGAGGTAAAAGTTGTAATTTTAAAATTGACTAAGCTATACAAACTAAAAAAAATTACAGGTCCTTTGTGGAAATTGTTTTGGCAAAATCACCTTATTCTCCATCAATTTCTCATCCAATGCAGGCAAAACTGGCAGGACGCACTCCACCAGGAAGAATACCATCTCATCCTGTGGTACCCAGTGGCTTGCCTAAAATTGGAGCAGGGAGTGTTAGACCAAATGGAGGCCCAAACGAGGCAAAGTTTGGAAAACCTGTTAGAACTCTAGCTGCAATCAGTAATATAAAACCTGATCCTCAGCCAACTTCCTTGAATATGAAACCTAAATCTCCGACACCTCTTCCAAAATCTCCATTTGCTGCAATCCAAGGCTCTAGTGCGTCAAGGAATGTCAAAACTTGTCCTGGCATATCTCCTAAAGTTCAAAACAGAATATCTCCTAAAACTGTTGGAAAAAGTCAGCTGAAGGCAGAGAAAATTGAATCTGAAGGATGTGATGTTGGTATATGTGATTCAGAAACCAAGGGGAGTGCCTACAGATTGGATATGAAGGTCACTCCTATTAATGGAGGACTAAATACTAGTGATTCAGGTACCATTTCTTGTATTGTAAATATAAACCCAGGTCAGAAAGTGGGTGAAGATGCAATATATGACCTACACAATCCCAAGTATGATTTGCATTTAATTAATAGCACTTATGAGAAGGAAAAGTTAAATTTTGAAGATCAAGTTGATGGTTTGAGCAGACAAGTTGGATCTATGGATATAAATAAGGAGATTCAGAACAATCTCATTGGTGATTCTCTTTCTCGGTTAAATGCTGGCAGCAAAGATGATTCTGATTCTCTGGAGTTGTCCAGTCAGAGGGAGCTTCATGACTTTTCTCAACAGGATGAAAACTTGAAATGTCCGTCGAAACCTACCCTCTCTCTTTCTCCCAGCATGTTTGAAGTTACAGTTAGTCCGAGGATACCTTTTTCTGTTAAGGATTCTTATTGCAATATGGATGGATTGTTTGATGTTTCAACAGGATCTACAGTGGTAAAAGAGGCAGAGAAGACGCCCAACTTGACTTTGCTAGAAAGCAGTCTGAAAGAGAACAGCTGAGATAGAGTAACAGCATAGTAGTTTATTTTCTTCAAGGTCAGTGTGTATCTTTCAAGTCTGCTGAAATTATTAGAATTGGTTAGTAAGGGAAATGCTGAGGCTCGTAGATTCTGTCCTACTCATGCTACATAAAATATTTCACTTTATGTTATTTGAAGGATCTTATCTTTTCCAAATACTTAATGTAGGATTTAAGAAATCTTTCTAGTATTGTGTTGTCCACTGATATGAGCTATCTTGATTGCTTGCAGGAGCAGCTGTGCTGAAGGCTGAAACTAGTGTATGATTTTCATACGACCTATACAATTGGATTGGCGTGGTGTTCGCATTCTAAATTATATTTGAAGTACAAATTCAACCACGCATTACAAGATGGTGTTGCATGCTTTTGAGGGAAGAAAAAATGTAGTCGTGTGTGTGTAATTTAAGCTTATGTCATGTTAAAAGCTATTGATAGTTTATCTCATTCTCATGTACGTTGGAATCCTCTTGATGAGGTGTATTTGGATAGGGTGGTATTCTAGTCTAGGAACCTTTTTTGGAAGAAAAAAAACGTGGATTTATATTTTTTCAAGACTAAAATTATTTTGTGAATGCTTTGGGATACAACCGATTAAAGAAAAGCCTCAGGTTTCAAGGAAATTATATGATTTTTGGTATGTAATGGATTATTACATTTCCAAAGTGAAATCAAATCTTTTAAGTTTTCTTTCTCCAAAAAAAAAAAACTTTGAAGTTTAAAAAACTGGAGTGCCCAACAATGAAATCAAGGAAAGTACAACCAGCTTTGGGTAAAATTCTAATTGCTGATAACCTTAGGAAGTGTTGACTAATCAATCAATATCAATTGAGTAGTACTAAAAGTATTACAAGCTATATTACATTGGACATACAAATTAATGTGTCATCAAATAAACAGAGGCAATTCAAAATTCAATTTTGAGTTGATTAGTGTAAGGACTAGAAATGTTTGTAGTCCAAGCCCACTTAGAGTAATGGGTCGCATCCTTCAAACTTGGCTCAAATTAATAGAAATTTGTAAAAGATGGGAAAGAACAACAACAATGAGCTCTGCCTGAGGATAATTATAGGGAAGAATTAGATTTGTATTCAAAAATAAATGAGCATCAAGCTTTACACAAAGGCTCTCGAGGGGGCAAAATTCACATAGAAAATGATATTGTTCCCATTTCTTCTCCAATGCACTCCTCTCTATTTCTTTTTCTCCTCGATCCCTTTTTCCAATGCTCTTTCCTTTCATTATATAGCTCTTCCATCACATCTTCACCATCCATTTCTACCTGACCCCCCTCCTTTTCCGACACTTGTTACGTTTCACGTCTGAAGAAGGCGGTGGCAGGAATCTGCTTAGCTATGGCCTACACTGTTCAAGTCACTTCCTCATTAATGCGGCTGATAAACCTGTTGTCTTCCAATTAATACGGATGCAATAGGCTACATCAGGCGTAAAGCATCCCTAGTGCCCACTGTCTTTCACTCTCTTTTGATCCTAACTTCCCCTTAGAATGCCTCAGAGTATCATGATTCGTTTCTTCCCTTCTTCGGGTGGCTTCTTCCCTTGGGCCCTTGGCTTACAGCACCTTCGCATCATTACTGCGACCCTTCAACTTCCTCCTAGGTCCTCAGGCCAATATCACGACCCTTTAGCTTCATCCTCGGTCCTCGGGCACCCACAATTAGAATTTACCAATCATAAGTTTTGTGTGCTAAAATTTGTAATACTTTTAGCATTTTTCATACACACACACACACACAGATATATAAGTAGATAATTCATAAGAGAGAACATGAGGTTTTGTTATGTGATTTATTTCTTATAATTTTTTAGGAAAATGTTAGAGCTACAATTTTTTTTTTTACAAATTGCTAATATGGCAAGTGGTTAATAAGTGAAAAAGTGATATAAGTAGTAAGCCTATATGAGAATCAATAAGAATTTGCTATATCAATAATTTGTAAAAATGTTGCAAAATAGTTTGTAGTTATAGCACTAATTTTTTTTTTTTTTAAAAAAAATTCAGACTTCTACCTCAATAAAGTTTACATTTATATCAAACTATTAATTCATTAAATTAGCTTAAGACTAACCCGATAGATTTGGATGCCTAAGGTGATATTTTCAAATGGAGCCTTTTTTTTATTAATTAAATAATATTTAACTAGTGTTTTATATCATTAAAAAAAATCCATTCTTTAAACTTTTTACTATGATTTTTTTTTTTTGGGTGGAAAAATGCTAAAGTTATAGCAAATTTGACGACAAAAACTTACAAAATTATGTAGCAATGAGTGTGATCAGTGAGACTTGAATCACAAAAAGTATTTGAATGAATGATGATAGGGATTATAAATTTTACAACATGAGAATTTCAAAAGTGCATAATCAATCACAAAAAGTAATTAAAAAATGCATTTAATATATGTTGTTGAAGTCAACCAATCATATTTATTGTTACATCAATTTGTAAAAACTATGCAATAGAATTTATAGTATTTTCTAAGGTTTTCTTATTAGAATTACTTGTGTTTAGTGACACATCTATTAGTAAGATTTATGTATTTAAATTTGTCTTATCTCTAACTTTACTCAATAAAGTGGAGGGAAAATATATATATATATATATATATATATATATATGCATATAATTTTTTTTATACTTGTACATTAATTATTTATAATAGATAAATTAATATTATAATAATTATTATTAATTGAGGAATATGACATTGTTGCTTTGACAACAATTGACACAAAAGTTATAAAAATTGAATATTTGTGAATTCACTAAAATTAGTCTTTACCTATTTAGATTTCCCAACTTCTTTTAGTGACATGTAATATATACATATTGGAACCAACACTGTAGTATTTTATTCTGTATAGTTAAAAAGATTACTAATAGGATAAATTCAATTATTTTGTTATGTTAATTATTTTAAGTGATGCACTAATTATTTAAGTATAATGAACCTTTAATATCATATTTCTAAGTGTGGGGGCCTTTTCTGCTATGTTGGGCTGGGCTGCCCTTTTGTGATCGTAGGCCCAAATGTTTTGGGTTGCAGGAGTCGAGACCGGGCCAAATGAGACTCAACTTGGCCTGGCTTGTGCGCAAGCTTATGCCTCGTCTACCAAGGGAGTGCTTTACCGCAGACTGAGCTGACACAGAGGAAGGCTTACGGCAAGCAGAGCCCTTTTTAGAGAAAAATGCTTGCGGCAGGCAGAGCTGTTTCAGAAAAAGTGCTTACGACAAGCAGATATTATTGTTGAATATAAACATACATTCTGGAATGACCAGATAACACTTTTAATGGGAAATGATAAAAGTAATTCGCAATCATAATAACACTTAACAATCCTTAAATAAATAGTGAAGAGAATAGCTATAAAATTAATCAATGGACATGGAATAAATTTGGCTTCGTTCGCGGGGCAAAGCCAAAGAGGAAGAACACCTCTTCTCAACGCAACTAACTTCCGAGGAAAAAGAAATCCTGCCGTGAAGTTAATGAGTTTGAGGGAGGTGGACCTGAATGGTTGATACCCGAGATGAATATGGAAGAGAACAGGGATTTGAGAGGGAGAGAGGAGAAGAAGCCTATTGGTGCATGCCACTAGCTCTCACTCTTTTTCGTTTCTACCTTTCCTCTCTTTGTTTTCTTTCTTTTTCTTTTTCTTAGTGATTTTTCACCCTCGGTGGTTTTTCTTGTTTGTGTTTCCCCTGTTTTGCTAAGTGTGTTGCAGAGTATCTTTTTTTGTTTTTTGTATTGCCTCCCTTGCTCCCCCCCTTTTCGTTCACGGCAAAGGCTCCCATTTTATAGCGCCTGCCGTGGACGGATTTTTACTATTCTACCCTCCAACCGTTTTTGTCTGGTCTGAGAGTACTTGCCGACATTACTGTTCCGTCTGTGGTTCCCCTGTTACGAGTACAGACATTTTTTGTCCGTTAGTCTGCCGCGGCATTCCTGCCTGCCGCGGTGATATTTCCTCTCTCTCTCTATTCCTCGTGGCATGCACCTATTGGTTCCATCTCAGCGTTGCCTCTTTTAGGTGGTATGTCATCCCAGCAGGACGTATCTCCCAAAAGAGTTTGAGCAGGAACCTTAAAATAAGCCTTCCCCTCTCCCCACCTCCAAACCGTGCCCTCTTACCTCTGACCCATGACCCCAGCATGTCCTGTATTGGCTGGGTACAGGCTGGTGGTGTCTGGGCCTTGCGCGTGTTTGCGTCTGACTCCTGCCTGCCGTTCACGCATTTGCCGTGGAGTGAAGACTTCACTTGCTTGCCGCCCGCTTCTGGCTTTTCACGAGTTGCTATTCTGATTTCCCGCTCCCTCAGGATCTGGGCTTTTACTCAGTGTTTGGGCTTTGTTTTCTTTTCAACCCAATTCGTTCAATTGCTTTTACTTTCTTTCCGCATAGCCTTTCCTGCCGCGGTAACTCCTTCCTATTGGGCCTTTTCTTAGGCCTGCCGTTCCAATTCTTTCCCCCAGTGGCCCAGTCAATGATGGTCACTGGTGCTCTTGCTCATGGGCTCCCACGTCCCTTTTTCCCTTGGGCCTCTCCGGCCCATTTCTTCGGACATCCTTGGTCCTTTTATTAACTCCGCATCCCATGGGCTTTTACTAACTTAATTGGGCTTCCCCGACCCAATTTCCTCATTCTCATCTTTGGGGTTCATGGGCTTGCCATTATCCCCTACTTTCTTTGCTTGCTTTATTTTTGGGCCTGCCGCAGCCCGTTCTCTCTTTTCTTCAACACATACTGCCCATGGGTGCCATTTTCTCTCTTTCCGGGCCTTTTAGGCCCACTTACTTCCTCAAGACCCATTCATTCGTATTGATGGGCCTGTGATCCATTGCTCCTGCCGCTTAGGCCCAATGGTTTTTCTTACTTGGTCTGCTGCCCGCGTCGCTGGGTTGGGCTACCCTTGTCCATTTCGAAGAAATGTCCCTCAACACTAAGATTTATACGAGAAACAATTGATTTAAAATGTGGTATTTTTTGCTCAAATTTAGTCACTTTTGCAATAGTTGAAAGAAAGTCCAACAAAAGGGGAAAAAAAAAATTCAATAACATACAATCAAAAATGTAAAAAAATAAAATAAAATAATTGAAGGATATTTTTATTTTTTCAAAATGATATTTGCATTCTTGAGTAGGCATGAAATATGTCTATCTATATCAATCACATTATCATGCAATTTTCAAATATGTAGACACATATATTATCAAATCACTACACCCCTCTTATTGTCTTTCTATTTGTCAATAAAATAAAACACTAAAATATTACAAATTGTTATTGTAGGGGGCCTAACCAATAATCAGGCCTAATCAAAAGAGGAATGGGCTGAAAAGCATACCTAATGTAATTGATTTGTAGAGATGGATTATCAAAGCCAACACTTCAAGCCTTACTAGCTTTCACCGGGTGATTTAAAGAAAGGAAATTGTCTAGGTCAACAGTTTAAGAAAAGAATGATAGAAAGAAAAACAGAGATTCTTATTCAAGTTCTTCCTTGAGCTAGCCGAGTAGCAATGGTTCTTTGCATTATATGCTTCTCAATTATACATTTTTTAATTCCTTTCCCTTTTCCTCTCTATTACTTTTTTTGATCCCCTTTTTAGGTGGATCTTCATTACTATATATAGCTATTGGGGTTGAATCCTAGCCTTCCACTTGGATGGTCGTTAATCCTTCCTTAGATACTTGTCCTATCGTTGTTTTGTCAGTGGTGGTAGAGTAGGATGTAGGCGTGGGGCACTGTTCAGGAGTCATTTTGTCATTAAGTGTTTTATTTGGAAGCTTCCTTCTCTTGTTGCTTGCACGTCTCTACTTCTTTTTTCAACCTTCAATTCTATGGCCTTGGTGGTTTGTCTAAGGTCTCCCGAGGAACGTATGCTCCTTAGGCTCCTCGATGGGCTGCCTTCCTTGGTTTCACCATTTGGATTATCCTTATTGTGTTGGGGCCTGAGCTGATGAATAGTTAGGCCCAGCTGCTCCTCAAGTCGAGCCTATTTGATAATTTTCCTTCTCCATGCTTCCCACTCCCATTGTAATATATAAATTTATTGAAATATTGGAGGAAACTCACAACAAAATACACCGCACATCGTACGAAACTCTACTAGTTATAAATTATTGTGTAAGAAGAGTCTAAACATTATCAGTCATTTAGTCTTCCATTACCCTATTTCTCGAAAAGTTTTGGAGTCTATTCCTGATGAATCATGCTATAATTAGTTACAATGATCCCAAACTTTACAGAATTGGTTGTGTATATGTATTGGATTCAATGAATGAATGAGATCAAGAAACTCAGAATTAGTTCATCAAATTTCATCTCTTCTTTGCTCTCTTCTCTATTCTCTACTCTGCTTCTTTATATTTTCCTTTTCCCAAATTGCTTTTCAGAGATGAGTTTAGGATTTTTTTTTCTTTAAACTAAGATGTCAAAACGGTATATTTTGAAAAAAAAAATTTACTTTTTTGTTAAACACTTATTTCGACCCATATTGGTTCGATTCAGAGCTTGTTTCAGCCCGTTTTGAACTGAATAGGACTATATCGACCTGTATTGGAAAATGAAAAAAAAAAAAATATATATATATATATATATATGTTTGTAGGGGCCTTTTTTACTATGTTGGGCTGGGCTGCCTCTTTCGTGGTTATAGGCCCAACTGTTCTGGGTTGCAGGAGTCGAGACCGGTCCAACTAGAACTCAACTTGGCCGGCTTGTGCACAAACTGGCCCCGTTTGCCAGGAAAGTATTTGCGGCAGGCAGTGCTATTTCAGAGAAGCTTGCAGCAGACAGACATAATTGGTAAAAAAAACAGAGCAATATATATATTCTGGAATGACCAGATAATTCTTTTAATAATGAATGACCGAATGATCCATAATCACAATAACATGAATAATTTTGACAAATAAAGTAGTAAGGGAAAATGGTAACAAAGATTAATCAACTATTAAAAGGAATAAACTCAGTTTGGTCCGCGGGGCAAGGTCAAGGAGGAAGAACGCCTCTTCTCAAAAACGATTAACCTCCGAGGAAGAAAAAGAAATTCCTGCCGTGGAAATTAATAAGTTTGAGGGAGGCGGACCCGAATGGACAATGCCTAGGACAATTCTAAAAGAAAGCAGGGATTTGAGAGGGAGAGAAGGGAAGGGACCTATCGGTGCATGCCATTAACACTTCTCGTTTTCTCTCTTTCTTTCTTGCTTTTCTAGTCTTTCCTTAGTGATTTCCACAATGGTAGTTTTTAGTATTATGCTCCTCTGTTTTTCTAAGTGTGTTACAGAGTGTTTTTTCTTTGCGTTGGGTTGTATTGCTCTTGTGCTTGTTGTTTTTGCACACGGTAGAGGCTTCCTTTATAGTGTCTGCTGTGACCGATTTTTACTATTCTACCCCCTAACTGTTTTTGTCTAGTCTGGGCGTACTTGCGGACATTACTGTTCCGTCTGCGAGTTCCCCTGCTACAGACACAGACAACTTTTGTCCGTTAGTCTGCCGCGACACCTCTTCCTGCCGCGGTGCTGTTTCTCTCTCTCTATCCCTCATGGCATGCACCTATTGGTTCCAACTCAGCCTTGCCTCTTTTGGGTGGTATGTCATCCCAGCAGGACATATCCCCCAAAAGAGCTTGAGCAGGAACCTTAAAACAGGCCTTCCCCTCTCCCCACCTCCAAACCATGCCCTCTTACCTCTGACCCACGACCCCACCACGTCTTATATTGGCTGGGTATAGGCTGGTGGTGCCTGGGCCTTGCGCGTGGTTATGTCTGAAATCTGCCTACTATTCATGCATCTGCCGTGTACTGGACATCTTGCTTGCGTTGCCAGTCGTTCGTTTTTGGCTTTTCCCGAGCTTTTACTCTAATTTCCCACCCCCATAGGGTCTGGATTTTACCGAGTACTGGGCTTTATGTTCTCTTCGGCCCAATTCTTTAGTAGCCTTAGCTTCCCACCGTGTTACTCGGGTTTTCCTGCCGCGGTGATTTGTTCCTGCTGGGCCTCTTTTTAGGCCTGCTGTTCTTTTCTTTCCCCCAGTGGATTAATATGGCCACTGGTGTTCTCGCTTGTGGGTTCCAATGTCCCTTTCTTTTCACTTGGGCTTGTCGGGCCCATTTACTTCCTTTGGACTTCCTCGGTCCATTTACTAACTTTGCATCCCATGGGCATTTACTAATTCAATTGGGCTTCCTCGGCCCAATTTCCTCATTCTCATCATTAGGGTTCATGGGCTTACCATTATCCCCTACTTTCCTTGTTTTCTTTACTTCGGGCCTGCCGCGGCCCATTCTCACTTTTCCATATCACATACTGCCCATGGGTGGTGTTTTCTTTCCTTCCGAGCCTTTTAGGCCCACTTACTCCTTCAAGACCCATTTATTTATATTAAGGGCCTGTGATCCATTATTCCTGCTGCTTGAGCCTAATGGTTTTTTTCTTAGCTTGCTGCTTATCCGCTGCCCACATTTATGGGTTGGGCTGCCTTCTGCCTATTTCAAAAAATGACCCTCAACAATGTTGAAAATAAAGTAAGCAAAGTAGAACCTACCAAGAAGGCGGTATTGCAGTTATAGTCAAAGTAATTTAAAACAATAGTAAGGCGGTAGAACCAGCCAAGCAGTATATATATCAAAGCAATTAAAAATTAGAACCGTCCAAGATGGCGGTAGCAACAAGTAGTATATTAAACTGAAAGCTGAAAATACTTGTTATTGAAAGTAGAATAAAACACTTACAGCAGATAGTAGTAGTTACAAGATCTCAACAGAACAGGTTATCGTTACAAAGCTTGTACTAGTTCTAGTTAAAAGGTTTGTAGGGAAATAGTGGTAGTAGAGAACTCTCTTACTCAAAGGAAGGCTTCTAAAAGAAAAAGGTTTTTCCAGAAGAGAATTTTGTCCTAAACTTAAGGGACAACTCCCCTTAAATAGACAAAAATTCAGAGTGAACAGTGTCATGAACAGTAAAAGTAAACAGTGTTTTTTTCACTTTTTGACTCCAAAAATCAGCAGAAAATTCTTGTTATTTTCTTCAATCTAAAGTGCCAAGTCTTTGCCGAAAGAGAGTTTGAGAAGACCAAAAGTCTGAGAATAAACTCATTTTTCTTTTTTCCAAAAACATAATTATGAGCCTAAGGAATCTCTTTCCAAAGGACTTGTCAGAAAAGCATGGAACTTCACAGTAGAGTATGAGTAATCATCGTAGCATTTTTTGGTCAAGATTTATGCTTCACCAGAATGAAAACATGTCTCATTCCTAGTTTGTTAACTTTGATAAAAGTTTCACTGGTCATCTACCTCTTTAGTTCAACCGTTAATATATATATATATATATATGGCCATGAACGCACCCAATCGGCGCACCCATGCTTTTCAGTCTGCAAAGTCCTTTATTGATAATGGTGTGCCGCAATCTAGCAGCAGAGATTTCAACAGATTTGGCCATCAACGTGATTTTTGTGTGGAGATCCCAAGATCTCCATCAAATCTCAGGTGAAACTCAAGCTGAAAAATGGAGGACGAAGAATGGCATCACGAAGGTGGTCAGGAAGCAAGACTGTTGGCTATGCACTTCGAATAGGTTAGGTTCATCAAATTTCCATATAGGAAATAGAACGAATCTGCTATTGACCAAACCAATGCTTGGATTCAACATTTTTTTTCTTGTCTGAGTGCCAACGGGTAAGGTAAGTTTGTCCAGTGCTTGTGTGGAAACAGCCTTGCTTTGTTCTTCAAACCCATAAAACGAAAAACTTAATCTACATTGTTGTTGAGTTGCCGGGTTCATTCACCCATATGGATTGTGCTGGTGAAAATATACCAACAAAACTAGCAACAATGATATAAAAATTGAACTATTAAAAAAAAAGAGAGAGAGAGAGAGAGAGAGAGAGAGAGAGAGAGAGAGATTTATGGTTTTACAATCAAATCAAAGTGAAATGTTTTAAAAAGGTAAAAATCTTGAGGTATTTTAAACAAATGTAAAATGCATTTTCAAAACTTTTGTAAGAAAAATGAAAAGAAAACAAAAGAAATAATAAATTTAAACAAGTATAAATAACAAAACCCTAAATAAGAGACAGCTCCATTGGTCCCCTGTTTCGAAGATGCAACAACATACCGTATCGGTGCACTCATGATGCGTTTGTGGAGAGCAGAGTGGGAGTGGTGTTGCCTAAGCTCATTGTGAGCGAGAGATCAAGCAACAAGCTCAATGACCTCTAAATATGGATTCAATTGGGCTCTTAAAAATGGGCGTAACATTTTTCATGCCATTATTTTCACAACTAATGGCATGCTGAGTGATTGGACAGTCACTAATTACTGCATAAAGAAATTAAAACCAATCAAAATACAGAAAAAAGTGGATATTCAAGAGACTCCACTGGCAGATCTGTACCAAGTCTATCAAGGCAGGTTGAAGAAGGGGAAGATCATTAAGTCTTAGAAAGAAAATCTTTGGAAAAACTATTGGCATTCTCGGTATGAATATATGCATGCATGTGTGCGTGATAAGGAGCAGAGACAGAGTGAACCCATTAAACAGGCTTGTAAAAGGAGATCTTGGAGTAAAAAAAAAAAAAAAAATATTGTCCCAAACTCAAAACAAAAGCTTAAAATTAATAAAGATTGTTCACAAAATTCACTCAATAATATAAAGTAACATCCTTTAACAAAGCCATCTAAAACAGAAGATATGCTCTTTTCCCCACAACTTAAGACCTGGGCTTCTCCTTCTTCTCCTTGAAGAGAGCCAACAGGGAGACACCGGAAACCTTCACAACCTTGAATCTAACACCAGGAATATCTCCGACGGCATGACCCTTTCGTCCAAATCCAGCAATCAACACCTCATCCTGCATTCACATATCACACATCAATGGTTAGATACAAAATACAATGCAGTTGCTAGTTGAATATAATTTGTAACCAACAGACTAGACAACTCTAAACTTCCAAACCAAGAAAACCTACGTTTTCTTCAATGTAGTTCAAGCAACCATCGTTGGGGACAAATGCAGCAATCTTTTTCCCATTTTTGATTAGTTGAACTCTAGCACATTTCCTAATAGCAGAGTTTGGCTGTTTGGCCTCAATACCTCTGCACATTTCAGAAAAACATTTGTATGAGTTGACATCAAATGCTTAATCACTGAATCACAGAAAATGAAAGCATAAAGCATGCAATCTTACATCTTCTCTAGGACAATTCCCTTTGCATGGGAAGACCCAGCAAATGGCTTCTTCCATTCATTACCAAGGTGAGACTTTTTGTATGACTTGTCAGCCCACCTTTGTCTTCTACGGTGGGACTTCAGCTTACGACCAGCTCCCATACCACGTGTTTTCCTGAAATACAAAAGTTATTCAGATCATTAACCAATTCACCCCAACAAAGGCAGGCTATTAATTAAATCCAAAAATAAAATTCTGCCCTAATACGTTGCCAATTAACTTGGAAAACTCAAACCAAAACCTGTAACATAATTTCAGTTTTCAATATGATTATAATTGTTTTGCAGGCATTCATACCAAGAAACATGTCAAAGAAAGAAATAAATCAATCTGTTCACTCAGTGACTAGCACAGCCAGCTTTGTAATTTTACAATTCAGAATAACATAATAATCAAGCTCACTCCTTTTTCCCCAATATTTTACTAGTTGAATAAAGCCATTTTTAACTCCATTGACCAGCCCAACAGTAAATTTAGTTTAAGAAAATATTCATTTACATTCCAAACAACTATATTGATTTATTTCCCAAAATCTAATTCAAGTGAAATCCTATGATTCTAATATTCCTATACAGGAAAAATATTGTAAGAGAAATGGTTTCTGGGAAAAAAAAAATTGTTAGTGAGATTAATAAACATTCACACATGAATCAATGGGACAATCTACTATGTAACATACTAACGGTAAAAATCCAGTACACAAAACCACCCCATTAGTCTTTACATCTAGCAAGAATTATACCAACCCATATCAAATCATATATGACGATTTTCGCATGTTAGAATCCTTAGAACTTTTCTTAAAAAAATTTACCAAACATAAGTTCCCATAACAAATTTGAAAAGGAAGCATTTTGCACCAGCTAACTTCCAACACTGAAGAAAACCTTTTTTCAGTGTTTGGTTGCAGAGAAAATGCAGAAACCAAAAACCCACCTTCATCCCACTCAATCCAACAAGCCTAACACAACCATTCATCTCAGTTGATACAAGTTTAATTATTCCCCCCCCCCCCCCCCCCACAAAAAAAAACCAACAAAAAACAACAGCAATCATAAGCTCATAATTCCACATAACATCTATATTCTGCAACTTTCCCAGCACCCAAACATGGTATAGGAAACCCATAACAGCACAAGATCTAAGCATATCATTCAGGATTTAAAACACACAAAAAAAAAAAAAAAAAAAAAATCCCAGAAGCCCTAGAATTTGAAACTAAAAGTAAACGGTAAAAACAAAGCTTATATATTTATATATTATCAGCGAGGATCGAAGAGAGTTCGGTTTCGTACCCCATGGTGACTGAGAGAAATTGCTCGACAGTGACGAGGGTTTGAGAGGTTGGAGACGAAGAAGAAGTTGAAGCTGCCGCAAAGTAAAACCCTAACCCTAGAAACGATAGATGGTGCATATATATATAGAGAGAGAGATTATTTTGGGTATATAGCCGAATTGGCCCAAGGAGGTCTCTCTGGGCCCAGCTTGCTACGCTTAATTTGGGCTTTTTTTTAGCAAGATAGTGTTTTGTTTCATCATTGGGCCTATTTTGAACCTAATAAAAACCTTTACTGGTTTTAGGCCCAAAAAAAGGACTAGTATTGTGGATTTAAATAAGTCAAATACTATGAAGTCAGTTGTTACATTGGGTCCGTTTGTTTTGGCTTCAAACCATTTTAGGAAATTATTTTCCGTAAAACCGTGTGTTTGGTTGGTTTTGAAAAAAGAATTTTCCGGATTTACATTTCATTTGACCGTAAATTAGATGCCTTTGACCCGAAAATTATTTTCCATTCCTATTTTCACTTCAAATCATTTTCGGACCGAGCTGCACAAAGAGAGAGAGAGAGAGAGAGAGAACAACCCATCCTCCAATCCGACGACCACAGACTGATCACATTGAGATCGCACCCCAGGATCGCACTGAGATCGCGCCGTCCTTCGTTGATACTGATCTATCTCTCACTCTCAGGCGATCTCAGTGCGATCCTGGGGTGCGATCTTTGGGTTTTGTTGATGATTTTGACCTGATTTGATAATTTTTTTTCTTTGGGTTTTGTTTATTTTGTGTTTGTGGACTGAGAAATGATATTATATATTTGTTTGGAAGCTGAGAAAATGTGAAAAAATGTGAGCAACAAGTAGAAAATGTGTTTTCTATAGTATTTTCAAGAATACAACCAAATACCAGAAAATATTTTTCAAAACATTTTTTGAAATGCAACCAAATAGCCTGAATACATTTTCCTTTCCTGAAAATAACATTTCCGGAAAATATTTATTTTCTAGAAAATATTTTACATGAACCAAACACAGCCTTTCTGGCATATTCAATGAAAATATATAGTATTCAAATCTTCATCCTCCATTGTGAATGTTGAATTATTTAAAAAATAAAAAATAAAAAAGCAAAAGGAGAGCCACTAGTTTTTAAACAATTTAAATAGGAAATTGAAGTAATTTATTTACAATTCCCATTTGGCATTACCATATGAAGTATAGTTTTAACTATAAAGTTTTAGTAGTAGAGTATGCAATATTTGGTTTTAATTGAAAATTTTTACCATATTTTGAGTGTTTAACAAATTACAATGAATAGTACTTTAAAGTTGTGGGTTTATAAAGTATGAAGTATGAACAATTAAGCCAAGTGCCTTGTACCTCAATTAGCATCTCTTGGTATTTTTAATAGGAACATTTAGGGTTTAAATGCCCCTCCTTATTATAACTATTGAATTAAAAATAAATAAAAAGAAGTATGAACAATTTAAAATCTCTTTTCAATGAGGCTGACAGACCCAAAAAAAAAAAAAAAAAAGAGCATAGAGCAGTCAAACAATATAATGAAGAAATTGCTATCTGCTAACTATATTCATTCAATCAAAAAAAAAAAAAAAAAAAAATTTGCATAGAAAGGGAGGGTAGCAACTCCTACACGGATAGGGTAACATAAAGGAAAATAGACACCAATGCGCTCACTAGTATGAATCAAGGAGACTCGAATGTTTTACAAAATGTACTTTCCCTAAATGTTCCAAGAATGACTCCCTAATTGAGGTTTGTATAAATAGCATTAGATCAGTCACTGACCTCTCACATTGCTACTTTACATAATGTTCTATTTTTTTTAGAAAAAATTCATACCCAAACCATTAATGAAATAACACGCTCCTTAATGTATGTGGACGAATGACACTCCCGTATGAGATTTGTATTTGTAAAGATGAATTGAAACTTTTTATACAAAGAATAGAATATTTCAGTAAAGAAGTCACAATGTGAGAAGACTAGAACTTATTTGATAATATTTATAAAAATCTCAAGGAAAAAGTATCATTTCTCAAAACATTGGAATGTGTCCTCCCATAAAATCTCAAAGGATGATGATGTAACGTACCCTTCTTTTACTTATTCATCTATTTATTTTCAATCCCTCCATGACAAAGCACATACCAAACCTTTGTTCCATAATATTCCCCCCATCTCCAAAACATGCAATGATTCCTTGAAATCTTTGTTTCTTGTCTTTTCTCATGGGTTTTCAGAATAGACAAGGGAAGAAGATATCTGTGGGATTCCACATATGATAGAGGAAACATGTACATGATATATTCATGACATAATTGGAGGAAACATAGACGGAGCTGTTATTGGGGCCCTAAATTTTTTTAAAAAAATATTATCATATTAATAGATATTAATTTTAGTAATTTTGTTCAATAAAATTATACTTTGTCCCCTTAATAATGCCATCAATTCTTTTGAGAGTAATATTATAGCCACAAACGTTTTTACAACGTTTATACAAACTATTGAGGTAGCAAATTCTTATTTGTTCATACATTTGCATAACTTTTTACTTATCAATAACCAATCATCATATTAGTAGTTTGTAAAAAAATTTGTAGTTTTAGCATTTTTTTTTTCATTTAAAGGACATAAAAAATTAATATTAAATCTAAAACAAAATATACAAACCCAAAAAAATTAGCCCCACAACAAAAATTACCAATAATAAAACTAAAAAAATTAAGCCCAATCAATCTATTTTACCCGAAACAAAAATCCTTAGTAATAAAGCAGTAGACTCAAAGGCCAGAGCTGTCGCACACAACTAGCAACAAGGAAGGAAAGCTCCAAGTTCTGGCTCTATCCTTGGAAGGAAAGCTTACAAAGAAGGTTGAGTGTTAGTGTGAGTTTGTGTAGCCGCAGGCGTGCGCGTTTTGCATTTTTTTTCTTGGGTCCCACACACTATTCATAGTTTAAAAAATTATTTTGTTACAGTATTTTCAACAATAAGCTTTCAGTTTTTAATAATAAACAGTATCCAAACAGACCCTTAGTGTTAAGATGCAAATTGCTATAGTACATCCATGCACACAAATTGGTATAAAAAACACGTTGATGTGAAATGCGAAATTAGACAAAATACATCTCAATTCAAGGCTTTGTGGGACGGCACCAAGGTTCAACACAAAGAGTACATCCATGCACACATTGGTTGCATGCTGTGAATTTGTACAGGATTTGCAATTGTTTCGGCTGGATAGTGGCAGTCATCAATGTAAAACTAAGTCTAAAAAATTACAGGTAATCAAATTCTATTAAGATTTTTCTTCAGGTTGATTCAGGTTCACATGACAGATAGCTTCTTCAATCTTCCGCATTTGCCAAACAATTTTTCCGGTCATATTTTCCACACTAGACTGATCTGCATAGTGTAGCAACAGTAATGAAGGCGGAAATAATGGGATGGAAAATTTGTTTTTAGACAAGATAAGGAAACTCATTGGCCCATGTTATACACCAAAGGGGTTCATATCATTTCTCAAATAACAAATAACATGGTTATGATTTCAGATCGCTAGTCCCATGTTCATGCATAATCCCCCCTGATGTAATGGCACAATGACCCACTGCTTCAAAACATAGGCAGAAAGATGTCAAAAGGAAAAAGATAAAATACACAATGCATCTACCAAATGAAATCGAACTATCAAAGTTCACCAGTTCCACATTACTATACAGTCTGCAAGAACTTAGTCTTTTCAATACATATTTCTCTACAACAATGAGATTCAGCCGTGTGCACCCACCAAAATACCTGTCAAGAATGAATTAAGAGTGAATTGTGTAAAACAGAATATCATAGTTGTCAAAACATAAATCGTACATGAATCGTATCATGAATAGATTTTTAATTTTTCATTATCGTGTATCATATCGTATCATGTATCGTAAAATATACAAACACTTAATAAAATTTATAAAAAATTATAGATATATGTATATAAATGGTATGTTCATTATAAATTTTAAATATATTCAACTGATGACTAATTTATTCATCACTTATGTAATAATATTTAACAAGCTAACTAAATAAATCAAATTAGCATGTGTTTATAACATACACATTCAAATTGCTTAAATTCAAAAGTGATAATATATTACAAATGACTCAAAAATCATAATTTATTTTCATCATATTGCCTAATAAACCCCATCTAAGTCAATGTTGTCATCATGTTTATCATTTTGCAAACTTATTTCTTCATTAAAATTTTCTTCATCGTCATTAACATTTATTATCTCTTGTTCTTTTTATTTTAAAAATTAAAAAAAAAAAAAAAAATCTTCTTGCATTCTAGTTTCTTGGACTTACAACAATAATGACAAAAATAAAAAATAATTATATTGTCAATTAATATCTTATTCATAGTATAGAAAATAAATTTGTAAATATTAAAGTGAAGTGTGTACTGTGTAATCCAAATTTAATTTTATAGGAGAAAGAGAGGGAAAAAAAAACTTATGAATATGTGATTTTATTAGGCCAAATTAAGTAACCTAATAATTTTGTGTTGAAAATATGTCTAACAACTTGTTAGATTCAAATAAAAGTACAAATTTTACCAAAAAATCTCATTTTAAAGTATTTGTCTATGTATCATATGATAAAATACGATTCATACGATATGTACACTATATCGTACGATTCATGAGTCCTTACGATACACCGATACAATACGGAAATTTTTACAATATCGTATCGTACGATATGTATCGTGTATCGTACGATACTAATGACTATGCAGAATATAACACAAGCAGCAGAATAATTTGTAAGGAACAAAACAGTACCTGCCACAATTGCACCTACTTCTGGCCCTTCTTCCATAGCACCCCTATCTTCTTCAACATGTTCACATTTTTCTTCTTAGGAGAATCATCGTCCATATCTTCTGAATAAGGTGAATCCATAGGATTGTAATTGACGTCAAGAGAACCTGTTCTCTCCGCAAATTTCCCATTGTTTCCGCTTGAAATCATAGCAGCAGCTGCCTCAGCTGCCTTTCTCCACTGGTCAGACTGCACCTTTAACCTCCTCAACTCAGCCTCCATTTCTGAATTTGCAGCCTGTGCTGCATCCAACTGCTCAGTCACCCGTGCCGCTCTTCTGCTACTTTTGTCTACTTCCTCTGTTAAAGAACCAAGTTTCATCAAAGCCTCTCGCTCTGCAGCCCTTGCTTCTTCTGCCAAAGCAAAAGCCTCATCATTAACTTTACTTCCCTCCATGTCTCTCTTCTTAATTTCCATCTTGAGCATTTCATTTTCCTCCCCTATATTCTGCAACTGTGTCTCCTTGTCCAACACAGTTTCCTTCAAGTCTGCTAAATCAGCCTCCAACTTTTTCAACTCTATTGCAAGGTCAGATTCTTTTTCATTCGATATGTTTTTTTCACTCTTCAAGCTCAATCCCTTATTTTCCTCTGAGATACTCTGCAATTCATTTTCCTTGTCCATTAACTGAGCCCTCAACTCTTCGATATGAGCCTTGGATTTCTTTAATTCTGACTCCAAATCAACCTCTCTTTGGCATGATTCTGATTTCATTCGTTCAACTTGTTCATAAGCACTTCTAATCTGCAATGTGCTCTGAATATATTCTTCCTGGTACCTGATCTCAGCTGCATCTACAGCAGCTCGCAATTGAGCCACTTCAAATTTCACAAAACTAAGCTCAGATTTTAGCTGTTTTGTTTCCTCATTTTCTTCGGTTTCTTGAACAATTTTGTTGTCTGTAGGATCCAACAATTTTGTGCTGCTGCTGTTAACCAGATCTGCCTGAAATTTGCTCACGAGTCCCTCCAATGATTTCACTTGAGCTTTTGACTGCTCCAACTCCAACGACAAGTAATTGTGAGCCTCCGTGGCTTTGATGCCATCTGACCGGAGCATCTCTGCAGTTTCATTCGCTTCTTCCAATTGCCTTTGAGTTTTACTTATAACTTCTAGGGCCTGAGCTTCAGATTCTTTGCAATCATTCAGCTCGGTTTTCAACTTTTCAACCAGGGACAGGGTTTCAGAAAGTTCAATTCTCAAGCCCTCAATATCAGCATGTGCTGACTCTGCCTTCTTAGCTTGGGTAGCTTCTGATTCAGCCACCATTTCCAGCTGAGCTTTGAGCTTCTGAATTTCATTCATGGCAGAAGCTAGGGCAGCTGAATCCATTGAGTATTGCCTCTGGACAGCCTCAAGTTCTGATTGCCATGCTCGATCACGATCTTGGGAGATTTTACGAAGCTCTAGAAGCCGAGCCTCTTCAGAAGCAGAAATCTCCTCCAGCTGCTGTTGGGATTCCTCAAGCTGTTCTGACAAGTCTAAGAGCTGCTTCTTGGCCTCTTCAGCCTCCTGTTGTGCTCTTCTCTTCAATGACTCAGATGAGTTCAGTTGTTCCTTTGCCTTTTTCAGATCCTCTTGGAGTTGAGCAAGCAGTGACTCCAATTCAGACACTCTGCTTGGACGCTTCTTCTGGAGCTCACAAAAACAAAGGGAGAGGATAGATATCAAGAAAAGACTTCAAAATAACTAAAACATTCAGAATTTGGTACGCAAAGAAATGTTAAAAGAGAGAAAAAAGGGGGGGGGGGGGGGGGGGAGGTGAAGAGGGGGGATAAAAGAACTCATATGATGCTTTTGTTATGGTTGCATATGATAAGTAGCATTCATGAAATTGCTAATGGCAGTATGGGTGTCTTTAGGCGAACTTTATTTAAAATAGCTGACTTCAGTTATGAGTTATCATTAAATACCTCAGACATTAGACTTCGTGGTGACTTGCGTTCAACGGTTTTAGGGCTTTTGTCTTTTGGCGTCTTACTGGCTGGATGCGGAGAGGAAACTGAATCAGATTCTGACCCTGGCGTCTTGAGTTGCCGGGCAGTCCGAGGTGTTGCCGGAGATTTTCTTTGTGGCACTTCCAAAGACCCAGCCCTGCCCTCCAATTCAGTAGAGTGACAATCAGAATGGCAAAAAATGTATAAAGATGAACAAAAAATTGCACTTAAAGAATCTGATGCAAAGCAATACTAAAAAGTATATATCTGGTATCTTATAGTTTCAGCAATTGTAATTTAGCAGCCATTAATGTATTGGTAGGCATTAATATTTGTTCTGAATTGAATGCATAGGTGCACCATATTTTCAGGTTTTGCATTTGACAATTTATGAAATATAGCAAGTGGTCCACCTCTTGGATAGACTACCAACCATATCTAGAATCAGCTATCTGCTAATCTTACCCACCACAATGACATTGACACACTAAGAAACATTCGGCATTTTTGAGAGAATATTTTTCAGATACAGATAAAGCGCTCAGATTGACTGCTTGAAATGGGATTATGATGTTTAACAAAATGGAGAAGTCAGTTCTTTCAATTTGGCAGACAAAGATGCATATCATTTGATGCAAGTTGGCCAACAAAATTCTAATATGTATTTATACTTCGATGCATGTTTCATATTAAATGCGGTTTGGACAAGTTTCCAAAATATATTACTTGAAAGTTAGTCTTACAGTAAATCATAGTTTAATTTTTTCAGATACTTTCCAGAATCCGGTTATACCACCCAAATGGAATAATAAAAATCCACTTTACATGACCAATACTTGAATCATAAAGCAAAAGATACCAATCTGGTTAGATGAATCCACAGATTTAATTTTAAGCTTTTTTTCACACTTAGATCTTTCACCTTATGTATATCTCCATTATTTTTCCAAATTTTTAAAAAAAGGCAGCCCAAAAATGTGAGTGAACTTAAAAAATAATGACAAAGAAAATACTGCCCCCAAGTATGTAACCACTTGGTGGGCTTTAATCTAATAGGACCTCAATTCTATTCCTGACAAAGAGGAACATAACTGCATAGGGTGGGGATTGCACCTTTGAAATTTAAAAGATACTACAAAAGAAAGCAATAAAGTTATTCACAACACTGCATAAAACAAAAATGACAATCTCACCTTGCTTTTGGCGTCTGCATATCTTTTTTTTTTTATCTCCTTGAGTAAAAGTAGTATTAAAGCAAAAGGTGAATGACCTTTCCTTCAAAGCCCCCTGACCCACAACACCTTCCTTAGTTCAAAGAAATTTTTGGCTGAGAAAGAAACATGAAATGGAATATATACATGTACCCAAAAAAAAGCAATTGTTCATAAAAAGACAGCTACCTTATATCAGTATTGAGCACAAAGCCTAACAAACAAACGACACACAATCGCTTCGAAGAAACTCCACAGAAACAACCAGCACTACCACCAACCAAAGCCACAACACAAAAACAAAAATGAAAAATGAAAAATTTGAAACATAAAGATCCCATTAAATATCATTATGCAAACAATCTTTCACACATTTATATAATCATCGTTCCAACTTTTCCTTTCATTTCACTCCAGTACTTAAATATTCTTTGCATTGTGGACCAAACATATCATTGAAAGCAAGTAGGGGCCGGCAAGATGTAAATTACAATAATAACCCATGAAGATCACGATGTCTTAATTGTAATTTACATTTGTGCTCTTTATGAAATCAAATCATACTGTTTTTCAACAATATTTGTGTGCGCATGTATATTCAACCCATTATAGCACAAAAAGACAATAATGAAAATAATGAGCCAGAACAGGAAAAAAAATAAAAGCTTGAAAATATAAGAACAAAATAATTGGAGCTCTACAACTTTCGTTAATTCACAAAACCAGCCATTTATGTTTCTCAAATTTTGCACTTTTTCTTTAAACAAATTTAAAAAAAAAAAAAAAAAGGTGAAAATAATCACAAGAAGCTTGAAAATAAGAAAGACTTTCTGGGCTTTTCTAACTTGTTCAAAAAATTTTATTGTTTATTTTTGTGTATGAAGCGCTTAGATCTAATCACAATCTGGGTCTAAAAATCACTGATCTGAAGCACATAATGACGTGAACACCAAGAACAGAGGAAGCAGAAACAGAGGCATGAGCTTAGCAAACAAACCAAAAATCACTCTTTTGAAATACCAAAAGTACAGAAAACTAAAACTTTCAAACTTTCTTTGAAAACCCATCAAAAACCAAAGCTCATAACATTCAAGACTTTCATCCCAACCACAAACATACATTATCATCCAAAGCAGAAGTTCCACACACAAAAAAAGAAACAGTTTTTTTCTCCAAAATCACTCAGAAGGTTAAAGAAAAAAAAAAAAAAAAAAAAAAAACTCAGCTTCTAAACAAAAAACCTCAAACACAAAAACTACTAACTTCGAAAATGAGAAGCAAAAACTAAACAAGTTTTTATTTTTTCTTAATAAGGGACATTGTTGAACAACAAAACAGAGAAGAGAAATGTCGTTTGGTCTTACCAGAAGGTCTTTGAGTTTCTGAACTGTGAACCCTGAGAAAGAGGCAACTGAGCTATGTTTTTTTTTTTTTTTTTTTGGTTTAGTGGGGTAAACAGTAAAACAAGGAGTGAGACTGTGAGAGTGAGTTTTAAAAAGCCCTAATAAAAAGGAAGGAAGAGAAGAGGTTTGTTTTGTTTTGATTTGGGTTCGTTTGTGTCGTTTACTTGTATTGTATTGTATGGCTTGGTGTGGGATTGGTATATAGGACTATAGGGTGGTAAAGCTTTGTGTTTCAGCTCAGCTGTTTGTGTTTGTGAAGAGAGAAAGAGGGTAGCTCTGTTCCCGAGTCTCTTTCGCTATCTACCTTTTTGTGTATTTGTCAGCGTTGCTGCCACAGGCAACTACTAAAGCAAGCCAAAGCTATTGTGCATTTCTATATACAGAGCATCGGTTTATTTTCTTACTAACTCTACGCTCTTTCTCTGACTTGGGTTTTCAAAAAAAAAAAACTCTACGCTCTTTGTACACACGCGTTTTCACTCTCCTCTCCTCAGACCTCAGTCAATCACATGGCTGAGAGATGCTGGGTAGGGCACCCTGAATTTATGATCTACATTTACTGCGTTGGGAAAGGGCAAAACCCATTTTAGTTTGGGCATCCAATGTACTGTTTCCCTATGTTCCAGCTTATTATTTTCATTTTCTTATTATTTTGTTGTTCTTGTTCATGTTTAACAATAATTGAATTAAAAATCTCTAGTTTTAACTGTGGGAGCATTAGCATCGGTAGGAGCAAATTGCTAAAATATTAAATTTACCAATAAATATAGCAAAAGTGGACTGCACTAGTGGAGGAAAAGTCAATATTTTTTGATATTGAGACCTAGTGTACAGCTATCTTTGCAAGTCTACAATAGCTCAGATGTGAAAAAAATAATATTTTATTAGATTATTTATATTATTTTATCGTGTTAAATATTAAAATAAAACCATTGATATTAGGTATTTTGTAAAGTGAAATGTTAAAGTAGATAAAATAATTTTTTATGGTGTGAAATAGCTAAATTTTTGTTGTGCTGTTTTTGTCGTGATGATGCTTAATGTTGATGCTTAAGTGAAATAGTAGTCAGGTTGTTCAATGTCATTTCCTTGCTTTGGTAGAGGAATGTACCAGCCTATGACTTCTTCAAGAAGAGCAGATGCCAACTCAAGCTTTTTTAAGTTGAATTGTAATGCAGCGGTTGGAACTAAATTCTCAAGTACAGTATCGGTAGACAGAAATTGGAGAGGGAAGTTAGTACTTTTTTTTTTTTTTTTTTTTTGTTATGATGCTTGTAACTTGTTATGATGCTTTGCATGTGGCCATAAAAAGTAATTATAAATATGTATAAATTTCATCTTAGCTACTTGGGATGGTATTTCTTGGAGGCTTTAAATCATTTTGTAGAGATTGTCCAAGTGGCATGTTCTTCCCTGGTTTCAGTTTCTTTTAGTTGGGTTTATTGTGAGGCTATGCTCATGAATTAACTACATAGTCTAGGAATCAAGGTTGATTTGGTTCTTTTCGTCCATGTTGTTGCCCTCCCAATGTGTATAGTTATGTAGAAAGAGAGACCGTCTCTATTGTTTCCTTGTAATTTGCTTTTTGTTGAATAAAATGTTCAATTCATAAAAAAATAAAATAAAAGTGTAAGATGAAGGGACTTGTGGTGCTCAAACCTGGGAATGATACTTTCTGGGACAAAGGATTTGGGCTCCCAATTTATTTGTTCGTGAGTTTCCTCGCACTCCTACTGGTTGTTGCCTCAAACGTTGCCTTAACAACCCAACCCCCTTTATCTTTGTGGTTCTCAGCCCAATTCTCGCCTACCCTCTGGTTTTTCTTCTTTTTCTCTCAACTTACCCTCCCCTTTCTTCCTTGTCTCTCTTCTCCCTCTTTTTTCTTTCGACCCCTATTCTATTTATCTTCACTTCTCTTATATAATCTCTCCTTAGTAGAGGTTCAAATTATTACTTTTTCATCAGTTCCCATGCGATCCCAGTTTTGCCTAGAATCCCAAGGAAAAGTCATTCCTTCTAAGGATTCTCTTGAAACTTGTTCTAGATGCCAAATAGTGTTCAATAGCTCCCTAAAGGTACCAACAGTACTCTAGGACCGACTTGAATTTAACCGTTTCCTCGTTAGTCTCCCACTGGCTTGTTAGTCGGTATTAGGCCTAGCCCGGCCCGAACACGGTGGGATTCTCTGAATGACAATCTCTAGATCCTTGCATACCCGTCGTTGGGTTGGGCCAACTTTGGTTTCCTGAGGTAGCCTTTGCTATCTAGACTAGCCTTGGTTAGATAGGCCATTCCTAGTCAGCCTGGCCCAAGCCCCATCAAGATCTAGGAAAAAAAATGTGTAAGATGAAATGTGAAGTAATCAGGGGAGAAAAAAAAAAGGATAAAAGGTGAAGTTGTATTTCAATACTTAATAATTATATAATAGTCAAAAGTCTTGTAAGTCAATTGATTTGTCTTGAAGTTTCTAATTAAGATGTGGAAGGTTTAAATCCCCTCTCCACCAACAACCACATCATTAAAAAAAAAAAGGATTAAATATGTAATAATATAATTTATCAATAAAAAATGGAGGTTTATGAGGCATTTTTATCATTTTGGATGTTTTATTAGATTTTTTATTGGAGAAAGAGAATGGAGGGTTATGTTCTCTCAACTAACTTCTGAAGGTTTAAAATGTTTTATGCTCCTTGAGGGCATAAAACATTTTCAACTCAAAGAGGGTGCTCTTCATAGTAAAAAAAAAATTATTACAATTTGACCAAAATTTTCAATTGATTCAAATTACCAAAATGAAAAAAAAAAAATGAAAAAAAAAGGGAGTTTTACGCTGAAACTAACGGGGCCTTAATCATAAATCCTTATCTTGTTTGGATTCATGTGGAAGAAAAGCATGTAGTGAATCTTTCTTTTCTGAGATGTAAAATCGAATTTTGTCTCATATTGTTGGTTCTATTAGAAGATCCAACGTTTTACGAAAAACATTATTTAATCTACTGTTTTTAAGTTAGAAGGTTGAGGTTTTCCAAACTATTCTCTCTATTGTAAACTTAAATATATGGCTGGGAAAATTATTAACATTGTGTCCATTGAGTTTTCAAAAGGCCATATTTTAGGACCTCTGGGCGTGGTGCATTGGTAAGAGTTTTGGACTTGATCATACCTGTGAGTTCAGGAATTGCTAGATTCAAGTCATGCACTTCGCAAAAATGATGTGCCACGATGTAGGTAGTCCTAACGTGCCCAGGGGTGCCACAAGCCATTAATAACAAGTTTAAGTGGCCGAGGTCAATAATCATACATGTGAAGCCCTTTATTGTTTATAAAATAATAATAATAATAATAATAAAAGGCCATATTTTGGGAATGACAATTTCACCCTAACCCATTTCGCCTTGTCCTGATATGCTCACCTCAAAGAAGTAATGAGGCAAGGACAAGGTAAAATCCTTGCCCCAACCATTCAGGAGGGTTGGGAAGAATTTTCATTGCCATGCTCTATTTATATTTACTATAATGCCATTATTTTTTATGATTACAACATTTTCATTATAACCATTAGGAATTTCTTTTTTAAGGAAAAAAAATGGAGCTCGTAAGTGTGATTATTCCCCCCACCCCACTTAAACTTGATTTATGCATGGCATGAGACTGCTCACACAATAATGGGGCTAACCATTACTCAAATCCACAACTCCAAACATGCATGTGTGATGAATCATAAGGGATGGGGTGGAGATAGAATGGGGTAATGCCACTACAAGGTAAGGGCGGAGCACTCATGATCTAACTTCATCTTGCCCAATTGTCATTTGTACTTAACATGGAACCGAGTACCAACAATATGTTGATATCAAGTTGTTCAAATGTTAAAGATCAATGTGCGTCAAACCAATTTAAGGAGTGCATTATGTCCAAAGTTATAAGACTTGATCGAAACTTGATCAATTGAGATGCAGGATTCAACAATTGCTCGATTAACATTCAATCACTCGAGATATGGATTTCGATAGTTACTCAATCGAATGTGAGAATTGTAGACATAATGACATGTTTTAATTTTGAAGTCGATGGATTTGTTTCTAAACCCTACTTAAGTATACACATAAAAGGATCTGTATTCTCGACTTCTATGCGGCAGTGGGAGAGGCATAGACTGATAGAAAATCAAAGAGAGCATTGTAGGATCTCATAGTATGGATTATAGATATTCTTTAGGTGTATATCCATACTTGTGATCAAAGATCTTGAAACAACATTCTAATGAAGCTCATTGCGATATCAAATCTTTGAGGAGATGCCAATTCAACAGAACTTGGACAAGTCACTTATGATGGGATCCATGTACAAGAAGTTTGAAAATTCTAAAGCAACTATGGGTCACAACAGTAAGTTCATTTACTGGGATTGTAAAGTTTAGATAATAAAGGTTTTATTCTTGATTGTATACACAATTACTCATTCTTTCCAAAGTACATTACCTTATTTAACGCGTGTCACCTAGTTTTCCCTTTCGAAACGTTTTATATCGATTTTCCAATTTGTCACCATATTGTTTTTTATTTGTTTATTGATTTTACTGTGTACTTTATGGATTTGATGACTTAGTTTCATTGGTTATATCACTAAATTTGGGTTCATGTAATTGGTTTAAGGATCATGCTAACAAATGTCTTATATCACTAAATTTGGGTTCACGTAATTGGTTTAAGGGTCATGCTAACAAATGTCTTCAGGGCATTGGTTAACAATTCAATTAAAGAAAGTTTTTATGAGAAAAGAAAAGAAAAATTAATGTTTAGACAGTTTTTTCATTTTCCATAAAAGTGATATCAAAATTTTCCTAAAATTGATTATTAACCAATGCCCTAAGGGTACTCGTTAGCATTTTCCTTGGTTTAATAGGTAATAAGTTATTCATAGATCCTCTGCATAATAAATATTGGGGGTCAAAATCGGTGTTCTTAAATAAGATTAAAGATATTGGAGAGCTAAAGCCAAGTTAGGTACAATGATGCAGAGAGTGCATTCAGGATCTATTGGTGGAAGTTGGTGTTACAGCGTTAATTAGCATATGGAAACTCTTGCCTATAACGTTGCTCAATATGATGTTTTCCTGGTTTAAAAGAAAAAGAAAAAGAAGCAGATGTTTTCCTTGTTATACTTACTGGGTCATGTTAACGAGTGGCTTTAAGGCAATTGTTAATAAACTAAATTAAAAAAGCTTTAATACCACTTTTATGAGAAATATAAAAAGCTATCATAATTATTAATTGCTTTATTATTTTCCAATAAAATCTTTCTAAATCAATGCCCTAAAGGCATTGATTAAATACCGAAACACAATTAAACCCAAAAATCATAACTTAAGGTTTCCTTGTTCAAATTTGGCACAATTAATGGATGAATCACAAGCATCTTTTGGGTTTAGCCACACATTAGCTGTTAAGGCACAAGTTTA
Source organism: Quercus ilex subsp. ballota (assembly GCA_032727855.1). Lineage (NCBI taxonomy): Eukaryota > Viridiplantae > Streptophyta > Magnoliopsida > Fagales > Fagaceae > Quercus > Quercus ilex. The sequence continues at coordinate 49,539,117 of CM064914.1, read as the reverse complement.
CGTGCACAAAGGGGCATTCTTAATGGTTTTCCTTCTGGTTTCTTTAGGATTTTTGACTAATTTCAAGACTCTTAAATAGGATCACAAATTTGTAGATCCCAATTTTGTAGGACCCCAAGTTTTATTTGGAAAATCTCTCCATTTGACTCATGACTAATGACTAATGGTAGCCAATGCAAGTAGTATATAGTCCTAGTGGGACATGGAGATATAAGTATGATCATCTTCCAAGTCGATTGGGCATGTGCTAAGCCCTCCTATTTGGGGCATTGTCCCACTAACAAATCATGCCTGATAGCGATGAGCTGAGTCATTGTTTGATAGGGTCACCGAAATTGCACAAATGGGACCATTTGAAAATAACACATTGTCTAAATGTTGCTCCCATACCAATAGTGATAGAAACCAATCCATTAAATTGAGGACTTTAAAGCCACACATTCCCACTAGAGCAGGGAAAAAAAGTTGTTATACTTGTATTAATGATCTTTTGAAAATGATGACTAGGGAGTTGGGGGGTTTAAGAATGGAAAATGAAAATTATTATTGTTGGGACCCAATTGTTGAGAAGTACCTTTGCCTAATAATGAAACCAATTTTACTACCTTTAGAGGATAATATACAAAAAACCAAATCAATAAAAGCGTATGAGAAAGAAAGCACTATGTTTTCATAGACATATATGTTTCAAGGCCTTTGCTTTGTTTACAATGTAAGCAAAGAGCAAGCAATTATTTTATACCTTGTGATTTTGATCATTTCCCTTGTACAACAAACCAACTATAGAACAACTATACAAAGCTAAGATGAGGAGCCTCTTTTAAGTTGGACAAAAGTCACTCGTAAGAAAATTTTAACGAAGAAAAATGGATTTTTAAGTTTCGACTTTCAACACTGTTTGGCCCACAGATTTTAAGTATAGGGTACGTAGCCAATGAGACGTAGGAGTGCAATAATTTTCATCACTGGATGACCTTATTCTCAAATGGCCAATAAGCTTCAATATGCTTCATCATATAATATGATTACGTCCATTCTTTGATCTCCTTATGGGAATTGTTCGTTGTTTAAACAACTCAGACACCCATATAATATTATAGTATATTGTATTTTCTTCTTAATGTCACATTCACTAGAATATCCTGAAGATTCTATATATAAAAAAAGATTATCCTTTCATTTTTATTTATTTATTTTAGGTTGCTTGGAGGTGGAGCTAGTGATTTAAATATAAAGAATAAAGTACGACATAAAAAACTGCACGGATATATTTCCATAATATATTGCAGAAGAAACTTCCTTAAAGGTTGGAAATCATAATCATCTAGATCAACTGATTAATTATCAAGTAAACTTTTTACAGGTAAAACAAATTAATTAATAGTTAAGCTTTTGCATCATTAACAGGAAGCAAAAGCTTCAGCTTTTTTTTTTCTTTCCCTAAAAAGAATATTTAGGTTCTCAAATCGAATGGGAATTCTAAGTTATCCCAAGATATATCTTAGGATATTTCATAATCATGAACAAAATATTTCCCTTTTCTTGCACTAGTTGATGCCCCTTTGCCTTTGTATAATTAATTTTTTCTCATACACACTTCTACTTATAAAAAAAATGTACATAATATATAGTGGATGATTATCACTTATATACATTAAGGGTTGTGTTAACTGGCACTGTGAGGTGCCCATTAATAACTTTTTTGCAACTTTTTGTCTTTTTTTGCAGCTTTTTGTCATTTTTGACAATTTTTAGCAGTATTTTTTTAATTTTTTAATTTTTATATCCTTTTTAACAACCCTTTTAATAACTTTTTATCATTTTTATTAAATGGAACCCATATAGGGAAATCTTAACAAGCAGCGCACGGTGCTTGTTAACATTTCCCATATACTAATTATGAAACATATATATGCAAGGAAAAAATAAAATGAATAGTGGAACTAAAAAGAGGTGCTAGAGAACATTGTTAATTAACAACTAACAGCATTAGATCACAGAAGGGAATCATTTCCATTATTTTATCAAATTGAAGAAAGATACCAATCCATATATACACAACCAATATATATAGGACTTAATTTGGTGTTTTTTGTTGTTGTTTTGTTTGTTTGTTTTTGTTTGCTTGTTTGTTGTTGTTTTTCATTGGGTCAAACCTCTCGCTAAACGCATAAACTGCATGCAATTACAAAATAAGGAAGCATCTCAATGTAATAAATTGAGAAATCAAGAAGTATTCATTGTAAAATACTGTAATAAACAAAAGATGGCCAACGACTAAGAGCAAGGTGCCGTTTAACGAAAGAAACGACTTCTTGTTTACAAGAACAATAAGGACATCTAAAAATAAATTTGAAATTTGATTTAACAAAAAAGAACGACCTCTAAAGCTCTGCCGTTTAATTGAAGAAAAAAAAAAAAAACGACCAGTAAATGGATGTCTTTTGGATGAAGAAAATGAGTTCTTTGTACGAAAACAACAATCACAGCTATAATGTTACGTTATAATTTCATAATTTGGGTTTTTAATTGACAAAATAAAAAATTAGCTTGTAATTTTATGCATTTACATGAATATAATTAAAATATATACATTAAAATGCATAGTATAATTCTTATCTATATAATTTAAATATTATTGATAGTAATTCTTATACTTTTTTAATTCTTTAAAAAATCTTATAAGAATATTATTAGGTAGAAAATATAAATTGTCCATATTTTAAAAAAAAAATTTATGTTCATTTATTCTAAACTTTTTAGTTTTTGTATGGTACTTTACTTTCAAAAAATCAAGTATTGAGTAAATTTTTTTTTTTTTACTTTTTTTTTTTTTTGTAAATTTTATATTATTAAGTGGATTATAAATATTTGAGATAATAATTAGTATTTAAATTGTGGACTGTGAAATGATCTATCCTTTTTTTTTCTTTTTCTTTTTGTATGGCGCTTTACTTTTAAGAAATCAAGTACTGGGTAGTTTTTTTTGTTCACTTTTTTTTTTCTTTTGTAAATTTTATATTATTAAGTAGATTATAAATATTTAAAATAGTAATTAGTATTTAGAGTGTGGACTATGGAGTGATTTATATATATATATTTTTTTTCTTTTTGTACAGTACTTTACTTTCAAAAAATCAAATACTGGGTAAATTTTTTTCTTATTCATTTCTAACAACTATATTTTTCAAATTCTCAACCACTATATTTTTTAAATCTCCCAAGGTTATCATTTTTGGCAAAATTTTAATGTGAAATTTATCAAATCTATATAATTTGGAATGAAAACATCATGAAATTATTCATTATTTTTCCCTACAAAATTCATTAATTTTTTTGCCTAGTTTTATTTTTTAGGTTATGATTATTATTCATTAACTTATCATTATCCCTTTCTAATTTTTCTTTTAAAAAACCTATCAAATTTTAATTTAAGGGATTATTATTATTTTGATTGTTAAGTTTGGATTAAACAAAACTAATTTTGTTTAAAAAAAAAATGATAATGATGAGTTTGATTTTAAATTGGCCTTGTTAGAGAGATAGAATTTCACTCATAATTAAGTTTAGACTAAACAAAAATAATTTTATTTAAATATTGTGCTGATGTGAAAAATTGTGAGAGTTTCAGATAGGGGTGTTTGCGGTGCGATGCGGTGCGGTTTTGGGCCATTTTTAGCAACGCACTTTGCAGTGCGGTTTAACTAAAACCATAACTACACCGCACCTTATTTTTGCGGTTACATGTGTGATGCAGTGCGGTGTGGTGTGGTTTAGAGTTTAGCTAAAACCATAACCGCACCGCACCTCATTTTTGCGGTCACATGTGTGGTGCTATGTATAAGATATAGTTTGAAGTTGGTATATTTTTCAAATTTTGGGCTTTTCCTACCTAGCCCAAAACTAATTTTTCCCCTTTTTTTGGGGCAAGTTTTAAATTATTGAGATAGTTTTTTTTTTTTTTTTGGTTGGCTTTTCTAGTCAACACTTGTTAGGGTTATCAAACTTTTTTTTTTTTTTTTGAAAGTTAGGATTATTATACTATTAATAATATATTTAATATTAAAAATAAATAAATATATTAATATATAGAGAGGCTGCGGTGCGGTTTTCTTATTATAAAACCGCGAACCGCATTGCACCATGCGGTGCGGTACAGTGTTACTTGCGATGCAGTGCGGTTATGCTATTTTGCAGGCGATTTTGCTGCGGTTTTTGCGGTTTGTGCGATTTATGCGGTTTGATAAACACCCCTAGTTTCAAAGGTTTCGGTTATATATATAGACTATATATGTATAAAATATAAATTCTATACTTTTTATGTAATTTTTATCTCTTATTTTTCAAATGAATAAGTTGTATATTCAAACTAGGTATTTGTATCTTATAAATAGTATTAGTAGTGTGTATGGATTAGGTTAAGTCAAATTTGAGATATTTTTCAACTCAACCTAATCTCATTGGTTTAAGAAATCCTAACCTAACTCATACTCATAGTAACTCTTTTTCTGAAAAAAAAGAAAAAAAGCTTCATAGTAACTCTACAAACTAACCTGTAGGTTTGAATTGGGTTATATTGGGTCATCGGGTTCGGCCAATTTTGTACCTAATTAAAAATTGACTTTCATTCATTATTTAGACCTATAATTCAATTAATAATTAATTACAATTTACACAATTAAGTCCAGTTAACCAATACAGATCAAAGTAACAAATTTAAACTAAGACTTAAAAAATTAACTAATAATTTTGTTATTGATAAACTACAAAAAAAAAAAAAAAAACATAATATATTTTTAATCCACAACCTCACCTTCCAACCTATTCTATTATAAAAATGAACTGTAGTTTGCTATATAACGAATTTAAAATCCATATAAATTTAACTATTGATATAATATGAATTGGGTTGAATTAAGAGCATCCACACTAGATGTACTAAATGTGCCAAATGCCAAATATTTGACACATTTGGCACACCAAACACCAAAAAATTTCCTTGATCAAATGTTCCAAATCTTATAATTTTTGCCACATATGAACAATACCGTTGCATTTTGCAATGGTATGGATGAGAATGCTAAAAAAAAAAAGTATTTTATTCATTCTCTCATCCTTTTTGACTTTCTCTCTTCTCTCTCATCCTTTTTGAGTGCTAATATACTATTTTAATATGTAGTAAATATTATTTTAATGTATAAAATTGAAAGATAGAACATCTGATAAATGAGATATTGTAAAATGATGTGGTAAAATAATAAAGTAGGCTTTTGGTGTGTCAAAATGACATTTTTTTTGCAACATCTGCTGTGAATACTCTACTTGAAGCCCGACCCAAACTTAAAAAAAGAAAAAGAAAAGAAGCCCAATGAAAAATTCCAAGGCGTCTCATTATTAGAGCATTCACAGCAGTGGAGGTATATTACTATATTGCTAAAATTTAGCTCCACAATCACAAAATTCTTGCCGCAGCAGTGGAGCTAAAACTAAAAATTTTAGCTCCACAGCTACAGTACACATCTATATTTAGATGTGTACTGTAGCTCACATCTAAAAAAAAAAAAAAATTTTTATTAGACTTCTCTCTCCTCTCTTATTAAATATTCATTTTCTATTTTCTTTCTCTCTCTCCGGCTTCTGTTCTTTCTTTTCTCTTCCTCAATTTCTTTTTTCTCTATAGCTCGCCGTCCACTCATCTCCCTCATCCCTCAGCTCCCTCATCGCCGGCCAGCTCCCTCATCGCCGATTTGTTCCACCGGCCCACCCCAAGCCCCATCGCCGATCTCCCCAAGCCCCATCGCCGAGCCGACCTGGTTCCCAAGTACCCAGATGGGTTACCGTTGTTTTCTCCGTTGGCAAGAACGCGTTGGAATCGGCGTGGGTTGTGGTGGTGGATGGTGGATGGTTGTGCTGTGCTGTGCTGTGCTGGTGATCGGAGTGTTTGCTCGTGGTGGGTTTTTTTTTTTTTTTTTTTTTTTTTTTTTTTTTTTTTTTTTTTTTTTTTTTTTTTTTCTGCTGTGGACTGGTGGTGGTGGTGGTGGTGGATGATTGTGCTGTGCTGTGTTGGTGATCGGAGTCCTTGCTCGTGGTGGGTTTCTTTGTTTTTTTTTTCCTTCTGCTGCGGACTGCTGGTGGTGGTGGGTTTTTTTTTTTTTTTTTTTTTTTTGCTGTGGACTGGTGGTGGTGGATGATTCTGCTGTGCTGTGTTGGTGATCGGAGTGCTCGCTCGTGGTGGGGTTTTTTTTTTTTTTTTTTTTTCCCTGCTGTGGACTGGTGGTGGTGGTGGTGGTGGTGGTGGTGGGGGTGGTAGTGATGGTGGTTGTGACTGTGGCCGTGGCCGTGGCTGATGGTAGAGTGGGGGTTGTGGGTGGTGCTGTTTATTTTTTTTGAGAGTGTGATATATTATTTTATTAGGGTAGTTATATTATTTTATTGTATTAGAAGCTAAAATAGATCCACTGCTGCAGCACGTATGTAGGTATAATAGATAAAGTGATTTTTGGTGTAGCTAAATAGCTAAAATTTTGCCCCCACTGCTGTAAATGCTCTTAGGTAGATTAAGTCGGATTCATTGGGGTTGGTGGGTTGAAATGCATGCATCACCCTCCATGGTACAAATAATAAGGTATAAGGATGATATTGAAATCCATCAATGTTGATAATACACTTGAACAATATATAGAATTTTTGTAGCTAAACTTTTTTTTTTTTTTTTTTTAAATTTCCTTCTCTCTTTTTGCTCCTAGTTAAAGGCTCCCGGTGGCAATAAAAGTTAAAAAGAATAAAAATAAAAATAAAAATATATATTGATGTCAATCTCTACCGTCTATAAATAAAATTAAATAGTTTTGGATTTAATTATAAATAATCCCACCAATGTGATCCAATATAAATGAAAAATGGAAGAGACATTATACTATGCCATGCCACAAAAGTAACAAAAGAATTTAAAAAACAAAAAACAAAGGGTTAAAAACTCCAATGGCAAGAAAGAAAGAAGAAAGACCATCGCATGAACAGATTAAGATGTAGGCTGATCTGATTCAAAAGGGACATGATCATCGAACTATCACGTAAACTGCATATATAATTCCTGGGATGTAACCCAACAGCGTGAGCACTAAATCGATCCAAAACTCCACCTGCATTTTTAAACTCAATATCATAGTTTTAAAAACCGAACTGGTCACATACAAAGCACAATTTTGCAAGCGATAAAGAATTACATACCCCACAGCCATAGCGAAGAAAAACACCCACTGGCGGAAGAAGAATGGCCAGCAAGACTTCTATGAAGGTCTGTGAGCCCATGTTTTTTGTCTGCTTAATTAACTTCCCGGCAAAAGAGAGAAAAAAATATATGCTAGTGTTAATTTGTGGTAGAGGGGTGTTTTAATATTCTTGCGTGAGATGAGAAAATGAAGCGATTAGTTACACAGCAAATTGCTTGGTCTTAAGCGGCCAACAAGGCCACGTAGTAGAGAGAGAAATACACGTGACATGCATCAATTATACGTATCCTATAATTATGCAGTCTTCCACTTTTGCATTTTGCGAAAATTGTGCAGAAAGTTTTGCTACCATATTGGCTTCTAATAATTGTCTTTTATCCTTACATCAAAACACTAATTGATTTTTTGGTATAGGCAAAGAATGAATATTTCTTATTTGATTATAAGAAACTTTACAAATTGAGCTAACTAAAATACACGTGTAGAAAGTTTTAACATCATTTTGAATTAGTTTTTTTTCTAAAATATTTATTGTATATTAATTAAAAGAGGTCCCTTCCCATGAGAAAAAAGAAAAAAAAAAGAAAAAAAAGGGATCCTTAGTCTAACCTTTAAATAACCTATGATCTCTATCAAATGGTTATATGAAGTGTAAGCCATAGATTATAACAACTCCTTCATATGGTATTTGCGCTAAGATTTTCTCTTTAAAAAAGCACTTGAACAACGATATATTTATTTTCTTCCTCCTTACCAAAAAGAACACGGTTTAATATTTTTTTAAGTGATAATAATAATAATAATAATTTGTACAATAAGTTACCCCACCCCCCTAAAAAAAAAAAAAAAAAAAAAAAAAACAGAGTCCATCTCTAGCCCAGATAAAGCCCATTTGACTAAAATCAAATTTATGCCTACATTAATTAAATCCCAACATTTACTCTACAAGATTTGGCAGTTGGCACCTAGACAAATATGTAAATTTGCCCATAATTTAAGCTCTTTCAAATATGTAAATTTCCAAATTTAGATGGACTGCATTAAAGATTAGGTAAATATGGGACCAAAACCTTGGAAACTTGATTTTTTTAATGGAGTTCTGTAAGAAAAATCACTCTCACAAAACCACCCATGGGAGAAAGATGCCTAATAGCAGCTTCTTTGGCAGCTCTAGTATGCCATCCCAGCGCAACCATAAGGTGTTTCAAGCCTAAGCCATGCACAACCTCCCCACAGAAAGAAAAACCAAAGCCAAATGTTTCCCATCCACGCTTTGAGAAAGTGCATTCAAAATCAAAGAAAAAACTAGACCCCCATGAAAATTCAGATTCTTCATCATTTTCAACTCAGTCCAACACAAACACACCATCACCTCCAGCCTCTCCTCTTTCTCGTTCCACATCAAGAGCTGGCAGACTTGTCAAAGGAGTCACACAACTCATAGAAGGAGATTCCTCAATAGGTATTGTGGAAACCATATTCCGATCGGGATGGCCTAAGGAGATAGGCCTCACAGTCCAGAAGGTGTTGAAGGTTAATCACAGTGAAAGTGTTCTGAACAAGTTTGAAGAGTTTAGAAACAAAGTGAAACTCAATGCTGCAAATTCATGTGATAGTCAGCTAATGGAGAGACTGATTGTTGATGGGAATGAACTCCTAAGGTTCCAAGGTGCCCTTATAACTTGTTCTCTAGGAACTAATGGAGATTCAAGCATTTGTGACAAGAAATGTTGTGGGGTATGCAGAATGATCCGTTTCAGCTATACGGTTGAAGATGCACCAGAATTAGTCCATGAGAACAGTTGGAAGGCACATGAGAAGGTGACAAATGATTATGTTGCCAAAAGGATATGTGCAAGGAGGGCTATCATTTTATGCAGAGTAATTGCAGGGCGTGTTGGTGGTTACCATAGACATGAGCTCATGGATATTGGGGAAGATGGTCGGTTTGATTCTGTGGTGGCATCAAATGGAGATGACTCAAATGGCTCGGAGAAGCTTATGGTTTTGAATCCAAGGGCTGTGCTTCCATGCTTTGTGGTCATATATGAAGTCAATTGTCTTCCATGATTGTTTAACAGTTGACTAATGACTTTTTTTTTCTTTTGTTGGGAAAGGGAAGTCGTAGGAAATCTTGTTTTCTTTGCAGCAAAATGTCATAGATGACAACAATCTATTTCAATTTACTCCTATACAATTCTCAGATCTGAGTTTTACTGAAGAATAGTGCATGTTTTCTTTTCTTTTCTTTTTTTGGGATAAATGAGCAATTTATATTGAGAACCAAGACTGAACAGATACACGCAGCACAATGGCAGCATAAAAACAAGAATTAAGCCTGCAAAACATCTTTCAAATCATGGACATCCCAATCCTGACATCATCCCAGCTGAAGAACTAACTAATCTTTTCAGTGGCACAAATTTGAACGCTTGCAACCACACTCTAATAGTTAAGGGAAATTCAAAGAAAATGTGGGTATTGCATTCAAGCTAAACCAAGTCACAAATGCATGCCTAGAAGTAACATCAGAAAAACCGAATTAGTTGCCAACTTTCCACTTTCTGCCATTCAACTCGAATTGCATCCTCCCGGGCTGATTTACAGTTGAATTGATTTGACGATGGAATCTAATATACTGCATCCTTATAAATAATATTAACCTGAAACAGACCTGTTTGACTTGTGACAATATCTTCAAACCTTGTTAGACCCCGAAACTAATGAAAAATGCTTGATACCTTGGCATTGCCATTACGAACAGAGTAATGGTATCGTAAACCTCTTTATAAGAAAGTCTAGAAGTACAAAAAGTTTGACACATGTTGATGTGGCAAACTGTTGGTGATAGGTAATAAGTGGTGTCAGTGGTGGACTCATATGAAGAACCAGAAAAAACTTAGCAACCCAATTGGAGTAAAAAAATGATGTCAATTTTTTTCTGGTGTATGTAGCATTACTCCCACTTTATAGCCAAACCTCTCCTACAAAATTCCTGTGGAGCCTGTATTGGTAGAATTTACTAGCAGCATCATAAACCTTTATTGCATCGTCAACTTGCATTACTGGAACTTAATAAAAGACAACCTGTAGGTATGCTCAAAGCATCTCCAACACACTCAGATTCTTTTTCTCCAAAATTTAGAGGGTGAAACTGCAAGATCTCTCTCCAACAGCCTCTCTACTTGGGTGCTTTTTGGAAAATTAAAAAGAAGGGGGGGGGGGGGGGGGGGGGAAGAGATCTATAGTGACTCAGACTCTACACACCTGGAGAGCACTGTAGCTCTCTAACCCATTATTTTATTAATCCAAATCAAATAATCTCTCTCTAATTGGGTGTTTGTGTCCATTGGGAAAGAATGCAGAAATGATGAAGAATTAATATGTCAATGGAATAGAGAAAGATAGTCTGTTGGAGTTTATCTGAAAAAAGGCAAGTATAATTTTTTTTTTTTTTTTAATAACAAAAAAGACTTTTGTCCCTCCAAATTTAAGTGGAAAATGAAAAAAAAAAAAAAAAAAAAAAAAACGATGCTCAAGTGCAAAACACAACAATTAGTGTCCCTATACCCTTTTGTCTATTGACATTTGACAATCAGAAAAAAGTTTGGCTCTAGCTTGGTTTGGAGCTATTTCCCTCTAACCTACTATGTGGCAATTGAAAATACCATCTATGTGTATTTTTAGTTGCAAAACTTTTTTAATAAGTCATGTGACTTTTTTAAATAATACATATGGATAGTCTTACAAATCGCCACATAAAATATTGGAAAATATAGCTCCAATTTGGTTTGGAGCCAAACTTTGTCCTTGACAATCAATTTTTCAATGCACTATTGGTCACTCACTAACTATGCAACAGAAATCTATTATAACTATCTATCAAAAAAAAATCTATTATAACCATCTATCAAAAAAAAATCTATTATAACCATGATTGGGGCCTTTGCCACCACCCACCATGAGGGACCAGACTTGGGGTTTCTAGCATCTGCATAGCAGAGCTTGTTGGCATTTGACAATCATTTTTTCAGTGCACTATATGCCACTCACTAACTATGCAACAGAAAATCTAATAAAACCATGACTGGGGCCTTTGCCACCACCCACCATGAGGGACCAGACTTGGGGATTCTAGCATCTGCATAGCAGAGCTTGTTGGCATTTGACAATCATTTTTTCAGTGCACTATATGCCACTCACTAACTATGCAACAGAAAATCTAACAAAACCATGACTGGGGCCTTTGCCACCACCCAACCCACCTTGAGGGACCAGCACTAAGTGATGGCCTTTTTCTACTATGGGGCCGCTATAGCATCTGCAGCCCTCAATAACAACATCCAGATATGCATCCTAGTATAAATCCAGGACTAGGGAGCTATGCATTACCATAGCCTTCTTCAGATGTAAAAAGCAGCATTCTATAAATCAAAAACTAGAGGAAGAGAGTTGCAATTTTTAACAGAAAGTAAGGATTAATACTTGATCAAAAACACATCCTTTTAAATCACTTAAATATAAAGAGAAATAAATATTACAAGTTACGTAAGTTTTTCCAGACTGATCATAAACAGCATTTCTCATGCCTATTTTGTACTGTCAAGCACAACATAGAAATGAAAGAACAGGCTAGACCACCTGGCAGTGCAATCACCTTGAAGATAGGTTTGTCCTTCCTGTCATAGTTTTCTGTCTAAAAAGTAAAACCAAAACTGTCTCAGCTGCCTGCCAACCAAAAATTGTCACATCAATCATCCATGTTAAGACCCATCTCCGCATAGAAATGAAAGAATAGGATATGACATGGTGAACTCCTCACCGCTAGATTCTACATTTTCATAGAACTTGATCTTAACGAATCTCTGAATGGGGCCATCACTAATATCACTTGGTACACATTTTGTGCTTTCCTGTAGCTCCATCAAAAAGAAAACCTATATTGAGTGAAATAGTTTCCCCCAATATGAATGAAGCAAAGTATCAATCTTTCATTCAAAATATGCAATGGTAGCATGTTTGAACCACCATAGTCCAAAAAATCAAATAAATATAAGGAAGAAAGAATCTTAAATCTAGCTTTCCCATATATTGATGAGTCTGCTTAGATGAGCTTATTTTTATTGGATTCTCCTATTTAAAAATGTGTAAAAATACAGTTTTACCTAAAATATGTGTCTTTTAAAAGCTGTACATAAGTTGATGATGAAAATAAACTGGGATTTAGGCTAAAACACATAGACCTATACCAAGCCATGGTCTCGCAATATGACACACCAACATGTGAAATATATCATGTTTGAACAACCAAGAGACTAAATTCTCCAGAGAAATTTCCAATTTATGCATTTTTCCCATTTCGAATTAGGTACTTGAAGCCTAGTTCTGGCATTGTACAAAAAACTCCCTTCCCAACAGAATTTTGGAGTTAGGTACTTGAAGCCTAGTACTAGCACTGTCGAAAACATTTCCCATACCAATGAGCTCTAGCTCAACTGGCAATTCCTCCCTTTATAAGGGCTAGGTGGAGGGTCATCATGAGTTCAAAACTTATCGGGTGTGTGTGTGACTTACTAAGAGAGGGTGGGGGGGGGGGGGGGGGGGGAATATTTTCAGACAAACATGAAATTTATGCAAAGAAATGGAAAATCTTGGGTTTGCCACCAACAAATAGCACATCTTAACCATATTCACAGCCAAAAATCTAAGTAAGAATACAAGTTCTTGATAATTTGTGGCAAAATCTTGTATAATGAAAAAAAAAATCACCTTGGTTGCAATGATGAATATCAATCACAAGCCCAAATTTCTTGAAGTGAGTTTGTCCCCATGCAATGTAACTTTCCAGCAATCAACTTGGAAAATAAAGACAGAAATCTTTTTGGGAACAACTGCAAAATATATTATAAAATTAAGCTTTAACCATCAGCATCCTCCAATATGAAGTCAGAAGATAAGAAGAGAATGCAAATACACATAGAGCAATTATTGATCCAATAAATATAGAAATAGTGTCTCTTTAGAGCTTCTACCGCAGGGGCACACTCAGTTTGTTTTGCTTTCTTCCATGCATTAAATTGTTAGGCTCTTGTGAAGCATGGAAATTAAACCCTAATTTAGATGTGGTGTAAATGAACCACCCAAAATCCGGTGACTTTCATCACATATTTAGACTTTAAAATAGACCTTCTGTTTCCTTTTTCTTTTTTGTTGAGGGGGGGAGATAGTGGGGGCCTTGGTGCGATGGCAAGTAACTTCCACCAAAGGCGAGAAGTAGCAAGTTTGAGTTAGGAAATCAGTCTCCAAAAAAAATTGGGGGTAAAGGCTGCCTACCTTCACCTTTTCAAGACCCCGCAAAAGTGAGAGTTTTGTGTACTGGATACAACCTTTTAGATAGTTGGGGAGATGGGAGTTGAAGTTCAAGCTACAAACATGGAGCACCACAAAGGATACCATTACTACTAGGCTATCACTTGAACCCTTTGTGTTTCTTAGTTTTACTAAATAGTAAGGCATACTCCTTCAGTTTTGCTAAATAGTAAGAGATTTCCCTGATTAAGATAATTATTTCACTACCTTGTCAATTTATAAATACTGGAAAATCATGGACATAAAATATACTAGTAAAACTTTTTATTTTGCCAGCTGCAGAGCTCCGTTACTTCATATAAGATAACTCCATTACTTCATATAAGATAAATCGTATAAAAGGCTATACAAGAGCATATACACAATGCATTCAATTTAAATCTTCCTCATGCATGCATATTTAGTATGAGACTATAAGAATATCAAAACTATAACTAATTATGGTAAAATTATTTTGAAGTTGGGGCTGGTGGATGAATTACCTTGGAATACATCATCTTGTGTAATTATCCCAAATGTTTCTGCAGTTTCACGAATCATGATGCCACTCATTCCAGTGAAAGAAGTTGCTTTACACTCAGCAACTGCAAGAAATTTGGAAGGAAATTGTAGTAACTAGTAAGTAATTAAATATAAAAAAATAATAATAATAATAGTGTAAAAATAAATAAATAAAAGAGAGAGAGAGAGAGAAGTGCAGGAATTTTGAGCATATATTTAGGTTTTTTTATTTTTTTTTATTTTTTGGTGTGGAAAGGTGGGGGGTCCTTTCATTTATTAATCTCTTTTACTGCAGCTGACACTGCTGATTAGTGTGCAGATTAAGTCTATGTGTGCATCAATCCATATAATTTAATAAGCTGGTGAACATTTGAATAGACTATCCATGGCCCTCAGATTGCACAGACAAGATATCATTGAACGTTCCTTTCAAAGTAAAATGACTCAAAGGAAAAAATATGAAAGGCAGGAGGGGGCGACTTAAAGGCTTGTGCCCTTTCAGTAAGGAGGTTTCAAAACACACTTTTTCAACTACAAATTTATTAAACTTCACATTTTTGTAGGTACAGCTTTTTCAAACAGCCCTGTTATCAAAAGGCTGAAAAATAAGCTATACCAAACGGACAAAAAGGATATCCCCATGAACTTGAAGGGTCATAAAGTGTACCTCCCTCTGAATTTTGGACTTCTTGCCAGTAACAAGTCATCAAGGGACACTGGTGGGGGAACTACCCGTGTATCTTTTTCCAACCAGGGTTTGCTTTTATATTCTCACTATCTTATATTTGTTCCATAGGACAATTTTTGTAGTTCTTTCCAAAGGCATAGTACTGAGCACACAAGTAAATGTTTGGTGTATCCATTGGGTTATGCCGTATAAAGTTATTGAGTTGTTAGATTCTTGGCAGAGCAAGTTCGATAGACATCGAAATATAGATTTATAGAGGTTTGCGTCACATTGTTTGTTTTGGTTCTTATGGCAGGAGTAGAATGTTAGATGCTTTGAGGATTGTGAATGGTATATCCTTGATATAAAGTCTTTCTTCTTATGCACTCTCCTTGATTGAAGTTTAGTTTTACCATCTTGTTCTTGTTTGTCCCTCCCTAATCTTCTTGATCATTGTAATCTGGGTTCTTGATTCTTGCCACTTTGGTACATTTCCAGTGTACTTGGTTGGCTTTTTATTCTTAATAAAATTTCTTACGTTATTTATCAAAAAAAAAAAAAAGTCTCCCACAAGTGACTGGATATTTACATGCAACCCAGCAATAACACAAGTAGTAGGTTGTTGCCATTGTAGACCAATCCATCATGGCATGATGTAGAAAGTAATAGGGATAGTAAAAGGTAGATAACAAGATTACACACCAAAATTACTTCTACGTTCTCTAGAAGCAAACAGCTACTAAAGGTTCCACAAGCACTCTTATTGCAAAGATTGCTGTAAAAAGAGCATAGCATTACCTAGAATGAAAGCACCATGTAGATCTGCGTTGAGAAGACACTGAGCCAACTGATTTTTCCTGTAAGATCAAAAAAAATTATAAACCTGTATGCTGAATGATAATAAGCAAATAAAAGAAAAACACATCCAAAAAAATTTAATAACAAAGGATAAGAAACTGCATGATTGCAATATCAGCATAGAAGGAAAATATTCCCACCCGACAGTTTTAAGCAGTTGCATCATGTAGCCTTTCCACATTTCATGCATAGGTCTAAAAACATCATACCTGTTATCCAAACACATCCGATAATAATTAGAACAAACTGTTTGAGAAAATTTAAAGGGAGAATCAACTTTGAAATGCATAAAAACAATTATTCTTTGGATTACATCATATATAGAAGTAAACTTTAATTTCCATCTGTATTCTCTCATCATCTAAACATTCAAGAGTAAGTCAATTGTTATTTTCCTCCAAATTGTTGGACAAACTACAGCTGAAAATTCAAAACAGTTGGCAAGCATCAAACTAGTCAAGAGTGGAACAGGGAAAAACAGATCCCTCACATAAAGCCTCTCATAAAACATCAACCCTCTGAAGAGTATAACCAGTTCAACCAGCAGGATGGGATTATGTCTTGAAAATTATTGCTTAACTAGGTTTGACCCGACTACTTAATAGGATAAAGTCACGGTACCAGTTCAAACAACTACTTCAGTGCAAATTACAAGCTTGCAACTCAACTGTCTGAGTGAGCAGTTTTGGCTCAACATTAGATAGAGATAGATGATCAACTTGATATGCCTTCCCCAGATTCCTAGTCCAGCTTAGTATGCTTTCCAAAAAATAAGGCTATGTCCTTTTGAGAAGGGTAGCCTAAATACTTAGTTGTTCATGAAATAAAGTAGCCACCAGATATACAGTGAGAATAATAATATCTAGATTGCAAGTATAGAAGAAGAAAAGGACCACAAAGTCACAACCATGAACAAAGAAGAGAAGCATTAAATTAACTTAGAAGAAGAAGAAGAAAAATCATTAAGTCATAACCATGAACAAATCAGAGAAGTATTAAACTCACTTATGAAGCTCTTGGGGCAAATCAAATGATCCACATTTTTTATGCTGTTTCATGGACATGTGCTTTTTAGAACGCTTTGAATGCATCCGCAAAGCCCTGATATGAGAACCAGTAGATACGCCACGTCCTTGTACATAATTATCAAGAAGGACGAAATGGTCAATATTTATTTTTCTGGACTTCTGCATGTACTTCTGTGCCATATCACCATTCTGAAGAAGCTCGTGTAAAATCTTATCGACCATGTCTCCTTTTCTACTAGAAAGCTGCATGATGCCAGGCAGACGTGAGCCAAGGAGCTGAGAATATATCATCTCTTAATTCTGTAAAGTCAACTCACTAATTGAAGCAGGCTCCAATGATCAAAGGCTCATGGTTCAGAAAGAAAAGATGTACCTTAATATTGGTTGCCAGCAGATTCTCATGTACAGCTTGAGAGAGCTGCAAATATGCTGGAGCATTTTCTTCAGGATCTGCATAAAACAAAAAACAAAAAAATTGACTTCCATCTAATCAATTAGAATATATCTATATAAGCACAAGGATATAAGTACACATTACATTCCTTTTTTAAAATAAATTTTACTTATAAAACTAAAACAAGTATATGCATGCCTAAAGCAATACCTTGTGAGTTGTGACACACAGTACATATAGAACCACGTTACATTCCTTTTTTTAATACAATTCATAAAACAAAAACTATATGCAATTTTGCATGCCTAGAGCAGTACCTTGTTAAGCAGGGTGACTACAGAAAGAACAAATGCATTCCCTTATAACAGAACTACAAAGTTTGGTTCTAGAACAACTAACTAGACAAAAACCAAAAAAGTGTATGGTATTAAAAAAAAAAATGGGAGCCAATCTGGACACCCGAGTAGCCAAACTATTTATAACGGTTGTCTGTTGGACATTGGACATACAAAAATGAAGAATTTGAGACTGTTCTGAGACAGCCTTACAAGATGATATTTATTTCTTAATGAATAATTTTTTTCCCTAATAGAAGGGAGATCCTCAAAACCAAAGTTAGGCATACAAGAATTTTGTTTTTAATTAAAAAAAATACCTTTCTTGTGTTGAGCATCAAATAAGGGAGTGACTGCTGCATTAGATTTATCTGCTAAAGAAGTTGTCCTATGAGGTTCTTTTCCATCTCCTTCTTTTATACTCTTTTTGTTCTTTTGTTGTAGCAAATCAGCCTCAACAAAGGCAAACCTCCGCTTCAATGCCTCCAATGCATGTTTTCTTGGATCTTGAATAGCTGTTTCAGTAGCCATGGTAGCTAGAATAGTTCACAGCCTTCCTCCTCACAATATTAAGAAAAAGGAGCCTCCTAAAAGGATGTGAAAAATGAGCTTGTTCAGAGACTTAAAATTAAAGATTTGAAAATTAAAAAATTTCAAGATTTGAACAATGTAGTTATGGGTCTCTCTCTCGTAAGAAAGCTACCATCTCAACCTATAGACACAATCACACATCTCAATAACAATCTTCTATCATCAATGGCTCAAGTCAATAATTCAAATTACCCTTGAAGCCAGAGCCAATCTAGAGCTAAGCATGACCTGATAGCTCCTTGTGTTTAGAATTTACCGGTTTATGGTGAAAGAACATCATCACTAAAGCTATTATAATTCTAAACACAAAAAATAATTCAAACTTCAAAATCAGATGAGAATCATTGCATTATCACTGAAATTTTTATTAAACACCTTCACGCATACTCAAACCAAGTCTAAGAGAGAGAGAGAGAAACTCACATAGTCACATAGACAAACACTTAAGAGACACACTCATGGAAACTCTTGGCAACTTTGGATTATGCCTAAGCCACATTGCAAAATTGGGTTATGGTTTTTGAGATGAAATTGCTAGAGAAGACGTTTGAACTGTGAATAGGGAATTCTTCAGCAATTTTTTTATTTTTTTTATTTTTAAAATCAAATCCTAAAAATAAACACTTTTGAAACATATTGGCAAACTATGTTATAGTATATGTAAGAATTCTAGACAATTGATCGTGAACATTAAATTTGCCAACACCCTTCTAAATCTCAAACAAACACATAAGCAAAGTATAACAATGGAGAAATCAACAAGTCCCCAACTTTCAACTAATATATATATACAGAAGTTCAGTGAATTTTATTGATACCCAGAAAAGAACTCGGTCTAAAAAACACGAAAATCAACGAATTTTAGAGCATTCTTACACGAGAGGTTTAACTTTATACTGAAGCAACAAAGTATTGATTGAATAAAATGAGATTCAATGAAAGTACATCAAATTTAATTTTCTTACCGAATCGGTATCCGAGCTCCGGCCGGAAAAAACCCAAAGAGAACTCTGCTTCCAATGATATCACCGCCGCTGCTGTTGCCTCTGTGGACTCCTATACTGCAAGTCGTATCGTTTGAAGAGAGGAAAAGAGAAGCAGCTGAGGATTGGCGGTTCTTTTGGATCCGTAGTTGCTGGTCCATATGTCCCATGGGCTCATCTACTGAGTTTCCACTTAAATTTTTAACTGGACTAACTGGCTAGTCCAATTCTAATGATTGTTTGTGAAAATGTCTTGGACTTGGTTCAATAACTTATTTATAAGTACTAGTTTGCTAATTTTATCAAAATTATTTTTATATATACTTATTTAAATATATGTTCAAATTAGATAATTTGAAAAAAAAATGTGATTAAGGATTTGTTTAGATTTGCTCTACTAGAATCAGGATTTAAAAATTTTTATATTTAACCCTTCTAAAACTGAAAACTAACCTTGACAAACTAATGTTTGTCTAAATAATCTAAAAAATATTGTTTGTCATTCTAATTTTAGTGTTTTATATTTGAAATCCATAGTTAAAAGTTTGAGACTTCGAGTTTTGAGTGATGTCGTGTGTCTGACTACACTTAAAGGATTGTTTTGATGCTTTTATTATTATTATTATTATTATTATTATTATTATTATTATTATGTTTTTCTTCTTTTTTTTTTTTTTTTTATTACTTGGTGTAAGGGCCCTTTTTTGTGTTGTGCGTTGGGCTAGGCTACCTCCTACGGTGATGGGCCCGAGTATTCTGAGTAGCAGAGTTGAGACCGGCCCAACTATAACTCACTTTGGGCCGGCTTGTGCACAAACTAGGCCTCGTCTGCCAGGAGAGTACTTATGACAAGCAGAGCTGTTTTTAAATAAGTCACGGCAGACAGATATAATAACAACAGAAAACAAAATATAGTAATCTATCCTTGATGAAAAATAACCAAGTAATCTCTATTTTTATGACAATCACAGTAATGATAATAGTTTTACAAAAGAAGTGAAAGATTAAGTGACAATATGAATTAATCAAAGAAATAATATCAAGTCAAGTTTGGGTTCGTAGTGGCAAAGACCAAAGAGGAAGAACGTCTCCTCTCAATGAAACTAATCTCCCAGGAAAATATCCTGCCGTGGAGATTAATGATTTTGAAAGAACCGAACCTAAATGATTAGTGCCTAAATGAATCCCTATTGTTTAATTGTCTCCAAGAGAGTGGGATTTCGAGGGGGAGAGAAGGGAACCGACCTACTGGTGCATGCCCATTATATTATCTTTTCCTTTTTGTTTTCTGTTTTCTCTCTTATCTTTTATTCTTTCATTTCTTTTTCTTTTGTTCTCCTTTCACTTCGTGATACCTCTGTTTTTTTATCCTTTTCACAGGGCACCACAAGGGTCCTTTTATAGGGCCTGCCGTGACCGAATTTTACCACTTTACCCCTTAACAGCCTTTGTCTGGACTGGGCGTACTTGCCGACCACCAAGGAGCTCGTCTGTGTACCACTTATCCTCGCCAGATAAAGGCAGATTTGTGTTGTTTATTAGTCCGCTATGGCACCTTCTCTTGCCATGGCGTAAATGCTTTTTCTCTCTCGCCATGGCATGCACCCAACGGTTCCCCCATCAACGTTGCCTCTTTTGGGCGGTCTGTCATCCCAGCAGGACGTACCTCCCAAAAGGGCTTGGGCAAGAACCGCAGAATAGATCTTTTTCCCTCTGTCCACCACCAAACCACACCCCCCTTACCTCTTACCTCTGACCCATGGCCCCACCATGTCTCATATTGGCTGGGTACAGGCTGGTGGTGCCTAGGCCTTGCGCGTGCCTTCCTGTTATGTATGTTCAAAATTTTCTTGCTGCTCATGCGTTTGCCACAATCTGGAGCTTTGTTTGCATAGTCTGCCGCGCTTCTTTGTTCTTTTATGTGGGCCGTTTGCATAATTCACTGTTCTCTTTTGGGGCTGAGCTTCGTTTAATACTGGGTTTTACATTTCTCTTGGCCCATTTCTTGATTGCCATCATGTCCAACCATATTATTCTGTCATTCCTGCCGTAATGACTTGGTCCTGCTGGTCTTCTTTTAGACCTGCCGTTTACTCTCTTCCCAAATGGCTTTACAAAACCATGGGCTTTCTTTCTTAGGGGCTCCTGTGTCCCCTTGGGCATCCTTGGCCCATTTACTTGTTTTGGGCATCCTCGGCCCATTTACTAACTTTGTGTTCCTATGGGCTTTTACTTACTTCATTGGGCTTCCCCGGCCCAATTACTTTATACTCATCCTTGGGGTTTGTGGGCCTGTCAACAATCCCCTACTCTCTTTGCTTACATTACTTCGAGCATGCCGCGGCTCATTCTTATTTTTTCACATCATATACAGCACATGGATTTGTTATTCTCTCTTTCCGGGCCTTTCGAGCCCACTTGTTTCCTCAAGACCCATCTATTTATTTTATGGACCTGTGACCCATTATTCATGCCGCTTGAGTTTAATGGTTTTATTCTATACTTGCCACTTCTATTTGCTACTTGCGTTGCTGAGTTGGGCCTCATTTTTGTTTTACAAAAAATGACCCTCAACACTTGGCAAAACTAATTGGTTTTTTAAGTTAAAAAAAAAATATGTTGGACATATAATATTAAAGCATAAGACTTTCAATTTTTTTAGTTTATGTTATTTCCTTTATAGAATAGTTATGGGGTCCTAAAAGTTTAAAAATAATCTTAAGGTGGGTGAGGTGAAGAATAACAATAATTATACTTCTACCTACTTTCTCAATTCCTACTACATGGTACACCCTCACATGTGCAATAACCCCCATTTGGTAGATGATGTTGCTCCAAAAGACATGAAATTTGTTTATATAGAAATGTATTAGTTGAAGGGCAGGGGCAGGGGCAGAGGCACTTGAAGGCCAGGGTGGTCACAGGACCACCCTGACCTAAATTTATATATATATATATATATATATAATAATTTAAAATTTTATATTTCTCTACCCTTTAAAAAAAATTTGGGAACACCTTTAGTTTTTTTTATGCCAATAAAATTAAACTTTGTGCCATAATTTGTTCTACTTAATAATATATTGGGACTTTCAAGCAAAAAGAAGCCCAAAAAAATTTTGAACTAAAATCTAAAAAAAAAATATACATATATATATATATATATATATATGTATAGAACATAGCAAGCCCAAATGCTCAATAGACCCCGGGAAAAAAGCCCAAGACCAATATCTTTTATTAGACAGTGTAATTTATGTTTTTTAAGGAACATCTCCTGGAACCGCTACTGTTGATGGGTGTGACTCTTAGAATTGATATACATATCCACAACAAACATGTCTTTTACTAATGGACGCATACTTATACAAATACTCTAAGACAATTATTTGGGACAAATTACACAATTTGTACAATTTCTCTCTCAACAAACTCAAGTCACTACATCTATGAAGTAACATCATCCACCAAATGGGAAGCTATTGTACGTGGGAGGGTGTGCCATATTCATTACAATTGTATACAATATTATTAAAATGAAGTTTTTAAAGAAAACAAACAATAATTTTTTTAATGGATTCTTCGATTTTGTAATTATGAAAATGTAAGTATCTGTATGATTGGAAGATTCACATCCACATTTACAGCTGATGTACTGTGATTAGTTTGAACCAAATAAAAATCTCTAATTTTTGCTAAAAATATTGAAATTTCAATGCTTTTCTTTGGTAAAAAAGGAAAAAAAAAAGGTTGAAAAAGGGGTGAAGCAAACGTTGCAATTTTTGTAATGCTTTTTTATGATATGGAAAGAGTGGTGGTGAAGAGAGGGCAGTATGCCGACGGGGCCAACCAATTTGTCTCATTTTTGTACTCTCTCTCTCTCTCTCTGTCTCTCTCACCAACAACCGCTTTCACGGCATCATCATTCCTACTTTTCCTTTCACTGTTTTAGCAAAGTGCAAATCATCTTCTCACTCGCAACTACCTTTTTCCATAAAAATAACAACCGTACGATTACACTACAAATCCGGATCCAACTCTCAACCTTGCCAATAACAACGTTCAAGATCCAAGAACATCCACGCTCTACAGCACTTGCCATGACATTGTATTGGTTGTTGTATAATAGAAAAAGCATTACACTTTAATTAATCAAATTTAAAATTTATTCATATTTTAAACTCCGTCAAATTATTACATTAATAGTGTCAATTTATATCAATATTATGTATTTTAAATTTGATTTTTTATTCTTTTTATGTATTTCAAAAATGAAAGAAGAGTAAATAATAGTTGATGTGTGGGAAGAAAAAAGAAATAATTTTTTTTTTTAATTGAATAGAGTTGAAGCTGTACCGTAGATAAACTTGTATGTTTTGGATTCTTTTGAAAAGTGTAAAATAAAGTTAACGAACAAAACCACGTCAAATCCCATTTAAAAAACCAAAAATAGATTCTTCTCAAAAAAAAAGAAAAGAAAAAAAAAAGAACATTCCCAAGTCACATGCAGGCACCGCATATCACTGACAAAGATCCTCGTCAGCAGCAATGTACAACACGCACCGCCTCAGCCGTTTATAGCACGGCTCAGAATTAGTTGATCCACGTGGCTCCCATCCAAACCGTTAAAACATGACCTCATCCACGGTTACCACTCATCGTCAAGTCTCTCTCGTACCAACCCAAACCCAAAAAAAACATATAAACTCCCAGCTCACTAGTGACTTAGTAAAGTCCAATAATGGCGAAGAAGATTAGTCAAATTCCTATATAAGTTTGTACAAAGCATAAACATCATAAAATGCTAAGTTTTGCACACTCAGACCCAACGGTTTCAGTTTCGTAAAGTGAAAGAAAAAATGATAATATAGCAAGTGCTGCTTTTTCCTTTTGTCGACTTTGTATTTGTAAGTGTTTTTTTTTTTTTTTTTAGTAGTACTATAAACTTTCTTTTTCGACAGTTTCTGTTTGGTTTTGAACGGTGGTCGGTTAGGGTTTTATCTCTTTTTGGATTTAACAAATCAAGCTTGAATTTCACGCTTTGAAAGTGGAACTTCGTGCTCTGTTTTCTTCTGCCTCAGTCATTATTACTCATATTCTCTCTCTCTCTCTCTGATATATATGGCTGTGAACTCTGAAGTGTGAGAGTGAGAGAGAGAGAGTGTTTTTTTTTTTTTTCAGCGAAAATGTCAGAAATGAGAGGATCGAACACGTGGCGGGAAGAGCTGGCGAGCTTGGTGGACGACACGGGGATACGGTACGCCGGAGAGCCTACCGGGGTTTCGTCGGCGTACGTCGTGTCCGGCGAGTCTCGGAGCCGTGCGGTGGAGCCGGAGAGCTTGAAAGATCAGGTGAAGGGGTTCGCTATGGCTTGGGGGGAAATAGTGGTGGAATTGGGAAGGGGGTGTAAGGACATTGTTCAGCAGAGCCTTCTGAGTGAGGATTCCTACGTTGGTCGGAAGCTTCAGAAGCCGTGCGCTAAGGTCTCCGGCAGGTTGAAGTACTTGAATGAGTTTTTGCCCGAGGATCGCGACCCGGCTCACTCGTGGTCGGTCATCTTCTTCGTTTTTGTTCTTGCACTTGCAGGTGACATGAATTTCAATGCAATATGATTTGTTAATCAATTTTTGGTGTTTCTTGAGTTTAGTGTAGTGCTAATTATTAAGATCTGTATGTAATTTGGTTGTTTATTGTTGTTTATGATGGTCAACTTTGTGAAAAATCACTTGCCTTATTTGTAAGTATGAGTTTGTGGTTCGGGATTCGTGATTTTGATCAATTATGTTCTTGAAAGATAGAGAGATTGATAAATAAATTTCCTGGTATTATTGATTGTATGTTAATTACACAACCAAAACTAACCAACTAGTTAACAAACTAACTAATTATAAAAGGCACAATGTGTAGAGAGAAATCTGATTTGAAATACAATCACTAATCGAAAATTACAATTTCTACTATATGTTCAATAACCAATATTAAAACTGGATTTTGTTTTTTTTGAGCATATTAACAAGCAGACTCCATTCTATTTGTCGATAAGGTTTTAGTACTTAATTCATATGCGCTCCATGAAAGTGTGATGGTTGTGATTATGTTTCTCAATTATTTGCTCTGTCACTGTTTATCTCGAAAATCTAAGTACTAAATTCTGGTGCCATAGTAGCAACTGTAGATAAGATAACTTTATGTGTAATCATAATGACATCCTTGGATATATGCATATGTAAAGAAATGTGGCAGTGATGGCATCCATAAAGTTGGTTCATCACTGAATTCATTTGGATCATATGTGCTTTATGTGGCTAACTATGTGTTGGAGTTACGTATGTGGTGGAATTTAGCCTAAGTTGATGGCTCTGCATCCTATGTTTATTCTTTGTCTGTGCTGCTCTATTCGTTTCTCTGTTTTCTGTTCTCAATGGTCCTACAAAGTTTTTCCGGAATTACTAATTAGTGTTCTTACAAAGTATAAAACTTTTGAGAAATGAGAACTTGAATGCCCCAATTGTGCATTCAATCTTATTTCTATTCTTTTTTCTTTTGTGGTATATGATAGGTAAAGTTTATTAATTGACATTGTTAAAACCATGTGCAGCTATAGGTTTAAATACCAAAGATGACAGCTTGGTCACACCAGTAAAGATGGTGCTAATACATCCTCCTAGTGCTAACCGCATACTACTTCCAGATGGTAGACACATGGCTTATTGTGAGCAAGGTGTCCCAGCTGACAGAGCTAGATTTTCCCTAATTGCTCCACATTCTTTTCTTTCCTCACGACTTGCAGGTAAAAGACTAATAAATCTTTTATCTGCCGAGGTGGGTTCCAAACTAATGGAAACTTGACATTTATTTTCTAAATAATTTATGTATGAAAGGTATACCGGGAGTTAAAATGCCATTGCTTGAAGAGTTTGGTGTTTGCTTGGTCTCATATGATCTTCCTGGTTTTGGGGAGAGCGATCCTCATCCCAACAGAAATCTGAACTCATCAGCATTTGATATGTTGCACCTAGCTAATGCAGTTGGTATTAGTGGCAAGTTCTGGGTGCTGGGTCACTCGAGTGGATCCATGCATGCTTGGGCTGCTCTCAGATACATTCCAGATAGAATTGCAGGTATATCAACCCTTTCTTGTTTACATTTATCATTATGTTTTAATTCTGTTTGGTTTTGTGATATTGGTGAATTCAGTTATATTATTCATTCTTAAAATTTGAAGTTTATGTCCTTACACTTCATATGCTGATGATTATGGTAAAACTTTTCCCTTAGGATTGTTTGTTCATGTTTGACACATATCAAGAAATGAATGTCTAGTTAAACTTGTGTATCCAGTAAGGACACTTGCATAAAGCTGATGTGGTCTGGGCTATATGATAAGCATGATGAAGCCTAGTGTTTTTTTTTTTTTTTATAGTTACAAAGAAATTTCTGAACAGCATGGACACATTGGTTGAAGTATGCAGAGAGGCCTTTTCCAACCCTTGCCCCAAAATTACATGAATGGCAGATTTAGTCCTCAGGGATCATTGCTAGTTTATAGTCCAACTCTTATGGCAAGGTTTCTGGGCTTATGACGTACTTAATTTATATATTTGAATTATCTGTGTCTCTGATTTGGTTATAGTAATATTATGCTGCCAATAAACTTATAGTTCACTTTTGTCGATGCATATGAATTGATTCTTTGATGGAGGTTATGCATTGAAGTGTAGAGTATTAACGGTTCTACCAATTGATATGTTTTAACAAATAATTGGCATTCAACTTGATAATATTTGTTGTCTACCCTCTTATATTAGCACTTGTCCATTCTTTTTAATGGAAACATAATAAGTAGGTAAAATCGAATATAATTTGACTTGTGATGCATCATCACTGAATATGCAGGTGCGGCCATGTTGGCCCCAATGATTAACCCATATGCACCAGGCATGACAAAAGAAGAGATAAAAAGAATTTGGGAAAAGTGGGTGCCAAGAAGAAGATTATTGTATTTCTTAGCTCATAGATTTCCGAAGTTTCTCTCCTATTTCTATCGCCGAAGCTTTCTTTCTGGAAAGCATGATCGAATTGATAACAGATTGTTTCTGTCACTAGGAAAGAAGGTGAGTCATCATCTTTGATTAAATCTGTAGGACTTCCACAAATATGAACTTAAAAATATATACGTAAGGAATTGGGGTGGGATCCATGCTTGTTGCTGGTACACACAAATTTTGCCTTCATTTTAGCATGCTCTATGAATTTATTAACAGTGTCTCCCAAAACTGAACTTTTTGTAAAATTATAAAATGAATGACTTAGTCCTGTTTCAATTAAAAATTTTAGAGACAACTCAGAACAATATTTCTATATTTGACAATCTCAAGTGGCAGCCTTCATAAGCTATAGTTCCTATTGTCCTATCAAAAAAAAAAAAAAAAAAAAAAAAAAGCGCTATAGTTCCTATCGTAAAGCAGGGTTTGATATTTTTTTTGATGGTTTGTGTGACAAAATCTTGATGTGTACAGGATGAAATTTTGATTGAAGAGCCAAAATTTGAAGAATTTTGGCATAGGGATGTGGAGGAGTCAATCCGCCAGGGAACTACAAAACCATTCATAGAGGAAGCTGTGCTACAGGTATCAGATTGGGGTTTTAGATTAGCAGATCTTCAGGTGCACAAGAAGTGTAAGAGAAAAGGTGTTCTTTCTTGGCTCAAGTCCTTGTACAGTGAGGCAGAATGTGAATTGGCAGGGTTCCTAGGCCCAATACACATATGGCAGGTTTGCCTCTTGCTTTTTAGTTGCTTTGTATCTGCTTCAATTTTGGTTAATTTTTTTTTAAACAAAATACTTTGATGCTTTTAGTGTAACTCTTTGGTTTTGAAAATCAATTATAATACATTGTTGGTTGACCTTCTTCATAAGGACACTGAGAATAAGTACTTCACAAATAATAGACATGTATGTATTATGTCTTGGCTGTCCCAATAGTCTGTGGATCTATTCAGAAGGTTAACAAAAATTTTAAACACATCATTGCACAGCCATTTGGAATAAAGCAATTCAATTCAATTCAATAATGCCAAACGGTTTGTAACATTTCTTTTAAGGGATCTGATGATAATGAATCAGGCACTGTGCCCTTTTCTTTAAAGAGATACCTAAACATCCAAAGTCGTGTTCTGGAAATTCCACGAAAGAATAATATAAAACATTCAATTCCTCTCTCCAAGTGGTTTTACTGACTGGTTTTCCACCGTTGATTTATTGTAAGAGTAGCCAGGATAAGACATTTGCTAAAGATTAATTTATATCAAAAGAATACTTACATAACTAGTTTGTTTGTGTTTGTGTTTGTGTTTGTTTGTTTGTTTTTTTTTTTTTTTTAGAATACTTGCTCAGCTATTTAAATTCTTATACTTCTTGCTTTAAGATTTTGATCTATTTTGTTTTGTTTATGAATGCTGAGTAGGGAATGGATGATCAGGCAGTCCCACCATCAATGACTGACTACATAGGCCGGATTTTACCGGGGGCCATTGTGCATAAGCTCCCAAACGAAGGCCATTTTTCCTATTTCTTTTTCTGTGATGAATGTCATAGACGGATATTTTCCACTCTTTTTGGAGTCTCTAAAGGTCCAATTGACAGGAAGGTCGAAATGGATCAAACTCCATTTAATGGAGATACAGAAGTGGTGTCAACCGCTGGTTCTACAACAGAATGATTAGTAATGATACTTTATCACAAAATAACTAATATATTAGATTTTACAAGAAATTCTGGTGTATATACCACAGCTTGCTCCTCTGCTCAGGGAGAGCATGAAAGAAAAGAGATTTTAGATCTCATCCCATTTGACAATAAACACTTACACGATGAGAGGTGTAGAAAAGCAGAGGCAGCCATTTTACTGAAATTCTTTTGCTTTCTGCTGTAGTGGTATGGTTATTAATGATATCTTATTAGCAATATATTATTTTTTTTCCAGAAGTTCTGGTGTAAATACCATACCTAGCTGCACTGCTCATGGATCGTGAAAGAAGAGATTTTAGTTGCTTTCCCAATTTGTAATTTGACCATAAGCACTTGTGATGAGAGATGTCGAAACGCATGAAGGCAGCAATTTTACTAAAATCCTATTGTTTTCTGCTGTAGTGGTATTGTCATTTTAATTAGTTGTAACAATTTCTCAGTTAAATTATCTTTAACCTTGAACTGAGTAGCAAACAATCAACCAAAATTGGTCCTTACCATCTGATTGTTGTCCTTTGGGGTTGCTCCTATAATCAGTTTAAACTAATACTCAATCCATCTGAAGTGGATACATGCTTTAGGCTGGTCCGGAGAACAGTGGCTACATTACTATGTCCAGAGGCAGAAGTGAGCTTCTGAGATAATTGATCTTAACGTATCATGTGGGCTGTGGCCATTAACAATTGTACCTGGAATGACCGAAAGGAATGGGTTTTTTAGGTCAAGTGAACAAAGTACTTGGGGGCCCAAAATTGTGTGTTGAAGGAGTACGTTTGTTCTTCTGGTTTCGTACTCTGTCGACAGCCAAATGGGAAACTCTGTTCCATATTCAAATGTGGGGTTGGAAGGAATCATTTTGCTGTATACACGAGCAACTTAGATATACCCATATGATTGCACCTCTAATAATGAGTTAGAAAACAGTATCTTTTATTTGATTCACACCCAAAAATCATGAACAAAATTCTCATTCAATAGACCCCAAATGATTAGGAGAGAGAAGAAGAAAGAAAACTTACTTTTACATCAAATGAGAGTCTCACATGGAGAATGGACCCCAAATCAGAAATTATGTTAAAATTTGAGAATAATTGGCTTGTCATCTAGCAAAGCCAACAACTGAACAATCAAAGATCAATGACAGGGCAGTGAAGAGAGAAATGTTGTCATTGAAAGTATTTTGTGGTGTGGAATTTATTTAAAGGTGATTTTGTAGAGAAACTTTCCTTAAATTTTGTCCAAACTCAATTTACAATTTCTAAAACCCCATCTCGATAAATTTTGTTTTCATTAGAAGCCAGAATCATTCTGCAAAGGTATGGAAGTCCGTACTTTTGCCAACAAGTTCCAGAAGGTTTCTTGCCACCAAACAAATATCGATATTGTGATTCTATAGAGAGGGAATAGAAAAGAGTATGTTGGTAGTAGTGAAGTAGTGAAAATTCTGCTTGTCAGATCCCTGGACAGAAAGTTTTGCAGCCATGGCAGAACTGAATGTCAAAGTGAAGAAAGCTACTGAGTCAATTACTAGGTGGTTTGGTCCTACCAGAATTGTAAGCCAGCCATTTCCATTGTAGATGTCGCATGTAAATGTGTTGATTCCAGACCTACAAGGCTACTCAACTACAGGACTGCCAATTGTCATACATCTCTTCACCGTGATCGCAACACCCATTAGCATAACTAGCTATTTCTTTTTGCAGTAAAAACATATAACGGGAGAGAAGAGAATCCTACGAGAACGGTTGCTCAACATCTGGTGGGAAAATTTTCTGATCATAACAAAAGGTGAGCCATTTTCATAATTAGGTGTTGACAGCATAATTATTGCCATCAGTATAAACATACCATGGACACCCAAGCTGAATTGCAAATAGCATTTCCCTTGTAATCACTGGATTCATATAACAAAATGTACTACAATTTTTTGAAATTGTGCGCAACTAGAGGGCTATCAAGAATCAACTAAGAAAAGATCCTCCATATTCTGATTTTTGTACTCTAAATGTCGTGCATGAATACTATAGAACCAAGAGGGTCATCTGCAAAAACATGTAACACTGTAATTGGAGCATGTACGACTCTTAAAACTCATCATAACTTTTTCAGAATTGCCTTGTATATATGGAAAGGGGTAGTGCCATCAAAATGCCGAGCCGCCACCCTTGATTTTTCCAAGCATCATATCTTTTGCTTCATTAATTTTAGACGCAAGATAATGGCTACCACCAGCATCTGGGTGATTTGCTACCATTACCCTCCTATGTGCTTCCTTAACCTTGTCTAGTGGAGTACCTTCCCTGTGAAACAAATAGGTAGAGAGGATCAACAATAACAAATACAAAAGAACTGATAATGCCTTCATGTTAAATGTATAGGAGAGAAAGAACCACATGTTTGCATCACTAATTACGTTATGGTCTAGAAATTTGTGAAAACCAGTAGTTGACTTTGCTATTAGAACAATGCATTCTTCAACATGTTCACACCTCGTGTTTTGGACAGAGTGGTGTGTATATTAATATTCTTTAGTGAATCAAATCCATACAACCTTCCAACTTCCAAGGAATGAACTTACTGAATAATTAGTGACCAGCATGACAAGAGGCAAGGCCAAAGTGATGTTGAGTTATTAAGGGGGAAAAAGCCAGGGGTGAGATTTTTGTGTGCGCGTGGGCGAGTGGAATGAAGGGGAGGGGAGTAATCCACCTCATAACATGCAAACTAGAATCAGATTACCTAAAAACAGTAAAAGAAGCTCCCCTAGTGCGCTTCAAGAGGGAGGGGAGTAATCCACCTCATAACATGCAAACTAGAATCAGATTACCTAAAAACAGTAAAAGTAGCTCCTAGTGCGCTTCAAGAGGTCAGTGACATGATACTCAAGTTCTGTTTATCAGTAGCTAATTTCACCCTTTTTCAAAATACTTTTCTAAGTGTTCATTCTTCTTAAAAATCACTCTCATGAATGGTTTCAGTAAATGAGGTAATGTAAGTTCAAAGACTACTGTAGATGAGAAAGTGACATAAGATTATTGTGTGCTTTGATTTGTAGAAGTAATCAGGCAGAGAAAACTTGAGATTCAAGACAGCCTAGCAATTTCAACTCAAGCATCACTTGAGCTTGAGCAGAGCTGGAAAACCATTAGACATAACTGAAGTCCACGCTAGACAACTGAATGCTCAGTAAACTTGTTTGTATGCAGCTCTACTTGAGACTGCAATGAACAACCACCACAATTTAGCCCCAACCACTGATATTTACCATCCTAAAATGAGGTTCAATGAGTTTCTCACCCCAAGGAAGGACCTTTATTATTCACTCTATTAGAGAAAGACAATATAAAAGATAACACAAAAGCTAAAAGAAAGGTATAACATCATATTTGCTTTAAAGCTCATCAAGAAACATGGACTTTCAGTTTATACTCTATTTCAATAAATATGTCAACTCATCAAACATGACACAGAACATATATTGGAGAAAAATAAATAACATATACCTGACTCCAAGAATTAGAGCTGCTTCCCTCCTAGTCATAGTAGACTGAAAACCACCATCATAAAATTTGCGAAATTTAGGTCTTGGTGGCCTTGCCTTGAATGCCTGCCAAGCTATAATTCCATATCTACCAGCATAAGCAGCAGCTGCAACTGCAAGTCCAGCTGCAAATGGAACAGCCTATGCAGGTTTTATATTTAGGCTTTTTAGTCGAGAGTTTAAAGTGCCAAATGTAAATTATGAAGGCTAGGCAACATGTGTAATGTATAATATTAGTATAAAACAGGAAACTCTTCATAGAAAAAGCATAATAAATCAATCATATCTTGTCTAAGTGGGAATCTTTGTTTTTCCAGAATTTCCAAATACATCACACAGCAACAATAACAAAGGTGGGAGGATTGGGGTCTAGAGGGAAGGCAGAGCACTTGAGAACTCTGAACAAATCTTAAAGCTACTTGGGTTGTTTAACAAATGAGGCACATATATGCGGGTCAAATGTAGGGGTGTGGCCTCTAGGTTTTCTTAGAAACAAGGATAGATTAGTGGTCTCCAAGATGTTGCAAAGTGGCGT
This sequence comes from Quercus ilex subsp. ballota, assembly GCA_032727855.1. Classification (NCBI taxonomy): domain Eukaryota; kingdom Viridiplantae; phylum Streptophyta; class Magnoliopsida; order Fagales; family Fagaceae; genus Quercus; species Quercus ilex. The sequence goes on along the minus strand of CM064914.1, from coordinate 49,506,334 downwards.
AATGATACATAGGCTCAGATTTTGCATAGGAATGTGGGGGAACAGCTAAGTAATTAATGGAAGCTAAGGTAATTACACCAATCGAAATCATAAGAGCGGGTCGAGAATGTTGGAAAGGTGCAGACTGAACAGTTTTGGCCACAAAATAAATTTTTTTTTTTCCATGAAGCTATAAATATTGCCTTGGAAGCAAGCAACAGAGACAGTGCAACTTTGGGGAACTTTAAACTGGAATATGTTCATATTCCAGTTTAAGTCCGAGGACATTTTAAGCATCAATGAAAAATGGTCATATTCAATCAAAATCACTCTTAAACTTTATGATCCCTTAAAGGAACCCAAAATATCAACATACTCGTATATTACAAACTTATAAAGAGTTCCAAAAGCAGGAAACCCTTAAAAGGATGAGTTACGTTTTTGAACACTTGGGCTTCATTAGTTTTCAACTTTTCATATAATTTTGATAGTCAGACCTGATGATCACCTCAATTTCTCAATCCAATAAACAAACAAAGAAAGAAAAAATAATTTTGAATGAATTTCATGAATAAATAAAAAAAGCTTTCAACACATCAGGCATAATTTAGACGACCATTTTGTTAGCTGAGTCCAAACTAAATCGTTTCTCGGAACCCAAACGGAGGGTTAAGCTAAAACCCTAAACCCTAAACCCTAAGGCAAAAGAAAAAAACAACAAACCCTGATCTCGGAATCGTACCCAAAAACTTAAAAATCGGAATCCTTGTCGTTTGCCCTAAGAAATTAGTATAATGGTAATTTCCATTTGCCCAAAAAAAACCAATAATTAAAAAATAAATTACGCAAAATATGTAAATATAAAGCAGATAAAAGGGGAGAGAGTGAGAGAGAGGACTCACCATTTTGTGTGTGATGTAAAAGAGAGTGAGAAGCAGAAATGAAGAATCGCAGGGCGTTTGGTATTTGATTTGATTATTATTATGTTAAAATGTGAGCACTACGCTTTATAGGGTTTTTTGGTTTTGTGACTGCTCAGAGACTCCAGTCCAGTCCAGAAACTAAAAGTACAGCACCGCCCACAAAAGCTGAGTGCCAATTGGCCAATTCTTCATACTATAATTTTATAGAGACTTTTTTTTTTTTGGGTCCGGTCAACGTGTGCCCACACGTTAAACTTTCTATTTTTGAAAATATTTTTTTGGAAATTGAAAAAACTGTCATTACTTTTTCAATTCTCGAAATTTTTTTTTTCAGGAATGGAAATTAATGTGTGCCCTAAGGGCACACATTAGTAAAATCTTTTTTTTTTTTAGAATGTTTATAGATACATTTAGTATTTACGGTTACCAAACTGCACAAACAGTAAAAATTGTATTAAAATTGCTTGCAAAATGGTATAATTGCACTGCACCGCAGCTAAAAATACACTACACTACATTGGTGTAGTGCAGTTTGCAGTTTTATAACAAAAAAACCGCACCGTACTAGACCCCTCTATATATTAATATATTTATTTTTTAATATTAAATATATTATTAATAGTTTAATAACCCTAATTTTTAATTTAAAAAAAATTTTAATAACCCAAACAAGCGTTGAGTAGGAAAGCCAACCCAAAAAAAATGAAAAACTAAGTTCAATAGTTTAAAATTTGGCACAAAACAAATGGAAAAATCAATTTTGGACTGGGCAAGAAAAGCCTAAAATTTGAAAAATATTACAGCTTTAAATTGCATTTTATACATCACACCGCACATGTAACTACTAAAATGTGATGCGATGCAGTTATGGTTTTGACTAAACTCTAAACTGTATTGCACCGCACATATGACTGCAAAAATAAGGTGTGGTGTGATTATGGTTTTGGCTAAACCATACCGTAAAGTGCAATGCTAAAAATGGCCCAAAACCACACAACACCACACCGTAAACACCCCTACTTTGTAGTTTTGTTTTATCATTTTATCTATCTTACTATTTAATAGGCTTCTCTTATTTGATCTGGACATTTTTTTAGTTTAAGTAGAGACAAAACTAAAGGGTAACCCAGTAAAAATACATCATTAACTCCCACTATAATATTGTCTACAAAACAAAACCACTTTCCTGATAGTTTTCAAATTGCTTTATCCATTAAAAAAAAAAATCAAATTTAAACAAACACACATTTGTTTGTAAGAATACATCTGCCGTACTAATTTAAAAATAAAATAAAAAATTCCTTACACCCACATTTTAGTCACACACACAACTCCAAACTTCTATGAGAAATGATATATCTATAATATTTTTACAACAAATTTTAAGTGTCAGGTTGTTATTATTGGGGCAAAAAAGTAATCTTAGTATTAGTTTCAAATTTGAACCAATAACAACTAACCACCTGTGATTTGTTGTAAAAATATTATAAAATTATTGTAGACGTAGCATCTCTTAACTTCTATCCAACAATTTTAAATAGAAGATGCTCAGAGGCTAGTAGGAATAAAAGTCTTATTATCTCTCTTACTTTTTTTAAGAATTACTACCCTCACTCCTTCTTCTTCTTCTTCTTCTTCATTTTTTTTTTTTTTTTTTTACGGTTCTTTGAGTTATACCTACTCTATAGTTTTGTTTTATAGGAAAAAAAGTCTTATTATCTCTCTCACTTTTTTATGAATTACCACTCTCACTCTTTTTTTTTTTTCCAAAAGATTGAGATGGGTTGGGTCATTTCTTTGTTTTCTATCCATATAATTATCTTTATTCATACAAAAATAATAATAATAATAACTGTATAGGCCACGACTAACGGCCTACACCGAGCCCTTCCCACCCTACTTACTAACCGAGCACCTAGCCCATTCCCTAGACGGGCCTAGTCCAAGCTCACGGCTTAACCGAACATCTTCCATTTTACCGAGATCAAGGAATAATGCCCTGGGGGAATCCACCCGCCGAGCATCAGTTGGCGCCTAGTGCAAGCTCCAAGAGAGTCATGTCAGTCATGAGTAGCGGGTCCCATCTAGTCAGGAATATAGCTCAGAGGGACCTACTTACATGGGAAACAACCCTCTCATCATGACGATCTCACTAAAGGAAGTGTATAAATAAAGACCAATGGATAAAGGAAGGGGATTGAAAAAATTAGGGGAGAGAAACACGAGAGTAGTGAGGAGAAACACATCTCGGGGAGAAAGAAGTCCAATCTAGATTTCATAAAGAGGGGTTAGTTATACTGTGATATTCTCAGGGAGGGTAGGAATATGAAAAAGGAAGACAAAAAAGAAAAAAAGAAAAAGAAAAAAGCTTTCGTTTGCCTCCTATAAAAACCGCATTGCCATCTTTGGGGTTCCCATTGTTGGATATTCCTAACCCATAATACCAGTAAATTGGAGAACTTAGCCCAAAACTTTCATTCTATTGGGCCGAGCCATCCACAATAACATATGAGACCCATGCATATTATGAGAGAAATGTCTCATAAAACCGTCTCATAAGATAATTTTTTTCATATTAAAAACCTATACTTTGCTCTATGCACCAAGTCGATTGAATTACTTGTTAGATTTTACTTTTTTATTTTTGTACTGGTTAAATATACTACATAAATATTCCAACCTTCCCCAAGCTCGAACTGAGGCTTGTGCGTTCACCCTTGCATTTGGGCATGGGGAGGTAATTGTCAGTGTTTAGGGTTTATGATTTTATATACTTATTTTTTATTCTCATCTATAATTAAATTAATAGTAGATATTTCAGTAAACATATATATGAAATAATCTATTTATTTTCCAGCCAAAAAAAGAAAATTTATTCTTCTTCCCAGACTATTGTGAGAACAGGGTTTATTGAAGTTCTCATATTCAAACTTCGGCATTATATATAAATTTGCGCACTTATGCATATAAAAAATGAGATGGTGTGTCAGTGTAAATGACAGATGCCACAAATTAATTTTTTCTCCAGCCACATAATTCTTAGTGAAGGGAAATATATATTTTAAAATATGTGCATGAAGACATATGTACTATTAATAGGCTAATAGCCCTAATTCCCTTATTTTAGTTATAAATCTTCACAAATCTCACATTTACATTGAGTTGAATCTCATTCTTCTTACTTCACCAAAAAAAAAAAAGGATTATCCTCATCATGTACATTCATAATTGCCACAAATAAATTGTGCTTAAAATGTTATGGTGGTAACTAGGAGATACATGTCTAGAAATTAGTCATCAATGGTAACTTCTCATTTATTTAGCTCTAAATTTACAACAAAGAAATAAATCAATAAAGACAGCAGCTATAACTAAAAGCACCAACAATTGAGTAAATAAGAAACTGAATATCCATTACATCAATTCGTGGAATCAATAAATTTAACAGACCATCAACCGTTTTTCATGAAGAAAATATTCAAGAGGCAGAATTGGGTTCAGATAGGTTTTGTTATCATCACTACATAGAGAACCCAATAAAATAAATTTAAAAAAATAAAAAATTTAGGAATCAATAAAATGCATGACTGCCAATGGAGATGAATATCAACCACAATGGAGCACCTACAAAGCAATAATGAATTGAAGCTTTTAAGAACATAGTAAATTCACAAATCAAATAGACCTTTTATTTTTCCTTTCCTCCAGAAACTGTCCAAATCCATTTTGATTTCTTTCCCTTGACTCCTCATGGACTAGAAATGATCAACCGGCCACCCCATTGCTCGTGTTGTTTTCTGATTTAAGACTGATGTCCACCTTTGGTGGACCTGAATGCCGCCTTGGCTTGGCTGGTGAGGGTGGGAATGATAGCCGTTTCTTTGTAGGCCCCGAAGACCCCTTTTCTGGAGTCCCATTCTTCTCCACCCCCAATGGACTTTGCCCCCTGGACTTAGCTTTTGCAGACTTAGTGGGTACCATATAACTTGGAACTGCCGGAGAGCTTGCCAGGCTCTCATCGTCTCTCACTGATGACCCAGCAATACTATGCCTTCGGAACTGCTGCTCTGACTGCAAACTGACCATGCTTTTCGAGTCATCTTCTGGGCCCCAGCCACCCATTGGGCTAGCTGCCTTCACTTTTTTAGCTACTTTTGAAGAAGCTGACTTAGAAGGAGCTGAAGGGGACTGGAAGCTAGGATGGCCTGGGTTTTGACTGGCTGTTGGGGAATTATTCACAGCATTGAGCTGGAAACGTGCATAAGACTTACTGATTTCTCCACCAGTAAGGCTGTGGCTTGCACTCTTTACAGATGAGTGGTCATTGTTCAATTCCTTCTCCATCAAACCACGATTCTCCCATGGGCGGGCTGCCATCCATCGTTCCAACCAGCTCCAACCCCAGGAGGGATTGCTTGGATCCATAAACATTGGGTTTACAGATTTTGAGGAATTCCTCAAGCTTTGCTGTTGAGTGATTCATTGCAGGGGTCAGGACTCAGATATTGGTTCATTCAACATTCAGAAAACTTAAGTTGGAGCTCAAAAGACTATTGGACTAGCAAACAGTAAGCACAGATCACATGTGAAGGTATAGTACATAATAGATGATATGCATCATAGTGTTTTCAAATAAGGTTAATAATCTGCAAATATATTACTGACAACTAATTCCATCTCAATTTTACTAACCAGACCGGATAAACATGCAAAAGGTCACCAACTAGTGTTTTTCTGCCTACATCAGCTAACATTTTAACCTTATAGACATCAAGTTAGAACATTCAACCTCAATTACAAGTCACCAAGTTATCCAATTGAACATGCACTATATCAGAAAAGTTTGTGAACTAACCAAACTTGCATCTCTATCCATCCACAAACACAAAGAGGAAGGATAAAAAGAAAATATATGGTAAAGACCTTCATGCATTCTGAGTCCTGACAGTGTTCTATAAAAATATTTATGCAGTCTAATGCCATCAATGTTTGCTCTATTCACTCTATGAACAGGAACCTCTCACAAAAAAGGGTAGCCAGGTGTCTTCTAAGGCTTCATAATACAAGAGGCCTCAAGATTCTATTACAATATGAAATAAAAAAAGCAATATTGGTCACTAAGACGTAATATACATATTATTGGTAAGTCATATATGCCACTCAATGGGTTTTGAACCCACAGCCTCACTCTCCACCCACGCTTGTGAGAGAAGGAAGTGCTATTTGAGCCATGTCTCATTAGCCACTTTTAAAACATAACTTGCAAATCAAATGCACAAGTTAATTCCCTCTCATTCTTCTTCTTGCTTTACACCATGCATTTTATGATCATTGTCCTTTCGTTTTTATATTTATATCATCTTTTAGTAGAGCTGAAGTATGTAATGTAATAAGAGACATATTTAACCTGATGAGAGAAAGCATAAGCCAGTGCTCTTTCTCTCCTTATAGTTGCCTCATGCTTGCTAAGTAGACCTGCTTCAATTTGTTCCTTTGACTGTATGCTGTCATCCCATTCCTCTCCAATCTGTTATAATATCTAAAGAAGTTAAAGGCAGCTAAATGAGGTATTTCTACAACAGAAAAGTATTCACATAACAATAAAAAAAATTATTAAAAAAAAAGAAAAAGGATTCATTGAGGAAACAGAACTATACTACTAAAGTGGTAAAGCCCCATTAGCACAGTCTATGTCAGCACCGGAATGAAATTCTACATGCTTTTGATGTTCTTTTTGCAGCTAATTTTGAACCTACCCTCAATTGTTAATATATAGAACAAGTTTTCACGGATATGGGCCCAAAGTAAACCTATCTTCCAGATTTCTAATCTCAATAAGAACCCCTGAGATTTTCATGTCCATACAAATATAATTACTGAATTCAGTGGCAATAAATTAGATGATGAAACATGCTATAAGTGATTAGTAAAATTTCTAGAGTTCAACAAAATTAAAGAGAAGCAACAGAGACCCGCAAGCACTCTAGCTCTTTTGCTTGTTTCTGTAGGAGTTGTCTCTGGAGAGCCTGATTCTCCTCTGACATCTTGACCCTCCTGGAACGGATCTGACATTGCACACGAGCTAGAGTTTGCATACATCTGAGGGTTTTTGCAGCTTGGCGTTTCACAACAGGCCCATCCATCAATGATTTCAGCCTGACTAGCCCCCTTAATGCCCGCAATGCTCTTCTTGCCTGAAAATAATAAATCAAAATTGCAAGCACATCTTGAGAAAACCACTAGGTTTGCAACTGGTGGACATTGCATGAAAAATCCACTTATATTGGAGCCCTTTTAAAGATTTAGCTTGTATTGAACCAAACAGCTGCAATAATAAAAGAAAGAGAGAGAGGAAAAAAAGAAAGACAACAAAGGGAAGAGACAAAAAATCAGTGTAACACATACCAGGTATCCTCGAAATGCTGTTTGAATCTTGATTGCTGCCACTTCCTCCTTTGATTTGCCAGCAAACCGAGTAACTGTAGGGAGTTGAACAACCTCGGCAGCTGCAGGAGCAGCAGCAACAGCGGCCCCAGCAGCCTCAGCAGCCACAGCAGTGGCTACCGCAACAGAGTAAGCATGTTCGCTCTGTTCATTCTCCCCATTGTTTAAGTTCACCTCTTCTTGCTGAGGAAGAGGGGGGACTGTGACAGTTTCTGAAGAGGTAGATTCTAAACCCAAGTGTTTTTGCTTTCCAAACCATTTCTTCTTTGATTTATTTGATTTCTGCAAAACAGTCATTGACACTATGAGAAACCCAATTAATTTTACAAAATTTCCAGAAAATCAAATTGACTATAATGGGATTTCTCCAAACCTGGCCTGTCTTCTCCTTGGACTCTGGGCTGAGAGCTTTCTTTACAGAAGAAAACCAATTTCCCTTCCTCCCCATCTTCTTATCATTCCTTAATTCAATCCTTCATGGAAACCATTCAAAAGTTGGAAAATTTTAAAGGCAATTAAATTCCCCTTTGGATAAGTAATTTAACAAATTCCAAAGCACGATGAATGTCATTCTTTGGATATGTAAAATCTAAGAGAGTAAGGAAAGAGTGGCCTAAGACACAATCCTTCCAAATAAGCAAAACACTTGAATTCAAATTAATGAATTGAAATCTAGACGAAACAAAAAGAAAAACTCTAAATCTTAGAAGAAAAGGACAACAATTTCATGAATCTTATGTTCTAAATTGAGTCGATTCACCATAACATTAAATTTCCACTCCACTAAGGTAAAAAAGTTAATTTAGCACAGTAAGACAAAGGTTTGACCGTTTAAGGCGATTTTCTATTCTAGAAATGACACTAAATCTACAACACATTCCCTTTCTATATTTTCTCTTCTTACATTTTTCTCAACAAGCAAAAGCAAAAGAATCCAAATTCAACATGTCTAACAGCTTCCAATCAAAATACTGTATCACTCATACGTTGAAGTTGCAATATTTTTTAAACAAAACTAGCAAAACCCATTATCCAAAACAGAAAAATCTACACACAAAATCTCAAAAAAAACATAATAAAAGGAAAAGGAAAAAAATTTCATTGCAGGACAGAATGAAGTAAATTTGCCACTATTGCTCAATTGGGGTCCATGGAAAAGAGAAAGCAAAAGTACCTGAGTGAACAAAATGGCAGATCTCAAAGAGCTTCTCTTTATTCAACAGGAGGCCCTCTATCTATATCTCTCACTTTCTTTCTTTCTTTGCTTCCTTCATCCACAAAACAAACAAAAAGAACGGATTCTCCTAACCCCTCCTTGTTTACAAGAAAGAAGGGAAAAATGAGATCTTGGGAAGAAAAAAAAATGAATGATGAGGGAATATGAGGGAGACCAGACCAGACCAGCTGGTTTTGCTTAAAGAGTGACCCCACTTCACTAACAAACACTCGCTGTTTTTCTTTGGTGAAAGGGATCAGATACTCCTAGTCCTACTCTTCTTCCGGACACTCACTTCTCTCTAATCTTTTTGGTAATTCCCTTGTCTTTTCCTTTACTGCGGGTAAAAGTTTTACTTCAAATAATTCAAGTATGCACTCTGCCACAACTGTCGTTTAATATTATACCCTTAATCTTAGTTTTCCCAACACTCACTTAATGACTTAATTGTCACTTCTCTCTAATCTTGTTGGTAATACTCTTATTTTTTCTTTTACTGCAAGTAAAAGTTGTACGGAGAATAATTATAATACCACACACTTTACTATTGTTTTACAATAATATGCGGGTACTCTAGTCTTCCCCACACTCACTTTTCTTTAATCTTTTTGGAAATACTCTCTCTTTTCCTTGGCTGGCTGTAAAAGTTTTACAGCTCCTTAAGCTCTTTACTCCTCAATGAGACAAAGAATTTTCACAATTCACAAAGTCTTTGTGTACTGCATTTTCACATTCATGGGCATGATGGCCTCACCTAATCTCAAACATAGTTTGTTTACACTTAAATGAGATGAGGTTTAATTTATTACTTTTAAAATTATAAAATTTAATTTGCTACTTTTTAAAACACCGTAATTTAATTAAATTTTAAGCATAATTTTGTCCACTTAAATGATTTGATGTTTAATATGTTTTCATTATTAAAATATTAGGTTTAATTTATTATTTTAACAATTATACTTTTTAATTAGTTTTTTTTTTTTTTTGAAATCTCATAGTTTAATTAAATGATTTAAGGTTTAATTTATTGCCCTTTAAAATCTCAGGATTTAATTTATTACTTTTGATAACTATAACGTTTAATTTGTTACTATTTGAAAATTTAGAGTTTAATTAAATCTCAAACATAATTTTAGTGATTAAGGATAGAGAAGTATGATCTTATAGATAATAGAACATATCCTCACCATTTAATTGATTACTTACAAGGTATTACAATGGGGAATGATTGGATTTGAATCCAGTACTAAGAAGTGTTGACTAGTTGAGCTATAGAGCTCTTGGCAACTAAAGTATTACATTTAATTTGTTACACTCAAACTATAAATTGAAATTATAATTTTCTCAAATAAAAATAAGGAAGAAATAACCATGTCTATAACAACAATTAGGTATAGAAGATGACATTCGGTCTATTCTGTCTTCCAAGTCTTTTTGTTATACTTCCCTTGTCTTAATGGAACTCAACTACCTTAACCACTCTTTGGCTACTTCGTAATTTTGTGGGATCCATCCTCATCTCTATAATCAATTTGTGTGTTTGTGGTGATAGACTGATAGGACAGGTGGAGAAGGATTTTGCTTCTTGCTTATTGAATTTTACTTATTAAAAAATAAAAATAAAAGAGTTATAATAATGAACACCCTTTGAGGCAATAGTTAACAATTCATATTAAAAAAGTTTTAACACTATTTTTATGAAAAATAAAAAAAGCTGTCAAAATATTATTTTTTTTTCCATAAAAACTTTCTTTAAAAAATTGTTAATGTGGGGGGCGGAAAGCCCAAGAACACTGTTCGTCCGAGGAGATGTTTATTTGTCCGAGGAGTCCAACGTCCTAGGACCGAAGAATATTTGCTTGACAGATATATGGGAAGCTCGTGTGATCCTTCTGACAAGAGTAAGGAGGGAAGTGAACCTCGGACGTGCATGAGGATGATAGGAACAAAGAAATATCTAAGAGACAAGCCTCAACCACCGCATTAAATGTACTGCACCCACCTTCCTGGCCGCATTTATGTGGAGAGGACCTCTGAGCAGTGCATTCTCAGCTACCGCCACTCACACAAGGCTGGAGAGAGAGTGTGATGGGACATGCACTCAAGTGGGCGTCTGGATGATGAACAAGTGGACGGTGAAGATGAAGGAAGGGGGTACTATATAAGAGAGGGATGCCCCTGATAAAAAGGAGAAGGAGAAAAAAAAAGAAAAGAAAAACTTCATTACTGTAGTTTTCTAAGAATTGTAAACCAGGCTTATGATATAGAAGCACCTCTTCGGACGTGGAGTATACTTGCGTCCGAGCACGCTTTAACATAATTACATCCTTAAATATTGCCGTTCATTTCTGTTCATTTATCTCTAGCCTAGCTCTTTTACCCACTCTCTACAAATTTATTGTTTCGGATTTAGTGGGCTCAAAACCCATATCCTCGTGGGCTTGGGCTACAAAAGTTGACCCTACAATTGGCGCCGTCTGTGGGAAGAGCTTGTGCGAGGGTGAAAACGACAGTTGATGATGGCAGGACAAGGTGAACAACAAGCAGAATCTAGGGCATCCCAACAAGTGGACCCCTTCGTAAATTTAGAGAGGAGACAAAATCGTGAGGGCAGCGTACACACTGTGCGCCTTAGCCAGAGCCAGTCACAGGGCGAAAGTCATATGTCCCATGCAGAGAAGAATCGTGACTTACAGCTAGAAGTGGAAAAACTGAAAAGAGAGTTGCGCCATGCAAAAAGGAAACGGGCTTCCTCATATTCTGAGGAGGATCTTGATGACGAGCAGGATGTCTCTTACCAGCATAAATCCAGGACACCAGCCAGCGAGTCCTACACCTATGAAGAGGAGTCCCATCGCCAGAGACAACGAAGAAGCCCATCACGTGAGGACGTGAGAATGATGCCATGAACAGGGCTCTGAATCAGATATCTAGGTCACCCTTCACGCGCAGGATTGAGGAGGCCAAACTTTCTCGGCGCTTCAACCAACCAACGTTCACCATCTACAATGGTAAAACGGACCCCGTGGAGCACGTGAGTCATTTTAACCAGAGGATGGCGGTCTACTCCAGGGACGAAGCTCTGATGTGCAAGGTTTTCCCTTCCAGTCTTGGGCCTACTGCCATGAGGTGGTTTGACGGTTTGAAGGCAGGCTCCATCAACTCCTTCAAAGAACTCACTCAGGCATTCGGCTCCCGTTTTGTCACATGCCGAAGAGTGTCCAGGCCTTTCTCTTCACTGCTATCCTTGTCCATGCAGGAAGGCGAATCCTTGAAGGCGTATTCAGACAGATACTGGGAGATGTTCAACGATATGGAGGGCAACAACGATGCAATGGCCCTTAGCACTTTCAAGCTCGGCCTCCCTATTGACCACGGTTTGAGGACATCCTTATCTGGCAAACCGGTCACCAACGTGCGTCAACTGATGGACCGCATAGAAAAGTATAAGAGAGTTGAAGAAGACCAGCGGCAGGGCCAGGGAAAGGACAAGGTTATCCCTCAGGAGAGGAGGGATTTCAGGTCGGACTGTTACAACCATGGTAAACCGCGGAGGGATTTTGCTGGGCAATCAGGATCGACGAATCCTCAAGCGGTCAACGCCGTGTTCAAAGAGCCAGTGCACCAGGTCCTGGAAAAGATCAAGAACGAATCATTCTTCAGGTGGCCGAACAAGATGGTAGGAAACCCCGAGAGGCGCAACCATAATCTCTACTGCCAATACCATCAAGACCATGGGCACACCACGGAGGACTGTAGGAGCTTGTGGGATCACTTGGACCAACTGGTCCGCGATGGCAGACTGAAACACCTTTTGCACCCCTCCAGCGGCCGAGGGGGGCAGACGGGCTCAGGGCCACGAAGAGATGACCCCTCAAAGCCGCTTCTAGGGACTATAAACGTTGTCTTCGCTGCGCCAGGGAGGACAGGATCCTGACCATTGAAAGTTATGTCGGTAGGCCGACCATCAGTAGGGGAGTCAAGCCGAGGTCTGAAGAGAGTTAAGTCTGAGGCCCCGCTGCAGATAGGGTTCTCGGACGAAGACATGATGGGCACCATTCAACCCCATGACGATGCATTAGTCATCACCCTCAGAATAGCTGGGTATGATGTGAAGAGGGTGATGGTAGACCAAGGCAGTGCCGTGGAGATAATGTACCCAGACCTCTACAAGGGGCTAGGCCTAAGACCCCAGGACCTGACGCCATACAATTCCCCTCTCATAAGCTTTGAAGGAAGGCCTGTCACCCCGAAAGGCCGGATACGTTTACCTGTGCAGGCCGGCTCCGAGGTGGTGGAGCTAGATTTTATAGTTGTGGATGTATATTCGCCCTACACGGCACTTGTAGGCAGACCTTGGATTCACACGCTTGGGGCTGTCCCCTCTACATTGCACCAGAAGGTCAAATACCCATCCGAAGGGCAGATCCATGAGATCCGAGGAGATCAGCCCACTGCCCGACAGTGCTTAGTTGCTGCCATTCAACATGAGACCCAATCCCAGTTTTCGGCCATGTCCGAAAGGAGTTTATAGCAGCTATAGTCTCGGGAACAGCCCGTCGAAGATTCAGATGAAGGCAATCGATGTGAGGATCTAACGAAAGTGGTTATCGGAGATGATCCCGATAGGTTCTTCCAAGTTGGATCTCAGCTGCCTCCTCAAGAGAGGGAAGAGCTAATAGAGTTCCTCAAGCGAAATCTCGATGTGTTTGCCTGGAGTGCTTATGAAGCCCCAGGGGTAGATCCAGAGTTTATATGTCACCATTTGAAGGTGAATCCCCTGGTCACCCCCAAGAAACAGCCTATTCGGCGCCCGTCCAAGGAACATGCGGACGCGGTGAGAGAGGAGGTAGCGAAACTCAAACAGGCTGGGGCTATCAAAGAAGTTTTTTATCCTGAATGGCTAGCAAATACCGTGGTGGTAAAGAAGAAGAGCGGGAAATGGTGAGTGTGCGTAGACTTCACCGATTTAAACAAGGCTTGCCCCAAAAATCCATTCCCTATGCCGAAAATTGATCAGCTGGTAGATGCCACTGTCGGCCACCCCCGGATGAGCTTCCTAGACGCTTTCCAGGGCTACCACCAGATACCATTGGCCCTGGATGACCAGAAGAAAACTGCTTTCGTCACTCCTATTGGTAACTACCACTATAAAGTGATGCCATTTGGCTTAAAGAATGCGGGTGCTACCTACCAGAGGATGATGACGAGGATGTTCGAGCCACAGCTGGGCAAGAATATCGAGGTTTACATAGATGACATGGTGGTGAAGAGTAAGGTCGTCGCCGAGCATGTGAAGGACCTTGAAAGTACCTTTGAGGTTCTAAAAAAGTACAAGCTGCGACTGAATGCTTCGAAATGTTCATTTGGAGTAGGGTCCGGCAAGTTTTTGGGTTACATGGTGACTCACAGGGGGATTGAGGTTAATCCTGACCAGATAAGGGCCATCAACGACCTACGAGCTCCTCGGAATCCCAAGGAAGTTCAGAAATTAACCGGAATGACAGCTGCCCTAAATCGGTTCATCTCTAGATCGGCAGATAGGTGTCGGCCTTTCTTTTCTCTGCTTCATAAGTGGAAGGGATTCGAATGGACTGAAGAGTGCGCTTTGGCATTTCAGTAGCTCAAGGATTATCTAGCTCGGCCACCAATCATGTCCAGTCCTGAGCCAGATGAGGTACTTTTTGCCTACATTGTCGTGGCTCCTTGTGCGGTGAGCCTGGTGTTAATACGATCAGACTGTGGCGTACAAAGACCAGTTTATTACGTGAGCAAGTCACTGCATGAAGCCGAGATTCGTTACCTACCTCTGGAGAAGGCTATCCTAGCGGTAGTACTCGACACATGGAAACTACCTCACTACTTCCAGGCCCACACGGTCATTGTTCTCACTCAACTCCCACTCAAAACTATACTCCGAAGCGCTGATTATACTGGTCGGATTGCCAAGTGGGGTACAATCTTAGGGTCGTTCGATATAAGGTATATGCCCCGCACGTCGGTCAAGGGTCAGGTCCTCGCGGATTTGGTGGCAGAGTTCACGGAGCCCCAGTTAGAAGAAGTAAAGCCCACGCCAGGCATGGATGGAAAATCAGTTGGCATGATCTCACAACAGAATCCCTCCCATTGGGAAGTGTATGTAGACGGCGCGGCAAACCAACGAGGTTCTGGAGTGGGGTTGGTACTGATGTCCTCCGAGAAGGTCATAATCGAGAAATCGTTAAGGCTGGACTTCTCGGCAATGAATAACGAGGCAGAGTATGAGGCCCTACTGATGGGGATGGCCATGGTCCTAAGAATGGGGGGAAAATTCGTGGAGTTGTTCTCGGACTCAAGGTTGGTCGTAGGTCAGGTACAAGGCGAGTTTGAGGCGAAGGACGAAAGAATGCAAGGGTACTTGAGCCGTGTTAAATATCTGCAATCAGAGTTCGACTCTTTCAGTTTGCGGCACATCCCGAGAAGTGGTAACTCACATGCTAACTCCTTGGCCACGCTTGCTACCTCCTCGGACGATGGTCTGCCGAGAATTATCCTCGTCGAGGATCTGCACAGGCCTGCGGAGGCGAAAACAGATGCAATCCAGGTTCACCAGGTCAGGGCCGGGCCCTGCTGGATGGATCCATTAATCAAATTCCTCAAGGAAGATACGTTGCCCGAAGAGAAGGGAGAAGCTGACAAAGTTCGAAGGAAGGCAACCCAGTTCTGGCTGTCCGAGGACCATAAACTATACAAACGTTCCTATTCGGGACCATATTTGTTATGCGTGCATCCTGAAGCGTCTGAGTTATTGTTAGAAGAGCTGCACGAAGGAATTTGTGGAAGCCACACTGGAGGTAGATCCCTGGCTCACCGAGCCCTCACCCAAGGTTATTGGTGGCCACATATGCAAAAGGAAGCCCACGATTATGTCAAAAAGTGTGATCAGTGCCAGCGCTTCGCTCCAAACATTCACCAGCCAGGGGGAATTCTTAATCCGCTATCAAGCCCATGGCCCTTCGCCCAATGGGGCTTGGATATCGTGGGACTTTTTCCCAAAGCTGCAGGAAACAAGAAGTACATCCTGGTTGGCACAGACTATTTCACAAAGTGGGTTGAAGCCGAACCACTCGCCAATATCAGAGACGTGGATGTGCAAAAGTTCGTGTGGAAGAATATTGTCACTCGGTTTGGAGTTCCCCACACTCTCATCTCGGACAATGGCCTACAGTTCGATAGCAAGGCATTTAGGAATTATTGCAGCGAGCTGGGGATTGTAAACAGATACTCTACTCCTGCCTACCCTCAGGGTAATGGGCAAGCGGAAGCTGTCAACAGGGTCATACTGAACGGCTTGAAGAAGAGGCTGGATGATGCAAAGGGCAAATGGGTGGAAGAATTACCGCATGTGCTGTGGATTTACAGAACTACGCCTCGTAGGTCTACGGGCGAGACCCCATTCTCAATGACCTACGGGGCTGAGGCTGTCATTCCTCTAGAAGCCGGATTTCCGACGTTGAAAAGTAGCTCATTCAGTCCAGCCGACAACAATGAGCAACTGCAGAAGAGTTTGGACCTGATTGAGGAAAGGAGGGAGAACGCAATGGTTCGGCTGGCACATTACCAACAGAAACTCAGGCAAGGCTATGATGCTAACGTAAAGCTGAGGCCTCTAGAGCCTGGTAATCTAGTGCTGAGGAAAGTTGTGGGCACCGCAAGAAATCCAGCTTGGGGAAAACTGGGACCCAATTGGGAAGGACCATATCGCATCACTTCAGGAGCAGGCATTGGGGCATATTTCTTGGAGGACCTGGATGGTCATGTAATACCACGTCCGTGGAATGTAAATAACCTCAAGAGGTACTTTTACTAATCAAGTTTATTTTTCGACCGATGTGCCAATTCACTGCGTAAAGTCTCCTCTATAGTGTTTAAACTTAAATCCAATCATGCCTGTAGTCCTCGGACCAGATGATTAGGGTTAGTTAACACTCGGTTACAGTTCTATAGTGTTTAAACTTAAATCCAATCATGCCTGTAGTCCTCGGACCAGATGATTAGGGTTAGTTAACACTCGATTACAGTTCTATAGTGTTTAAACTTAAATCCAATCATGCCTGTAGTCCTCGGACCAGATGATTAGGGTTAGTTAACACTCGGTTACAGTTCTATAGTGTTTAAACTTAAATCCAATCATGCCTGTAGTCCTCGGACCAGATGATTAGGGTTAGTTAACACTCGGTTACAGTTCTAGTGTTTAAACTTAAATCCAATCATGCCTGTAGTCCTCGGACCAGATGATTAGGGTTAGTTAACACTCGGTTACAGTTCTATAGTGTTTAAACTTAAATCCAATCATGCCTATAGTCCTCGGACCAGATGATTAGGGTTAGTTAAAACTCGGTTACAGTTCTATAGTGTTTAAACTTAAATCCAATCATGCCTGTAGTCCTCGGACCAGATGATTAGGGTTAGTTAACACTCGGTCACAGTTCTATAGTGTTTAAACTTAAATCCAATCATGCCTGCAGTCCTCGGAGCAGATGATGTGAGTTAGTTAACATTCGTTTGCGTTCAAAATTAGTTCACTTATGATTGTTTCCCTTAGTTGTACTACTCGAGGCAATTATTACTCATTAATAACATTTGTCCGGACTGTTCTTTTCAACATCGATTTCACTTACTCACGGCATCAATGCGATGTATCAATCAAGTCTGTAAATATAATGCGCAGTTACGAGTTGCAGTAATAAGTAATAAGACATGTACTAAAAGCATTAGAAGCAAAAAGGGAAGCCAATCCATAAATAAGAGAAGAGTTTACAATTCCTTGGACAAGAAAAAAAAAAAGGGGGGTACAAGTGCAAAAAAAAACCCTATGTATCTACTCTTTTGCTGGAGGGGCACAGAACCAGCAACTTGGTCGGTCGGAGCAGGCGCTTCAGGGGCTTGATCCTTAGGCTCAGCAGGAGTCTTCTCCTTGCCCGACCCTTTACCTTTGCCTTTGGCTGGTTCAGCTGATTTACCCTTGTCACCTGGTTGACCTGCCCCTTCAGGTGCCTCGAGGGTGGGTATGGAAGCTTCGCTGACTTTGTTCGGCTCCGAAGCCATTGGAAGCCGAGCAGGAGTGTCATCCTCTGGGAGCTCTCGGATCTCAGGATCGTAGTATACGCTCCCGGGCAGCCTCAGAGCGGAGTCAGCCGGTACCCCGGCGGCGTCCAGCGCCTTGCCCCAAGTTATGCCGCAGTAATCTCGGCTAACCATAGCGAATTGCTCCATCAGCTGGGACGAGGTCTGCTCCACTCCCAGCTGGTAAGCCGCTTTTCTTTCAGCCTCGACCGCCTCCTTGGCCAGCTTGGCATTATCCTCGGCCACTTTGGTGCTCGCCTTGGCCCTCAGCAGCTCAGCCCGGAGACCCTTCACCAGCTCCCTCTCGGTCTCCAGATTGATCTCTGCCAAGTTTAACTGCTTGCGCTGCTCCTCAGCCTGTTTCTCGGCATTCTTGATCCCAGCGTCAAGACTCCTCTTTTGGCTGGTCATCTCTTTGAGGTCTTCGGACAGACGGGCATAATCCTCCTTCAGCTGGCCCAGCGCCTTCTCCGCCTCATCGTGGGAATATAATGCTGATTGAGTCTCGAGGTGGTTCTTCTTGTTCCACTCCTCAGCCACATAGATTTGCTGGGTGAGCTGCACAGCAGAAATTCCTAATGTCAAGCACGGTAAAAGAGAAGCGAGTCTGGATTCGGCTAAACGGACTGAGGTCACTTACCATGGCTACATCCCTCTTAAGGGACAGAAAGAGCTCCTGTTGGTTGAAACGCCTGAAGGACTCCATGTCATGGGGGAGGAGGAGCGGTTGCTGCAGAGCCTCGGCAACATAGCCTGCCTTTCCTCCGTCATAATTCCGGAGGGAGGTATCCCACAGGATCGGAGCGCCCTCCAACTCCAACTTTGGAGACCAGATTCGGGGTCCTCCTCCTCGTCGGACGTCTGCTAGTAAAGCCTCCTCGCGGCTTTCAGTGGACGAGGCCCTGTGAGTCCGGTGGTCTTTCACCACTTTCTGCTGCTTAGGCCCCTTGGGTGGTGGCACTTGCTTCTCCTCAGCGTCAATGAAGGGCCGCTTCTTCCTTAGATCAGGAATGGGCTTTAAGCTCGGGTCAGGGACATGTGATGGCGCTGGGGGCAGGTTCACCACCGCTTGGGAGGTCCCAACACCTTTCTGCTCGGCCTTTTTACCCCTGGTCTTCATCAGACTCCTCAAATCCATATTATCGTCCGAAGAGCCATCAGAGTCAGCAGCTAGCAGATCAAGGTGAATGCCTGATTGCCTGTCGGTTTCCCCCTCGGCGTCTGAGACCTCTATCACTCGGTTCGCCGCTGAAGCCTCTCCGAACTGGAACCCGTCTATTTGATCTTCTAGCGAGGAGGTAGAAGATCCGACCCTCTCACCTTCAACCGCTTGTCCGAGGGGAACTTGTTGGAATGGTTGGACAAGAGGGGGTATGGCCTGAGGACGTGGATGAGGCACGGGCTCAAGATCGTACGGCGCCAAAAAACCTCTCCGGCCAACGTCAATTCGTGCAAGGCGATGGTCTCCCTGAACAATCGCGTTGCCGACTGGTTGAAAACTCTTCGGTTTTCCTGTGTATCCCAGAATGAGAGGAGCCGATCGGAGCTGTCTGTCCTCACTCACGAATATCTCCGATCTCAATAGAAAATTGAGTGCGGCGAAGTTCGTCAGGCTGAGCCGAGGAGCAACGAAATTTTTATCTGTTACATTGCAGCGAAATCATGTTAGATTCTCACAAATGGCGACATAAGAAGAACCCAAAAACCACTAAAAGACAAGGTCCCTAAACCTATTGGTAGTGTGCCTAAATCTAGCATGCCCCACCTGGCTCTCCAAGCTTGGTTGGGCAATGATGGCCGTCATGCCATGCGCCCGAGACGATCACGTAGTCGTCCTTCATCCCTTTATTGGATTTTGGGAGGCAGGAGATGAGTCTGACAACGTCCGATCGGGATTTTAAGTAATACCCCGCATCTTGCTGGCTGTGGCATTCGTACATATGTACTACGTCGCGCCAGGTTAGTCCCAATCCTAGGTGAAGTTTGAGGTCCTCAATCGCCCCTAGGATCCTAAACATATTGGGCGCGCATTGCCAGGGAGTAAGCCTATGGTTCCGAAGGTAGTTAGTGGTAATGGGACCCATGGGGATTGTCATTCCCCCTTCTATGAATGCGATAAGAGGGATAACGACTTCTCCCGTCTTTCGGTCTGTTAGTATCTTTTCCGGGGGGCAATATCTCACACCCACGTTTGGGGGTATGCGATACGTGGCCCTGAACGCCTCCATCTGCTCAGGGCTATCCACCAAGTACTGGAGTTTCCCCATGGTACTTAACTAAAATGTCTGGCCGAAGAGGAAACTAGAGGATTCGGTGGACGATAACTTACGAGGATTAGGCCGGAGAAGGGATTGCAAGCTCGTGGAGGGATTCGTGAGGATTCTGGGGAAGACTGAAGCCGGTGACTGAGAAGATTGAACGGAGTCGCGCGTTTGTTCTTGCTGGAGCGTATGAAGATTTGCAAAGTGAAGAAGGACAACTGCTTCTGAGATTTTATACGGAGTCAAACGAAGGGTCAGGGGCACTCCCGCCCAAATCCTGAAGAAAAACCACGGCCGTTGGATTAATCACGCGTCGTTAGATACGAAGGACAAAACGCCACCTGGCACAGTTAATGCAGCGCCTTGGAAATGTGGAAACAGCAGCGGCATTAATGACGCGTCAGTTATCATGCCTACGCACGTGCCAACTTAAATTTGCCCAATCTACGAGCTTTTACTCCACGGCAAGTCAAAATCCTACTTTTTCTCTTCGGATGCGAAGGAAAAACCACAATTTTGAGGGGCTATTGTGGGGGGCGGAAAGCCCAAGAACACTGTTTGTCCGAGGAGATGTTTATTTGTCCGAGGAGTCCAACGTCCTAGGACCGAAGAATATTTGCTTGACAAATATATGGGAAGCTCGTGTGATCCTTCTGACAAGGGTAAGGAGGGAAGTGAACCTCGAACGCGCATGAGGATGACAGGAACAAAGAAATATCTAAGAGACAAGCCTCAACCACCGCATTAAATGTACTGCACCCACCTTCCTGGCCGCATTTATGTGGAGAGGACCTCTGAGCAGTGCATTCTCAGCTACCGCCACTCACACAAGGCTGGAGAGAGAGTGTGATGGGACATGCACTCAAGTGGGCGTCTGGATGATGAACAAGTGGACGGTGAAGATGAAGGAAGGGGGTACTATATAAGAGAGGGATGCCCCTGATAAAAAGGAGAAGGAGAAAAAAAAAGAAAAGAAAAACTTCATTACTGTAGTTTTCTAAGAATTGTAAACCAGGCTTATGATATAGAAGCACCTCTTCGGACGTGGAGTATACATGCGTCCGAGCACGCTTTAACATAATTACGTCCTTAAATATTGCCGTTCATTTCTGTTCATTTATCTCTAGCCTAGCTCTTTCACCCACTCTCTACAAATTTATTGTTTTGGGTTTAATGGGCTCAAAACCCATATCCTCGTGGGCTTGGGCTACAAAAGTTGACCCTACAGTTAACAATTGCCCTAAAAACATTCATTAACATTTCCCAAAATAAAAATATCTGTTGACCACTGTAATTTTCCTTTTGAGCATTACTTATTGCAACTTGTGCAAATCCATTATTTTTTTGTCCAACATTGCCCACCTTTTTTTTTTTTAATAGGAAAAATTTTTACCAGTTGAACTAACTAGAACCCACCAATTTATACTCAACATTGCCCACTTAATTGGTCATCATGCTAACAAAATCTTCTATTTTTATAATAATCAAAATTAACTCAACCCAATCACTCTACCAGGCTGCATTTCATTGTTGCTGTTTTTTTTTTTTTCCTCTCTGGATATTGGTATGAAAAATCATATTATTAGCTGATTAATTAACAAATAGAGTGGTGGGGTTGGGTACTGATATATATCCAAACTTCTAAGGCAGAGCCCGTTAAGTGTTTTGAATCTTACAACTGATCAATTATTGGAGCAGGTTTGAAAATATGGCCTAGATGCTTGTTCCTGATTATAAAGTAGTTCGGCTTGTCTTGAATAAGAAATGGTTTTGTAGCAACCCAATAACACGAAGGTCAACAAAATATATTATTGAATTTTTTTCTGGTTCCCCCAAATTTGATTCCGTGAGTAATTCACTATTTTCATAACATTTTTATTCAGTTTTTTATTATAAAAAAAATAAAGTGGGTTTTAGTTAGTTCAATTAATAAAAAAAAGTTTGTTGTCATCAAATAAGAGATTTTGGTTCTATCCCTGCCTACAACAAAAACCAATTAATGTTTTGGTCTAATGATAAAAAATAATTATAAAAAACAGACGCTATAAGTTAAAATTCTACCTCTAAAAAAAAAAAAAAATAGTTTAGGGTTTTTTTTTTTTTTTTTTGAGAATAGGGTGGCTAATCTAGTCCTAGATAAAAAGGAGAAAGGTGCTACTAGACTTTAAGCTATATGTATTTTTACTAACTTTAGTGGTACCACAAATGTAAAATCGTAAGATCTCTCTCGCCACCATTATTACTCATTTACTTGCACATGTCAAACTACAAAAGAAGTAGTAGTAGGTAAAGTGGGATATTTCATAATTGTTCTTTTGTTTTCAAGGAAAAACAAGGACACACCGACCCTGGAGAGAAGACAGAAGAGTCTGCTATCCGGTGGCATTCAATCAAATTCCTCAGATGGGCACACACCTTTAACTAAGCTCAATATGGTTCATTTTTCTAACTAATGATCTTATGGAAAAAAATTAAAATTAAAAAAAAAAAAATCTTAACTCTGTAAACCTAACTTTTTTATTTTTAAAAAATAAAAATAAAACTATGTAAAAGTAAAACATAACTAACTTTGGCCATGCTTCCAAAGAGTTTTATAGTAATTTTTATATTTCTAACGAAATCGTACATGATTCAAATCTATCACTCCAATTATCGAATTAATGTGTGTGTATATATACTTTTATTTCTATTTTTATTTTTTTTAGCGGAAGTTCAACTTTAACCGTGTTCAGGGACGGATCCACTAAGCCCCCCCCCCCCTTCCTTTTTCTATTCAAATTAGCTTTTTTTTTTTTTTTTGCATGCCTATATTTTAGAGTTTATAGTTGGCCCCCCTCAAATTTTTGGATTAGTCCAAATAGCCCAAAAGAAACTAATCATTTAACCATTTCTTTGGACTCATAACCCCTCCATAGTCCAAATACAACACAACAAAAAATCCACAAATCACCAATATCATAATTCAATAACTCATAACCAAAAAAATCTTATAGAAAAAAAAATTCCTTTACGGGGGTGACAATAATTTATATAACTTTTTAATTGATTTATAAATTATGGAAAAGTCAATTACAATATTTAAATTTTTTTCAAAAGATCAAATACAAAATTCTTTTAGAAGCTAATATTGATAATATAGCATTACCAACTTTTAATATTAATATCCCAATTTTTTAAAATCCTCAAACAAAGTTTTGAAAACTTCATTAGTGAGATTTTTAGTTGCATCCAAAAGTATGGGTTTATCATATTGGTGAGTTGGTCAATATGATAAAAATCAATATATTAATTCCAATTATCCAAAATTTGGAGATCCGAAGTCCTCTTCTTTTTTTATTTTTTCTTCGAAAATGTTTGAATATCATATTGTAACTTTCAACTTTTTTGGTTCATATTATTTCCTTCTTGACTTAAATATTTATGATAATAAAGTGCAATTGTTTTGTCTACCATAATTTTTTTTTAAATAAACAATGTCACTTGAAATTTTTTTTGTTCATGCTTTCACCTCTCCTAGATTCAAATCCTGATTCCGTCCTTGACCGTGTTCACTCTTTGACCTCCGTACTACATACCTTTAATTTCTCTATAAAAAGTACATTGGCTTAGGTCATGTATAAAAATAAAATATTACAAATAGAGATAACAGGCTCGAAAGGCATTGTGCCTCACTTTGTGTGGGCTTGTAGGGTCTTTAGCAAAGACGTTCTCCAACACCTATAAATACAAATTTTCACCCCCTCTAAATATAGGTTATTGTGAGTGGTGAAATTTCAAAGAAAAGATGGAATCGCAGTGAGGACATTGACAATAACCAAACAGTGATCAGTCATTGCAACTTGTTAGACATTCTACCAAGAAAAAGGAACCATATTTAACGAGTGAATGGGGTACATATAAGCACGTGAAGTGAGCTAATAGGTATTGTATTTGAAAATGGCTAAATTGTCTGACTAGCTGGGAGCAGAGATTTGAAAATTGATGGCTAGGTCAACCAAAATGCCTGCATAGTTCAGTCTTCAATCCAAGGCTTACACCGACCTCACGTTAATCAAATCCAATTAAGTAATGAAAGTAATTTCTAATAGACCTTTAAAGAGATTGTTGAAGATGCTATTAAACATGGAAATGCTCACTGTTTTTGCCTTTGTGGTTCTCCCATGAGTGATGTTCGACTTAACATTTGGAAGTTGCTCATCAAAATAGACACTAATTCTGTTGTTAGCATCATTACATTGCATTGTTCTTTAACTGAAATTACTCACCCTTATAGTGCTCTGGTTTTTTATTGCACTACTCTAGTCTTTTGACGAGGCTCATTTGCATAATATCCCCATGAAAGGAATCATTGCGCGGATCTTTTGGCAAAAGAAGGAAGCTCTATTAGAGATATTTTTGTGTTTTATTCATCTTCTCCTTCACGTGCTTTAATTTGTACCAGCTTATAATTAACGCTTAGAATGTTTTATACCCTAGACTTTGTATTATTTACTATTTTGTTTCTTTAATGCATTTCCCTTTTCACTGAAAGGGAAAAAAATCTCTAACTTATTTCACTACCGAACCTCAGATCATGCTTCTTCATAACTAGATTAACTTGCATTGTAAGCAAATTTAGTTTGGTTCACTTGCAATAAAAAAAATTCAAAGAACATTTGATTGTAATGATTTATGCTTTAGATTTGAGTCATACTCACATGCAAAAGACTACTCTCAAAATATACTATTACAAAGAATTTATAAATTTATAACAAAAATACATGACAAAAAGGAAAAAAGGAAAAAATTGACATCTATGTATATAAGCGCAACTGCTCCACTGTTTAAAATCTCCTCTTAATCACACTTGTCCTTTTTCTCTTTTTTAACAGTTTCTTGATCCCTCTTATTTCCTCTGAGTACCATCTAATGCAGTGGTTTGAAGATGATTAATTGGTGATGTCTCACTTGGAAAATAAAGATTCCAAAGCATGATTTTGGAGCAATCATCTGGTGGGATTCCTTTCAATTTGGTATCATCTTCAAGAACTACTTGTTTGACGAATCTCATTGAATTCTGTCACACATTGACAAAAAAAAAAAAATCAATATTACTCACAAACACGCATATTCTTTGTTTTTGTTTTACTATTAGTAATTAGTAATTGATTATCATCTAAAAAAAATTAATTGCTAAATAATTGCATGGAGTTGCATATAATAATAAATCTATTTCTTGATTTTATATTTTCATGAACATATTGAGTAATAATGATTTAATTGAACAATCAAAGCTTTAATTATCATCTCTTTACCTAACGCTGGAGGTTGGCCAAACCAGAACAAAACTTAAAGCACATCTTATTTGCAGCTGGTACAGTGGGACCCCGTTACACCCATAAAGTTATGATTAGCTTCATAAACACAAGACCTTTTTGGAATTGTATATTCAATTATTCATTGATTTTTTTTTAAATAAAAAAAAATTCTGAAAAGGAAATTTTAAAAGTACTGAACAAGATTGCATCATGTGTCATTGGAAAGTGCGGAAGAATCCCACGCCTCCTTTGAAAAAAGAAATATAAAAAACAGAGTTATGCAGATTATTTTGATAATATTTTCGTAATAAATTTTAGGTAATAAGATTTTTTTAGTTTTTATTTAGATATATCATTAACATCAATTTGATATTTACCATTAAAATCTGTCACCTAGGCTTTATTATAAAATTATTGTTTTTAAAAAAAAAATATTATGAAAATATTAACTTTGTAGTTTATTGTGAAGAAAATGATGCTAACACATAAATGTATTTGTATAGATAAATTACTTCAAAATATAAAAGAACCAATTTTAGGGCCTTGGATTGTGTTAGACAACCCTAAAGAGCTAAGCCCCTTCAAAACTCTATAACAAAATTTGTCACCCATACCAACAATTTGGTAAAGAGTTTTTCTCCCTTCAACAATTTGGAGATTCCAAACCTTAACTTTAGCATTAAAGATCTATTAAAAAAAATTAGCATTAAAGAATAAAGATCTCTAGTACATTGTTTTAATAAAAAAAATATTAGTTAGATCTTTATTTTTCAAAATGACACCCAATGCCCAATCATTTTGAGAGAGAGAGAGTGAGTAATAATAAAATAATAATAAGTAATAACAGTAACTAACACTAACAATATAACAATCATATTATTAATAGTAATTAAATACTGACTCTTGATTGGATTAGTTGGATTTAAGTATGACAAAAGTATTTTTATTATGTGTCTTTGGTCATTTCTCACATCCCATCTAAAATCTCTTTATGATTTGGTTATTGACTAGAATTTGTCAAATACTACTCTAAAGTCTAAACCTTAAAATGTTTTTTAATTATAGTTTTTTTTTTCATTTAATTAAATCATAAAACTTTCAGGGCTTAAAATTCTATTTCCTACCAAGAATCATGTAACTCAATTGATTGATATTTTTTGGTGTTTACAACAAAAATATTCAGGGTTCAAATCTCCACCTCGTTTTGTAACAACAATAAACTGCAGTGTTTGGTTAAGATTGAGATACCTGGGAATATTTTTGCCCAGCTGAAGGGCGACCCCATCTCTCAGGGTCCCAGAGAATGGAGCTATTGAACCCAAAACTTGAAATATGAATTGGGGGCCTTGTATCTGATTCATTGTTCATTTTCTTTAGATGCCATCCTATAACTTGTGAAGAATCACAAACTGGTCCTTCTATCATCACTTTATTCCTGTTTGCTGAGAGTAAAGCTATTGGCCATGTCCCAAACACACTGCAATTTATCCGACAATGAATGAGGATTACTATGAGTCTATAAGAATTAAGACAATGACAAATCACAAAATCTCACCCAACTGATCCGAACCAAATCCTATATTGAAAATATTATTATTATTTTCATTTTTAAGGTAGCAATTGTGAGGCCACGAATGTATGAAAAATAAATTATAATTCAATAGTTACAAAAATTGGAGATTTGAACATGATGTTAGTATTCCAATTGAAACATAATGCTAACTAAATAAATAATTGCAATTTGAAAACTAGAAAGAAAGAAAAAAAAGATTTCTTTTAAGGATGAAGCTTGTCCATTGCCTTTTTGCACTGAGCACGATATGATTTGAGTATATGTCTAAAACTAGGCATGTATCCGAATTGTATCGGGTCCAATGCAAAAAGGCACTGGATACAAGCTTTATCCTTCTTTTAAAGGGTCTATGGAAAATGTTCCCCATGTTAAAAAAGAATTTTAATAATTAACCCCCGCACCCACAAAAATAAATAATAAATAATAAATAATCTTTACTATAAACTAGAAAGTTAGGGTCAAAATCTTCCTAAGTGCCATAGAATATTCCTAAACTGAATCCTACTACCTGAACTGAAGTATGACAGAAAGCTACATATCTTCCCCGTTGAAAAATTTATATCTTAAGAAAAGGCAATTGGAGAGAATTAGATTAACGATCTTAATCATTCAACTAACTTCCTACTAATTTTTCAAGGTAAAATAACTGGTTGGAACAAAAAAAATTGTTAAAATCAAAAAGTTTTGGAAATTTATTATCAGATGCATTGTTGATTATTTTTTTCTTACCAACTATGCATGTCATCCTATATAACATTTGGAAGCATGTAGCTTTAGTAATCAGAGCTATTTGTAAATGAGAAAAGTAGGCATAACCAAATCCTGCCGACACAAGGAAAATTTACTAAACTGTTGATTAGGAAATTAAAAACAATGATACCCTTTGGCCACAGAATGAAAATTTAATAGAAAGGATAGAGTTACCTCCTGTTATGTAATACATTAAGCCAATAAACTTCTAATGTAAAGCAAAAAAAAAAAAAAAGGTAAATTGCAAATTACACTCCTAAAGTTTTGAGGTGTTTAGATTTTATACTCTGAAGTTTTAGAATTTGAATTTTACTCCCTAAAGTTTTGCGTGTTTGGATTTTACATCTTAACGTTTTAAAATTTGGATTTTACTCCCTAAAGTTTAGAAATGTTTGAATTTTACATCTACAAATTTTGAAACTTTAGGGTGTAAAATTCAAATACTCCCAAACTTTAGGGATTAAAATCTAAAAACCCCTAAAATTTAAATGGTAAAATCTAAATTCTGAAATGTTAGAGTGTAAAATCTAAACACTCCCAAACTTCAGGAAATAAAATCTAAATTCTGAAATTTCAGGATATAAAATCTAAATACCCCCAAACTTAAGAAATGTAATTTACAGTTTACAAAAAAAAAAAATATATATATATATAACCAAAAATGCAATTATTATATAAATCTTACAAATTGATATATTAATATTATTAAATAAATAAATTTAATATTTATTTATTATGTTGATAGTGTGGTACTAACGACTAATCGCCATCATTAGTGAAAGTGAAAGAAACAAACTGATAATAATTATAACAATTTTCGTAACAAATTGGCAAGCTTTGCAGCGTCCGACTTACTCAACAATGTAGAAATTTGTCTGAAAACTTTTGTAGAAGAAACTTCGAAACTTTCACCAACAATATTTTTTGTACTTTTATACTGACCCGTTTATGGCATTCTTATTCTATCGGCTTATCAGGAACTTTACGTGTTAAAAAAAAAAAAAAAAAAAAAAAAAAAAAATCCTAGTTTCAATTTTCAAAATGTAGAGCTATGCATTATAGTTTATGGGTCACATTTGTAATATCTTTTTAAATTATTATTATTATTATTATTATTATATTTGAGGTTAATTTATAATGCTCATGGATGGGACCATATAAATCAGTATCAAAATGAACAGATTAATGTGTTGATCGATCACATTACAAATTAATGTGCATTGATCTATCCAATCACCTTACTAACCTCAAATTAGAGTGTTGATCTAAAAAATTTTAGATTTTTTATTTGATAATTCAATATTTAGGGGAGGATTTGAATCCTAGATATTTCTAAAAAATGATTCACTCTCCAAAAAAAATATTAATGTCAAAACAAACTCCCCTTATTTTACTTGACATGAGGTAAAAGTTATTTTCCATTAAAATTTTCTAGAAAACAACCTTATCTCAAATGAAGTTAAATAAGAAAAGGTAAAAAATAGTTGTCCAACTCATTTTGAAATTAAATAACATGATAGTTTATAGCGAACTGCAAATTAAACCAATGATAAGAGAAGAGTAAAGCGTTACATACTCAATATCTCTGAGCTGGTCAAAGAAGTCGATATCATAAACATTGGAAAGCCCGGCAAAGTGTACGATCCCACTGAGCCTATGTTGTTCGATGTGTTTAAGCGCAATGTTTCTTTGGTGGTCCATTTCAGCTTCTGGGTCCGTGAAATTCTCCTTGAAAACCAAATGCCTGTACATAATACCTGTTTTCCTAAGGATTTCAGACACTTCATTTGAATCCCTCTGCGCTTCCACCACAATCCACAGCAATGGTGGAGGAACCAATCTTATGGTATTAGCCAACCTCCTTAGAAGAACACCTTGAAGCTCATCTTTTGTGCTTGTTGGCGTGACAATTATTACAAATCTTCTTGGTGTCAGCTTGGGTTGTTTTTCTTCTTCTACTCGTAATTCTTCTGGTGGTGATGTGTGTTCCAAGTCTTTATGCCTCTGAGGAATGGTCAACGGAGCTTCAGCTATCAAACTTCTATTAATATTTGTTGCTTGGTGCAACATTTCAATAGGCTGTGGTGAAGATTCTGATCTATTTGATGAGGCAACATGGTTATTGAACATTGAAGCTTTACCCGTTGGAGCAAAGCCTGTGAAGAACCCCATAACAAAGCACAAAGAAAAATGGACTACTGCTTTTTTCCATAGTTGAACTTTTTTCTTTGACCTTTCCAAAGACCCCATTTTTTCCTTTTTCTTTTTCTACACCCTGAAGAAGGACTGGAATCACAAAATTTGGAGTGGAAATATCAGTCAGAGTTAGTACTGACTTGGGTGGGTGTTCTTGTTATAGGAAATGAGAAATGAAGACTATATTGTATACGATGGCCAATAGTTATATTTGAATGTTGAGAAGGTCATATTGGTTACAAAAAAAGGTAAGGTCTATGATAGGCACAGGCAAACTCAAATGATTAATTATTTTTTTATGGAATTGGTTCATTGGTGAAGGAGTTGCTTTCATTAGTTATATCTTGAAGTAAAAGGAAGATGGAGAGGAAGACATATGAGAGCTTGAGTTGCTGTCTGCACCAACCATACAGTTGTTGGGATGGAACCCATCAACTGGCTGGTTTGAAGTTTAATATATATCAAACCTTAAGTATGATCTATTATGTCATGTAGAGTAGAAATGTAGAATATAGAATATAAAAAAAGCATCAATACAATACTTTTTGTTGTACAAGAAAATAAAATAAATGTTTTTTTATATAAAAAATTATGATAAAAAGCTCAAAGTTTTCCTTTTAGGAGGAATCTTTTTCATTCAATTTCATGACGGTTTGCGTCAAGAGTTTTATAATTTAACTAGTTGACATCTTCTCGTATTTCTAATAAAGACATTCAATGTTCAAATTTCTCCCTTCCCAATTGTAACTGATATATAAAAAAATTTACATGATGTTCGCTAAAAGTTTTGTAACTCAAATAGCACATATTGATGTTTCTAACACCATTGTAATTATTGAATTATCAACAAAATAATAATAATAATAATAAATTTATGTGAAGATTCATGAAGCAGTTAGGCATGTAGTATGCTCTAATTTTTGTTGAGATTTAAATATGTCACGGTATAGAACTTCAAATTCTAGCTAGAAACAAGTCAATAACTCATGTTGTGTGCATTAGATGGGTAGGACTTGTAAGTAGGGAAATAAACTTTTAATTTATGCAGTATATTAAGTCTATTATTCTTACAAGATGTATTGTCATAGTCTTGTAACTCAATTGGTTGACGCATCATGATATTTCTAATGTAGACATATTTAGTGTTCAAAACTCTCATCCCTCAACTAGCAACTATTGAATTATCCCCCCAACAAAAGAACATTAGGTAATAAAAAATAAATACTAAGATTTAAAATTTATAAAAAAAAATTTAAAAAAAAAAAAGCTAGCTAACTAATTAATGATTACTCACAAGTCACAAGGTTGATAAGGACTGGGGACGGACCCATATAACCACAAAGTAAACCTGCTTATGAGCCATAAGAATTTTGCACAAGGTGGGTCTAAAATTACACCAACCAGAAAATAAAATTAAATAAATGAAGAATCTGGAAAATTGGAAATAAACTTAAAAATCAGGAATTGCGTAGAGATGCATACCGTTTATATAGTAATTACTATCGAAGTGCATTTGGTTAAGGATTTTTAGAAACCGAGTGCAACTTAAATGGTTTACGAGACAACTTTTGCTAATCTTTCGAAACATTTATAAGAATTCACTTTTCTATGTCGACTAATTATGTTCTAATTCAAAGCAAGAATATTACGACTAGGATTTGTTGAGCATAGAATATTGGCAAAGAGTTGAATTTAAGTGATTAATGACTTTTTGTAGTGTTTATTCTCAGCCAATTGGTCTGGCATAATTGCACCCCATTCGGTTGGTATGTCTGACTGATTACAGTTTTCTTCTTTTTTTGTGATACATAATCAGCACCTAATAGATCTGCGTAATAACAACGATTAATAAGATGTGATGGGGCTGAGCTCATGATATGAATGAGTAGTCAATTTTATAGTGTAATTGAGACTAAAATGAAAACAACGTTTCTTTAACTTTGGTTAGAATTCTAGAATACCTTATTGTGCTACAAAAACCTTATAAACTATTGTATCTAGATAATCGGTGCCATTTAAATAACATAATAAATAACTTTTTTTGTGATTGATTAGTTTTTAAGCTTTATGTAATTTGTAATATCTCTAGTATTACTCTTTACAAAAAAATAATGATGAAACAGTCTTAAAATTTGATGTGACGGATCTTAACATTATTGTCTGCTGCGAGTGCCAAGGACAACCTAGTGAAAGATAATATTGCATTGCTCGACACCTCGACCTCTCCACCTTGCTAAGGTGACGAAAATGCGTCGAGCAATGCAGCATTACGTTTAATTAGATTGTTCTTGGCACTCACCTCTCCACCTTGCTAAGGTGACAAAAATGCATCGAGCAACACAGTATTACATTTAATTAAATTGTCCTAGGCACTCACCGAAGATAGCAAGACAGTCTACCACAATTTTTTGGACATTCTGGCCTTTTGCCCCTTTGGGCAAAAATATTTAGAATTATGTCCCTGTTTCGAAACTATATAAGTGCGTGCCCCTGTTTCGATACTCGATGACCTTAAAATCGAGTTACTTAAAGTATTCGTTTGATTTAAAATCGAGTTATGCCCGATCAAATTTAAAAAAATAAAAAATAAAATAAAAAATTGCATAGAACTCAATTTTATGGAAATCGAGTTCCAAAACACCAATATAGGGCTTAAAAACATCATTATAGGGCTCCCTGAATTTGCCATGAAACAATAACACTTAGGAAAAAAAAAAATTGCGGGAAAACGCCGCTATAGGTCTTTAAGACGTCACTATAGGGCTTAAAAACGCCACTATAGGGCTCCCTGAACCTGTCATGTGACAATGACACTTACAAAAAAATTTTGCAGGAAAACGCCGCTATAGGGCTTTAAAACGTCACTATAGGGATTAAAAAGGCCACTATAGAGCTCTCTGAACTTTGTGTGGGGCGATGACACTAAAATTTTTTTTGCATGGAACTCGATTTCCAGGAACTCAAGTTTCATGCAATTTTTTTTTTTTAAATTTGATCGGGCATAACTCGATTTTAAACCAATTGAAACAAGGGCACACACCTATATAGTTTAGAAACAGGGGCATAATGCCAGATAAAAATAAAAAAATGGGTAAAATGCCAGAATGTCCCAATTTTTTTGCATATCTGTTTCTAAGGATTTGCTCGTAGATTGTTTCATCACTTCCATTCATGGCAAGATGTCACCCTTTGGAAGTTCAACCAACCACCTGACAAGGGTGCAATAGATGTCAATCGAATTGGCCATCGGCAACTGTTTGAAGAAATCACCTCACCAGATTGGCAACTATTTGAAGACCCCGAATCACTTCACCGGACACGAACAGATGATCGCCTTTCTAATCCTTCTTAACATAGAAAAGATGTCTGGATGCTGGTTGGGGGGTGGGTGGGGGGGCCGGGCGGGCATTGGTGGGAACTGCCAAGATGAAATGGCAAACGGCCATAAAACTCTTGCCTAGAGCAGATATGGACCTTGTAGAGGACGCAAATTATTGAATTACAGGACATAAATTATGGTAGACCTTGCAATCTAGTTCCTTAAATAAACATTCCCTGTGTAGCTCCTAACAAAGGAACAGAGTCTCCTACTAGAAAATTCTACAATTTCCATAGTATCCATGAGCCCGCGTGCCTATTTAAATGGGCAGAATTCTGCCCTCAGAATAGCATCCTTCCTTACTCTTTAAGGGCCAAAGCGCCCAGAAACGTATGAACCCGAAACGTATGAACCCTCTTATTGAAATAATGCAAAGCCCAAAAATCGAAAGAGAAACAATATTGTTTTTTTTTTTTTGGAAGGAAAAAAAAAAAAACAAAACAGAACAAAAGTCCTCACAGATATGAGATATCACCACTACTTAGGGGTGACATTTCAGACAAAAAATATTTGAGTCTCATAAATACACTTAAAAACCAACAATTTGGAAATCAAATTAAATACCAATTTGTTCTCTCACTTGCAACTATGAAGCTCTATACTACTAAAAACAGCATCAACCAGATAGATGCAGCTTTTGCCACCGACGGTCAAGCCACCCAGGTGGCGTGGGTGCTCAAAACCACCACCAGGCAGTCAAGGCCCCTATATAAGAGGCTGCAATAACAAAAGCCACAAAACCAAGCCATTTCTTTTGCTATTGACTTCCTAAAATAAAACACTCATTTCTTTTTAGCAGCAGACTTGGTGACCTTGGCACCACTTGGATCCTTCTTCTCCACACTCTTGACAACACCAACAGCCACAGTTTGACGCATGTCCCTCACAGCAAATCGTCCAAGTGGTGGGTACTCGGAGAAAGTCTCCACTACCATTGGCTTGGTGGGAATCATCTTAACAAAACCAGCATCTCCATTCTTCAAAAATTTGGGCTCCTTCTCAAGCTCCTTGCCCGACCTCCTATCAATCTTGGTCAAAATTTCAGAAAATTTCACAGCAATGTGGGAGGTGTGGCAGTCAAGTACTGGGGCATAACCATTGCCAATCTGGCCAGGATGGTTCATGATAATGACCTGGGCGGTGAAGTTAGCAGCTTCCTTTGCAGGATCATCCTTTGAGTTGGATGCCACAAACCCACGTTTGAGATCCTTGACGGCAACATTTTTCACATTGAAACCAACATTGTCACCAGGCAAAGCCTCTAGGAGAGACTCGTGATGCATCTCAACTGACTTAACTTCAGTTGTCAGCCCAGTAGGGCCAAAAGTAACAACAATACCTGGTTTGAGCACACCCGTTTCAACACGCCCCACAGGGACAGTTCCAATACCACCAATCTTGTAGACATCCTGAAGTGGGAGTCGGAGAGGCTTGTCTGAGGGCCTCTTTGGCTCCAAAATCAAGTCAAGAGCCTCAAGGAGGGTAGGGCCCTTGTACCAGTCAAGGTTGGTTGACCTCTCAATCATGTTATCACCCTCAAACCCAGAAATAGGAACAAAGGGGATCTTGTCAGGGTTATATCCTACTTTCTTAAGATAGGAAGAAACTTCCTTTACGATTTCGTCATACCTTGCCTTAGAGTATTTTGGGGTTGTTGCATCCATCTAACACAAAGACAAAATAAAAATCAGTAAAGAACTTATTGCTATGTATGAAATTACAAGGTAAGAAATTTACCTTGTTGCAACAGCAGATCATTTGCTTGACGCCAAGGGTGAAGGCAAGCAAAGCATGCTCACGAGTCTGACCATCCTTGGAAATACCCGCTTCAAATCCACCAGTAGTGGAGTCAATAATAAGGACAGCACAATCAGCCTGTGAGGTACCAGTAATCATGTTCTTGATAAAATCACGATGTCCAGGAGCATCAATGACAGTGCAGTAATATTTAGTAGTCTCAAACTTCCACAGTGCAATGTCAATGGTAATACCACGCTCCCGCTCAGCCTTGAGCTTGTCCAAAACCCATGCATACTTGAATGACCTTTTGTTCATCTCAGCAGCCTCCTTCTCGAACCTCTCAATTACACGCTTGTCAATCCCTCCAAGCTTGTAAATCAAATGTCCAGTGGTGGTCGACTTTCCAGAGTCGACATGGCCAATGACCACAATGCTAATGTGAACCTTCTCCTTACCCATTCTAAAATCTGAGCAAGAAGCTAAAGTAAATAGCAAAAAGTTAATTCATCAGAACAAATAGCAAGCAAGGAACATATTAAATAATCATGTATCAATAAATGAAACAAATAAAATTTAAACTTCTAATCAATACAAGGTTATTTAAATGATTAAATCCTAGATCAATTACTAGCTAACTAAAATCTAATGCATGATATCACTCCAAAAAAAGCACAATTACCATTATTATACCAACAACAACAAAATAAATTCTATAAGATAATACAATTAAACACAAAATAAAAATTGCCTCTCATAACATCCTTGAACAAGCAGATTTATCCACAAAAAAGAATTTCTGTTCAAGAAATGTTTCTCCAAAAATGATTTTAGAACAAAAGCTTTTACAAACTTAAAATACAAATACTAAAACATCTAACAGGTACCAATGAAAACCTTTTTTAATACAAGTATTAACTTTTATTGAGAAATAGAAAGATTTTTGTGTTCACCGTGATGAACACAAAGTATTAAAATCACAAACAATTATATGGAAGATCCTAATGAGTGTTGGAAATCAAAAATGGAACTTCAACATATAAAATAATTCCGTTGCCGGGAATTGAACCCGGGTGTCCTGGTGAAAGCCAGATATCCTAACCGCTGGAAGACAACAGAATAAATAAGGAAAACCTATACTTGAGAGAATAGACTTCTTCTGCATAGAAAATCTACCATCTCTCTCTAGACTTCTTTTGCATAGAAAATCTACCATTTCTCTCCTAATATTTTAGAAAAAGAGAAACCCTTCAAACTCTTTCTATATCTTTTGATTAGATGTAAATGTCGATAATCTAGCCATTAGATTGCATGTTCTTATTATATTCTTCATGCTCGCAACATTTCAAGATCAACCTTTATGTCATCAATAAAATGTTTAAATATCAATAAAATGTTTAAATTTCATGCTTTTGTAGTATAAAATTATGTTTTATAAGTTAATAATCTAAATAACATCTGATTTTAACGAAATTTAACATGGGTGCCTGTTAAAAACATAGAAAACATGCAATTCAACCATTTGATTACGAGAAACCTTGCTCTAAATATATTCAGCTAAAGATTTCTTATCTTTGACTTTGAGAATAGTAATTCTCCTCAAACTTCAAGGTAAATTCTAAAAATAAAAAATAAACCCCATCAATTTTTCTTTTCTTTTTTATCTAAAAAAACCACTTAGAAGACTTAAGGCATGGATTGCTGAAAAGTTAGGCAGTCAATTAAACAAACGCAGATAGTGAAGCAGATCGATATTTTTAACCAATTATTAGATAATCACAATCAATAATCACAGTTAAGCACAAAATAAAAATACGAAATTACAGAACTGTGAGGAGAGAGAGAGAGCAAAAGATTATACCAGTAGCTAAGAAGGGAGTGAAGAGAGCAAGCGAAAGAGGAAGAGTTATTTGGCCTACTTTGGTTTAAGTAGTGAAGTTTTTCTCTTATTCTTATTCTTGGTGCGATTAGGGTTTCTCTTTAGCCGTTGGATTGTCTAATCCTGTGGCCCAACCAAACTGCCGTCTCAGCCGTCGAAACTTGAAACCCTTTTTCTTTTTCTTTTTTTATTAAGTCTTGCAATTTTAGATAAACTGAAGTCGCTATAGGTAAGCTTGTATTATTCCCGTGTGTGATGCATGGCTTGATGAAAATTTATAAGCTCAAAATTTTTAAAATAATTAAAACTAAATTATTAAATAAATAGTAATAATAAATTATAAAATTAGTAAATAATTTTAATAAAAAAATTACTTTAAGTTTTGATTATTTAGACTATAGACTTTAGCCTTTACCCGTGTTTATCTATTTTTATATTTTAAAATTCTTTTTGTGTTTTGTGTTAATTGCTTGATATGAAATACAGAATGAGTTTGATTATTCTTATTTGGGTTATATTTAATCTATACCTTAGTCAACGCAAGCAATAATAAACAAAATAGTTTCTCAATACCAATTTTTTCCTAGTGATAGTCTAATTGAAAAAATCAACACATTCACAAATTAAATACAATAACTAAAACTAAAAATTAAAACATACAAAAAAGAGTTCAAAATTTGAGAATATAAAAAAATAAAAACTTACATAAGAAAACCAATAACTTAAATGGGTGTCCATTGTTTTGCTTTTTTATAGTAAGCTTTCTTTACCACCGCACACTCTTGGTGCGATTGTCACTCATAAGTATAAATGCTTGTGAGGTGTAGAGGGTAAGGGCCGGGATTCAAGTCTCAGGAGGGAGCTTCACACACATATACACTTAGATTATGCTACAATATAATTTCTATCTTGTATTAAAAAATAAAAAAATAAAACTTTCTTTGGCATTATATTCTGCACGCAAATTCATAAGTAAATAACAATAGGTCAAATGAATTTATTAAATTAAAACATAAGCATAAGTTGATTTTTGAAAAAAATAATATATACAACAATGTGGGGTGTATTGTGTGAGATTTAATTATAAGGATGACTTATTAGTTAATAAACGACTTTTAGTTTGAATAGAATTTAAATTTGTTTTAAATTATTGTTTTTTTTTTTTATAGGAGTTTTAAATTATTGTTAAATCATGCAACTTGAAAGAAAAAATGAAAACAAAAACGTGGGTCATGTGGGATTTAAGTTTAGAAAATTTGAATAACAAACTTTTAGTTTAAATAGAATTTAAATTTGCTTTAAATTATCGTTAAATCATGCAACTTGAGGAAAAAAATGAAATAAAAAACGTGGGTCATGTGAGATTTAAGTTTAGAAAATTTTGATAATAGACTTTTAGTTTGAATAGAATTTAAATTTGTTTTAAATTATTGTTAAATGTTATCCCTTAGTCAAAACAATATATATATATATATATATATTTTTAAGAAAGAAAACGTGAGTTATTGTGTGAGATTCAAGTTTAAAATTTTTTTATAATAAACTGTTAGTTTGAATATAATTTAAATTGTTGAAATTCAAATGATAAATTTTTACCTAATTAAACAGTTGTTAAATATTATCCCTTAATTGAGGAAATACATCCTAATGAAAAATATATAATTAATTTACTATTTAATGAGAGTAACCACTTAGAGCAACCACAACTTCCAAGCCCAACTTTTATTATATAGTATATAATACACACACACACGTGTGTGTGTGTATATATAGCTTAAGGTTTAATCAATATCATGCAATTCATTTCAAAATAATGACTTCTTTGTATATAAAAAAAAAAAGAAAAAAGTAATGAGATTTAAATAAATGAGTAATTGGTCTAAAAATTACATTTGTATATTCATTGTGTTTATGTTTAGAAAAACTTTCACTTAAATTTAACCGAATCGAAATGGACCGAAATTCTACGATAATGTGGTTCAACATTAGCGTAATAACAATAAATGTTATATTTAAGATTTTAGATAAAATGAGTCTGAGTTCTATATTTTTAAAAATAAATTTGGATGTGTTTCCCATTATGTAAGTGCATAAAAAATATACTCAATGCATCGAAGTGGACCAAAATAGACCAAATTGGATCAAATGAACTGACGTTAATAAAATATGACCAAATAGTTCCAAAAAGGACTAAATAAGATTGAAAAAGATCAAACTGGACGGAATAGGAACAAAATTGGGCTGAATAGGACCAAAGTGAACCGAAGTGGATTGAAAAGAAATGAACAAGACCAAAATGGACAGAATGGATTGTATAAAACCGAAGTGGAACGTATAGGATCAAATTGGATCGAAGTGAATTGAATAGGACCGAAGAAGACCAAAGTGGACAGAATAGACCAAATAGGACCAAATAAGACCAAAGTAGACCGAATAGGATCAAATTGGACCGAAGTGGATTAAATAAGACTATTATGGACCGATTAGGACCGAAGATGATTGAATAGGACTGAATAAGATCAAAGTGAACAGAATGGACCGCATAGGACTGAAGTGGACCGAGTAGTACTAATGTGGACCGAATATAACCGAAGTGAACAAAATATGATGACCGAATAGAACTGAGTGCACCGAACATGACCAATGTGGACCGAATAGGACCATAGTGCACTGAATAAGACCGAATCGGACCAAATTTTTTTTTTATATTTAAATTTATAAATATTAGTCTTCAGTTTTTTATATGTATTTCCTAAGAAATATAAAATGTTTCAAAGGGTTTGAAACTTGAAACTTTCTTTTTTTCATTTTTTATCAAGTCTTGCAATTTTAGATTCCTTCAACGTCTGATAAAGAAAAATTGCAATT
The DNA here is from genome assembly GCA_032727855.1 of Quercus ilex subsp. ballota. Classification (NCBI taxonomy): domain Eukaryota; kingdom Viridiplantae; phylum Streptophyta; class Magnoliopsida; order Fagales; family Fagaceae; genus Quercus; species Quercus ilex. The sequence goes on along the minus strand of CM064914.1, from coordinate 49,466,727 downwards.
TATATCCCTGCTATTATATCAACTAGTCAAATATGATCTTCTTTATGGATTTTAATAATTATTATATAGTCTTTTTAGGACTACTGTTGATACCCGTTTTCGCGACACATTTCATACAAGCCCAATTCAACCAAGCTCAACTTTCTTATGAACTCAATTTATGTATTATATTTTATTTATTCTTTTAAGCATGGCCCAAGCCCATGCGACATATCGGGGAAATTGAGGAAGTGTGGTTTGGAGGGTATGGGTCGGTTCCTTTCGGACCTTTTGCATGAGCCCAGCCCATGCGTGCTACCAAGTGGGCAAGGGACACTGGTAGCACCTCAGGCTCATGGAGGAGGTCTTGTATCCGAAATTTCCACCCCAAAACAACTTTTATGCTCTGGGTGACTGTGGCCCAACTTTTCTGCTCTACCATTTTTTGCCTAAAACACATAGCTGACCCTAGGTGGCTGACCTTGTCTGCTGCAACAACCAAATGCAGACTCCAAGGGCTTGCCATGTCTAGGAAACATCAGCCCATGAATTTAGGTCACTCAATTTCCCAAATTATGTAAAAAGCAAGCCAACTCTCTTACCCAATTAAAGCAAATCTGACCATAACCTCTTTGGTTGAGACCTTGGGGTTTAAAGCCTCTTCTATTAACCAAAAACCAGTCACTTAGAGCACCCCAAACTCAATATAAATTCCACAATCAGATTCAAAACAGGGGGAAGACGTTTTACTCTAAGAGCAACACCCCAAGCTCAATACTAGAGTCTTTCTTCAACTAAAAAAACAACCAACCACGTTCTACCCACAGACCTGAAACTTCAGAGCAAAACCCCAGTCAACCAGTCAATAATCTCACAATTCCGAAGCTTGGGGGTGGAAATATGGGTACAGGGGAACCTTCCCTCTCTTCCTCACGACCTCCCTCAATTTCCTCTTCTGTGTGACTGCGGGTCGAAGTTTCAGACTTGTTATGTTTTTATACTTTTTCTGCACTTTTGTTGTTAGCATTTTGATTCTCTCTTGTCAAAGCACCATTAGCCTTTGTTTTTTATCCATTGTGAATTTTGGGCTTGATTCTCCATAAACAAACACTTCTAAAGAACCCAAGGGGAGATTTGGGCCGTTCTCGCATTTTTGGCCCTTGTCGCAAAAACGTCCCCGACAACTATATATATATATATAATTTGATGGTTATAAGGATGGGCAAGGGGAATTCGAATTATGATTCTTAAGATACATAATTCTACATAGTTACAAAACTTTTATAATTTCTTATGATTTTGTTTATACATGACATTATTTATTCTACATACAAATATAATGTAGCATGATTGTAACAGGGAATGTAAAAATGAGATTTTTTAGGGAATTCTTATAGAATTTGAAATCAACCACACACACACACATATATATATTAGAATAAAAACATTAAAAAACTTCTACAAATGACCCAAAAAAATTATGAGCATTAAAAGTTTAGATGACAATATTAAAAAAAAGTATTTTTATATTAGATATAAATATAGATTTTTTTTTCTTCTTTTAATATAAAATAGATATAAATATAGATAGAGATAGATAAATATAGAATATACATATCAAAGTTGTCCCTTTCGTCAACATCCATTATAATAACATTTTGAATAGAAATTAGAAACACATCACTTTTAGATGGACTAGTGGTGAAAATGTTACATGTCATAACAAAATGGGCATATTGATATCATTATAATATCAACTTGTAAATGGCAAGTTTTGAAAGTTGATGGATTGATTTAAAAGCAATCCTTATTTTTTGAGAGTGTAAACTGTACTTTTTTTTTTTTTTATATACAAAATAGAAATTTTACTCTTGCTTAATCTTAGTGTAAATTGTACTTTTAATTTCTAATGATCAATACTTCATTAAATGTTAAGGCATAATAGTAATTCAAATGTAATTGAATGCTGAAGTTGGGTGATAGATAGTTCCTACCCAATTACAATCAGCCCATTTTGCAACCTAATTTGGAGAGAAGCCTTGTTGTGAGATAAATAATTTGAATGTTACTACATGATTGGCTTGCCAAAAAGTACAGGAAGATAAATGTGATCTAACTTTTGCAATACAGGTTTCAATCGTCCAATGGGGTAATCACATATAAGGCATCACCTTCAAGCAAAGCTTACTTGAAACCCAGGTCAGTTGCCTCTGTGATTGCAAGAAGGGCTGCTCTAGTCTTAGCACTAAGTGGGTTATCTGAATCCTCAACCTCAGTGCAATGAAGAGGACCTAGTTAGCCTTATGGTTTCTGCCAATACAATCTAGTCAGGGTTCAGAATTAAATAAGAATCAAGAACAACTACACACTAATTGATGCATCATTTTCTGGTGCTTCACAGCAAATAAGGGGGTGGGGATTTTAATTCGCCAGGGTTAGGTAATAGGCATTACGGGTCCAACAACACGACCATGAAGAAACTTAAAGAATTATAGTTCAGATGCATACACTGCACTCATAGAGGTTAGCTTTTAATTGCCTAAAAACAAATATTGATAATGATGATCATAAACATCATCTAAATTTAGAAATATTATTTAATATTGCCATGTGGAGTACCCCAAACTATCCAATAAAAAACCGGCCCTGCTACAAGGGTTAACTATTGTGCATCAAACCATTGATTCCATCAGAAGGAACAATAATATGGTTTTATTAATAAGTATTAAAAAAAATCATATTATTGTACATAGTTCTCATCTCTTCAATGAAACAAAGACATAAATATCATTCCATGTCATAACCAAAATTAATTGATAAAAGATAAACGCTTCTGAAGATATCAAGCTACAAATACAAAATTTAGAAGATTAAGCTACAAATACAAAATTTGGAAAATCTTCCGTATGTTAGAATTTTGAAACCATGAACAAATGATAACTCCTTGAGATATTTCTTTATTCTTCCTAATCTTTCGATTGGGTTGATATTGAATCTCTTCGTGGACGGTGCTTCTTCCATTTCAGTTTGGGCAATGCCATGATCCAAGATGGAACTTCACAACCTGAGGATTTCATCGAATTAGCTATGTTCCGCAGAAAGGGAAGATCTGCCTCAGTGTAAAAAGTAATAGCTTCTCCTGTCCTCCCCGCTCTGCCTGTCCGACCTATATGGAAGAGTGATAAAGTTGGTCATGGGGACCACAAAAAAGTCATTTGCCCCCAACACAGAGGCATGTAACTTTTTCAATCATTTCAAAGCAATCTTACAATTCTAGTGGTAAGCATTTCGTCATATAACGTGTAAATAACAGATCTAAGGGCTCAGGAATTATTTGAAAAGTGCATGAAGTAAGGGCAATGCTTATTGACAATCATCATCATAACCATACACATAGATTAGTAGTATAACAGCTAGGAGCAGTTAGAGATAAGCCACATACCAATCCTGTGAATATATGCATTATAAGAGTCTGGAAAATCATAATTGATCACGCAGTTGACACCTTTAAAATCCACACCTCGGGCAATAACATCAGTGGCAATCAAAACCCATGTTTTGCCAGCTCTGAAGTCATCGACAACATTATCTCGCTGTATTAAGTTTAAGAAATTAGTATTAAGTATACTATGACTGTTGGAACATAAAAGAATCTACAACTCAAAAATATGATAACTTAAAAAAGAAAAGAGGAAATTCTGTTCTATTTGACTTCAGCACCAAAATGTAGTTTAATGACTTCTTAGGCCATTCTAGTAGGTTATAGAAAAAGAACACACAAAGCCCCAGTAGAGTGAAAAAGTTATAAAGAGAAAGACAAGGGAGTTTAGGAATGCGTACAAGTTACATCTTATAACAAAATAATGGGAATAGGATTTTACCTGCAATTGGGACAAATCAGAATGGATTACATCAACTCTGATTTTATCATATGCCAGTTCACCATATAGTTCCTTTGCCCGCTCCTTGCTTTGAACAAAGATTAATATGGGCGGATTCAAACTCTACTGACAAGCACAAGATACAACAAGCAGTTTGGTCAGGAAGATCAAAATACTCTTGTTGAACAATCTGCTGCCTTAATAGGCATTTTAAGTCAAATTTTGTTTAATTTTTGAAAAAATTCATCATTTTTAAGCAAAGAACATTCTTAAAGATACTAAACATGCTGAGAGATAAAGCAGAATGTGGTATACCTCTGCAAAGCTTTGATGAAGAGCAAGAAGTTTCCCTTCTTCACTTCCAGCAAAAACCAATTTCTGTTTAATCAAATCTGAAGCAGTGTTCCTGTTCATATTTTCAAAAAAGTAGTATATATGTCAATTATTAGGGAAACTAACAGAGATGCATTTCAAAGAATCCTCCACAGCTTCATAATAAAGTAGGTCAATCTTACTTCCTGCCAATAATAACTCGAACAGCATCATGCATTCTTGTGCGTGCAACCTCCTCAACAGAGTCAGGCAATGTAGCACTAAACAGGGACTGTATTATTGAAGGATTTGAGCAAGCTTTGACCACAGAATCAATCTGCTTCAACATACCAAGCTCAAATAGCTTATCAGACTCATCCAGGACAAGATACTCAACCCTGCATGTCACCAAATCAATTGAAAGCATTTCAAACCATTCTTTTTACAACTGATAGATGTCTACGAAGTATAGATTCCTATAAAATTGCTCTATAGTAAAAAATTCCACCCATGTTCCTTTTATCTTTTAATATTTAAACAGAAACCCAGCAGGGAGAAATAAAACATCCATCATTTTCTCAACTGAACTAACATTAAATCTGTTATTTTTGTTTCAAGCCTTTGTAGTGTCAAAAGAGAGGGAACTTCTTCACATTAGAAGCAGTTTATATTTTTGTTAGAAAATTACACACGCACCCCACAAGTCTTATCCACAACCTTATTCCCCATCCCATTATTAAGGGTCCTGAAGTGCCATTTGAGCTAGAGCTAATTGGCCACATTGGAGGGCATTTAAAGGTTACATTAAACTAGTCAAAGGATTTTTTTACCAAGCCATCTAAAAGCATGTATTAGTAAGCATAAACAAGATATCAACATCACACACCTACTTAAGTTGATCTTTTTTTTCCGAATAGCCAGTCTTAACCTAAGTGGTGTTGATATGAGTATATCACAAGGCAGCTTTGACAAATCAGCTTTTCCTACTAGCTGTTTTGTCATTAATTTGATGCGAAATTTTTTCCCTTTAGCCAATTTCTTGCACTCTCTGGTTGTCTGAGCAGCTAACTCTCGGGTAGGACAGAGGATAACAGCTCGGATGCCATCAGTAGACGCATGCTGATAAGATGAACAAAGCTCATTAGGGAAACTCCAGAATCATCTCTTGAAAAAGTTGTTAAAAGGAATAAAACAATACCTTAAGTTTCATAAGCATGGGACATGCAAAAGCCAGTGTTTTACCAGATCCAGTTGGAGCACACGCAAAGCAATCCCGGCCCTAACATGAAGTTATGACAAGAGAGCTAACAACAATCAGAACAACCAGGTCATCAACTCATCAAGTTTAATGAAGCTTACATTACACACTTAATTTTGTATATAACCAGAAGTTAAAGAAAAAGAAGTCAAATTAGCCAAAGTGAAAGGTAGTGAAAATAGAAGACCATACAGATAAAAGGATCGGAATAGCCTGCCTTTGGATTGGTGTTGGCTCTTTAAATCCTAGTTCTTTCAAATTGCATAACAAATAGGGCTCACACCCAAATCTGCAAACAAACCACATAAATTCTTATTTTAAGTAATAGTTATAACAACAACAATTTGCATAAAGAAAAAAAAAAATACAAAGTAACTGCAATAATAATACTTTTTAAACATTTATGTAATTGGAAACAGAATGCCCTTCAGAAAATTTTCACCTAATGCTGTAAGAAATAGAAATGGCATTAATCTATAGAGAGAGAGAGGTACACAAAACTAAGATTTTCTATATAACATATTACAGTGGTGATTTAATTGTATGAGGTAAAATCTGACAGACACCCCCTTCCCCCTCCCCCCCCCCCCCCCCCCCAAACGGTGATTTTCCCCCTAAGTAATAGCACACTTGGTTGGGAACCAAGTCTCATGAAGCAGAGTTTCCAGTTTAAATCTTCCCCCTTCACCCTCCTCTTAAGGCCAAACTCACTCATAATAAAAAGAAGTTAAGAACAAGGACATTAACATATTTGTACGAGTAACAATGATGATAGCAAGAAAGAAGATCGCACTGGTAACTTCGTGCAGCAAACATAAACCATGAGAACCGATATATACTCCCTTTACATTCCTGGTGTACCTAAACAACTATCATTAATAAATTAAATAAATAAAGAATACCTCGAGCTTAATTCATCAAAATTCTGAAGTGGGGTGGCTACATTATTCCCAGAAACATGAATGTTGTACTTCTTACGCAACAACGAATCCCGCTGAAAAACAAGAAAGAAGTCAAAATTATAACAGGACTTCAAAACCATAAAAAGAAAACAAAATAGACATATCACCAAAAGAAGCAGCAAATGAACATAGAATAAGAAGAAACCTCTAGTTGCCTATTCAATTCCTTTATTTTTTTAGAGGGCCCATTTTCGGCGTCATCGTTCTCTTCATTCACATCTACAGATTTTCCAGCTGATTTTGAACTCTTAAAGACATCAAATCCTTGTACTGTTTCCCCTGCCAACACAAAATCCAACAAGAAAACAAACAAATTTAGCTTATAACGCTAATTTGAATGCATTTCAAATCACACCCAGATGAGAAAATTAAGGAAAAGAATTACCAGAACCCACAGACTTTCGTTTCCGCTTCTTGACAGAGAGCTTTCCTTCCTTCTCTTCGGATTTTCCACTTTCAAAGAAACTTAAATCCTCTCTCGGTTCTTCACTCTCGTTTATATCACTCCCTTTCTTCTCCTAAACGAATCACACACAATGTCGAACAGATTTAACATCCCCAACTTTCTCAGAAACCAAACAGAGAACAGTAAACGGTAATAATATAATATATAAGAATTAATAATTACCTGGAACTTGGCGAAATCGTTGGAGAACTTCTTCTTGTTGAAATGAATTCCAGAGAACAAAAAAGATGGGTCTTTTTCCATGATTGAGTTTGAGGACGAGAAGATCTCTCAAAGTTTTGCTCGTTAGGGTTTCTCAGAGGTTTTAGAGCTACGCAATTTCACCCTATTTTGTACGGACTATTATGTGATTGCTCTTTACTCTTTTCTTTTCTTATTTATTTTATTGGATAAAAGAATTTTCTTTTTAATTTTATTTTAAGGGAACTTTTTTTTTTTTTTTTAAGGAACTTAGTAAAGGATTTTAAATTTTCTTTTTAAAAAAAAATATTAATACTTATTGGAACACGTAAACACGAAAGTAGTATATAAAATTTTTTGAACAAACTTATAATATAGTAGCTTGTAATCTCATACATTTGCATGAATATACTTAAAATATATACATTAAAATGCATAATATTTTACTAAAAAAAAATACATAATATAATTATTATCTATATAATTTAAATATTATTAATAGTTATTATTATATTTTTTTTAACTCTTTAAAAAGTCTTGTAGGAATATTATTAAGTAGAAAATGTAAATTGTCATATTTTTAAAATTTCTTATGTTTATTAATTCTAACCATTTTGGGTTTTGTATGATACTTTACTTTTAAGAAATCAAGTAGTAGGTAAATTTGTTTTTCACTTTTTTTTTTGTAAATTTTATATTATTAAATGAATTATAAATATTTAAGATAATAATTAGTATTTAGATTGTAAAATGTATGGAGATTTATCTTTATATTTTTTCTTTCTTTTTGTAGGGTGCTTTACTTTCATGAAATCAAGTATTGGGTACATTTTTTTCACTTTTTTTTTTGTAAAATTTATATTAATAAGTGGGTTATCAATATTTAAGATAGTAATTAGTATTTAGAATATGAACTGTGAAGTGATTTAACTTTTTTTTTCTTTTTCTTTTTGTATGGTACTTTACTTTCAATAAATCATGTACTAGAAAAAAAAAAATTTATCTTTTGTAAATTTTTTTAATTTATTCATTTCTAGCAACTATATTTTTCAAATTCTCAACAACTATATTTTTTAAATCTCCCAACGTTATCATTTTTGGTAACAATTTTATTTAAAATTTATCAAATCTATATAATTTGGAATGAAAACCATCACGAAATTATTCATTACTTTTTCCCTACAAAATTCATTAATATTTTTGTCTAGTTTTACTTTTTAGGTTATGATTATTATTCATCAACTTATCATTATCCCTTTCTAGTTTTTCTTTTAAAAAACCTATCAAATTTTAATTTAAGGGATTATTATTATTATTATTGTTAAGTTTGGATTAAACAAAAATAATTTTGTTTAAAAAAATGATAATGATAAGTTTGAGTTTAAGTTGGACTTGTTAGAAAGATAGAGTTTTACTCCTTATTAACTTTGGATTAAAAAAAAATAATTTTATTTAAATATAAACTTTTTGGTTTTTTAATGGTGCATTACTTTCAATAAATCAAGTACTAGGTAAATTTGTTTTTCACTTTATTTTTGTAAATTTTATATTATTAAGTAGATTATAAATATTTAAGATAGTAATTAGTATTTAGATTATGGACTGTGGAGTGATTTATCTTTTTTTTTTCTTTTTGAATGGTGCTTTACGTTCAAGAAATCAAGAATTGGGAAAAAAATTCACATTTTTTTTGTAAATTTTATATTATTAAGTGGATTATAAATATTTAAAATAGTAATTAGTATTTAGAATGTGGACTGTGGAGTGATTTATCTTTATCTCTTTTTTTCCTTTTGTATAGTGCTTTAATTTCAAGAAATCAAGTATTGAGTAATTTTTTTTCACTTTGTTTTTCTTTGTAAATTTTACATTATTAAGTGGATTACAAATATTGAATATGACAATTAGTATTTAGAGCGTGGACAGTGGAGCGATTTATCTTTATCTTTTTTTTTTATCTTTTTCTTTTTATATGGTACTTTATTTTCAAAAAATAAAGTACTAAGTAATTTTTCTTTTCTTTTGTAAATTTTTTTCATTTATTCATTTCTAGCAACTATATTTTCCAAATTCTCAACCACTATATTTTTTAAATCTCCCAACGTTATCATTTTTGATAACATTTTAATTTGAAATTTATCAAATCTATATAATTTGGAATGAAAACCATCATGAAATTATTCATTACATTTTCCCTACAAAATTCATTAATTTTTTTCCTAGTTTTATTGTTTAGGTTATGATTATTATTCATTAACTTATCATTATCCCTTTCTAATTTTTCTTTTAAAAAACCTATCAAATTTAAATTTAAGGGATTATTATTATTTTGATTGTTAAGTTTGGACTAAACAAAAATAATTTTGTTTAAAAAAATGATAATGATGAGTTTGAATTTAAGTTGAACTTGTTAGAGAGATAGAGTTCTACTCCTTATTAAGTTTGGACTAAATAAAATGATAATTTTATTTAAATAAAATGATAATTTTATTTAAATAGAAACTTTTTGGTTTTTGTACGGTGCTTTACTTTCAAGAAATTAAGTATTAGGTAAATTTGTTTTTTACTTCATTTTGTAAATTTTATATTACTAATTGGATTATAAATATTTAAGATAGTAATTAGTATTTAGATTGTGGACTATGGAGTATTTTTTTTTTTCTTTTTCTTTTTGTATGATACTTTACTTTCAAGAAATCAAGTACTGAGTAAATTTTTTTTCCTTTATTTTTTTGTAAATTTTTTCATTTATTCATTTCTAGCAACTATATTTTTCTAATTCACAAGCACTATATTTTTTAAATCTCCCAAGGTTATCATTTTTGGTAACATTTTAATTTGAAATTTATCAAATCAATATAATTTGGAATGAAAACCATCATGAAATTATTCATTACTTTTTCCCTACAAAATTCATTAATTTTGTTGCCAAGTTTTATTTTTTAGGTTATGATTATTATTCATTAACTTATCATTATCACTTTCTAATTTTTCTTTTAAAAGCCCAATCAAATTTTAATTTAAGGGATTATTATTATTTTGATTGTTAAGTTTGGATTAAACAAAAATAATTCTGTTTAAAAAAAATGATAATGATGAGTTTGAGTTTAAGTTGTACTTGTTAGAGAGATAGAGTTTCATTCCTTATTAAGTTTGGACTAAACAAAAATAATTTTATTTAAATATAAACTTATTGGTTTTTGTATGGTACTTTACTTTCAAGAAATTAAGTACTAGGTAAATTTGTTTTTAACATTTTTTTTGTAAATTTTATATTATTAAGTGGATTATAAATATTTAAGATAGTAATAAATATTTAGATTGTGAAGTGTAGAGTGATTTATCTTTTTTTTTTCTTTTTGTATGGTGCTTTACTTTCAAGAAATCAAATATTGGGTAAATTTTCTTTTCACATTTTCTTCTTTTGTAAATTTTATATTATTAAGTGGATTATAAATATTTAAGATAGTAATTAATATTTAGAGAGTGGACTTTGGAGTGATTTATCTTTCTCTTTCTTTCTTTTTTCTCATTTTGTATGGTACTTTACTTTAGAGAAATCAAGTACTGAGTAATTTTTTTCATTTATTCATTTCTAACAACTATATTTTTCAAATTCTCAACCACTATATTTTTTAAATCCCCCAAGGTTATCATTTTTGGTAACATTTTAATTTGAAATTTATCAAATCTATATAATTTGGAATGAAAACCATCATGAAATTATTCATTACTTTTTCCCTACAAAATTCTTTAATATTTTTGCCTACTTTTTGTTTTTAGGTTATGATTATTATTCATTAACTTATCATTATCCCTTTCTAAATTTTTTTTAAAACATAAAAATTTTAATTTAAGGGGTTATTATTATTTTGATTGTTAAGTTTGGATTAAACAAAAGTAATTTTGTTTTAAAATAAATAAAATGACGAGTTTGAGTTTAAGTTGGACTTGTTAGAGAGATAGAGTATAATTCCTTATTAAGTTTGGACTAAACAAAAATAATTTTATTTAAATATAAACATTTTGGTTTTTGTATGGTACTTTACTTTCAAGAAATCAAGTACTAGGTAAAAAAAAAAATTTCACTTTTTCTTTTGTAAATTTTATATTATTAAGTGGATTATAAATATTTAAAATAGTAAATAGTATTTAGATTGTGGGCTGTTGAGTGATTTATTTTATTTTATTTTAATTCTTTTTGTATGGTGCTTATTTCCAATAAATCATGTATTGGGTAAAAAAAAAATTTCTTTTGTAAATTTTATATTATTAAGTAGATTTTAAATATTTAAGGTAGTAATTAGTAATTAGAGTGTGGAGTTTGGAGTGATTTACCTTTATCTTCTTCTTCTTCTTTTTTCTTTTTATATGGTACTTTTTTTTCAAGAAATCAAAACTGGGTAAATTTTTATTTTTATTTTTGTAAATTTTGTTCATTTATTCATTTCTAGCAACTATATTTTTCAAATTCTCAACCACTATATTTTTTAAATCTCCCAAGGTTATCATTTTTGGTAACATTTTAATTTTAAATTTATCAAATCTATATAATTTGGAATGAAAACCATCATGAAATGATTCATTTATTTTTCCCTACAAAATTCATTAATTTTTTTGCCTAGTTTTATTTTTTAGGTTATGATTATTATTCATTAACATATCACTAGCCCTTTCTAATTTTTCTTTTTAAAAACCTATCAAATTTTAATTTAAGGGATTATTATTATTTTGATTGTATAGTTTGGATTAAACAAAAAAAAATTGTTTTAACAAAATGATAATAATGAGTTTGAGCTTAGGTTGGACTCGTTAGACAGACAGAGTTTAATTTCTTATTAAGTTTGGACTAAACAAAAATAATTTTATTTAAATAAAATGATAATTTTATTTAAATATAAACTTTTTGGTTTTTGTATGGTACTTTACTTCCAAGAAATCAAGTATTTGGTAAATTTGTTTTTGTGGGAGCTTAGAATTTTGGGATACCCAGAGGTTTTACACCCTCACCCTCGCATCACAGTAGAAGACTTTGTCCACTTTAGGGAGCCAAGCCCTCACGGTTTTGTCATGAAGGGGCGGGATTGTCCCACATCGCCTAAGTAACCCTCCCACTCATGCTTTATATGCCCTTGGAGCTTGCATGAGTGTACCACCACTAACACTCGAGGAGCCGAACAGCAAGATTTTGAGGGGCTATTGTGGGGTCAGAGAATTTGGCAACCCCAGCCCACTTTATACCAAGCCCAAGGCTCATGCCGAGGAGGAGGAAATGCCCGAGGACGAAGTGTAAAAGTCTAAATTGCCGAGGAACTTTGCCAAGGACAACCCTGTCCTCGGCCAACCAATACCATGGGAGGAGGAAGTAACGGGCCACCAAAAGCAACCTTTTCGAGCATCTAAAGAGAAGGAACAAGTACAACGTGTCAGCCATGGAAGCATGGTGGAGGAGCAAGTCCAGGATGAACTGTCACCTCCACATTAAATGCCCACAACTAACGTTCTGGCCGCATTAATGAGGAAATGACCCCTGAACAGTGCAGCCTTGATTGCTGCAACCCACAGAAAGAATGGGAAGGCGGCTGATGGGACAAGCACTTAAGTACTAACCTGCTTGATTAACAAATGTAGGGCTAAGATCAACTGAAAGGGGGTATATAATGTAAAGAATCCCTCTTAAAAGGGGACCGAAAAAAGGAGAAAATGAGAAGTATAGAGCAATGCAACAACCTGTAACATCAGATAAACCTTTGTAACCAATCACTAAATAAATAATAAGAACTTCAAGCTCCCAAGAGGAGGGCCGAGGAACATTATTGCACATTTTAATTCACGTCCATGCTATTCAATCCATATGCAACCATGCCTAGCCGTTGTATCCCTCACTAGGGCCTAATTCTTGAACCTGCTCTCTACAAATTCATCGTATTGGGCTAGCTGGACTTGAGTTCACTCATTCAACAATAGAAGTGCTCAAACCCAGTCCCTACAGTTTTTTACTTTTTTTTTTGTTTGTAAATTTTATATTATTAAGTGGATTATAAATATTTAAGATAGTAATTTGTATTTAGATTGTGAACTATGGAGTGATTTATTTTTATTTTTCTTTTTGTATGGTGCTTTACTTTCAAGAAATCAAATATTCGGTAATTTTTTTTTTCACTTTTGTTTTTTCTTTTGTAAATTTTATATTATTATGTGGATTATAAATATTTAAGATAGTAATTAGTATTTAGAGTGTGGACTTTAGAGTGATTTATCTTTATCTTTATCTTTTTCTTTTTTTGTATGGTACTTTACTTTCAAGAAATCAAATATAAGGTAATTTTTTTTGTGAATTTTTTCATTTCTAGCAATTATATTTTTCAAATTCTCAACCGCTATATATTTTAAATATCCCAAGGTTATCATTTTTTGTAACATTTTAATTAGAAATTTATCAAATCTATATGATTTGGAATGAAAACCATCATGAAATTATTCAGTACTTTTTCCCTACAAAATTCATTAATTTTTTTGCCTATTTTTATTTTTTTAGGTTATGATTATTATTCATTAACTTATCATTATCCCTTTCTAATTTTTCTTTAAAAAAACCTATCAAATTTTAATTTAAGGGATTATTATTATTTTGATTGTTTAGTTTGGATTAAACAAAAATAAGTTTGTTTTAAAAAAATGATAATGATAAGTTTGAGTTTAAGTTGGACTTGTTAGAGAAATAGAGTTTTACTTCTTATTAAGTTTGGACTAAAAAAATTAATTTTATTTAAATAAAATGGTAATTTTATTTAAATATAAACTTTTTGGTTTTTGTATGGTACTTTACTTTCAATAAATCAAGTATTAGGTAAATTTTTTTATCACTTTTCTTTTGTAAATTTTATATTATTAAGTGGATTATAAATATTTAAAATAGTAATTAGTAATTAGATTGTGAACTGTGGAGTGATTTATTTTTATATTTTTTTCTTTCTTTTTGTATGGTGCTTAACTTTCAAGAAATCAAGTATTGGGTAATTTTTTTTTTCACTTTTTTTTTTCTTTTGTAAATTTTATATTATTAAGTAGATTATAAATATTTAAGACTAATTAGTATTTAGAGTGTGGACTTTGGATTGGTTTATCTTTATATATATATATATATATATTTGTATGGTACTTTACTTTCAAGAAATCAAGTATTGAGTATTTTTTTTTTTTTTGTAAATTTTTTTCATTTATTCATTTATAACAACTATATTTTTCAGATTCTCAACCACTATATTTTTTAAATCTCCCAAGGTTATCATTTTTTATAACATTTTAATTTGAAATTTATCAAATCTATATAATTTGGAACGAAAATCATCATGAAATTATTCATTATTTTTTCCCTACAAAATTCATTAATTTTTTTGCCTAGTTTTATTTTGTAGGTTATGATTTTTATTCATTAACTTGTCATTATCCCTTTCTAATTTTTCTTTTAAAAAACCTATCAAATTTTAATTTAAGGGATTATTATTATTTTGATTGTTAATTTGGATTAAATAAAAATAATTTTGTTTAAAAAAAATTAAAATGATGAGTTTGAGTTTAAGTTGAACTTGTTAGAAAGATAAAATTTTACTCCTTATTAAGTTTGGACTAACAAAAATGATTTTATTTAAATATAAACTTTTTGGTTTTTATATGGTACTTTAGTTTGAAGAAATCAAATACTAGGTAAATTTATTTTTCACTTTTCTTTTGTGAATTTTATATTATTAAGTAGATTATAAATATTTAAGATAGTAATTAGTATTTAGATTGTGGATTGTGGATTAATTTATCTTTATCTTTTCTTTCTTTCTTTTTGTATCGCGCTTTTCTTTCAATAAATCAAGTATTGAGTTTTTTTTTTCACTTTTTTTTTATTTTGTTAATTTTATATTATTAAGTAGATTATAAATATTTAAGATAGTAATTAGTATTTAGAGTGTGGACTTTGGAGTGATTTATATTTATCTTGTTTTTTTCCCTTTTTGTGTCATACTTTACTTTCAAGAAATCAAGTACTGAATAATATTTTTTTTTCTTTTGTAAATTTTTTTCATTTATTCATTTCTAACAACTATATTTTTCAAATTCTCAACCACTATATTTTTTAAATCTCCCAAGGTTATCATTTTTGGTAACATTTTATAATTTGGAATGAAACCATCATGAAATTATTCATTACTTTTTCTGTACAAAATTCATTAATTTTTTTGATTTGCTTTATTTTGTAGTTTATGATTATTATTCATTAACTTATCATTATCCCTTTCTAATTTTTTTTAAATAACCTATCTAATTTTAATTTAAGGGATTATTATTATTTTGATTGTTAAGTTTGGATTAAACAAAAATAATTTTGTTTAAAAAAATGATAGTGATGAGTTTGGGTTTAAGTTGGACTTGTTAGAGAGATAGAATTTTACTCCTTATTAAGTTTGTACTAAACAAAAATATAAACTTTTTGGTTTTTATATGGTACTTTACTTTCAAGAAAACAAGTACTAGGTAAATTTGTTTTTTACCTTTTTTTTTGTAAATTTTATATTATTAACTGGATTATAAATATTTAAGATAGTAATTAGTATTTAGATTGTGGACTGTGAAGTGGTTTATCTTTATCTTTTTTTTTTTTTTTTTGGTATGGTGCTTTACTTTCAAGAAATCAAGTGTTGGGTAATTTTTTTTTCACTTTTTTTTATTTTGTAAATTTTATATTATTAAGTGGATTATAAATATTTAAGATATTGATTAGTGTGAGGTCAGTTTTTGGCGGCCCAAGCCCAAAGTATGGATTCAGCGCCCACTGAGCCCAAAACAATAAATTTTGTAGAGAGTGGGTGAAAGAGCTAGGCTAATAATGAGAGTAACAGTATCAAACAGCCACACCAATGGGAGAATTTGGATTAATATGTCCTCGGACTGATAGAAATGCCATGTCCGAAGAGGTGCCTTTCATTGATAATTCAATATTACAATTCTTGGAGCTACAATAATCGAAATATCTCTCTTTTTTCCCCCCCTTTTCATCAGAGGCTTCCTTCCCTTATATAGTACTGCCCTCCTACATCTTCTCCGTCCACTTGTTCATCATCCAGGCGTCCACTTGAGTGCATGTCCCATCATCCCACTCTTAGCCTTATGTGAGTGGTGGTAGCTGAGAAAGCACTGTTCAGGGGTCTTATCCACATAAATGCGGCCAGAAAGGTAGGTGCAGTGCATTAAATGTGGTGGCTGAAGTATGCCTCTTTGATATTTTTCGGTTCCCATTATCTTTGCGCGAGTCTAAGGTTCCTTTCTCTCTTAACACTTGTCAAGCAGGTCGCTTGAACCTCCCAAGCTCGTGTTGGATCAAACCTCTTCGGATCCGAGGACGTTGGACTGCTCGGACATATGAACATCTCCTCGGATGGTACACGTTCATCTCTAGGCATTCCCCTTTGACATGGGCCGGACTGAAGACCTTGCCTCCTCGGACGAAAAGTGTTCCTCATTCTGGGCCTCGGGCCCAATAAGTTGGGTTGGGTTTTTATCCCCCCACAATAGCCCCTCAAAATTGTATTTTTTTGTTCGTATCCGAAGAGAAAAAGTAGAATTTTGACTTGCCATGGAGCAAAGGCCTGCAAACAGGTAGATTCGAACTGGCACGTGCAAAAATGTAGGAACTGTCGCTTCATTAATGCCGCTGCGGTTTCCTCATTTCCCAGGCGCTGCATTAATTGCACCAGGTGGCGCTTTGTCCTTCATATCCAATGGTAACTGATTGATCCAACGGTTGCGGTTTTTCTTCGAAATTTGGGCGGGAGTGCCCCTGACCCTTCGTTTGACCCCGTATAAAGCTTCAGAAGTCATTATTCCTTCTTCACTTTGCGAATCTCCAGACGCTCCAGAGAGAAACAAACGCGCCGCTCCGTCCAAACTTCTGAGTTGCTGCCTCCAGGTCTTCCCAGAGTCATCAAGAACCTTCCTACAAGCATTAAATCTTCTTTCCGATTTGGTCCCGGTGAGTCATCGTTCACCAAGCCATTTAATTTTCTCTTCGGCCAACAGTTTCGTCTGAGCACCATGGGAAAGCTTGAGTACATGGTGGATACCCCTGAGCGACTAGAGGCATTTAGGGCCACGTATCGCATACCTCCCAACGTGGGTGTGAGGTATTGCCCCCCAGAAAAGATCCTAACAGACCGGAAAACGGGAGAGGTGGTTATTCCCCTTATTGCCTTCAAAGAAGGGGGAATGACCATTCCCATGGGTCCTATCACCATTAGCTATCTCCGAAACCATAGGCTCACTCCTTGGCAGTGCGCACCCAACATGTTTAGGATTCTAGGGGCCATTGAGGACCTTAACCTTCACCTAGGATTAGGCCTCACCTGGCTCGACGTAGTACATCTGTACGAATGCCATAGCCAGCGAGACGCGGGATATTACCTGAAATCCCGGTCGGACGTGGTCAGGCTCATCTCTTGCCTTCCCAAATCCAACAAAGGGATGAAAGACGACTATGTGATCGTCTCGGGCGCATGGCATGACGGCCATCACTGCCCAACCAAGCATGGAAAGCCAGGTGGGCCATGTTAGATTTAGGCACATTAACTATAGGCTTAGGGTCCTCGTCCTTTAATCGTTTTTTGTTTCCTTTATACTGCTATTTGCGAGCTTCTAACGTAGCTTTGCTGTGCCTTGGAACAGATAAAAATTTCGTAGCTCCTCGGCTGAGTCTTACGAACGTTGCTGCCCTCAATTTCCTGTTGAGATCCGAGATTTTTGTGAGCGAAGACGGGCAGCTCCGATCAGCTCCTCTCATTCTGGGCTACACAGGAAATCCAAAGGGTTTCCAACCAGTCGGCAACGCAATTGTCCAAGGAGACCGCCGCCTTGCCCGTATTGACGTCGGTCAGAAGGGTTTTTTGGCGTCATACGATCTAGAGCCCGTACCACATCCACGCCCTCAAGCTATACCCCCTCTCGTCCAACCACTCCAGCAAGTCCCTCTCGGACAAGCAGCTGAAGGCGAAGGAGTCGGTTCTTCCACCTCCTCGCTAGAGGAACAGATAGATAGATTCCAGTTTGGGGGTGAGGGTTCAAGAGCCGATCGAGTGATAGAGGTTTCGGACGCTGAGGAGGATACCGACAAGCAATCGGGCATTCATCTTAATCTATTAGCTGCTCATTCCGAAGGCTCTTCGGACGATAATATGGACCTGAGGGTTTTGATGAAAGGCAGGGGGAAAAGACCCGAGCAGAAAGACGCTGGGTCGTCAAAAGTGGTAGTGACACTGCCTCCTGCGCCCACGCAAGTTCCTGACCCAAGTCTGAAGCCCATTCCAGACTTAAAGAAGAAAAGGCCCCACGTTGAGGTTGGGGAAAAACAGAAGCTGCCAGATAAGGGGGCCAAGCAGCAGAAGTTGGCGGACAGCCGAGCCTATAGGGCGTCATCCACAGAAAGCCGAGAAGAGGCTTTTGTGGCAAATGTACGCCGAGGGGGAGGACCGAGAATCTGGTCTCCCAAGTTGGAGCTGGAGGGCGCTCCAATCCTGTGGGATACCTCCCTCAGGAATTATGACGGAGGGAGGGCAGGCTATGTCGCCGAAGCCTTGCAGCAACCACTCCTCCTTCCCCACGACATGGAGTCCTACAGGCGCTTCAACCAGCAGGAACTCTTCATGTCTCTTAAGAGGGACTTAGCCATGGTAAGCACGCCCTTTATGAGTTTAAGTTTTACACTTGATTGGCCTTGTTTTTCTTCTTAACAGTGAAAGTGTTGTCATGCAGATTACTCAGCAGGTCTATGTGGCTGAGGGGTTAAACAAGGAGTCTTGGGTCAAAGCCCAAGCAGCAATCCAGTCCTAGCATGAAGCAGAGGCATCCCTTGGAAAGCTGAAGGAGGAGCATTCTCGGATATCCGAGGAGCTTAAAGAGGCGATCTCCCAGAAGCGAAGCCTCGACGCGGGGCTTAAAAATGTTGAAAAACAGGTCGAGGAGCAGCGAAAACTGCTGAATGCCTCGGACATTAATTTGGCGACCGAACGGGAGCTGGTGAAAGGACTCAGGGCCGAGCTGCAAAAGGCTAGGGATCACGCCAAAGCAGCCGAGCAAAAGGTTCAATTGGCCAAGGAGTCAATTGAAACCGAGAAGAAGGCAGCCTACCAGTTGGGGGCAGATGTGACGGCGCGGGAACTCACTGAGCAGTTTGCCTCCGTTTGTCGCGAGTACTGCGACAAAACCTGGGAAAAAGCCTTGGACGCAGCTGGGGTACCCTCGGACTCTCCCTTGAGGCTACCTGGGAGCATCTACTATGATCCTGACATCCAAGATATCCCAGGGGATGATCCCTCTGCCCCCCAGCCTCCTGAGGCTTCTGAGCCACACCAGGCCGACCAGGCTCCTCCGTCCATTCTTGGCGCCAGCAAGGAAATTGGTCAGCCAGGTGCTAATGATAAGCCAGCTGAACCAGCAAAAGGAAAAGACCAAGGGTCAGGCGGAGAGATAATTTCTTCTGAGCCCAAGGAAAAACCTGCTGAAACTACTGCTCGGACTAGCCAGGCCGCTGACCCCGTGCTTCCTCCAGCGAAAGAGTAGATATATAGGGTTTTTAAGAACTTGTAGTCCTTTCTTTATTTTAGAACTTGTAATCCTTTCTTTATTTAAGAACTTGTAATCCTTTCTTTCTGGTTTTGCTGACTAAGTACATACTTTTCTTTGAATGGAATGGCCCCCTATTTGTCTTTTGAAGTTTTTGATACATGCTTTATCACTTACTGCTGCTGTACATACAATCATACATTGCAATAGCGACATGATAATACAAATAACTTGACTGATACATCATAATGGTTGTATGAGTGATAAAAATTAAAATTGAAAAGGATAGGCCGAGTAGGAGTTATTGACGAGAAATGATTTGAATAAGTGCATACGCGAGTTTCTCATGTCCTTCCAAGTAAATCATAAGTTATTACCCCTCGGTTTCACGCTAAACGTAACGGAGGAAGATATTTATAACTTAGTAACAATTTAAACTCAATCAGGAATTTTAGCACTACAAAACCCCAGTAACAACAATTGCGCGCGGGGGGAGTATCGACTAACCTGTCGCTTGGATCACGGATCCCGGGGTTTGACTGTATTCGTGTTAATTTACCCTAATCACCTGGTCCGAGGACTACATGCGTGATTGGACTTAAGTTTAAACACTTGAGAACTGTAACTGAGTGCGAACTAACCCAAATCATCTGGTCCGAGGACTACAGGCATGATTGGATTTAAGTTTAAACACTTGAGAACTGTAACTGAGTGCGAACTAACACAAATCATCTGGTCCGAGGACTACAGGCATGATTGGATTTAAGTTTAAACTATAGAAATGTAACTGAGTGCTAACTAACCCAAATCATCTGGTCCGAGGACTACAGGCATGATTGGATTTAAGTTTAAACACTATAGAAATGTAACTGAGTGCTAACTAACCCAAATCATCTGGTCCGAGGACTACAGGCATGATTGGATTTAAGTTTAAACACTATAGAAGTGTAACTGAGTGCTAACTAACCCAAATCATCTGGTCCGAGGACTACAGGCATGATTGGATTTAAGTTTAAACACTAGAGAACTGTAACTGAGTGCGAACTAACCCAAATCATCTGGTCCGAGGACTACAGGCATGATTGGATTTAAGTTTAAACACTTGAGAACTGTAACTGAGTGCGAACTAACACAAATCATCTGGTCCGAGGACTACAGGCATGATTGGATTTAAGTTTAAACTATAGAAATGTAACTGAGTGCTAACTAACCCAAATCATCTGGTCCGAGGACTACAGGCATGATTGGATTTAAGTTTAAACACTATAGAAATGTAACTGAGTGCTAACTAACCCAAATCATCTGGTCCGAGGACTACAGGCATGATTGGATTTAAGTTTAAACACTATAGAAGTGTAACTGAGTGCTAACTAACCCAAATCATCTGGTCCGAGGACTACAGGCATGATTGGATTTAAGTTTAAACACTAGAAATGTAACTGAGTGCTAACTAACCCAAATCATCTGGTCCGAGGACTACAGGCATGATTGGATTTAAGTTTAAACACTATAGAAGTGTAACTGAGTGCTAACTAACCCAAATCATCTGGTCCGAGGACTACGGGCATGAATGGATTTAAGTTTAAACACTAGAAATGTAACTGAGTGCTAACTAACCCAAATCATCTGGTCCGAGGACTACAGGCATGATTGGATTTAAGTTTAAACACTAGAAATGTAACTGAGTGCTAACTAACCCAAATCATCTGGTCCGAGGACTACAGGCATGATTGGATTTAAGTTTAAACACTATAGAAATGTAACTGAGTGCTAACTAACCCAAATCATCTGGTCCGAGGACTACAGGCATGATTGGATTTAAGTTTAAACACTATAGAAATGTAACTGAGTGCTAACTAACCCAAATCATCTGGCCCGAGGACTACGGGCATGATTGGATTTAAGTTTAAACACTTGAGAGAATACTTTACGCAGAGAGTTTACACGTCGGTTGAAGAAGAGACTTGGTCAATAAAAGTACCTCTTGAGATTATTTACATTCCATGGGCGCGGTATTACATGACCATCTAGGTCTTCTAAGAAATATGCCCCTATGCCTGCTCCTGAGGTGATACGATATGGACCTTCCCAATTGGGTCCAAGTTTTCCCCAAGCAGGGTTTTTTGCAGTGCCTACAACTTTCCTCAACACTAGATCACCAGGCTCTAGTGGCCTCAGCTTTACGTTAGAATCATAGCCTTGCCTGAGTTTCTGTTGATAATGTGCCAGCCGAACCATTGCATTCTCCCTTCTTTCCTCAATCAAATCTAGACTCCTCTGTAACTGCTCATCGTTATCGGCCGGACTGAATGAACTAGTTTTCATCGTTGGGAACCCGGTCTCCAAAGGAATGACGGCTTCAGCCCCATAGGCCATTGAGAAGGGTGTCTCCCCAGTAGATCTGCGAGGCATAGTCCTGTAGGCCCAAAGTACGTGCGGCAGTTCGTCCACCCATTTGCCCTTTGCATCATCCAACCTCTTCTTTAAACCATTTAGTATGACCTTGTTGATGGCTTCTGCCTGCCCATTACCCTTAGGATAGGCTGGAGTGGAGTATCTGTTCAAGATTCCCAGCTCACTGCAGTAGTTCCTAAATGCCCTGCTATCAAACTGCAAACCGTTGTCCGAGATGAGAGTGTGAGGAATTCCAAACCGGGTGACAATATTCTTCCACACGAATTTTTGCACATCAACGTCTCTGATATTGGCTAAGGGCTCAGCTTCAACCCATTTGGTAAAGTAGTCTGTTCCGACCAGGAGGTATTTCTTGTTTCCTGCAGCTTTGGGAAAAGGTCCCACAATATCCAAACCCCATTGGGCGAAAGGCCACGGGCTAGATAACGGATTAAGTTTTCCCCCTGGCTGGTGAATGTTTGGAGCGAAGCGCTGACATTGATCACACTTTTTAGCGTATTCGTGCGCCTCCTTTTGCATGTTAGGCCACCAATAGCCTTGGGTGAGGGCTCGGTGAGCCAAGGACCTGCCTCCAGTGTGGCTCCCACAGATTCCTTCGTGCAGCTCCTCTAGCAACGTCTCAGTTGCCTCGGGATGCATGCATAACAAGTATGGCCCCGAGTAGGAGCGTCTGTAAAGTTTCTGGTCCTCGGATAACCAGAACTTAACCGCCTTCCTTCGAATTTTATCAGCTTCTCCCTTATCTTCAGGCAATACATCTTCTTTGAGAAATCTGACTAGAGGGTCCATCCAGCACGGCCCGGCTCTGACCTGGTGAACCTGAACTACCCCTGACTTCGCCTCTGTAGGCTTGGGCAGATCCTCGACGAGGATGACCCTTGGAAGGTCTTGTGCCGAAGAGGTGGCAAGCGTCGCTAGGGAGTCAGCATGTGAGTTGCCACTCCTGGGGATATGCAGCAAACTGAAAAAGTCGAACCCTGACTGCAGCTGTTTAACACGACCCAGGTACCCCTGCATTCTTTCGTCCTTTGCCTCGAACTCGCCTTGTACTTGTCCTACTACCAATCTTGAGTCCGAGAACAATTCCACGGACTTCCCCCCCATCTTAAGGACCATCGCCATCCCCATCAGTAGGGCCTCATACTCCGCCTCATTATTCGTTGCCGAGAAGCCCAGCCTTAATGACTTCTCGATGATGATTTTCTCGGGGGATATCAGTACCAGCCCAACTCCAGATCCTTTTTGGTTTGCCGCGCCATCAACGTACACTTCCCAACGGGAGGGATTCTGTTGGGAGACCAGGCCAACTGATTTTTCATCCATGCCTGACGTGGGCTTTACTTCTTCTAACTGGGGCTCCGTGAACTCAGCCACCAAATCTGCGAGGACCTGTCCCTTGACCGAGGTGCGGGGCATATATCTTATGTCGAAAGCCCCCAAGATCGTACCCCACTTGGCAATCCGACCGGTGTAGTCAGCACTTCGGAGTATAGCTTTGAGTGGGAGTTGTGTGAGAACGATGACCGTGTGGGCTTGGAAATAGTGGGGCAGCTTCCGTGTGCCCAGCACTACTGCCAGGATGGCCTTCTCCAGAGGCAAGTAGCGAACCTCGGCCTCATGTAGCGACTTGCTTACGTAATAAACAGGTCTTTGCACACCAGAATCTGATCGTATCAGCACCAGGCTTACTGCATAGGGAGCTACAGCTATGTAGGCGAACAGTACTTCATCAGGCTCAGGACTGGACATGATAGGTGGCCGAGCCAAATAATCCTTAAGTTGCTGGAATGCAGAAGCACACTCCTCAGTCCATTCGAATCCTTTCCACTTGTTGAGTAGGGAGAAAAAGGGACGACACCTGTCTGCTGATCTAGAGATGAACCGATTGAGGGCAGCGGTCATTCCGGTTAGCTTCTGAACCTCCTTGGGGTTCCGAGGAGCTCGTAGATCGTGGATGGCCTTTATCTGGTCGGGGTTGACTTCGATTCCTCTGTGCGTAACCATGTATCCTAAGAATTTTCCGGACCCTACCCCGAACGAGCACTTAGAAGCATTCAACCGTAGCTTGTACTTCCGTAGAATCCCAAAGGTGGTTTCAAGGTCCTTCACATGCTCAGCTATAACTTTGCTCTTCACCACCATGTCATCTATGTAAACCTCGATATTCTTGCCCAGCTGTGGCTCGAACATCCTCGTCATCATCCTCTGGTAGGTAGCTCCCGCGTTCTTCAAGCCGAACGGCATTACTTTATAGTGGTAGTTGCCAACAGGGGTGACAAATGCAGTCTTCTTCTGGTCGTCCGGGGCTAATGGTATCTGGTGATAGCCTTGGAAGGCGTCTAGGAAGCTCATCCGAGGGTGGCCGACAGTGGCATCGACCAACTGATCAATTTTTGGCATTGGGAATGGATCTTTGGGGCATGCCCTATTCAAATCCGTGAAGTCTACGCATACTCGCCACTTCCCACTCTTCTTCTTCACCACCACGGTGTTTGCCAGCCATTCGGGATAAAAAACCTCTTTGATAGCCCCGGCCACTTTGAGCTTCGCTACTTCGTCTCTTACTGCATCAGCATGCTCCTTGGACGGGCGCCGAATAGGCTGTTTCTTGGGGGTGATCAGTGGATTCACCTTCAAGTGGTGGCATATAAACTCCGGGTCTACCCCTGGGGCCTCGTAAGGACTCCAGGCAAACACGTCGAGATTTCGCTTAAGGAACTCTATCAGCTCTTCCTTCTCTTGAAGAGGAAGCTGAGATCCGACTTGAAAGAACCTATCAGGATCATCTCCAATGACCACTTTTGTTAGATCTTCACATCGAGTGCCTTCATCTGGTTCTTCGAAGGGCAACCCCCGAGACTGTAGTTGCTATGAATCCCTCCCGGCTGCGTCCGAGTACTCGGCTGTGGTCCTATGCTGAATGGCGGCTACCAAGCACTGACGAGCAACAGACTGGTCTCCTCGGATCTCACGTACCTGCCCTTCTGACGGATATTTAACCTTTTGGTGTAAAGTAGAGGGAACAGCCCCAAGTGCGTGAATCCAAGGTCTGCCCACGAGTGCCGTATAGGGCGAATATGCATCCACAACTATGAAGTCCAACTCCACCACCTCGGTGCCAGATTGCACTGCTAAGCGTATCCGGCCTTTTGGAATGACAGGCCTTCCTTCAAAGCTCAAAAGGGGGGAATCGTACGGCGTCAGGTCCTGGGGCTTTAGGCCTAGCCCCTTATAAAGGTCTGGGTACATTACTTCCACCGCACTGCCCTGGTCCACCATCACCCTCTTTACATCGTACCCTCCTATCCTGAGGGTGATAACTAGTGCATCGTCATGGGGTTGGATGGTGCCAATCATGTCTTCGTCCGAGAATCCCATGACCAACGAGGCACCACACTTAGCTCTTTTAGGTCCTCGGCTTGACTCCCCTACGGGTGGCCGACCTACTGACATGACTTTCAATGGCCAGGATCCTGTTCTTCCTGGCGCGGCGAAGACGACGTTTATGGTCCCTAGCGGCGGCTTTGGGGGGTCATCTCTGCGTGGCCCTGGTCCCGTTTGCCCTCGGCCGCTAGAATGATGCAGGAGGTGTTTCAATTTACCGTCGCGGACCAGTTGGTCCAAGTGATCCCATAGGCTCCTGCAATCCTCCGTGGTATGCCCATGGTCTTGATGGTACTGGCAGTAGAGATTATAGTTGCGTTTCTCGGGGTTTCCTATCATCTTGTTCGGCCACCTAAAGAATGACTCGTTCTTGATCTTTTCCAGGACCTGGTGTACTGGCTCTTTGAACACGGTGTTAACCGGTTGAGGGTTCATCGATCCTGATTGCCCGGCAAAATCCCTCCGTGGTTTATTATAATTGTAGCGGTCCGACCGCGAGTCTCTCCTCTCCTGAGAGATAACCTTGTCCTTTCCCTTACCCTGCTGCTGATCTTCTTCGACCCTCTTATACTTCTCTATGCGGTCCATTAGCTGACGCACGTTTGTGACCGGTTTGCCAGATAGAGATGCCCTCAAACCGTGATCAGTAGGGAGGCCGAGCTTGAATGTGCTGAGGGCCATTGCATCATTGTTACCTTCTACCTCATTGAACATCTCCCAGTACCTGTCTGAATATGCCTTCAAGGATTCACCTTCTTGCATGAACAAGGATAGCAGGGAAGAGAAAGGTCTGGCCACTCTTCGGCATGTGACAAAACGAGAGCCAAATGCCTGAGTGAGCTCTTTGAAGGAGTTGATGGAGCCTGCTGTCAAGCCGTCGAACCACCTCATGGCCACAGGCCCCAGACTGGAAGGGAAAACCTTGCACATCAGGGCTTCGTCTCTGGCGTAAACAGCCATCCTTTGGTTAAAATGACTCACATGCTCCACGGGGTCAGTCTTACCATTATAGATGGTAAACGTTGGCTGGTTAAAGCGCCGAGGGAGTATAGCCTCCTCTATCCTACGCGTGAAGGGCGACTTAGATATCTGATTCAGAGCCCTGTTCATGGCATCGTTCTCCATGTCTTCGCGTGATGGACTCCTACGTTGCCTCTTACGATGGGATTCTTCCTCATAAGTGTAGGACTCGCTGGCTGGCGTTCTGGATTTGTACTGATAAGAGACATCTCGCTCATCATCAAGATCATCCTCAGAGTATGAGGAAGCCCGCCTCCTCCTTGCATGGCGCAGCTCTCTCTTTAACTTTTCTACTTCCAGTTGTAAGTCACGGTTTTTCTTTGCATGGGACACATGACTTCCGCTCTGTGATTGGCCCTGGCTAAGGCGCACTGTGTGTACGCTACCTTCACGATTTTGTCTCCTCTCTAGGTTGGCAAAATGGTCCACGTGTTGGGATGCCCCGGATTCCGCTTGTTGTTCACCTTGTCCTGCCATCATCAACTGTTGCTTTCACTCTGGCACAAGCTCTTCCCACAGACGGCGCCAATTGTGAGGTCAGTTTTTGGCGGCCCAAGCCCAAAGTATGGATTCAGCGCCCACTGAGCCCAAAACAATAAATTTTGTAGAGAGTGGGTGAAAGAGCTAGGCTAATAATGAGAGTAACAGTATCAAACAGCCACACCAATGGGAGAATTTGGATTAATATGTCCTCGGACTGATAGAAATGCCATGTCCGAAGAGGTGCCTTTCATTGATAATTCAATATTACAATTCTTGGAGCTACAATAATCGAAATATCTCTCTTTTTCCCCCCCCTTTTCATCAGAGGCTTCCTTCCCTTATATAGTACTGCCCTCCTACATCTTCTCCGTCCACTTGTTCATCATCCAGGCGTCCACTTGAGTGCATGTCCCATCATCCCACTCTTAGCCTTATGTGAGTGGTGGTAGCTGAGAAAGCACTGTTCAGGGGTCTTATCCACATAAATGCGGCCAGAAAGGTAGGTGCAGTGCATTAAATGTGGTGGCTGAAGTATGCCTCTTTGATATTTTTCGGTTCCCATTATCTTTGCGCGAGTCTAAGGTTCCTTTCTCTCTTAACACTTGTCAAGCAGGTCGCTTGAACCTCCCAAGCTCGTGTTGGATCAAACCTCTTCGGATCCGAGGACGTTGGACTGCTCGGACATATGAACATCTCCTCGGATGGTACACGTTCATCTCTAGGCATTCCCCTTTGACATGGGCCGGACTGAAGACCTTGCCTCCTCGGACGAAAAGTGTTCCTCATTCTGGGCCTCGGGCCCAATAAGTTGGGTTGGGTTTTTATCCCCCCACAATTAGTATTTAGAGTGTGGACTGTGGAGTGATTTATCTTTTTTTTTTTTTTTCCTTTTTATATGGTACTTTACTTTCAAGAAATCAAGTACTAGGTAATTTTGTTTTTCTTTTGTAAATTTTTTTCATTTATTCATTTCTTGCAACTATATTTTTCAAATTCTCCACCACTATATTTTTTAAATCTCCCAAGGTTATCATTTTTGGTAACATTTTGATTTGAAATTTATCAAATCTATATAATTTGGAATGAAAACCTTCATGAAATTATGAATTACTTTTTCCCTACAAAATTCATTAATTTTTTTGCCTAGTTTTATTTTTTAGGTTATGATTATTATTCATTAACTTATCATTATCCCTTTCTAATTTTTCTTTTAAAAAACCTATCAAATTTTAATTTAAGGGATTATTATTATTTTGATTGTTTAGTTTGGATTAAACAAAAATAATTTTGTTTAAAAAAATGATAATGATGAGTTTGAGTTTAAGTTGGACTTGTTAGAAAGATAGAGTTTCATTCCTTATTAAGTTTGGACTAAATAAAAATAATTTTATTTAAATAAAATGATAATTTTATTTAAATTTCGTATTGGCGAGGAATTTCTAAGAGCTTCAGAGGTTTCGGTTTTATATATATATATATATATATATATATATATTACATAACCAAAGTATCACTATAAAAGGGTCTAACCTTTAGGTTTAAATCTCGTACAAGAAAAAAAAACTTATCAAACTTGTAATTTGATGATAAAAAGTAGTTATCATAAAAATTATTATTATTATTATATTGCCTTTTACATTAGATCAAGCTGATCAAAATGACAAGAAAACTTGTTTATTTGCAGATTAATTTATTACTCTTTACCATCAAGTTAAGATATTAATGATTTTCTTTTAATGTAGGCTAAATTCGATAATGGGTCCATTATTCGACCGATTACAAGAAATTTTATTTCAACTGTCACAATAAAAAACTTTTTCAATTAAGTTAATTGAAATTCACCAAACTTTCAAATTATCAACTAGCTTCTTGTAACCTCAAGGAAACCTTCTAATTTTTTTTATTTGTTTTACCAATTTTAAGTGTTTTTTAGTTCAAACAGTTTCTTTTTCCTATTTAATTCTAATTTGTTTTAACAGTTCTAAGTCTTTTTTAATCCAAACAAATTCTTTTTCCTACTTAAGTTTCTCAAAAAAAAAAGAAAAAAAGACGCATTATCATCTCTTTTCTAATTTAGTTGGGTTTTACAATGATTCTAAGGAATAAAAAAAAAAAAAAAAAAAGAGATAACATATTTTCTTGTAAGGATTTTAGAAAAATATATATAATTGTATAAGATAAAAATTTGTATGAAAGTTGTTGCACTTTGTCACGCCCATTAAACTCCAAACTAACGAATGAGACACATGCCTCACCCACACGTAAGCTCCACACCTAATTAGAAAACATAGTTTGGGAGACGAACCCCGAATTGTCAATTTTATAGTAAAAAGTTAATTTTTCATAAATGTAAAAATGTAGAATAACATGGCTCCTCTACGAATTCTAATACTGATTTATACTAGAGTACAATTAACTTTGTATTTTTAAGTCACCCTACGACCATTTCTTTTGTAATTGTTTTTTGAATCCCAAACCAACAACCTTATTTAACTGACCAAAAAATATGGTCATCGTTCATATTTTACAATTTTTTTTTAACAAGTTTGTTCACTAATGTATATTTAGAATTAATGAAGACAAGAAACCCATCTCTATGAGAGCAATTTACAGGAGACATCCACCATAATGTGTTGTCATTATTACCTACTACTAAGATAAGATAATTTTTTTTTAAAGAAAAAAGTATTTTTCGAAATACAATGGTCCATGTCCCGTAATTAACATACCATCAACGGATAAAACAAAACCCTGAAATCCTCTGGGAAAAGGAAGTGGCAGAAAAAAGACAGAGAAAAAAAAGAACTCAATGAGCTCCATCAGAATGAAATAATCATCTCTATGCAGCAATCCAAAACAATTTTCCCATACAAGATACATGTGAAAATATAACATCTAGAACAACAGATTCCTTACAACAATGACGAACAGAGGCCACACAGCTACACACCCATTAAATTACATGTTTAAACCAACCTGTATCCCGGCTAAATTCTATTCACTTGGACAAAAGAATTCTTAAGCCAACTCATAATTTGCAGAGAGAGGATTGGCAAAGAATCCTCAGAGGATGTGTTGCATACAGGGACAGAAGATGATAGCCGGAAGTCACTGGAGACGCTTGCCCTTTTTTTTTTCACTCTTGTATCACCACATCACTTGCCCTACTCATCAAGCCCATAGTCTTCCCCAAAGTACTTATCAACCAGACCGTTTGCCATATTTCTCAAGTCTTCATTTTCATGAAACTGAAATCTTTCCATGGCATCAATCCCATCCTCTCGTTCAACAAGTTTTGGGCCCTCACCATTTGGCATGCCTCTCAAAACCTGCTTGCGTGATAAATTTGTCATCAAACTTGTAATTTTTTTTGAAATTGTCAGAGCAAAAGCATTAAAAAGCAATCACTATTCTTATAAAAGAATTCACCCAAATATTGATTTGGTAAAACAATATTTGACACATCAAACATCGTAACAGGAAAAAAGTGTGTATAGATGAAATAAAACACATTAAAAAAAGGAGACTACAAGTAACAAAAAAACATGCCAGTGAGCAGCCAATGATCCATTAGTTCTTGGTACCTCCTGACATTTCCAATAATGATGTCCAATGTTCGATCCCCACCCCCAACTTAATGTAGCAAAAAAGGAAAAAATGACAGTGATCATCCTTGTTGAGTAAGCATGCAACATCTTTCTGAACCTTGCTTACCCAGCCCCCAAAAAGGGGTAAAATGCAAAAAGACTCCTTGAACTATGAGCCGTTTTCAAATTATGAAGTTTCAATTAAGGGTTTTTAAGAAAATAGTAAAAAATGATCTTTTCCACCTCACTTCAGTTAACTGAAATGGACAGTAAGTGATCATGTGCATTACACGTAATCAGTTTACAACCACAATCAAACCTTAGTCCAGTTTTTTTGGGGTTGGCCACAAGTATTCTTTTTTGTCATTCTATTATATTCAAAATCATACTCTCTATTTCTTCCTTAGCATATTATCAGTTTATTATATAAAAATGATTTTAAAATAAAATGTAAAAAAATTTATTATTCTTTCATTTTTCTTCTTCTCTCACTAGTAACGCACCAAAATCACCCTCTTTTTGACCCATTCTGCCTTCTTATCCTCTCTCTCTCTCTCTCTCTCTATATATATATATATAGAACACTGACTTAATCAAGCATGACCTAAGAGCTTGCATATGGGACTTAATGGTGTTGATCCGGAGCATGGCCATGACATTGAGACAGTGAGCTCTGGGTGAAAATCTGAGGGCTGTAAACGAACCAAACCGTTCATGAACAACTCGGGCTCGGCTCGATAAAAAGCTCGTTCACGTTCGTTTATTTATAAATAAGCCAAGCTTGAGTCTTAGTTTTAGGCTTGTTTGATAAACAAGCCGAGCCTAAGCACAAAAAATTGTTCGTGAACAAAAGCATAAACAATAGGGCTCGATAAAAAACATGCCGTGCTTAGGCTCGTTTATAGCTTGATTTATGTTTACTAAATAAACTCATTATTATGACATTATACATATCTTAATAATAACATAGTTCACATGAGACCACTTACCACAACCCATTAAATTTTTTTGTTTACTTGATTTTTGGTGATATAAGCATTTGATAATGCAATTTTTTTGGATCCCAAGCTAAAAAGCTTGACATAAGCTCGAGTTTGAACTTGATATTAAGCTCAAGTTTGGCTTGACTAATTAATCAAGCCAAGCCGAGCTCAAGCTTTTTGCCATTCTCACGAGCTCGAGTTCAAACATTGTTTTTAGGCTTGTCTCAAGCTCGAGCATTTGATTTTTATTGATGAGCCAAGCTCAAACACGCACTACTCAGCAAAGCTTGGCTTGTTTACAGCCTGTGGGATCAGGCAGAAGTGTGTTTTGTGGAACTTGGCGATGGCGTCTGTGGCCATGGAGATAGGGTTAGAGAAGAAGAGCCCATGGAATTAAGATTGGGGCATAATGGGTATTTGAAAATATTGAATTGTTGTGGGATCTAGGGCTGAATTGATTTGATATTTTTAAACGAATGGTTTTGGACTGAACTGATAGGGAATTCAGCTGCGATACACGGGTGGTGGGGAGATAAATTGAGTAGCATAGGGTTGCTAAGTTGTGATGGGCTTTGAAATTATAATAGATCGAGAGGGGGATGAGGTTGGAAGAAAATTTTCATTTTGGCAAAGTAATTAAGGTTCCAACAAATTAGGGATCAATGGTTTTTCTTTTCAAATTAAAGTTTTTTTTTTTTTTTTTGGTTAAGAATTACACACCACAATATCTGCTGCTGCAGTAACAATAAGTTAGATGTGGGGGAAGGAGATCAGTGAGGGGAAATAAGGAAGCTTGGTGAGGAATGGGTCAAAGCTGGCCATGTCCATGTGAGTCTGTGTAAGAGAGGGAATATATGGACAGAGAGGAGGAGGACGATTTTTTAAAAATGAAAATTTTATTTTAAAATGAATTCTATATAATAAAGTGATCACGTGCAACAAATTTTTTAAAAAAAATGAAAATTTTCAATGGATGGATGATTGATAAGGATCCTAAAAACAACAATTCTTTCAAAAAAGCATGAGTAATCAAATGAAATAAAGCAGATCGATAAGACCCAATTCCTAGAGCTAACATTATTTTAAAATGCATACTATATAATAAAGTGATCGGGTGCCCTGCATGTGCTCACTCTCTCCCCTCTTCAATTAATTGAAGTGAGACAAAAGGATCAATTTTAGCAATTCCCTAACCTCGTGAGTGAATAACACAAAATTGAAACAACAGGTGGTCCGTTTGAAAATGATTCAAAATTTAGTGAATCTTTCTGCCTTTTGCCCCCAAAAACACCCATAGAAAAGAAGTGAGCAACCCTTCGTCTATGGGTAAGGTACCCCTTCCATCAACCTTTCCCATATGTCAGCTCACAAGGTTATATAGCAAACCCTACCTCACATAAATATTAACACAAGATGATCAGGGAATATGGAGCGATCTGGCCCACCTCCTTATGTCAATTCCACCAGGCCTAGCTCCTCAAAATTCTATCTTAAACCACAGGCAAATGCAGATGTGTCTGACAGATTGTCTGCTAAGAATAAATTAAATCATAGACTTTTTGCAAAAATGTGTCAATTTGATCCATTTGTAGAATAATCATTTCACATTTTGCCAACTCAAGGCAATATGCAAAATCAAAACTACAAATAAATGTAACTCTCTCAGTTCATGACTGTGGTGCTAGTGCGTGCATGTACTGTGTTCACAAAACAAGTAAAAAGAGTCCAAATTATTATTTCTTATCAATAAAAAGAGTCCAAATTATTAAGCAACAGAAAACTAATTTTTCTCGACCTACATGATTTATAAGCCTTAATAACACTAATAAAATAAAACCAAAATACATAGAAAACAATTATCCTAGATAGCAGATAAACAAGATCCTCTAACAAACATTAAATTGATAGATGCTCAATCAGATTGCTTACCAGCTCCATGAATTGAAGTCCTACTCTTGCAGCCTCGGTATCAGCAGATCTAACCAAATCAATAAAACCAGGCAGGCATCCTCCACTAACAAGTGAAACCAAGTGCTCCAGGATCAAATTTGGTTTTCCATCACCTTCAGTGGGGGCAACACATAGGTTGCCCAGTACATATGCTACTTCCTTTCTTATGTCAAATGGTGCTGTGGAAAGAAGGCGCAATAGCAAAGACACTGCCTCACTAGAATTAATCAACCGCTTGTGTTCAACGGAAGCAGCAGCTATATTAGAAAGCACCCACGCTGCTTCCTGCATAAATGATAGAGCTTCCACTAAGAACGAGTGATTTAAGGTAGAATCATAAAATTTAACACAAACTAACATACCTTTTTCAGGACCCGGTGTTCACTCCTCAAACATTTTACTAGGACTTTTATGACACTGTCTGAAATGATGTAAAATAATAATAAGAATAAACACAAGTATTTTTGCACAAAATAGATGGTGAGGTTTACCAACAAGCAGAAAACATGACTCACTAACCTGTAATTTCATGTCCAGGAACAAGAACAGCACAAGTTGTGTGGGAATCACCAGCCACAAGATTACCTAGACTTCGCAGCACCTAAATGAAATACAATTTGTCAATATTAATCCGCAAACAAGACAACAACCACTTTAGAAATCATTTCATCAATTTAGCTAGATGTACCACTCAAAGCTTACTTTCAAATCTTGAAGAGATGATGGATAAAAAAAATGTGCATCATTAAGTTTGTAATACATAGCATTTAATCATTGAGGAAATAAGATCAAACTTTCTCACTTTTCTCTCTCAAATTCTCCTCTCTCCCTTTTCTCTTCTTCTTGGAGGGTGACTACCTCCAATTAAGTCAATTCCATACATTCTCATTTATTGCCCCATCCAAATTCATATAGCCAATACACATGTTTGTACTATCAAATACGTACCATGAGACTGAGAACACAAGAAATAGCTACCATATGAGAATCTTGGACAAGTATAGACTATAAAGTGCATGAAAAATGTGATGTGATATGAATATAAACCATTAACCATCCTATAATGAACATTCCTGAGCTGTTTCCAAATAAATAATTAATGCATTATTTGCGGAAAGAATAAGTTCAAACAAATAAAGCATTATTTTACTACCGGAATGAGCAATTGCAAGCTATTTGATGTTGCCAATCTATCAACAAGCAGTTGAAGGACATCATTTTTCACCAGCATACTGGTAGCGACGTTTGAAAGGGCTGAGAGATACACAACTACCCATGCTACTTCAGTTGCCAACTCATCATCCCTGAATTTGAGAAGGAATTGAATTACAATTAGATATCTGTCCTTTTCAACCCAAAATAATAATAATAATAATCCAAGAAAATAAGATTTTCAGGAGCAATGAGATAACCTTATTTCAATGCAAAGTGATGACACGTGATAAAATTTTCTGTGAAAGTTGCATAATAATATCACCAAGAGGAATGGAGACTTCCCAGTTGATTGGTTCAAGTAATATTTTTGAATTCTCGGGAATCCCTCGAATTCTCACTTTTGGTTGCAAATAGCTCAAGGGAATCCAGATGTCCACAAGCATCCAGATTCCCATATAATCTCACTTTTGTGGGAATGCGAATTCCCTCTTAAAAAGGTGGGTTTCCACATTTCCATGGCTAGGAAAAGTTGTACTTTTTTGAAGTGACCATTATACTCCCTAAATTAATACCCTTTGACTAACTAAAACAACACTAGTTTCTAATCAAATACCTCTCCTCTATCTCTTTGCTCTCTTCACATTTGGAACACCCACAAAGAGATTTTTATTTTTATCTTGTACTTGGAACCATTTTAATGTTTGAAGAAAATAAATAATATTAATTGACAGGGTATGATGTCCTAATAAACCATGAACAAAAAGAAATTAAAATAATTATTTTGGTCTTGTATGTGTCACTTGGAAATACTAGTCTATCATTTTGGGAGATTTGACTTGATTTATGGCTCATATTATTTTTCTCATTATTCATTAGTAAGAAGCCACATAAAATTATAATAAGCTTGAAATTGTTTTCAGTTTTAACTTTTAACAAATCTGAGGATATTTTAGAAAAAATAAATAACTCCTATAGGATTCCTAAGAATAAACCAAACATGTGGATCTCATATTTCTGAAAATCTTATCAGATTCATAATCAAACCAAACATGGACATAATTACATTCCCAGCCATCCAAATCCCCTGGCATCACATTCCTAGGAATCTAGATGCCAGAGGGTATGTTAGATTCCCCAAACCAAACACTTCATTAGTGTCCAATTTACTTAATTTGCTTTGTATATTTTAAACAAAGGCTTTAAAAAATTATACTTAAATAAGCTAACCAATAAACCATAACAAATAGGCACTGATAACTACCTATTTTTCTGCAGGAAATCCCTATTGGTATTTCTTAAAAAATAGAAAATGCAAAAGAATGTGTATGCTAAGGAGCATGAAGCAGAAGCAATAACGTTTTATTAAACTTCTGTTTTGAAGTATATTGTGTGTTCAATTTCTATTATTACGTAGTGCAACAACATGGTGATACCAATAAGTAAGAAGGTGACCATTAAAAACGGTTACAACTAAATTGAACTGGTCAGCCCATTTTGTATTCATAAACAAATCAAAGGACTGACTGGACAATTTTTTTATATAAAGAATATGCGCTTGCACCGTCTTTCATAGCACAAAAGCCAGAAGACTCTAATTCACTAAGAAAACTGCAAAAGAGATAAACCTCCACTTACGCTTTTTTCAAGTGCCGAACAATTGCATCCAGCACTCCATCAATTCTGATGAGTTCTGCTGCAGCTTTAGGATCTGGTCCCTACACTCAAGCAGACTGAAGTCATGATGTAAATGAAATTTGAGAAAAAGAGCTCACACTTGCACGCCCACCCACACACATGCACACTAAATATTTTCCATAATGAACAACTATGAAAGTAATACATATACAGAGCCTTTGTATTCATATAATGTAGAAAGTCAAACCACATTTGCTTGAGAAGAATGAAATGTTAAAAATGCATCAGAATGGTGAATCCAGTATGAAAACAAAAATAAAATATCAAAAATACTGTCAAACTTTTAATAAGAATGATTAACAAGAGGCGGATGAGGCAGGCAGAATGATCAACAAGGCAAATAGGGCAGCCAGGTCATTGCCATCTCCAACACTAAAGAGTGGTGACTGCAAAGAATATCTCCTATATTTAGCATGTATATATGTGTACACAAAGAGCGTGGCCTGCAAAGAATATCTTTGATATATGTATGTATGTAGGCATGCATGATGTTTGTCATTCTGTGAAGGTTTAAAACCTTGATTAGATTTGACAATGCCCAAGCAGATGTTCTGACGGTTGAACCCTTGTTTGGCAGCATCATTCTTGCAAGAGGTAGTAAGGCCCCTTGGGATAGCAAGACACTTCTCAGCTTCTCTCCTTCACCAGCAACATTTCCTAATGCCCATGCACACTGCTCAGCAACAGTCAAGGAGCTCTTTTCTGCACCATCAATGCATTATAAATTCAGAACCAAAAGCAGCAAATGATGTAAAAAAGTTTCAAGCATGATTAGATATACAAACAAATCATACACATATAGTAGATAAACAATAAGCAGAATCACTAAAAGAGGAGACAATAAAGAATTTCTTTGAGAAAGACACAGGTCCTTGAACAGAACAAGGACCAGCCACTACCACAATTATTTATCTTAGATCTTTATACAGTGGCAGATTCAACCATAAAAGCATTAACAGGGTATACTCTGGAACACTAAAAGTGAAAATGGAACTAAAGAAGTATACAGATCGCCATTAATTCTCTCACTTTGAAATTCTAGATGAAAACTGCTCTGATTCATATTAGCAGCTTTTCTTTTTTAAACAACTCAGACCATGATTTTCAGGCCAGAGTGATTCTATGTGCTCCAAGTTAGCAGCATCCAGCCATCCACAATTGCTGACTAAGCTCAAGCAGTTACTAATAAACAACCTGGACAATCAACTGCCAGTGTTGCTAGAACCATTGCAGATGTGAAGTAACAATCTATGGCACAACGTTTTTCACGAATTACCAATGTTCAAACCTCACGGTTTCTATATTCAAAGTTGATACATGGCATTCACAATCACTTCATCATCCCACAATGCTTACAAACCACGGGATCAAAAGTTCCTTTCACAATTTTTGTTATTGTGTTTTGTAAGAAAAGAGAAGAAAACATTCTCTGACATCAAAAGGAATGTACAGGTCCTTGCCAACCTCCGAGATGAGCAATAAGTAAAGGCAATGCAGGTAATAAAGCTTCTGTTTCTTCGGGTTTTCCTGCTGCAATGTTTGTGAGGCACCAAGCAGCCTCAAGCAACTGCAATATAACAAACAGGGCAGAATAATCAGTATGTTTACTTCCAAATTTCATTACTCAGTCACCCATCCTTAATGGTGCATCAATGGTTGATGCACTACTTTCGCAGAAAAATTTATAAGCAAATATTACGTGTCCTAAAAACAACTGAACATCATTTCAACACTTGGAATTTGGAAAGGCTCACTACTAGATAATTAGAACCTAACAGTAATAGAGATTTGGATTTTCTTCTTCCCTTTTCCTTTCAACTTGATACTGGTTAGCATTATATTTTGATGCAAAAAATATATAAAGGCAGAATGAGATAGACCTGCTCATCCTGAGAACCAAATGAAAGACACTGCACTAGTATGGGTATTGCTCCAGCTTTAAGAGCAGCTTCAACAGGAGGGAATTCAGATTTTGACAATAAACGCCTTAAATCACGAAGGGCACTCACTCTCTTCTGCATTGCACCTTTCCCCCTAGCAATCATACAAACATATTTGGTCATTTTCTATAATAAAGTGGACACTGCCAGAAGCCTGAACTTCTGCATGCATATAGACAAAGAAACATAGATGAAACACAAGAATGTGAAAAGATATATAGGATTTGGGAAACAACTAAGCAAGGTGGAGAAGTAGTAAAAATACTCAAATTTCATTAAATTTCATGAGGAACAAATTATTATATCATTCGATAGAATATGATTTATGCTAAAAAATCTTCAGACAATTCTTAGTCTCTTTTTTCTTTTTCTTTTTTCCCAATAAAAACTTCAGACAATTCCAACTCATGCCAATTTCATTTCTCAATTAAAGCCGTAGCGAAAACATACAAGTAGACCAAAGTTTAACACTGGACATATTCAAATCAGTACAAAATAAGAACTTAAATTTGTTCGCATATTATTACTTATCATAAAAAATAAATAAATAAATAAAAGTTGACATATTATTCACAGCAAAATCTAAGATTGACATACTGGTATGCCACAGCAGACTTCAACCCTTCCACTGCCGAAGAAGTTTGAGCCTCCAAAATTGATTGTTCTTCATCAATCATCATTTCATTATCAAGAGAAACATCACCATCACCATCATCGCTAATCCCTACTCTGCATAACCGCTTTGCCCTCACCAATGATTCCCTTCTCTCTTTTCCCACCGTAACCGCATTTTGCCGTCTTCGATTAGCAGCAACATTCCCAACTAACCACCAGATACATAAATTAGCAATTTTCACATGCAAACATCACAGCCTCATATTATAATAAGGTAAACTATTTCGGGGTGTTTCATAAATTACAAATTTATAAACCAGTTCTTACACAAGCTGAACCAAAAATAAAACCATTTCAAATTTGAAATTCG
The DNA here is from genome assembly GCA_032727855.1 of Quercus ilex subsp. ballota. Classification (NCBI taxonomy): domain Eukaryota; kingdom Viridiplantae; phylum Streptophyta; class Magnoliopsida; order Fagales; family Fagaceae; genus Quercus; species Quercus ilex. The sequence continues at coordinate 49,427,489 of CM064914.1, read as the reverse complement.
TTTTATTTTATATCAAAGTTTGTCTAAAATCATATCAGAACCAATTTAACATACATGAAAATTTTTCAAATTTTTTAAAAACACAATTGTGGAGGGAATGTATATTTGAAAAATAAAAAAATAGACTAGTTTTTTTTTTTATATATCTAATTCGATTTTTTTGAACAATTCCAAACAAAAAACAATAAAAACCAATTATATGCCAAACAAACCCTTAGACAAATATTACATGTTTATTCAACAATCACATAAATCAATTAAATAAACCTAATTCAGTGTTTGTTATTTCCTTGAACGATTAATTGATTAATAGCTCGTTTGAATGCTAAGAGAAATATGAGAAAGTGTGAAAACGAAAAGTGTTTTAAGAGCTAATTTCTTCAACTGTTAAAAGTAGAGCAAAACGATAACCTAATATGTGTACCTGAGGACTTTATAGGGTCTCTTCTGTGAAAAGCCAAGCTTTCATCGGCCATTGTAGAGAGAAAAAAGCAGCTTTGACCTTTGAGAGTTACTTTGAAAATGTTCGAGCGGAGAAATGGAAAGTTTTGGTGGGGGTTTTTAATTTTGAACGTGACGGAAAAATCTGTGAGATTGGGAAAATTTATTTTTTGGGAGCGATTTTAATTTATAGGTCTCACGCGGGGCAAGCGCCAATGTTCGCCGTTAGTACTTAGTGCTATGACCGTATGACCGCGATTGATTGATCCCTATTATGGTAAATTCGAAAAAACTCCCGTGGTTTCTTGATATTACAAGAAGCAACGTACTCTTTTTTCTTTCTTTCTTTTTTAGAAATAATTACAATATGTATTTTTTCTAACCCGCAGCTCGAATATTGGCGCTTACAAGGCCCTTGGCAATATAAACACCCTACCTAGCGGTTAGAGACATTGTGAAAAGTGAAAATAATGACTCTAGGAAGACTATGATCACTTCTTTTCTTTTGGACTTTGTTTAGGTCCAGTGCATCTAGTGCACTAGACTTCGTCAGATGGTGACATGTGTCCAAAAGTGGACACATGACATCATTTCAACGGGTCCAGTAGGACTAGTACTACTGGACACTAAACCTAAGCCTGATCCTTTCTTTTTTATCTTCTTCAGCTTGCCAAGTGTATTGTAAGTCTGTAACTCAACTAGCTGGCACGTTTTGGTGCTTTAAACAAAGACATATAATGTACAAATACCCCCCACCTCCAACTATTGAATTATAAAAATACAAATTTATAAATTAAAAAAGAAATTAAAATAATTCAGTGGTTACAATAGAGAATTGATTATTTGAACCCTAATTATAAAGTGCTAGTTGAACAACAAGTCTCTTGGCCCAAATTTCCACAATTATTACTGCCACGTGTCATGATTGAAGATTGATATGCATTGTGGTGGGCCTTTTTGTGATGTTAGGCTAGGCTGCCTCCTGTTGTACTATGCCCAAGTGTTCTAGATGAAAGAGTTGGAACCGGTCTAATTGTAACCCACCTTGGTCCGGCTTGTGCACAAACTATATCCCGTTTGTCAAAACTTTAGTCACGTACCCATGACAGGTGGAGCCGCTATGGGAGAATTATGGCAGGCAGATGTAATAATAATAACAAAAAGAAATACGTTCACTACTTAGACAGAATAAAGAAAGGGTAACGACAAGAAGCGCCATGTATATGAAATGGCATAAATAAGTGGAGAAGAAATAGTAATAAGTTTGTTGAATCAAAGAGGGAAATGTTAGTCTACCATGCCAAGTTATGTTATAGGGTTGAAACCAATAAGGGAACCATTTCCTCAATGCGAATAATCTCCCCCGAAAAAAAATTAATTGCTTTTAGGGAACAGGCCTAAATGGCCTATGCCTAGAAGAATCATTTGCCTTTGACAGAGAGCAAGGCTTTAGAGGGAGAGAGGGGATTAACCTATTGGTGCATGTCTGCCATTCTATGCTCTCTGTTTTTTCCTTACTTTAAATTTTTTTTTTTTTTAATTGTGACTAGTTTTTACCATTTTAGCCTTTAATTATCTTTGTCTGACTTGGGTGTCCTTGCCGAGTACCACTGGTTTTGTCAGTTGTCCAACCATCACCACTTACCTGTGTTGGCTGTGCCACTCCCTATTACTAGACAAAAAAGACTATTTTGTTTGTTTGTTTGCCGTAGCATTCCTACCTTCTACGGTGTGGGTGCTTTTTCTCTCCCTATCCCCCATGGCATGCACCTAGTGATTCAAACTCTTCTTTTGGGCGGTATGTCATTCTAGTAGGACATTTTCCCCAAAATAGCTTGAGCAGGAACCCCATAATAGGTTTTCCCCCTCTTCCCATTGCCAGACCATGCCCTCTCTTACCTCTGACCCATGACCCACCATTTCTTGTATTGGCTGGGTACAGGCCGGTGATGTATAGGCCTTGCGCGTGCTTCATTTCTGTGTATGTCCAAAACCTACCCACTGCTCATGCGTTTGCTGTGGTCTGAAGGCTCATTTGCACATTCTGCCGCCCTTCTTTGACTTCTTATGGCATCAGCTATTTTATGGTTTTCCATTCTTTATGACCTACTCCCTTTAGGGGCTGGGCTTTGCTTGATTGTAGGCTCTTCTTCCTTCAGCCTACTATTTTACTCATTTTTGCAGTCTTCCTACCATTTCCTGTTGTACTACTCTGTCATTCCTGTTGTGATGTTATTTGACCCAAGCCTGCTGGGCCTGTTGCCTATCATTTTCTCAATGACTCAATATGATCATTAGATTTTTTATTACATTGTTTGCGAGCTCCTATGTCCCCTTTATTTTCCTTTTTGGCATCCTTGACCCATTTGCTTTCCTTGGGCATCCTCAGCCCTTTTTATAATTTAGCGTTCCTATGGGCTTTTACTAACTCCTTTGGGCTTCCCTGATCTAATTACCTTATCCTTTATCCTTGGGGCTCATGGGCTTTCCATCAGCCCCTTACTTTCTTTACTTGCATTACTTCGGGCTTGCTGTGGTCTATTCTCACTTTTCTACATCACATACTGCCTATGAGTTCGCTACTTCTCTCTCTCCAGGCTCCTTTAGACCCGTTTGCTTCTTCAAGGCCCATTTGTTTATTTTATGGGCCTATAATCAATTATTCCTGCCACTTGGGCTTAATGATTTTTTTCTATCCATTCACTAACTCTTCTATGCCCATATTATTAGGCTTCTTCCTTCTACCGGGCTTCCCAAAATGAGCACCAACACACATAAAAGTAACAATAATGATAAGTCAATATAAAAGTGATGTTTTGATTACAGCTCATTAGGTTTGGAATTTTTAATTTAAAAATAAGAAAACAAAAAACTAATAATAGGCATTTGGCAAAGTTGGTTTTTAATTCGTTACGTTAGTTTCTAAGTCTTCTATAGTAGAAGTGGAATTACAATATTTTCCTTCGAGAATTAAATTTAATACCTCAAATATTGTTGATCACATGTTAAATACATAATCCAATTTTCATTTTCAATATAATTCTCGTGGGGTTTTTAAGGAAAAGAAAATTATAGTAGATTTTTAAGAAATGTATTTAAGACTATTTGATTTAGGGATTTGGGTGAAATGAAGTCAAACTACAAACACAAAAGATGAAAAAAAAATAATAATAATAAAGTAGAAGAGTGGTTGAAGACTTGAAGTTATAAGACATAAGGCATTATATAATGTACCAAAATACACTTTATAAGGCATTATATAATGTAGAACTTGTCTTGGGTTCATTATCCTATTTTGATCACAACACATGTTGAAATTTGACCACGTGTCATTGTTGTAAATAGATCTAGTGCACTGAAGGCACTAGATCCAAGTTTTGCTCTATTTGAAAGCAATCTAATCTGTGCTTTTGCTACTCGTTGCTCTTGGCAACTCTCTCTACTTGCATGGACAAGTTCTCTCTAACTTGAGCCCACTCTCTTCCCAGCGGCTCTAGGTCTCTTTTCTTTCAATCCTCCTTTTTCTTTTCCCTATCTCTCTACCTTTCAAAGATAACCCATCTCCATATAACATTTTTGTCTCATCAGATCCATCCATATTAACCCAACCGTGGAGCCCATTATTTACCCATCAAGTAGGGGCCATTCCGATCCCACGGCAAAATCAACCAGTGATAAAGATCTAGATGTATCCATAGTGGATTCTCTAGTCAGTGAAACAGCCAATTTACAGAGTCCCAGTAAATCCATAAAGCTGAAGGCAAACGATAAGGCAGTCAGTATAATGTATAACTTGGGTCTAGTTGGTAAGATTCTGGCAGATAAAGTCATAAATAAGAACGATGTCAAAGCTATTCTCTTGAAAGCATGGAGTACGGCTAAAGGAGTTCAGATTGTGGACCTAAGTGACAATATATATCTCTTCAAGTTTGCTGCTGAAAGAGATAGGAAAAGAGTCATTGAGCTTGGGCCATGGAACATAGAGGGATTTCCTCTCATCCTTAAACCATGGGATCAGAAACTCCAAGTAAGAGATATTGATTTCTCTTTCATTCAATTGTGGGTTCAAGTTCATAATTTGCCTATAGAATATATGTCAAACGAAAATGTAGAAAATCTAGGAGCTCTTTTGGGAAAAGTTCTAGAGGTGGACTTCACAGGTGATGGTTTGGTGTGTATGAGCCGATTTTTGAGGGTCAAGGTGGAATTTGAAGTGACCAAATCACTAAAAAGTGGTTTTTTCCTGGATAGAGATCCTCTGCCTGATATCTGGATCCAGCTAAAATATGAGAGAGTGGCAGATTTTTGTTTTAAATGTGGTAGGCTGGGACATGTCAAAGTCAGATGTAGTTCATTAGTGTAGAAGATGTTGAATGAACCTCAAGGGTTTGGTCCCTGGATGAAAGCTGAAACTCAAGGAAAAATAACCTCTAGGTGGGTAGAGTTCCTCTCAGAGATCTGTAATGAAGATGAGGATAGTAATCCAGAGCCAACAAGGTCTCCTCCTTCAACGGTGGCAGATGAAGTGGAGCATGTAATGAACAGTGATGAAACAGGGAAACACATCATTAGCTCTGATGCCTTGGTAACCCCGACAGATCAACTCCCCACAAATTTTGAAAGTCTAGTAGCCCGTGTCACCTCAAATCCTATCCACCTAGAAAAAATCATCAACCTCCACAACCAAACCCAACCAGATTCCCACATCAAATTTAGAGAAAGTAATCCCATTAGCACATGCTTGGTTCAAACCGCACTAACCTCCCTAACCCTAATGGACATTGAACAAAAAGAAAATCTTAACCATCCATCTTATAGTTAGCCAATCCCGAACCAGACACAAAACCCAAAAAATATTGAGTCCCAATACACATCAATCCTTGACAATACCAATCCAAAGTCAGATCCACCAATTCAACCTTCAAATACCCATTGTCAGAAATATCCAGATATTCCCAATCGACTCCCTTATCCCACCGAACCATCCCAACCAAAAACTCTAGAATTTTTGAACCCATCTAATGTAGTTGGGCTTTCAAAGGCCCAATTAAAAGGGCTTGCTTGGATTGCATTTTTCAATGAAGCAGAGGAGTTAATGGTTAATAAGCCCATAGGAATCAGAGAACTTGAGGAGATAACTGAAGTTGATCCAGGCCCAATAGCCCTCTCACCAAAGCCTACGAAGACTTACCTGTTAAGTATTAGTGGAAAAAGGAAAGGGGAAGTAATGGATGGCCCAACATTAAATAAAGCACTTAAACTGTCTAAAATTGGGCCAGGGGACATTGTAAAGGTTAATTGGGCTAACTCTGGAAGTAATAGTGGGGAGCTACAAAGGTCAGAAACTCTGGTAGATCTCGAAAGGGATATGGGAAAGCAGAAAAAAGAGAGGAAAAAATTGAAGGCAAGAGCAAGAGAAAGCAGAGGGTCAGCAAAGGCCAGATTTTCTACAATGGAGGAAGAAGTTGAAGCTAGTACAGGTAATTCCCCAAAATCCAAAACGGCTGAGGAGGCGGGCCTTACCATGCCCTCAACCCAGCCATGATTATTTTAAGTTGGAATTGTTGAGGTTTGGCTCGAACCTCGGCAAAAAGAGTTCTTCGAGCCACAATAAAGGACACTTGCCCAGATGTGGTTTTTTTGTCAGAAACAAAGATTCCTTTTAGTAGAATTTCTAAGATGGTTAAGTCTATGGGGTTTTATAATTCTGTGTTTGTTGACCCAAGAGGAAGGAAAGGGGGGCTTGTAGTGGGCTAGAAATGTGGAGTAGACATTGAGGTGATTTTCAAAAGTAAAAACATGGTGAATTGTTTAGTATTCTCTAATCCCATTAATGAGCCATGGCTTTTATCCCTGGTTTACGATCCCCCCAAGAAGTGTGAAAAGGAAATGTTCTGGGAAGCATTAGATAAAGTAGGCAATGCCTTTGGTGGGGCATGGGCATGTATAGGGGATTTTAATCAGGTATTTAACAAGGAAGAAAAAAGAAGGGGAAGGCCTGTGGCAAGTTCATCAAGGGACAAACCAGGAGAGGTCATTAATAATGGATTAATAGGTATCCATTTTCCAGGAAATCCATTCACATGGTCAAACAGAAGGGAAGAGCTAGCTAATATCAAAGAAAGACTGGATAGGGTTTTTTCAAATGATAAATGGAGAATATTATTCCCTAGAGCAGCAGTGAGATATATCCCAGCCTCTACATCTGACCACTCTCCAATTCTTCTCCTCTCAGAAGGGGAAGATAGAAATATTAAAAGGCCTTTTAAATTCGAAGAAGCATGGACCAGGGATAAATCCAGTTTTTTTATGGTTGAGAAAGCATGAAGGTAGAGCATTCATGGGTCTCCCCTCTTTAAAGTGTGTAATAAGATAAAGGTAACAAAGCAAGAATTCCGCAAGTGAAATAAACAATGGTTTGGAAATATTCAGGCAAAAATCAAGGAGTCTTGGAGCAGGTTAGAAGAAATTCAAGCAAAAGACCCAACGCCTGAAAATATGAAGCTTGAAGCAAGTATAAGTCTTGAGCTACAAGAATGGCTAGAAAGGGAAGAGACCCTCTGGAAGCAAAAGGCAAGAACAAAGTGGCATATTTTAGCTGAGTTAAATACCAGGTTTTTCCATTTGTCAACAGTAATCAAAAGGAGAAGAAATAGCATAGATTTTATCAAGAATGCTGAGGGGCATTGGATATCTGGAAGGGATAACATTGGTAAGTGCTTTGAACAATTTTATAGGAGCTTATTTTCTTCATCCCACCCTTCTATTCCAAATGATTTGGATGCGCTTATTTCTCCTTGTCTCTCGGATGTTGACCGGGAAATGCTTGTTACCATTCCTTCTCTGGAGGAAATAAGAGAGGTGTTGTTTAGTATGGGGTCTAATAAGGCTCCAGGCCCGATGGAATGTCGGCTCTCTTTTACAAATTTTATTGGAACATCATAGGGGGTGAGGTGGTTGAAGCAGTGACTAGCTTCTTTATTAGGGGCTTCATGCTTAGAGAGTTGAATCACACTTTTATTGTATTAATCCCAAAGAACAGTAATGCAGCAACTGTCCAGCAATATAGGCCAATAAACCTATGCAATGTCTTGTACAAAATAATATCTAAGCTGCTTGCTAATAGGCTTAAGAGGGTTCTTTATAAAATAGTCTCTCCTTGGCAAACTGCTTTTGTACCAGAAAGGATTATTCAAGAAAATATGTTCATTGCTCAAGAGATCATGTATGAAATGAGGAAGAAGAAAGGAAAAAGTCCTTTGATGAGGCTCAAGATAGATATGGAGAAGGCCTATGATAGGCTTGAATGGGAATTTCTTCACAAAGTCATGAAGTGTTTCGGGTTTCCAGAGGTATGGATCCAGTGGGTGCTTCAATGTATTACAACACCCTCTTTCTCTATTCTCATCAATGGAACTCCCTATGGGTTCTTCAAATCTGAAAGAGGCCTTAGGCAAGGTGACCCTCTATCCCCTTTCTTATTTGTTCTAGCAGGGGAGGTATTATCTAGAATGACTGGAAGGGCAGGTCTTAATGATAGAATTAAGGGGGTTAAGTTATTTTGTGATAGTGAACCAATTACTCATTTACAATTTGCTGATGATCTATTTTTATTTGCCCATGCAAGGGAGAATGATGCAGTTGGGATCATGGAGTGTATCAATTTATTCTCAGCATGGTCAGGGCAAAAAATAAACCTGTCAAAGTCTGTTATCATGTTCAGCAAGAATGTTTCATCCTTGCTCAAAGGTCGTCTGGCAAATATGATAGGGATAAATGCTTCAAACAGGAAGGAAAAATATCTTCGGCTTCCTTTAGTCTCTGGCAAAGAGAAAAGGTTGGCGCTTCAGGAGGTTGTTAATAATGTTAATAGCTGTCTTCAATGATGGAAAATGAAAGTGTTATCTTAAGCAGCGAGAAGGGCTCTTATTAGGTCAGTATCTTCTTCCATTCCTTCTTACCACATGTCTTCCCTTCTTTTGCCGAAGTCCATATGTAAGAAGCTTGACGGTATCAATAGAAATTTCTGGTGGGGAATAGATGAAAGGAAACATGGGGTGTTTTTAAGAAGCTAGGACTCAATCTGCCTACCTAAATGGGCTGGTGGTACAGGTATAAGGAAAACAGAGGATATGAATAAAGCTTTAGTAGCTAAATTATCTTGGGAGGTGGCAAGTAACTCTGGGAAAAAATGGGCTCAACTCTTTCGGAAGAAATATGTGAAGCATAGAAACTTTATGAAGATGCAGTGCCCTAAATCTGCTTCTTGGGCAGCTATGAGTATATTCAAATGCAGAGATGTCCTAAGAAATGGGCTATGCCATAAGATTGGGAATGGTTGGGGTACATGTATATGGGAAGACCCTTGGGTTCCTGAAATCCCAAGATTTATTCCCACCAGCTCCAATGTCATAAGTAGCAGTGATGTTTATGTGGCTTGTCTCATTGACCATGACTCAAGACAATGGGATCGTGGTAAGCTTTTCAATTTATTTGATACGGATACAACAATGAAAATTCTCAAGATCAATCTTCCACATCCCCAACAAAACGATCAGATTTTTTGGTGTTTATCAAAATCGGGCTCTTTCTCAGTTAAGTCAGCTTATATGTCAATCATCCAACCCCAGTTAACTGGCCCAAATCCTCTTTCTATCAAAGAATGGAGAGGTCTATGGAATCTTAAGGTCCATGCCAGACTCAAGAATCTCCTGTGGAAGATTGTTTGGAGGATGCTCCTTGTAGGTGAGGAGCTGGAGAAAAGATATCATATCCCATCCACAGAGTGTTTCTTATGCAAAAATGCGGTTGAGACAATTGAACATATTTTCCTCCAATGTCCGTGGACCTCTCAGGTATGGCTTATGGCTCCATGGCCTTTAAATATGTCTAAATTATCTCATATTGATATTATAGAATGGATAAAATGTATCATTGATCCCAAAGAGAAATTGGGAATAAGGGATGAGGAATCCCTTCATTTCCAATTATATGCCTCAATTGTGTGTGATAGGATTTGGATGCAGAGAAATAAGGCTAGATTGGGAGAAGATATTGGTTCAGTGGTAGATCTAGTCAGGAAGATTCAGAGCTCTTTCAATGATCAAAAAGCTGCTTGGGAAGTAGTCTGTGGGGAAAAAATAGAAATGATTGAGTCAAGTTCGAGCCCCCCTCTTGCTGGTTGGGTGAAATTAAATTTTGATGCTGCCATAAGAGAGAATAAAACATCAATTGCAGTGGTGGGCAGAGACAATCATGGCAGAGTTGTTTTGGCTTGGACTGACATATTGGACCTGGGAAGCCCACTGTAGGGTGAAGCTAAAGCGGCCTATGCAGCGGTTAATAAAGCAGTTGAAGCTGGGTTTAAAAAAGTGATAATAGAAGGTGATGCTTGGAATGTTATTGATCCTCTTAAAGACAAAAAGTCATCATCTGAATGGACTATTGATGTAATATTGCAGAATATTTTAGCTCTATGTAATCTGTTTGAAGATGTTTCTTTTTCTTTTGTGAAAAGAGCGGGTAATTCCTCAGCTCATTTGTTAGCCCTCTGGGCTGCGTTTTGTAACAACTCTGGGCCAATCTCCATCTCTGATCCTTCTTTGTTAGTGTCTCAAGCTTTGATAGAGATGGGCATAGGCCCATGAGTTCCTTGCTGTACCAGTCATGGTTTCCTTTTGCGAAATAAAGATGTTTATTCAGCAAAAAAAAAAAAAAAAAAAAAAAAGTTTTGCCCTATTTATTTGTATAAACGATATATGGAGCTTCTTTTATGTGTATGTGGGATTCATACTTGTAAGTTATAAATCATCTATGTATGTGATTTGTAATTTTTTTTTCTTCTTTTTCTTGATATGAGCTTGTGAGAAAGATGTTACACATGCCAATGCATAATAAACTTTATGTTGAGACATAAGTTTTTTTTTTTTTTTTTTGCTGAAAGGGTTTAGGTTTCTTTCCTTCCTACTAGGCATATAAATAGCACAACTACATGACTTCTTCTCATCACCAAAAAGGCAAGCTTCTTCCTAAACTCCTTCCATAGCCACCAACACTCCTCCTACTACCTTCCATTCATAAATTAAAAAAAAAAAAAAAAAACCTTATTATTTGTGGTGTTTCTACCTTGTAAATTTGTGCAATTTTGTAAGTTATATAGTAGGTGTCTAGGCTTGTTGTATTTTGGGGATGACATGTCAAATAACCTTTCTATACCAATAATACTGCCAAGAGCGTGTGAATTGTCTCAAGAGAGTGATCAGATCCGTGCCTCAATCTCTATCACCCACCTCTTTGCAACTTACTATATACAATTTTTGTTGGAGATATGATAAGTTATACCACAAAAATGGTTTACATGAACCAAGATTGAGGTGTGGATTAGACTATTTCATATTCTTATGTTATTGTCTATGTTTTTTTTTTTTTTTTTTTAAACATAATTTTCAATAATTTTTTGTTACCATATTTCATGTAACAATTTAGTAGAAATGACACTCTTTATGATGCCTCAATATTAGTAGTTCAAACCCTAATAGGGCGTTTGATAGGGGTATTTAAACAACAATTTTCAGTGTTTAAATACTGAAACACGTATTTCCATAACACTTTTTAATCTACACATATTTTCACAACACTTAAGTAACAATACTAGAAATTTCTAACCAAACAAACCCCAAATATCCCTCCCCTAGTACTTACATAGTTACATTATAATTAAAATTAAAAAAAAAAACATTTTTTATAAATAAAAAACATTTGTTATTTTACCAATGTAACCAACTAGTCTAATCTCACGTGCTTTGCACATACAATATGGCTATTATTATTATTATTATTATTTAGTGTCACAATTTTTCATGGTAGAGATCCCACTTTCTTGATGTCATTAACATAGTACTATAAAATTATATTAGTAGAAATGACACTCTTTATTAGTATTTCGAACCCCAAATATCCCTCTCTACATAGTTACATTAAAATTAAATTAGAAAGAAACCTTTTTATATATTTTTTTAAAAAATTGTTATTTTACCAACAGAACCAAGACAATAAAAGAAACAACTCATTATTTAAAATATTAAGAGTTCGTTTGATAATGTTGTTTGTGTACGGGCCCCGCATCATGAACCGTAGCGGGCCTTGGACCTTGACCTAGATATATGGCCCATGAGGCCCACCTCCTGCTGCCATGCGGCCCACCCCCGAGTCACGCTTGCTACGAGCCCAAACCTTTCCTTGTCATTGTTTCTCGGCGAACCCTTCCCGAGCAGTAGTGAATATATGGCTCGCGGGACACCCCGCCCTGTACCTGCCCGACCATGTCTCGGAGGGGCACCTCTGCCGAGAACTATCGTGGAGGTGGGAACCAAGTTCCAACGCCATCCTCACCGCTTCCCATGCCTACCTAACCATCCACTTACGATCGTTAATACTGGACCGCCGGTTGCACTTATTGGCAAATAATTATGACCTCTCCACTATTCTGTAAACTATAAATACAAGAAGTTTTGAGAAAACAAGGGTTGGCCAAGGCAGGAAAAGAGGAGTGTAAAATAGAGAGAAAATAGAGTGAGGAGGAGACCCAGACCCCCGAGGAGAGGAAAGTGATACTATTGGGCCTTGGCGCTTTGAACGACCCAGTGTGGGAAATCCAGACCCACTGTACAAGTAAGTTGTGAGCCCAAGCGAGGCCCAGCCCAATCGGGCCTAGGCTTTTGGGTGCGCACAATTGGCGCCGTCTGTGGGAAATCCTACTAAGCAGTGGTTCCGCTGAGGCTCGCGTACAGGAAAGATGTCTGGGAGTAACGCCGAAAGTGGCTCGGCAGGGTCCTCCAGGGGCTCTACCTGGCGGGAACGGAGGCAGAAGAGACGCGAGGACCCGGTGTACGAGCAATTGGAAGAGCGGTCTGGCCTCGGGGAAGGGTCGTATCAAACGGGGAGAACGGTGTCCCATGCTGCCGGGCATGTACGGCCCGATATCAGGGATGAAGAGCTTGAGCGACTGCGGAGGCTAGTACAAGACTTGGAGTTGGAAGCGCGAAACGGGCTCCGCCGAGCTGGTCAAGAATACCGAGATAGAAGACAAGACACCGAGGAAGAGAGACGCGGGATGGGATCGACTCGATCGGGGTCCCGCCACCGCAGGGAGCGCTCGCACTCGAGGGAGTCCCGTCACCGCCGAGACCGCTCCCATTCAGCTGAATCTCACCGGCAGCGAAATCGCTCTCGGTCGCGGGAATACGGGAATCGGGACTCGGGTTCTCCGGAGGGACGGCCGAGGAATGCAGCCATGGATGCTATGAGCCGTGCACTGCGCAGGGCAGCTCGGTCACCATTCTCAACAGATATTGAACGAGCGCCGATGCCGGACAGATTTACGCATCCGCCGTTCAATTCGTATGGTGGGGGAACGGACCCCGTTGAGCATGTCAGCCACTACATCCAGATGATGTCTCTGCATACCCGAAATGACGCACTGATGTGCAAGGTTTTTCCCTCAAGCCTTGGTCCCACGGCTTTGAGGTGGTTCAACGGGTTGCGCAAGGGCTCCATTCACAGCTTCGCCGAGCTAATACAAGAGTTCGGTTCCCGTTTCGTGACGTGCAGCCGGGAACAACAACCGGTGGACGCGCTGCTGTCTATGAAAATGAGGGCAGGGGAAACCCTCCGTGATTACGCTAGCCGATACTGGGAGCTCTACAACGAGATTGGCGAAAGGAATGAGAAGATCGCAGCGAGCACTTTCAGAATGGGGTTGCCTGACGAGTCGGGGCTGAGGGAATCATTAACCAAGAAACCTCCCGAGGATATGAGGCAGCTAATGAGGCGCATCGAGGAGTACAAGCGGTTGGAAGATGATAGAATACAAAGCAAAGGCAAGGCACAGGTGACAGATCGTCCTCGGCTGAGCAGTTTTCAACAAAGGGCACGGGGAAATCTGAGGATTCAAGAACCGGTAACACCAGCAGGGGAGGTGAACGTGACGTTCAAGGAACCCGTGCATAAAATTGTGGATAAGATTAAGCACGAGCCGTACTTCAGATGGCCGAACCGGATGGCAGGCGACCCCTCTAGGAGGAATCAGAATCTATACTGCACCTACCACAAAGACCGGGGGCATACTACCGAGCAGTGCCGAGTGTTAAGGGACCATCTCGGGCAGTTGGCTAAGGCGGGACACCTCAAGGATTTTGTGACGGATGCCGGGGATCGGGGAACGGGGCGTAATGCCCCTCACGGAGGAAATCCCCTTCCGCCCCTTCTTGGGATAATTGACGTTATCCACGTCGCCCCGAGGGGAACCTCGACGGCAAAAGGGAAGGAGGTGTTGACAGTGGTATCGGTGGAAGGGAGAACGGGCGCGCTGCCTACCGCGAAGAAGATCAGACCTACCCGAGAGCCGATCTCTTTCGACGACAGTGATCTGGAAGGGACCATTCAGCCGCACGACGACGCATTGATAGTCACGGCAAGGATCGGCGACTTCGTGGTGAAGAGAATAATGATAGACCAGGGAAGCGGAGCGGACGTTATGTACCCGGACCTATTCAGGGGGCTCGGATTGAGGGTTGAGGATCTGTCAAAGTACAACACTCCCCTGGTTGGATTCGATGGGAAAATGGTGGCGCCCGAGGGGCGAATCTGTCTGCCCGTGAACATGGGGGGCAAGGAGGTGATGGTGAGTTTCTTTGTAGTTGCGTCGTACTCCCCATACACGGCGATTCTTGGCAGGCCATGGATACATGCAATGGGGGCTGTCCCGTCTACTCTGCATTTGAGGGTCAAGTTTCACACTGATTATGGTGTCACGGTGATACAAGGAAGTCAGCAGGCAGCCAGGCAATGTTTGATCGCAATGGTCGATTGGAAGGAGCAAAACGACCAGAGGGATCAGGCGGGTCCCAAATGTCCGTCGTCGGGGACGCCTTTATAGCAATTACAGGGCCCGCCAGAGGTCGCGCGCGCCGAGAATATGATAAAGGTTAAGCTGTTGCCGGACACGGACAAGTACTTCCAAATAGGGGAGAGCATGGAGGACCGGGAAAAAGTAGAGATGTTGCTACTCCTGATACAGAACGTGGACGTGTTTGCATGGAGTCCATACGAGGTACCCGGGGTGGACCCCGACTTCATCACGCATAGACTCGGGGTTGATCCCTCGTTCGCCCCTAAAAAGCAGAGGCCGAGAAGATCAGCCTGGGAGCACTCCGAGGCAGTAAGAGCGAAAGTCCAGAGATTGAAAGAGGCAGGAGTGATTCAGGAAATCATCTTCCCGGAGTGGTTGGCGAACACCGTGGTAGTAAAGAAGAAGAACGGCAAGTGGAGAGTCTGCGTCGACTTCACCGACCTCAATAGAGCCTGCCCGAAAGACCCTTTTCCCGTGCCAAAGATTGATCAGCTGGTGGACGCCACGTGTGGGCACCCGAGGATGAGCTTTCTGGACGCCTTCCAAGGGTATCACCAAATCGCCCTGGCGCCCGAGGATCAAGAAAAAACGGCGTTCATTTCCCCGGAGGCAAATTACCACTACACGAGGATGCCCTTCGGACTGAAGAACGCCGGGGCCACCTACCAACGAATGATGACAAGAATGTTCCGAGACAAGATAGGGCACACGGTCGAGGTGTACATCGACGACATGGTGATTAAAAGCAAACAAGAAGCCCTGCATATGGGGGACCTCCAGGCGGTTTTTGAGGTTCTCCGACAACACAAGTTGCGCCTTAATGCAGAGAAGTGCGCGTTTGGCGTTGGGGCCGGGAAGTTCTTAGGATACCTAATCAGTACACGGGGGATAGAGGTCAACCCCGACCAGATAGAAGCTGTGAGAAGACTGAAGCCACCGAGCAACCCGAAGGAAGTACAAATACTAACCGGAATGCTAGCCGCCTTTAACCGGTTCATCTCAAAATTCGCAGATCGCTGCCGGCCATTCTACCAACTGCTGAAGAAATGGACTGGATTTCGGTGGAGCGAGGAGTGCGAAAAGGCCTTTATTGACCTGAAGATTTATTTGGCACGGGCGCCCGTGCTGGCGGCGCCGGAGGCAGGTGAGGATCTGTTCATGTACCTGGCGGTCTCCGAGCATGCCGTGAGTGCAGTGCTACTCAGGGACAAAGGGACCCAGCAGCCCGTGTACTACATCAGCAAAACTCTTGTCGAGGCCGAGACGAGATATTTGCCGTTGGAGAAGCTCGTATTAGCCCTGATACACGCCACCAGGAAGTTGCCGCACTATTTCCAAGCTCATACCGTACACGTCCTGACCGAGTACCCATTACAGTCGTTGTTGAAGAGGTCGGATTTTACGGGCCGTATAGCCAAATGGGGGACTCGGCTCGGTTCCTTCGACATACGGTACAGACCACGAAGCTCGGTAAAGGGTCAGATCCTGGCGGACTTTATCGCGGAGTTTTCGCCTAGAGAGAAGGGGGAGGTGGTTTGCCAACTGGAACCCCGACCGTGGAAGATATTCGTGGACGGCGCGTCGAGCTCCACGGGTGCCGGTTCAGGGGTAGTTATGATTGCCCCCGAGGGGATACGACTAGAACACTCGTTTAGATTGGGGTTCAGGGCATCCAACAACGAGGCGGAATACGAGGCTCTTCTGGCCGGACTGAGGGTAGCTTCGAGCCTGGGGGCTCGGGAGATTGAGCTGTACTCGGATTCGCGGCTGGTGGTTAATCAGGTGCAGGGCAGTTTTGAAGCCCGAGATCCCCGGATGAGAGCATAACTAGAACAAGCAAGGACAGTTATGACCAGCTTCAACACGGTGAAAGTTTTCCACATAGCCCGAACACAGAACAGACACGCCGATTCCCTGGCCACACTGGCGTCGTCAGTAACCGAGGATATACCACGGCAAATCAAAATCGAGGTTATCTTGGAGCCGAGCGTCCGGGTAGTGAGCGACTCGGGAATTGCAGGGATCAATGTCACGGCCATCGCGGCACCTGCACCGTGCTGGATCGACCTCATTACCAACTTTCTGGCCGACGACCAATTGCCGAGTGACGAAAAGGAGGGCATCAAGATCCGTAGGATGGCTTCTCGGTATTGGTTGGCAGAAGATCGGACTTTGTATCGACGGTCATTCGGAGGGCCGTACCTATTATGCTTACGCCCGGAGAAGGTGGGAGAGCTCTTGGCGGAGCTCCACTTTGGGGTGTGCGGCAGCCATGTCGGGGGACGTTCATTGGCGCACAGAGCAATGACTCAGGGGTTTTGGTGGCCTCAGATGCAGAGGGACGCCGCCGACTATGTGCTTAAGTGTGAGCAGTGTCAAAAGCACGCCCCTCTGATCCATCAGCCCGCGGGCCACCTGAACCCGATCAGCAGTCCCTGGCCTTTTGCACAATGGGGCCTGGACATCATCGGCCCGTTCCCTCGGGCAACAGGCGGCCGAAAGTTCGTTTTGGTGGCCGTCGACTATTTTACCAAATGGGCGGAGGCTGAAGCATTGGCCAACATACGAGATGTGGAAGTAAAGAAATTCATTTGGAAAAATATCATCACCAGGTTCGGGGTGCCGAACATTATCATATCTGACAACGGGCCACAATTTGACAGCCGGGCGTTCCGAGAATTTTGTAACGGGCTCGGCATCAAAAACAGGTACTCAACTCCGGCTTACCCGCAGGCCAACGGTCAGGCCGAGGCCGTGAATAAGGTGATTGTGAGTGGGCTGAAGAAAAGGTTGGAGGGAGCAAAGGGAAACTGGGCCGAGGAACTACCCAAAGTCCTGTGGGCATACCGCACCACTCCTAGACGGTCCACCGGGGAGACACCCTTTTCTGTCACGTACGAAGCAGAAGCCGTAATACCTGCCGAAATGAATCTATGCAGTGCGCGAGTAGCAGGGTTCAATCACAACCAAAACGACGAGATGATGGTGGGATCTTTAGACAAGGTGGAAGAGTACCGCGAAATGGTGACAATACGGCTCGCGGAGTATCAGCAGAAGCTCGCCCAGAGATACAACCGAGGCGTGAGGACCAGGGAGTTTGTCCCCGGGGATCTGGTTCTCAGAAGGGCCGTGGGCAACATGCGGGACGCAAGTGCCGGGAAATTGGCGCAGACGTGGGAGGGACCCTACAGGGTCACGGCCGTAGCCGGCCCCGGGGCTTATTTCTTGGAAGACCTGGACGAGAGACAACTGCCCAGACCGTGGAACGTCCACAACCTCAAGAAATACTATCATTAATGGGCGATCCCCGAGAATGGAATAAACCAAAGCCTGTTGTATATGTTTTTTAGTTATACTAATGGTGTTTTTCGTGCAGACTCACACTGTTCTAACCAAAATTCCCGGGCCAATCATATTCACTGAGCATTGTTTATTCTCGGCCGATCCGTTCCAAGGACAGAAACCTGACCCTCGGTTCGATCCTAATCACCGAGCAGGTGGAAACCTTAGCCGTTTTATTCTAAGGACAGAAACCTGACCCTCGGTTCGATCCTAATCACCGAGCAGGTGGAAACCTTAGCCGTTTTATTCTAAGGACAGAAACCTGACCCTCGGTTCGATCCTAATCACCGAGCAGGTGGAAACCTTAGCCGTTCTATTCTAAGGACAGAAACCTGACCCTCGGTTCGATCCTAATCACCGAGCAGGTGGAAACCTTAGCCATTCTATTCTAAGGACAGAAACCTGACCCTCGGTTCGATCCTAATCACCGAGCAGGTGGAAACCTTAGCCGTTCTATTCTAAGGACAGAAACCTGACCCTCGGTTCGATCCTAATCACCGAGCAGGTGGAAACCTTAGCCGTTCTATTCTAAGGACAGAAACCTGACCCTCGGTTCGATCCTAATCACCGAGCAGGTGGAAACCTTAGCCGTTCTATTCAAAGGACAGAAACCTGACCCTCGGTTCGATCCTAATCACCGAGCAGGTGGAAACCTTAGCCGTTTTATTCTAAGGACAGAAACCTGACCCTCGGTTCGATCCTAATCACTGAGCAGGTGGAAACCTTAGCCGTTCTATTCTAAGGACAGAAACCTGACCCTCGGTTCGATCCTAATCACCGAGCAGGTGGAAACCTTAGCCGTTCTATTCAAAGGACAGAAACCTGACCCTCGGTTCGACCCTAATCACCGAGCAGGTGGAAACAGCCATTCTATTCTAAGGACAGAATCCTGACTCTCGGCTCGATCTTAGCACCGAGCATCCGGAACCCTGACCCCCGGTTAAATCACTATCACCGAGCATGTGAAGGCCTTACCATGGTCGGACACATCACAATAAAGGCGACCAACAGTTCATTACTCGGTCACATACGAAGGAACAACGCGGTAAAATAGTAAGGCATTCATACTAAAGCATAAATCTTAAATCAATGTCTTGTTGCCCAAAACCCGGCAACACAAAAGCAAGTACAAAACATGAAACAAAACGTAAACAATGTATCCCGTCACCACAACCCGGTGACATAGGCAATTTCGCTCATTCAAGAAAGAAGAAAAATACGGAAGTGCTGACTTTCAACTCTAAACATCCGCGGCATGAGCAGAAGAGGCGTCCCCTTGAGAGTGTTGGTCGGCGTGAGGAGTTGGCGGCTGGATGTCCTCCCCGGTTCGGTCCCCCACGTGGGTGTGGCTGGTCCCCTCCATGTCGGTCGGCACGGCATGGGAGTCGATGGCGTTCACCAGTTCCCTCATGCTGGAGGTCTCTTCCTCGTCAATAATAAGGGGCGCAGGATTTTCGGTCTGAGGGATGCTCGGGAAAGGGATCTTGCTGCGATCCCTCAACGAAGAATCCTCGGGAACCCCTAATACTTGAAGTGCAGCGAACCAGCCCTCCTCAAATCCGAGTCTGTGGGCCTGGCGAATGACCGGTTCCGCTGAGTTCTCGGCATCCGCGAACCCCTCGTTATACCACTTGTTTTCGCAAGCTTCCAGCGCCGCCTTCGAATCGGCCAGCTGCTCTTCCAGCATGGTAGTAAGGCTCTGAGCCTCCGCCAATTTGAGCTCGGTGCCGCCCAGCTGCAGCTCCAGTTCCTCGGATTTCGTCTCGGCAAGGGCCTGGGCCTTCACGGCTGCAGCTATTTTTCTCTCCGCCTCCGCGGCAATTTTCGACTTCTCCTTCGCCGTGGCCTCGGCAACGTCCTTCAGAGCCTTCTCCCGCTCAACATCCTCGGCCAGCTCTTTCATCCTCCCGTCCACGACGTACGCCATTTGCGCGGCCTGACCACGATATTCACTTTGTAAGGAAAAATGGAAATACACGCACATGAGCAAAATGGGAAAACGAAAACCGTAAAGAAAAGTGAAACACTTACCGCTATGGTGTGCCACTGCAAACGCCTCCCCAGAGACTCATCCGTTGATTCCGTGAAGGCGTGCAAGTCCTCGGGCAAGAGGATCCCGCGTGCCAAACTCTGCGCCACGTGGCCGCCATGACCTTTGTCCCATATTCGGGCACTAGCCGTCGATGGGAGAGGCTCGCCCCCGAGTTGGAAGGAGGGTCGCCATGCAGCCGGAGCCCGGGAAGTGGACGCCATTTCTATCCCTGTCGGCGGTGCCGGTTCCTGGATGACGATACCGGCCGAGGGTCGGGGGGGCACGTTGCCCGAGCCAGTCTGAGGCTGGTCGGTTGTGCGCGGCCTCTTGCGAACTCTGGTCGGCGGGGCAGCGGGAGGCGAAGCATCATGGCCGGGAGTCTGTTGTTGCTGCACGGCAGGGCGGCCACTGGGGACAAAGCGATCTAGCGTCATCTTCCTCCTAGCCACCATGGCGTAGCCTTGGTCGGATCCTGTTTCGGAAGAGTCGGACAGTTCTGCGACAACAACCTCCCCAGTTCTCTCGGGCTCTGCGGCTCTCTCAGGCTGAGCAGAAGCTTGCTGGATTTGCTCGTGGGCACGTCTTCTACGCTCGGCAGACACGCGCTCGGTTGATTCGTCACGGATAGGCTGCCGCTCGTCTGAACAGATGTACCGGGGACCGAGATCACGTGCCTCGCCTACGGTTAGCTTGGGGGGAAGGAAATTGGCGTGCCGGACGTCGATGTATGAGAGGAGAGGGCTGTCAACTAGCAAAGCTTGGCTGAACGCCTGCCAAGTTGAGTAAATAGGGTTGACACCGAGGATGAGGTGGGACGCTCGGAGTTGTCCGTCCGTATGTACGAAGATTTCCGACCTGAGCACGAAGTTCAGGTCCCGAACATGCACCACTCTGATGTCCGGCTTGAATCTTTTGGTATCTGCACAAAGGAAATAAAGGTTAACGATTACATAACCAAACCAAAGTCAAAAAAGGGACCAAAGTAAATAAGGGTTAGTCACCGACCAACATTGCGCGGCGAAAACGCGCAAGGCATCTCCTCGGCAAACCAATTGCCGCTCACCCGAACGAAATCTTTTGCCGAGTTACGATTTGAGTCTAGCAGGCATGAAATAAGCCGTACCCTCACGTCCCTAGTCTTTATATAATAATCGGACTCAACATTGCCGCACAGGCTATACATTTGATTAATGTCGTGGTGGTTTAGTTGTAACCCATATAACTGGTTCAACCTACTCACACAACTCACTACCCGGTAAAAGTTGGGAGGGAGTTAGTCGGGACAAAGGCCGTAAAATCTGAGGGTGCTAAGGACTAGGGGGTCTACGGGGAACCTAAGCCCTCCCTCTAAGATGGCCATCAAAGGGAAAAACACCGTGTTTTCACCACGACGCCTCTGGATGTCGATATCACCCATATTGCAGTAGGCAATATCTACATCACTAGGAACATTATATGCTTCCCTAAACCTAGCCAAAGCATGCTCGGAAGAAAGGAGGTAAGAGTAACTCATGTTTTTCAAAAACGAGCGTTTTTTGATAGAAAGGAAAAGAAATGCTGTGATCACCAAATAACAGACTAAAATGGCTGAACTGAAAAAGCAAGGAGAGGGAAAGGAACTTACTGTGGGCTCTAGGGAGGGAGTGTGTTCTGGGCCAGTAGATGAACCACGAGAGGGATGCTCGGCAGAGTAGGATACTGAAATATGAAGGATGCAAAAGTGAGAACCAGTGACTAAAAAGGCTATTTATAAGCGTAGAAGGAAGGTGGAAGGGGAAGCATTTAATGATCCACTGAAAAGAAAACACGCGAGCCGCCGTTTCAAACGGCCACACGCGCGACGCCTCGGTTCACGAACCGTCAGGCAGTAATGACAGATGGGCCATCAATCAATTCCGAGTGCGTCTTTTGAGATGCGCATTAATACGCCCCACAATGGCCGGGACTGACCCTTTGACTTCCCAAACGCATTTACTCCTCGTGATCCTTGATTCGTCCCCGGGAATGGGGAACGAATCAAGGGGGGGCTATTGTACGGGCCCCGCATCATGAACCGTAGCGGGCCTTGGACCTTGACCTAGATATATGGCCCATGAAGCCCACCTCCTGCTGCCATGCGGCCCACCCCCGAGTCACGCTTGCTACGAGCCCAAACCTTTCCTTGTCATTGTTTCTCGGCGAACCCTTCCCGAGCAGTAGTGAATATATGGCTCGCGGGACACCCCGCCCTGTACCTGCCCGACCGTGTCTCGGAGGGGCACCTCTGCCGAGAACTATCGTGGAGGTGGGAACCAAGTTCCAACGCCATCCTCACCGCTTCCCATGCCTACCTAACCATCCACTTATGATCGTTAATACTGGACCGCCGGTTGCACTTATTGGCAAATAATTATGACCTCTCCACTATTCTGTAAACTATAAATACAAGAAGTTTTGAGAAAACAAGGGTTGGCCAAGGCAGGAAAAGAGGAGTGTAAAATAGAGAGAAAATAGAGTGAGGAGGAGACCCAGACCCCCGAGGAGAGGAAAGTGATACTATTGGGCCTTGGCGCTTTGAACGACCCAGTGTGGGAAATCCAGACCCACTGTACAAGTAAGTTGTGAGCCCAAGCGAGGCCCAGCCCAATCGGGCCTAGGCTTTTGGGTGCGCACAGTTTGTATTTTTTTAAAATATATGTAAGTAAAAAAATGAAAAAATACATGTAATATTGTTTAAAAATTAAAAACATGGTATTAAATAACTATACAAATGAGACCTAAGAGCTTACTTAAATATCATGAAAATTGAGTGATAAACCTCCTTTTTCATGATCCATTATCCAAATCCAGTGGATCCCACGGATGACGATTCGTAATGCTAATGCCTCTAAAAAAAGAAAAAGAAAAAGAAATTGATTATCAAGAGATCCATAACCAGGCAGGTCTGCCGTTCACGAAAATCACGCTTGTGTTGTGGGCTCGCGGCCCTCATGCGAGCGGTCCTTTATAGTGCAGGTCTTTAACAAAGCCTCTTTTTTCCATTTTAGCGTCAACGCTTTCCCGAGAAACAAACACACCAAAAAATAATCCATCAAAACCAAAATCCTCCCTCCTCAACCACCACTTTCCCACCTGAATTGAAACCCAGAATTATGCACCATTCACACACGACGATGCCTCCAGCGCCACTGAAGGCCGTGACACTGGTCCACGTGCGGTACCGGAAAGGAGATCAGCTGGGTCACTTCCTAGCCTGGGTTTCCCTGGTCCCAGTTTTCATCAGCCTCGGCGGCTTCGTCTCCCACTTCATCTTCCGCCGCGAACTTCAAGGCATGTTCTTCGCTCTCGGCCTCATAATCTCCCAATTCGTCAACGAGTTCATCAAAACCTCCGTACAGCAAGCTCGCCCCGAAACCTGTGCTCTCCTCGAGATGTGCGACTCGCATGGCTGGCCTTCGAGCCACTCTCAGTACATGTTCTTCTTCTCCGTTTACTTCTCGCTCATGACCTATAAAGGGTACGGGCTGTTTCGCACGACGAGCAAGTGGGCCGTGCATTTCTGGCTCTGGTCTATGGCGTTTCTCACCATGTATTCGAGAGTGTATTTGGGTTACCACACAGTTGCTCAGGTCTTTGCTGGGGCTATTCTGGGAGCTTTTCTTGGGGCGGTGTGGTTTTGGTTTGTGAATTCTGTGCTCTTTGTTTACTTTCCGGCTATTGAGGAAAGCGCGTTTGGGAGGATGTTCTATGTCAAGGACACGTCTCATATAACCAATGTGTTGAAGTTCGAGTACGATAATGCCAGAGCTGCTAGGAAAAACATGGCTGCCAAGAACAATTGAGTCGTGGAATTCATCTGGGTATGTTGGAAATTCGATCTTTCTTCACTTTTTTTTAATGATAATCTAGACATTGGACGTTTACACGTGTGATTAAAGCTAGTTTTGTGTTAGATTTGTTTCAAATTCTGTAGGTGGATATTGTTTGTTTAGAATAAATCAATGAGGTTGGCCTATCTGGGAATTTGATCTTGTAGTTCTTTTATTGATTTGTAATTAGATAGGCACCTAATGGTTTTGAACACACAACCTCATCCTCCACCTTTCTCTTTCTCTTACACAAGGGGAAGCTGTGCCATTTGAGTTAGAATTCATTGGTATGATCTGTTAGAATAATGGTTGAGTGATTAAACTCACCATTTCCTAACAGCTTAAGTGCTTGGGACGAGCGGTAGTCAAACTATGTCTCCATATTTGGGCCCCACGTATCAAGGGGTAATAGGATGATGTTTAAGTGATTAAATTCACTATTTCCAGTTTAAGCTTTTGGGACAAGCGTTCAGCTATAGTAAGGTCAAAAAGCAGATCCTCCGATGTTGTGGAATCTCAAATTCAAATTGTTTGGGAGTACATTAACAAGTCTAGTTCAACAATGAATTCAGTCTAGAGTGATATAACTTATGATAGAAGTATTTCCATATCTGGGTTGGCATTGTTTCATGACAACAATGCAATAGGGAGGGAAAAGCTATACATAATAATACAGAGAAAATTAGGGTTGATGGGGTTATCACATTGGGTTGAAACTATTGAGCATGCACGTTTGATGCAGGAAGAGTATGATTGGGGGGGGGGGGGGGGGGTCAATTGAAGATATTTGAGTCTTTTTAGCTTTAAAAAGTGGAGATGGCTAAAGACTTGTGTCTCTACCGTTCGCTTCTTAGTTTTGGTTAATGGATCTCTAGCTGGTTTCTTTAGTAGCTCTAGAGGTCTCAGACAAGGTGATCCATTGTCTCCCCTTCTTTTTCTTTTGATCATGGAGGTTTTAAGTCGTATCCTGAAGAAAATTGAGGAAGGGGGTTTAATTCAGGGTTTTCATGTGGGTCTTGTTAATTCGACTAGTATCCGTGTTTCTCACCTTCTATTTGCTGATGATACCATTCTTTTCTAGTGATGCCTCTAGAGAGCAGATTCTTTCTATTAGACTAGTTTTGACTTGTTTCCAAGCTTTTACTGGTTTGAAGGTGAATGTGGGGAAAAGTGAAATTGTCCCTATTGGGGAGGTGCGTAACATTCAGTCTTTGGCTAATATCCTTCAGTGTAGGGTGGGCAGTTTGCCTATGGTTTACTTGGGTATGCCATTGGGTTCTTTGCACAAAACAGCCTCTATTTGGAATCCGATTCTTAAGAGGATGGAAAAGAAGCTTTCAGGCTGGAAGCGGCTTTATTTGTCAAAGGGTGGTAGACTTACCTTGTTGAAGAGTACCCTTTCAAGCCTTCCGACTTATTACCTTTCCCTTTTTACTATCCGTAAAGCTGTGGCGACTAGATTGGAATGCATTCAAAGGAACTTCTTGTGAGGTTCTTCAATTGAGTGTTTCAAATATCCATTGGTGGCTTGGGAAAAGGTTTGCTTACCGTGCGAGTTGGGTGGTTTAGGAATTCGGAAGTTGGCGCCTTTTAATCAGGCCCTATTAGGGAAATGGCTTTGGAGGTATGGCCATGAAACCTCGCATCTGTGGCGAAGGGTCATTGCCATGAAATATGGGGAAGGAAAAGGGGGTTGGTGCACTAAAGCTTGTAGTAGGGTTCATGGTTGTGGGTTATGGCAGAGCATCAGTGAAGGGTGAGAAACTTTCGCTAAGCATTTCTCTTTCATGTTGGGGGATGGTGCTCGTATTTTGTTTTGGCATGATGAGTGAACTAGGGATGTTCCTCTCAAAATTCTTTATCCTCAGTTATTTTGGTGTTCAGCCAATAAGGAGGCTTGTATTTTTGAGGCGTTAAGCCCTCTAGTGGGTGATAATGACAGAGTGTGGAGTTTAAGATTTTAGAGGGAATTCAATGATTGGGAGTTGGTGGATTCCTACTCCTTTCTTCATTTCATCCAAACCCGAATTCCTAGAGGGGGGGGGGGGGGCGTGACAGACTTTGTTGGGATCTTAATGGCAATGGGAAGTTTGATACTCGGTCCTTTTATCATAAGATTCGAAATGCAGCTCCTTTCACTTTCCCTTGGAAAGGAATTTGGAAAGTTAAGGTTCCTAAAAGGGTGGCTTTTTTTATGTGGACAACAGCCCATGGTCAGATTCTTACTTTGGATAATCTTATGCTTCGTGGTTGCCCTTTGGCGAATCGTTGTTGTTTGTGCTGTAGCAATGCGGAATCTGTAGACCATCTATTACT
This sequence comes from Quercus ilex subsp. ballota, assembly GCA_032727855.1. NCBI lineage: Eukaryota > Viridiplantae > Streptophyta > Magnoliopsida > Fagales > Fagaceae > Quercus > Quercus ilex. The sequence continues at coordinate 49,401,601 of CM064914.1, read as the reverse complement.
TTTCTGTCCGATAGCTCATTCTTTGTGGATGTATATGCTTCAGTTGTTTGGGATTGAATGGGTCATGCCAGGTTCAGTTGTGGACTTATTATGTTGCTGGTATCATTGGCTTGGGAAGCATAGTTCTGATATTTGGGATTTGGTTCCAGGTTGTTTAATGTGGACTATTTGGAATGAACGAAATTTGTGGTCTTTTGAGGATGAGGGGAAAACTGTGGTTCAGTTATTAGAGTATTGCCAGCGGACTCTCTTTGATTGGTCTCGATGTTGGGGTTATTCGGATTGTTCTACCTTTTGGATTTTCTTTCATCTATTAGAATAGATTAGGGGCTGCTCCTGTCTTTTTGTTCATTTTTTCTCTTTTCCTTTGTTCGCTACCGTGATCTCTTTGTGTTTCTCTTGCTACTCTTTTATTAATAATATTCTCTTCTTACTTATCAAAAAAAATAAAAAATAAAAAAATAAAAAGTGTTACGAACGTTTTATAGTTCAATCTTATAATAAATAGAAGTTATGACAACTTTGTAAGACAGGATAGCTTGAATTTTACTATCAATAATATTGCTTTTGGCTTTCTAGTTTCTTTGAGAACTGTAGGTTTTGCTTATTTCCGCATTCAAAAGAGGATTCCCTAAGTTTGTCTTAAGAAAAATAAGCTTCAATTACAAATTGAATTAAATCCTTGTCTAATGGTGCTCTCAATATGTCAATGATCATGCGCCAACGGTTAAGACCTTTCCACTGCAATCTTGTTTCTAATGTGTTATTCAACTCATATCCAGTTTTGAAGCTTTTTGGTAGTGCCCTTTGAAAAGGAAGCTCAGAAATGGATACTGAATATAATGAAAATATCTTACATTTAGTATTCCCAGCCTGTGTCTACCAAATAACATAATTGTCCTAGCCATTGAGCTGTTCTTCAAGGGATCTTTATTTAGAGAAATTAATATAACAAATGACTTTGATTATGTTCTCTCTCTTTGATAATTAAATTCTTCATGAATATTGTACACATTTTTTTGGTAAGATTGGCTTTTTGTAGGCGGCATGTAATTTGCTGAGCAAACAAAGTTGTTGACTTTTACTCTTTTATGGTTTATTGTTGTCACTCATCAGAAAATAGTTTATTGTCTTTTCATCCCAAAATGTAAAATGGAGGGAATTAAGTCATATTTGTGAAGGGTTAAATAGAAGGATTGTAAATCCCTATGGTGGTGCTTGATCATCAACTATGACAAACTTGTATGGTCTTAGGTTATCCCACCCTGCCCCTTAACCTTCCATCTTTATTTGCAACAATCCAAGCATGCTTTTCACTTAAATATTTGCGATAATTTAGCTTGTGCTCATAGGATTAATTGATTTGATTTTTTTTTTTTTTTTGGGATGACTGCTGATTTGGAATTTTTTTCCTCTTATTAGTCTCTTGCTTTATTTCTTGGTATAATTAAGGCTGTGTTAGAGTTTTCTCCTTTTCATAATGTGTATGCCCTTTCCTAGGAACTTTTGGGGTTGTTAGATGAGCAGTGAAAGAAGAATATTTTATTTTTTGATTTATCTTACTTGTTACTATACCTGTGTATATGTGAACTTTGGAAGATATCGGTTCGGCAATGAAAGAACGGTTTTTTCCCTAATCAAGAAAATAGTGTAGAGACTTTTGAGGAGAAGCATCCTAGAGAAGCAAACTCAAATCTAATTTGAATAATTTTTTATTTGTTTTGTATCTGTCTTAAAGCAAGGGTCAATTCTAAATATATTTTATTTTTCTCCCAAATCATAGACATCATTATAGTGTGGGGATAGAGGGTTAGAGAATTAATTGAAGATGGGACAAACCTGGGCTTGTGAATGCTGTTAGGCAGGTCCAACCTTTATTACCTGTGTGGTATCTATAAAAATACAAACAAACAAAAAATACAGAGGTAAATACATCTTAACACAGTCTGATCACGTCATTCATTAATAATAACTCTTTTTCTTTGTTTTTTTTAACATGCATTTAGAGGCTTTGAACCCATGATCTCACCTTACATCTTGCTCTTATAAGTGGAGAAGGTGCTATTGAGCTAGAGCCTATTAGCTCTATCGATTATAATTACTTTAACAGGGTTCTGCATTTTGCATATACATGGTCATTTGGTGGGAAAAAAAGAAAAGAAAAAGGAACACCAATGTGAACTTTATTGAATCTGAAGACTTTGCGCAACCTAATCCTGGCACTTCATCTTGTTTCAAGTTGTGTTGCTTCTAGGAAGGTCAACTTACAATTCCTCCATCTAAATAAAATATCAACTACCGACTTTGGTAGCACCCAATGAATTCCAAAAGCTCTAGAAACTACATTGCACATAATGTAAGCAGCATCTCACAATGGAGCAAATGGTCCACTGTTTTCCACTACACCAGAGCACATGTAACACCAACCTTTAAAGAGAAACCTCTCTTGATAAGATTATCATAGGTCAAAATCCTCCCCCAAGCTGCTGTCTAAACAAAAAAAGGGATCCTCTTAAGGGCCAAGGGAAAGAAATAACCACATACCCTCCCACCCCACTCCAAAATTCATTTGGCACTCCAAAATTGAGTGAAAAAAGGCATCTCTGTCAACTGAACAAGCGTATAAGTCAGGCTACAAGTCCCTCAAAGAATATTTTGCACACCATTTATCATGCCAAAACCTCACTCGTGTGCCATCCCCGATGGCCCCACATCAAAGAAACTGCCCTCACCTGTCATGAAACTTTTCCACAGGCTACACCCATGAGACCCTCTAATTGGTTTTCAAATCCAGCCACCCCCTGTCACCCCATACTTCGTAGTCATCACTCTTCGCCATAAGTGTTCTTCACTCCCAAAGGGCCAAAGCACCATAACTATTTCCCTAATAAGGCTTAATTAAAGCTCCCTATCTTTGTAACCCCCAACAGCTGCAGCATTGGGTGAACAGCAACATCTCATGCCACCAAAGAGGACCTGAACTCCTCTTCTGAGGTACACCTCACAAGAAATTTCTCTGTAATCTCTCGAACTTACTTACCTCAAAAATGGGAATAATGAATAAGGAGAGATAATATGTTGATAAACCTAAGAGTGTGCTTTTAACAATGTCAACCTTCCTCGTCATCCACTTTCATAAACAGCTTCTTTGATTTGAAGAATTTTCCTTGTATATCTGGCTTCTCATATTGCAAAACCAATCTTTGTTAAGTCACATTTCAAGCTTTGACAACGTAGCTTTATAAGTCATTGCTGAATCCATTCCTCTATTTTTTGACATTGCAATCCTTGCTTTTGAAAGGATAATTTCAAATTAATAATTTTTTTGATAAGTGAAATCATAAATTACTTATAATTTCAAAATAATAATTTTAATGAGGCAAGTGAAAGAGATAATTACACCAGCACATAGAAGGGAGCAATTGATGTTTAATTTCAACAGTGATATTGGCCCTTGGTAATATGGGTCATCTCCTACATGGGAGTGTCGTTGGCTAATATGTCCCACTCATTCTTGAGCCACTCATCACATAAAAAATCAGAGTCTCCGTAGAGAGACCGGCTGCCAAACCGACCAGGCAATGCTCAACACAATGTCCGTTGGTTCACCAGGATTGTCTTCACTCTTCCAGGTCATGACGTTCATCCTTGCCTTTTTTGACATGGTTAAATCCATTCCCCTGGTCTCCTTTTCTCTTTGAACATTTAATGAGCCCTAAATATATAAGGAGAGAGAAACAGTAGAAAAAAAAAAAAAAACCTAATGCAAGGTATCACTTTCTCTCTGTCAAATTAAATAGGTTAGCTGAGGTGGCAAACAATAAATCTAACTATTAGTTCTAATAGAAGTCCACGGTCTAAAAAATGTGTAACTCTTGTGAAGTTACTTATGGTGTAACTTGAACCCACCTCAATTTTTCTACTGCTTCTAGGTGATCCTTTTCCATTTATGTCGTAGCTAAAATGGAAAGGCTTATATATCTAAAGAATGATTTAATGTTCATTTAATACACACACACACACACACATATATATATAAAATATGATTTTATGCTCAATTGGTGCTTTTGGATATTGTAAACTGTTGTAGTTCAAATAATAATTCCTCCTCACATACCAAAAGAGGGTAGGGGAAGGGGATGAGGTAAACACTCAAGACCACTTAGTGCATGTGTAACTTACTCTTAAAAAATGGTATTACTAGATATGGTCTTTTCAATGTTTGATGGCATCATTGAAATAAGCCTACTGCAGTACAAAGCATTAAAATGGGTGTTCTGTCCTCTTAAAAGTTCATGCCATACCAAAAAGTAAGGTGATAATAAGCAACATTTCTATCCTACAAGAAAGGACTTTTTTTTTTTTTTTCCTTTTTCTTTTGGGGGGGGAGGAGGGGGTGATATCAAGAGCATTTGAAGGACGTTTTCATGGAGTGAACAGTAGGATAAATGTGGTGAAGAAGCATGAGTAGAATTTTGGGTTGATGCTCTGTGTCGGACGGTTAAGAAATAACATATCTATGTAAAGAGCATAGTTTGATGACAGATGTTGAAGTGGATGTGGAAACAAGATGAGTATAAATAGAGCATGTGCCTCTTAACTAGTTACAGATAATGCTGATTGAGGATAGATTAGTAGTATTTTCAAAAATCATACTCCTATTTTCATATATAGATTAGTAGTATTTTCATATATATATATATATATATATATATCTTCTTTTTCTTTTTTTGAGTTAAAGGTACTATACTAGATTGAGGATATAAATAATGCTTTAAACTAAACATAAGATCCAAGATGAGAACGAAGTGAAAATTTATTTATTTTAACTGACTTTGTGGTTGGGCAATATTATGTCCCCCGTTTTTTGGTAGAAAAGGATAGAGACTAAACAGAGAACCCCGAATAACTTGGAAAGTTATTACATCCGAGGTTTCAAAATCCAAATAGGTTGAATTACTGAAGGAGGATTAGAATAAGATACAAAAGCCTCTTCTTGATTGCAACCCAACTTAGCTAGGACTAACAATGGAAAGCTTGGAGAATATCTGACTATTTTTAGTTCCTTTAATATATGGCAGGGTAACAAGTTAAATTGGTCCTGTTATTCTGAAGCTCTCAAGAAAAAGTCATTTCTATTTCATGAATTTCTGTTGTACCATGTGTCTATATTGTAAATAAAAAATTATATTTGAGGATAAAGAATTCTTTGGATCTTGATATATGTTTTTCATTGAAATCACTGTTCTTTGTTTCTTTTGTCAGGTAAATTAAATGACATGATTCAATAAATGTTACTTTTGGTTTGATCACTTCATTTGGGGGCGAGGAAAGGCAGCTGTTTGAGGGATCAATACTGGAGTCTAGATTGTTTTATGTTAGTAAAGACCACATATTCTAATACTTGCATAAATTCTACCATGCTGAAGAAGTATTGTAGAAATATATATTTTTGGATTCATGTAGAAACTTCAACATTTACCATGTTCAGTAATCACTTGGATCGTCCAAAAATTGTTTCAACTCATTGAAGGGAAGTATTTTGCTTGGGTATTATCTTTTTCATTACATTTTGGCTTCAACTTGCATCCTTACTGAGTTCTATAAACCTGGTCATTGATAACAGTTGCATGTATTTCTTGTCATCAATTTAACTGCATCCAGTAACTAGCTACAGCAGCAAAACAAGGTAGGTTGGTATTGCATCTCAGTGAAACTCATTTTGTGTTGAGATTTCTTGCAAGCCTAGTTGGACTATCACAGTTTAAGTATATAGAAAATTAAGTAATTCTAGCTATACATGCAATTCACTCTCATGTAAGCTAGAGCTATGCATTCGGGAGGGAGTTGGAATAATAACAAAGATACGAGTTTTGTTCACTGATGAATTTGAGTTGATTGATTGAATTTTTTTTTTTTTTTTTTTTTTTTTTTTTTTGGGCGTGATTCAGTCAAAGAACTTTAAATTGAATTAAAATTTGTTGAAAACTCTATGATATTGTGGGTAACACTTAGGTAAAGTTTATTAGATGCTACATGTTATTATGCACAACAATACACACTCAAAAATCATAATAATTTTTAAGGCAGAGTGAGGCAAGTTATATTACATACAATGCACTCTCTCAGGCAATGTGGGACAATTAACATTTTATTTTAGAAACAAACACACGCATAAAGCAGAAACACCCCCCTCCCCTCCAAAATAAAACATGTTTCAAATATAAGATAAAGACTAAAATTTGAGATATTAAGCCTTGTTGATTTGTATTACTTATTCATTATAGTATATGCCTCTATTCATTCCCTTTACCTTTTTTTCCCCCTTTATGATACGCTCTTCTTTGTTTTTTTCCTCTTTGAATTAATAGAAAAATTCAGAAAGACCCTTGAACTTTGGGTCAAAATCAACTTGTTCTTATGATTTGAAATAATAGGGTATCTTTCCTCTTTAGATAAAGTGGTAGAATTTTATTGCAAAAAACAAAAAACTTACAAGAAAAATATGACAGTATGTTGGTAGAGACCAGACTCTTAGAGAAAATCCACTGAAACCAATCCAAAAGCTAATGAGAAATATCATTACAATCTGGCAAACAATTCCTATGCTCTCTAAGAAGAATATTACAATTTGACTCACCTAAAAAACACCATGACCACCAAGGAAAAGTCAAATCTAGGAGAGAAAACCGACCCCACCTTGAAAATATAGGAGCTCGATGCCAATAAGTTTGTGACAAAGGAAATCAAAACCGAATCGGTTCGAGTCAGATTTTCCTGGAGACTTCATTTAAGGGCTCTAGAGGGTGGCCCAAGAGTCTAAGATGGTGCCGAGTCATTTGGATCACATAAGACTATAAGAGCAACTTCAACAAGTTGACAACCTTGTATCTTAAGAACAATTAGTTACAGTAATCCATCTATTAGAAGCTGTTAATTAGTTGGGCAGCCACTCTAATTTACCATACTAGGGATGATCTTGTTAGTGAGGTAACTAACTGTATTAGCAATAGCTAGTGTTAGATTGGCACTTGACTCCCTTAACTACACTTAAACCAATCGAGTGAATAAAGCAAGGGAGTCAATACCGTACCGGAACTTGTACCGGTTTGGTCACTGGTACGATATATTTCGGATACCAGTTAATACCGGTGTACCGTTTCAGATTTACCGCTATTTTATATATTTAATATATATATATATATATATATATAACTAATAATAAATGTGAATTTTTGTTTAATTAACTAGACATTTAAAAAAAATTATAAGGCTAATTCTAAATCTCAGTTTTACTCAAATCCTTGTACATGTACAAGCTAGGGTATGCGGTACACCTGCCAACATTTGTTACTATTTTTTTTTTTAGTTTTTATTCTCTTCCACTGTCTTTAGTATCTTTTATTATTATTTTTTAAATCTTTTTTTCACTCTCACTTTCCAAGATAAGTCTTATGACTCTTATCACATTACTTTTTCTTTTCTTGGTTGAAGAACCCCACTGCCTTTTCACGTGGCCGCACAAAACTAAGAAAAAAAATAGGGAAAAATATCATTTTCGTCCCTAAACTATCATAAAAGTTCGTTTTTCGTCCCTAAACTTTTAAAAGTTCTATTTTCGTCTCTAAACTATCACATTACTTTTTCTTTTCTTGGTTGAAGAACCCCACTGCCTTTTCACATGGCCGCACAAAACTAAGAAAAAAAATAGGGAAAAATATCATTTTCGTCCCTAAACTATCACAAAAGTTCGTTTTTTCGTCCCTAAACTTTCAAAAGTTCTATTTTCGTTCCTAAACTATCACAAAAGTTCGTTTTTTCGTCCTTAAACTTTCAAAATTTCTATTTTCGTCCCTAAACTTTCAAAAGTTCTGACGGAGTGCTGGCGTGGCTTGACAGAGTGCTGATGTGGGAGGGATGAAAATCAATACGTTTGGAAAAGTTTAGGGATGAAAATAGAACCTTTGAAAGTTTAGGGACGAAAAACGAACTTTTATGATAATTTAGAGACGAAAATATAACTTTTGAAAGTTTAGGGACGAAAAACGAACTTTTGTGATAGTTTAGGGAAGAAAATGATATTTTACCCAAAAAAATATTTTATTTTTTTTAAAAAATCTTTTTTTCACTCTCACTTTCCAAGATAAGTCTTATCACTTTACTTTTTCTTTTCTTGGTTGAAGAACTCCTCTGCCTTTTCACGTGGCCACACAAAAGTAAGGAAAAAAAAGCTTTAGTAATGCAAACGGAAAGGAGCAAACAAACATAGACGCTCAAATGCTGAGAGAGAGATTTGAAGAAAGAACTGAAGAACGAAAAGTGGAGGAAAGTGGAGAACAAGAGAGTCACAAACAAAGAAAATATGAAGAAAAGGGAGAAGAAGAAGAGGGAACGAGATAATAGAAAGAAACATTATCAGGTGAAAACCAAAATGTACAGAGGGTAAGTCGGTAAGTGTTTTTGTGCATTTTTCTTTCATTTTTCTCCTTCTTTCTGCTGGGATTTCTTAGCTTCCTCAGGTTTGCACCATCCTGCCTTAAAAAAACTGCCAAAATTACCCACAAAAAAAAAAAGAAAAAAAAAAGGCGTAAATGCACTTTTAGTCCTTACATTTTGACGTTTTTCCATTTTAGTCATTACATTTTAATTTTACCACTTTTAGTCCCTAATTCAATTAACGCGTTCCATTTTAGTCCTTTCTGGTAAGCCACCAACGGAAATTGCTTAGGTGGCAAACTGATGCTGACATGGCCAATTAAAAAATAATAAAAAAATTTAATTAGCATTTAAAAAATGCCACGTCAGCTTTTAAATATAAAAAAATTTATTAATGAATTTTAACAAAATTAAAAAACAAAAAACAAAATTAAAAACAAAAAAATAAATCAATTCAGATCTACAAGAACACAGTCACAAATTTAAACATCATCACAAACACAAGAACATCAAGCACAAACAAACCCAGAACAAAACACAAAATACACAAACATTAACGCAAGATCCCAACGCCAATAGCAACAACAACCTCTCTTCCGCCAAGACTCCGGTCCCTCTGCACCACGACTGGCCCGGAATCCCCGAACCCAGACCGGCCTCGAATAAGCCATAACCCTAATTTCCCCAAAACCTTAAACGCAGAAACAAGAACGAAGCTACAAAGGACCAAATTCCTGGCGAAGACAACAATCGAGCGACGACAAGAGACGAGGATTTAGCAGTTATCGTCGAGAGTGATTAGAGACGATAATGGATTAGCTGGGTTTTGCTTGTGATTGCTGGGTGGGTTTGAATCGGTGGTTATGGGTTTAAATCGGCCGGCTGCTTTAAGTTTTGGTGGTTGCTGGGTTGGTTTCTTTAAGTTTCAGTGGTTGTTATTGGGGTTTGTTTGAGTTTCGGTTGCTGGGGTTTTGTTTGCGGTGGTGGTGGATGATTTTGTTCGAGGAGTTTTGGGTGCTGCTCAACTTTAATTTTGGGTTGAGTTTTGGAATTGAATCAGAGGTTGAATACATTCACCACCGTTGCCTTACAAGTTGCCGATCTCACCACCGCCGACCTTACATGCCGCCGACTCGCCACTGGTCTCGCCCCTAACCGATCTAAGTTTCTGGGTTGTGTGTTGATTTCGTGGGTTTATGGTGTGGGTCTTTGGTTGATTTTGGATTTTAGGTTGTGGATGGTGTTGTGATGGTGTTGATGGTGAGTTTTAGGTGGTGATCTTGTTTTACGGGTTTCTTTTTTTTTTTGAAAGGAAACTTTGATATATTTCACCAAAGAAAACTGAGATTGAATTACAAACAGAGAGTAAGCCAAAGAAAAAAACAAGAAATCCCAAGAGGGACTTTAACACTTAGACCGGTCAAACAGAAGAGCTTGCTGCAGAAAAGGAGGGTCCATCCCAAACCAAGTTTGTGAAGTTTCTGCAGATCTGGTTTCCTTGGCTAAATCGTGTGCAGCTCTATTAAAGTCCCTCTTCAGATGTCTTGCAGTACAGCTACTTTGATATATATATATATATTTTTTAATTGTGTTCTTTGTGTTTGTGATCTTGCGTTAATGTTTGTGTTTTGTTCTGGGTTTGTTTGTGCTTGATGTTTTTGTGTTTGTGATGATGTTTAAATTTGTGACTGTGTTCTTGTAGATCTGAATTGATTTATTTTTTTGTTTTTAATTTTGTTTTTTGTTTTTTAATTTTGTTAAAATTCATTAATAAATTTTTTTATATTTAAAAGCTGACGTGGCATTTTTTAAATGCTAATTAAATTTTTTTATTATTTTTTAATTGGCCATGTCAGCATCAGTTTGCCACCTAAGCAATTTCCGTTGGTGGCTTACCGGAAAGGACTAAAATAGAACGCGTTAATTGAATTAGGGACTAAAAGTGGTAAAATTAAAATGTAGGGACTAAAATGGAAAAACGTCAAAATGTAGGGACTAAAAGTGCATTTACGCCAAAAAAAAAAGGATTTCATGTTTTCTCCCGGTATCTATTTACCGGCCGAAACAATCGGATTTCGCTGTTATGGCCGGTATGCGGCCGGTACGACCGGTATTTTTTCTGGTACGAAACAAGGGGGTCATTTTTACCGGTGTACTGGCCGATACAGTATGTACCGGCCGGTACGGTACGAAATTAACTTCCTTGGAATAAAGTGCATTGCACATAACATGAACATATGTCATATTCCTATTAGGAGTTGAAACCTAAGGCTCCAAACATGTTTGGGCCAAAAATTTTCCATTAAGCTTGCCATGAATCATGCCACATCATATTCTCTTTAGATAGCTCCATAATTATCACCACACACCTTTGATGCGATGGTCATTCTATAAGTATAAGTGCTTGTGGGGTGTGGGGGACAAGAACTGAGGTTCAAGTCTCTAGGAGGGAGTTTCACACGCATATACACTCAGATAATGCTAAAATAGAATTTCTATCTTGTAAAAAAAAAAAAAAAAAAAAAAAAAGATGGCTCCATAATTATATTCTCTAATAAAAAAAAAAGTTACATACAGAAATAAAATCATAATAAATGTTTTTCTTTTTATTTTAAGAAACATAATAAATGTCTACTAAGTACTAACTACCATAATTATCAAATTTTGCATTTAAACAATAAATTAAAGAGAGAAAAATTATATTTTATTAAAGAGAGAAATTTTCTTTTTAATGGAAAAATGACTAGTGCACACAAATTTGTGTGTAATTTAAACCAAAATCTCACATTTTAATTTTGAAAATTTGAAAATTTGTACATATTTTTTTGTAGAATAGAAAGTATGTAATAGATCTAGGTAATTCTTAGAGCATTCACAGCAGTGGAGGTATATTGCTATATTGCTAAAATTTGGCTCCACATACACAAAATTCTTGCTGCAGCAATGGAGCTAAAACTAAAAATTTTAGCTCCACAGCTACAGTGCACATCTATCTTTAGATGTGCACTGTAGCTCACATCTAAAAAAAAAAGTAATTTTTTTATCACACTCCTTTGTCCTCTCTCATTAAATAATCCTTTCCTATTTTCTTTCTCTCTCTCTCTCTCTCTCTCTCTCTCCGGTTTCTCTTCTTTCTTCTCTCTTCCTCAATTTTTTTTCTCTCCTGCTCGCCGGCCACTCATCTCCCTCGTCCCTCAGCTCGCCGGTTAGCTCCCTCATCGCCGATCTGTTCCGCCAACCCAACTCGCCGACCCACCCCAAGCCCCATCGCCGATCTCCCCAAGCCCCATCGCCGAGTCGACCCGGTTCCCAAGTACCCAGATGGGTTACCGTTGTTTTCTCAGTTGGCAAGCTATGAAGGCAACCTGGTTTTGATGGGTGGGCGGCGGGCACGATGAGAACAAGAACGCATTGGAATCAGCATGGGTTTACAATCTGAGGAAGGATGAGTGGGCCAAGTTGACTCGGATGAGTTAGGAACGGGACGAATGCGAAGGGGTGGTGGTTTTTTCTTTCCTGTTGTGGACTGCTGGTGGTGTTGGTGGATGATTGTGTTGTGTTGTGCTGGTGATCGGAGTGCTTGCTTGTGGTGGGTTTGCTTTTTTTTTTTTTCCTTCTTCTTCTGCTGTGGACTGCTGGTGGTGGTGGCGGCGGCGGCTGTGGCTGTGGCTGATGGTAGAGGTGGTTGTGATTGGTGCTGTGGAATTTTGTTGGGAGTGTGATATATTATTTTATTGCGATGTTTATATTATTTTATTGTGTTAAAAGCTAAAATAGACCCACTGCTGCAGCGTGTATGTAGGTAGAATAGAAAAAGTGATTTTTTGTGTAAGAGCATTAGCATTGGAGAATGCTAATGCCAAATTTAAAGAAAATTTGAAATTTTAAGCCCCAAAACTATTTGCATTGGGGAATGTTAAACAACAGTATTGCAAATTTTTTTGCAATACTGCTACAGTGCAATTCTAAACATAGAATTGCACTGTAGCAAGTAATGTAAAAAAAAAATAATATTTTATTTGGAAGAAAGCTAAAAATGAGAGAGAGGAGAGAGATAGGAGAGAAGATATAATTTTGAGATATATCATTTTATTATGTAGATATATTATTTTAATGAGTAAAAGAGTCAAATAGAAGTTTGGGGTGTGAAGGTATTGTAAAATGGTATGGTATAATGATAAATTGGCTTTTTAGAATTGTAAAATAGAGTAGTATTGAAATTTTTTAATACTAATGCTCTAACTAAATAACTAAAATTTTGTCTTTACTACTGTGAATGCTCCTACATGAGGATGCTCTTACACGAGGGAGCATTGCCCCATAGCACCCGTTTCATCCAATAGACCTTACTTTATGTAATTGGGCTTAGCCCATGTACAAACCAAAGAGCTCCTGCAAGGTACAGCCTGCAGGGCGCCGTACACGTGAACACCCAGCAAAATTCAAAAAATTGATCGCAATCAAATCCCGGATCCTATTATTTTCTCCCTTTGGAAAATTGGTGAAAGCGGGAAAAAACAAAACAAAACAAAAAAAACCAAAGGTGTCTGTCACCGTGACGAGTACAGTACTCACTCTCCCCCTACCAAACCAAACCCACCCTCTCCTTATTCAATACTCTCTAGTCTCTACTATCTTCAACGCCCGCTTCTCTTTCTCTTAATTCACTGTCAAAAACACAAAACACAAAAACAGAAACTTCGTTTGATATATCTCTCTCTTTTTCTCTCACCGGATGTGGCAGGTTCTCTTAGCTGCAGCAGTAGCTGGATCCACAAGCCTCGTCGCCAAACACCTCTTTAACCCCAATGCCAATTCCGATCCCACCGAACAACCCCACAGCCTCAACCCTCAAGCTTCCAAATTGGACTCTCCGCCTCCGCCGACTCCGATTGATTGTAATTTCGAGGAACAAGAACGGGATGGTATCTTTAGGTTTTCGAGTTCGGGGTCTCGATCTAGATCGAGCAACTCGCGGAAGAAACCCGGTTCTCGGAAACTGGTTGGGGCTGCTAAGAAGGCTGGAGACAGATCTGGCCGTGCGGGGAAAGAGAAAGGAGAGGCAGTGAAGGAGATTCAGAGGAAGAGCTCTGCTAGGAAATTCGCTGTTTCCTTAAAGAGAAGGAAGACTAACAAGAATGCCGCTAACAAGTCTGGATCGTCTTCTTCTAATTCTAAAGGTTAGTCACCGAACTGTTGTTTTCTTCAATTAAGGTTCATTTTTTTTTTTTTTTTTCCTGTTTCTTTAGTTTAGTATCATTGTTGCTTGTAACTTGTAATTGGGCTCACTGTTTGTGACATTCTTTTCCCCAAATTGGAATTGAGCATTTAAAAAAAAAAAAAAAAGCCAGTAAGGAATTTTATTAAGCTGAACAAAGTACACTGAACCAGCAGACTACCAAAATAATAATAATAATAATAATCAAAATAAAAAATTACAATATAATCCATAGAAAACTGAATTCCATGTGTAGAATTGAAATAGGAGTTTCCTTATAGCAACATAGAGCTCTATGGTGTTAAATATGCTAAAATAGACGTGGAAGTGGAAGTAGAAACTAGTGAGCAACACAAGAACGTTTCGTGGTTCAACCTGACGGCTTACATCCACGGAGGAAACCCTTATGGTCCATTTGGATTGAGGGGGGAGGGAGGGGGAATAGACTAGAGTAGATAAGAATTGGCTCAATTCTTATCTACTCTACTGCCTTTCCCTCCCCCCTCAATCCAAACATGCTCATCTTTATTATAAAAGTGAAGTACAAATCTTATGTTACAATAAACCCAAAATGGGTATGTATAAGGGTCCGCTTAATGTATGCCTTAAAGGCATACATTAACAAATCTATTTTTGGAAAAATTTTATCGAGAATTGAAAAAACTGTCAAAACTTTTTCAATTCCCAATAAAACTTTTTCCAAAAATGGTATACTATTGTGTGCCTTTAGGGCACACGTTAGTAAAATCCTATATATAATAGGCTAAATTCTAGACTAACCATACACTAACTAAGTAACTATGGTTAATAAGCTTGTAAGACAAGTAGAAGACTTGGCATGCATGCAAGGTAGGATTAGGCTAATATATCTCTGACATATAGAAAACTGAATTTTTGAAGCTTCCTTTTCCAGTGATCTGGGTGTAGTGTTTGATACTAAGGACGCATAGATAAGGTTACGTGCAAAGAAATTATCCAAAAGCAATCATTTACTTAGAAATGGGGCATGGGATTTGGAAGCAGTCTTGTTATACTTTATATAAAAGAAAAAATGATGCCTTGAGTTAAAGAAGTTCCGTACTTCTATAACACAAACGTAAAAAATGATTGCTCAATATTAAAAATTGCAGGGTGATTATATGTAGGGTCATGTGTCTTTGTAAAGACTTCAATAAAGTCTTTATTTACTTATAAAAGAAAAAATGTGTCTCTGTAAAGACATTTTACTAAAGAGGCTGTCTCCATGATTTTATGTTTAGTCTTCAAATCCACATCCTCTGTGATTTCTAGAGGATTCAAGTGACCTAGATGTCTAATCATTTGTGCCATAAATTTAAACCATGTATATTATTACCCTCATCTTTGCATGAAGAATCTTTCATACGATTGATTGCTTCAAAAGAGATTTGTACTAATTGTCCATCAACTTTGTTTATGGTCCTGTAATGAAGCTCCAGGGGTCCGACTCCAAAGTGATAGCTAGCCAAAAAATGGGTCCCCCCCAAAAAAGAAGAGAAAATCAATTGTTATTAACATTTTTGTTTGTTTTGTAGACAAGTCCTTATCCATGCTTTTTAGTGGACAATTGGACATGCACCAGTTTTCATTTTGTTAAGTCTATTGTTAAATTGCAGTATTTGTTTTTTGTTTTTAAATTTGTGCTTTCTTTTACTTAATATTAACTTTGAAATTCACCTAATGCTCTACTTTGCAGAAAGCTCTTTATTTGGCTGGGGACTTGGTGTTGGGATCATGTACATGATGTCAGCAGGGAAAACTGAGATCAGTAAGCTGAATATGGCCATGGACGAGACTGCAAAAGTTGTCCAGGAATTAAAAACTGAGCTTTACAAAAGAAAATCATCTCATCATCTGCACATTTCGGGTCCTGCTAGTAAAGCTGATGCAAAGTCAAGGAAAAATAATAGCAAGCATACTCAACTTGCGTTAAATAAGTTTAACACACAGAATGTAGACCCTAATAATTTCAAAATTTCTGGTGTCCCTGTTATTGATGATGGTGAATATGCAAGTAGTGTTCTTACTGAAGAGCCAGAACCAAGGCTACTTGAAATGGATGAACTGGAAGCTGAGTTTGAGTCTGAACTGCAAAAACTTCCTTGGTGCATCACGGAAGCTTCTCAACAAGAAGAATTGAGACCAATTCTGGGTGAGGACCGTGAGGTGAGATTTTTTTAAAAGTATTTTTAATTTTATGCCCTTCTATTAGATTTATTTAACATATAAAGATGTGTCATTCATACTTATACGTTCATCTCCCCATTTTCATTTACGTAGAGTTCCATGCTGATTCTATTAAATAGAGTTCTGTGTCAGTTCCAGATACGGAATTTTTGTGTCTGTGATGCACTTTATACTTAAATGTACATATGTAAGAGTGCTGGACTAAAAACTTAATAATGTCAAGTATTATGACAATTGCTATCAATTATGGTGCACCAAAACTAATATGCATTCCACTCCTAATATCAAGTTTAGTTATTCATCCCTCTCAACTTACACTTGGCAAAAATCCAAAAGAATAGAGTTTTAGTACATGGAGCAGGAAACGATACATAGGATTGTTCTATCTTTATGCATGTTAGAATACTTCCATACAGGACTTGGCAGAGGATGAATGCCATATGCCTGTGGGCATGGTAATTCATGAAATGAGTCAATTTTTGCTCCTTTATGCTAAATCATTCATCTTTTTAAATTAGATGATTCTATCAGATTGACTTTGAAAATGTTTCCCAGACTGAAGTTTCAGATATGGAGTTTCATGTAGTGGAGGGCCAGAATTTGCATTCTAATCAGTTTGATGGAGTGGTGCCAGCTGAACTCGATCAGAAACTTTGCCATTTGCTCATTGAACAGCAGGAAAACCAAATTGTAGAGCTGGAATCTGAATTGCATTCAGCCCAATCCAAACTTAATTCAAAGGAAGCTGAACTCCAAGCATTGAAGGACTGCGTTAGACGCCTAACTAATTTCTCTCTTTCACATGTTTCCGGTAGGACTTAACTCATTTCATTTAAGCTAAATGTGTAAAGAAACTTGTGGTTTTTAATTGCTGCAATTATAGTAGTAACTCACTAACTCAAATGACTGAACTTGGTGGCTTGTTTCCTAGATGATGAAACTGAGGTACATGAGGAGCAAAAGCATACCAGTGAATGGGATTACAAGAACCAGACTGAATCTGAATCAAATAAATCAGTGGTTGGGATGAAAAGACCTATGGACTCTGCATTGTGTGGTCATTATGTAAGATGATTAATGTATTATATATAGGTAAGAAAGTAATGTTAGCACCTCCTATCTTTGTACAATGCCTATTTACCAAACATCGTCAGCTTGTTCCTTTCTTTGGGCCAAAAAAAAAAAAAAACAGCTTGACCCCCCCCCCACCCCCCTCTCCCAAAATATAGTATAGTATTAAAAAACTTGTAGTAGTTTGCTTGTCTTGCAATCTGCACATGTAATTTAATAATTTTATATTATGATCTTAATTTTTAAGTCTAGTGTCTACCGCTATACTCTCTTCACTATGTGATTCCCTATTTACCTCTCTGGTCTTCTTGCTCTTAGTCAAGCTCTTTTTTGAGTGCCAGCAAGGAAACCTGATAGCCTAGTTGACTTTTTGTTTTGTGGTTTGGATAGAATATGAGTGGGCACTCCGTTCACATCACTGGTATTTTCCTAAAATGCACTGACCTATCATTAGGTGGTGTGATATCACTTGGGGTAGTAGTGGAAAGTAGCAATAACTAGTGCTATGATTTGCTCAGTCAGGGAGACACACATGAAGAAAGTTGCAGCCATTGTGGGGTTGGGACTAGGGAGAATTGCTGTTTCCCATTCTGTGAAGATTCCCATCCTATGAAAATGGAGGTTTCCTTGTTATTATTATTATTTTTTCCAATAAATAATTACACCTAGATTTTTTCTTATTTGTTTTTTTGGTGTGTACTGATATGGGAAAGTAAACGGATATCCGCAAAATGATATCAATTTAAAAAAAAAAATTTATTAACAAATATTCTAAGAGTATCTATTAATTAGTCTTGATTGATATTAAAAGTATAAGTATTTTATTGTTTATGATTAAAGGAGCCATCAGCTTGTTCCTTTTATTGGTGACTGTTATTTTGAAGTTTATATAAGCTGGTGTATTTTTTAAATTACTTTATGTATAAAATTTTAAATTCTCGTTTGTCTATTAGATTTTTTTGATAGTTACAAATTTTTAGATTTTTCATTTGGAAAATATTAGGAAGTGTTAAACAGTTGAAGATTTAATAGTTAAAAATTTTTATATTTTTTAAGTTAAATAAGTTAATGAATTTAAGTTTTATTTTTTTGCTGAGATTAATGACTTTAAGTTATACTTTTTTTTTTTTGAGTAAAATTTTTAAGTTATACTTGTATCAAAGGAAAACGTAAAAGAGCTTGAAAGTATCATAATAGCTAACAATCCCAAGGTTTTGATACCAAGAAATTAAAAAAAAAAAAATGACACGGACGAATATTTTATGAAAAACCAGCTGATTAGTTGGTAATTTTTTATTTTTTTAATAAAGAACTGATACTACACAAAGCGTCTTGATAGTACAATAGGCCACAAGCGTCTTGATCTGATAATTAGGCCACAACAATTACACTTGCTTCGCATTTCGCCAACTATAAGTGGAACAGTTTTTTAGTTGCTCCGACTGTTTTTGCAAGATTATTGTCTAATCAGTTAAAGTACTTTTTTTTAATGAAAATTGGTGGAAAAGTTGGTGTTTTGGAAGGTAAAGGGGAAAATAATATTTAAATATAATAGTGTTTAGAATAGAGAATTATATGTAGATGTTTGGGAAAATGGTTAGCTAAAATAAAAAGTTGATTCTTTTTTTCTTTTTTTTAGTAAAGAAAAAGGTTTTATTTTAAAATAGAGAATAAATTTTACACAAGTTAATATGAAGACTCTAATGGCTTTCTTTACGACGTCTCATGTTTGTGGTTCCAATCTCCCTCATATAATTTCATTATCTACTTAAATAAAAAATAAAAATTTAATGTGAAATCAAATTTAGCGCTATAAATGAACTAAACTGTTTATAAACAGCTTAAGCTCGACTCAAAATAAAACTTGTTTATTTATTTATTTATTTTTTTAACAAACAAGTCAAACTCAAGTTCAAGTTTAGACTTGACTATTAAACAAGTTAATGTCAAATATAATAATGTGTTCTTGAACAAGCTTGTGAACATAAGACTCAATATACTTATATACCTTTGAAATTGGATTGTGTTAATAGGTATATTATCAACTTATTATTTGTAATTATTGATAATAGAAACAATCATTCGAAATATAAATCCATAGATTTGTGAAGGGTAAAAATTTAAGTCATGGTTTTAATATATAATGGAAAAGAATAAGTTAAACAAGTAGTTTGCTAATAAGGTCGAGTTTATTTGACAAGAAAATTAATTAAGTTTGGATATGTAATTTTGTTTGGTAAGAGCATTAGCATTCGGTATCTAAAAAATATTACATTTTATTATTACAAAAGTTACTTTATTTATTATATCATATTATTTTACAATACATCCAACATCCCTGCTTTTATTTTACCATATAACACATTAAAATACTATTTATACACAATAAAATAATAAAACCCAATACCCAAATTAAAACCCAAAACCCAATAACATATTATTTAAAAAAAAATTCCATCTTATTACAGTACCATCATAACAGCAGGATGGTACTATAGCTCAATGGTAAAATTTTTTAGAATTGAAAGTGCGGGTAATGCAAGATTTATGGGGTTTGATGCTAAATTTTAGCATATTTGAAATTTTAGCATGTCGGATACTAATGCTTAGAAGCTCAAGTTTGGCTAGCATTTGAAATAAGACTAAATGAATGAACTTGAACTTTTAATATTTGACTGATTTATAGTTGATTAATTCAATGATACTTAAAAGTTTAACCTACACACAAAGTATATATATATATATATATATATAGAGTAAAAAATTTACAAATGAGTGGTGGTAAGGTGCCGTTTGTTGCAATTTAATTGAGGTATCAAATCAATTAATTTATTTGTTTAAAACTCTCATCAAATTAGGCCTTTCTAAACATACACAAAGGTTTTTAACCAATTAGGTTCTACCCTAGTAGTCTAGTACCCTTCAACCTATGATCATTGATGAATGAAAGACACCAGCAAGACCCCCTGGCAAGACCCACATCTTAAGCAAAAATGAATTAGCTTGTTAGGCACTGATCAAACCATTATGAGACTTACCCACTGCTTTTACCTTGTAGGTATAGCAACTGCTATTTTTGAGTAGAAGGTAAGAGTCTTAATTGTTGATTTTAATGCCTTCATTCAAAGCTCTGAAATATAAACTGATAAATAAAATTAGGTAGCAAATAAAATTTATCCAAGCAAGTAATAAATTCTGCATATTGAACTTGCCAAACTATTTACTATTATTTATTTATTTATTTTTATTTTTTTGAGGAAGTTGCCAAACTATTTACTTATTTAGTCAAGTTATAGCTCAAGCGATTTTTTATTTGTGAATTAATTTGAAAAGGAAGAAGAAAAGTGGATAGAAGTTTTATAATTCTGCTTATCTCAAAAGAAATATTAGATTAACATATATAAAACAATAATTTTAACTCTTTCCTGAATAAGGTGGGTCAATATTAATGAGAACCTAACTTAAATAGCTCAAGAGTTAATTGTTGGATTTTTTTGTTAAGGGAGGTGAGTTGGATTTTGTCCATGAATTGAGAAGTTAGGGTTGTTTTGATATAATCTCAGGTCTAAGGTGAGAGCGAGATATTTTATGTTTATTTGTGAGATTTTAATTTTTTATTATTAGTAAAAGGTTTAACAATAAAATGACTCAATACTCTTAATTTTTATGATTAAAGACATATTCACTTAGAATCAATTAATAGAATTGTTCACATAAATTGTATATAAAGCATAACATATATTAAAAAAAAAATGAAATAAACTTATTTATTTTAACTGTGATTGATGCAAATGATTTAATAAGTAAGAGTGAAAACAATGATGAAAGAGGAACTTATGTATGAGTGGTTTTATGGTAATGGTTAAAGAGAGGAAGTAAATGCATAAGTGGTTTTATGGTGATCGGTTTGCAAGAGCTACATTGAGAGAGAGAGAGAGAGAGAGAGAGGTACACGAGTTTCTTTTTATTTTTAGTAAATTATAGACTACTTTATTTAAAAAAAAAGTTAAATGAATATAAATTTTTTTTTTTAAATTTTGAATCAATTAAACTTGACCATTAAAATTTGAGGTTGTTTTTTTATTTTTGTTTCTTAAATTTGAGTTTTTTTTTTTTTTTTTTTTTTTTTGCTCTTCAAGTTTGACTTTGTTTTAAAAATATTTGTTAAGTGCCAACAAAACAATTTTTTTATTTATATTTTTAATTCCTCCTAAGTTTTGGTTAACATAAGAATCGGTCTTAGGACCAAATGGAAACAATTCTAATGGTAAAAAAAAAAAAAAAAATTTTAACTTTTATTTTATACTATTATATAAATATAAATTACACCGTAATACCAAAATGAGTCCAATTAATTCTCTATTTTGAGAAATTCTTTTATAAAAAATTGAAAAAAATTGTCAAAAAAGGTAATTATTTTTTTGTTTTTTAATAAAAAATTTCTTAAAAAATTTATTAATATGTGTTTTAAAAGCACACGTTAGTAAATTCTTACTAAAACAATGAGATTATCTTCCACGTGGAACTTAGACATTTACATAAATGGATTATAGGAGAATCATTTCAGGCTCAATCCAAGAAGGATGGGTAAATTATCATCATTCAATACGATGACTAAAAATAAGTATAAGAAAAAAATGAAAAAGAATATTACTTGATTAAGCAAGACGCAGTTTAGTTTGTTGAAGAAAGATTAAAGAAGTTAATTACTTCATGACGTAGTAACAGAAGTGCATCAATCACAAACCAATCATGGATTGTTGAGTGACTGAGTGGACAAACCCAGAGTCTGACTCTTGAGGCCTGAAAAAAAGTTGACAACCAGTCACTTTTCCAAGGCTCAAAATGGTATCACTGTTACTATTACTATAAATAAAACCGACAAAAAAACCCAAACAAAATCAAAAAGATCTAACGGTTATTCTCTCTACAATATTTACTCGATTCAATTGTCTAACTCCATACGATACAACAAATCCCCCAGAATAGCAGTAACTGTGCTTCAAAACAATAAAAACAAAATAGCAGTTTCTGAATAAAGATTTCATACCAATCTAGTCATTCCATTTATATTAAAATTTTGGCTAAAATGTAAAATTTAGGATTTATTTCAAAATTTGTTTTCATTTATATAAGTCCTTTAAGTTCTAAGTAGATTAAATTAAGGTCTCTCCATTGAATTCTGTTCAATATTGCTTAATTGTCCAAACTTTTAATTTTCTTTTCAAATTAAAAAAATCCAATTTCAAGTATATTAAAATTTTGGCTAAAATACAAAACTCACAATATAAGTAGAATTTATTTCAAATTTTGTTTTCGTTTATATTAGTTCTCTAAGTTTTAAGTAGATTCAATTAAGGTCTCTCTATCAAATTTTGTTTAATGTTGCTTAATTGTCAAGCTTTTAATTTTTTTTCTTCAAATTGTAAAAAAAATTCCAATTAATGATTGAAAATATTTTCCAAAATTTTTTAATAAAAAATTTAACTGAAGATGATGAAAAGACATTAATTAAATAAATTTGAAAATATCTTAATTGAATAAACTTGGAACTCATAGAACTAAAATGAATTATGGTGAAACTTATAAGTCTAATTTTTGAGCAAGTCTAATTTTCCCACTTAAGTCTAATTTTTTTTTAGCAAGTCTAAATTTTTAAATATTAAATGTCTATTTGGGATCTGCTTATTTTGCTGAAACTGAAAACTTTTTATTGAAAATACTATAGATAAAGATAAAAGTTACTTAAAATAGTACAATGAGATCCATGAATAAAATCAAAAAGTGCAATGAAATTCATAAATAGTAGCAAAAATAAATTAAATAGTAAAATAAGTTGACAAAAATAATCTTGTACACTAAATCATAAGATTATTAAAATATTAATCCAATTTGGTCTATTTACACCCTATCTACTTTTTTTTGGGATAAGTAGATGATGTGTAAATAGTCCTAGATGCTTGTATAAAAGATTAAACCATCACATAATAGATAAGAGTCTTGTAATTTAATTTGTTGACATTTTCTAAACGTTTATTACGTTTCAAATTAAAAAAAAAAAAGTTATGTCTATAATATTTTCACAATAAATCATAAGTTGTGGGTTGTTATTAGTTATTACTAGTAAATAACAAAATAATTTAAATTATAGATTTAAATAAAATTACTAATAAGTAACAAAATAATTTAAATTATGGATTTAAATAAAAATTAACAACAACGTATTATTTATAATTTGTAATAAAAATATTGTAAAATATTATGATCTTAACCTCGTCTAAAAAGAAATAACAAGGACGGAAAACTAAATTTGGAGGTAAACAATTTTGGAAGAAATTTCCTACTAGAAGTCTATAGAACTCTAGAACTGACCACAAGTGCCAGCCATGCCAAACAGAAGAGTAGACTACACAACACAACACAACACAACAAGACTTATTACAACCTCGATATATAGATATAATCTTAACAGTGGATCCTACCCATCCGTGCAAAGATTAAATAAAATTATATAAATAAAATAAAAGAAATCTCTTTGGCACAAGCACAAGTGCCCAACACATGGGAAATAAAAGCCACACCAATATGCTATAACATAGGACACCCCATATCTTCTTCTCTCTTCATAAACAAAGCTCAAACAAAAAAAAAAACCAGAGTCCGGTAGAGAGAGAAATACTGAAATAGAGAGAGTTTTTTTTTTTTTTGGTTTGAAAATGAAGCTATCCACAAAACCCATATCGAGTCCGGGTCGGACTGAGAAGTTCCCACCACCATTGATGAGGTTTCTGAGGACCAATGCGGGGAGCAGAAGCAGAGGCAGGGCACGTTCAAGCCCAATGTTTGTTCGCAACAAAAGGAACTCCAACGCCGCCATTGAAACTCAAGAACCAACTTCTCCAAAAGTCACATGCATGGGCCAAGTCCGGGTCCGCCGCTCCTCCAACAAACAACCCTGCAAGGCTCGGAACCGCCGTGTCCGACCCAAGGCAAGACGCAGGTGCAAATGGCTCCAAAATGCTCTGTTATGCCGCCATGTCGCCTGGAATAGGAAATCCAGGTGTTGCGGGCCGGCTTGGCGCAAGTGGGTCTTGTTTTTTCAAGTGGGTTTTCGACGAAAAGGCGAAACTCGACAAGATTCACCAAAATCTGAACAGAAATTTGGGAATAACATTGAATTTTCAAAGCGAGAAGATGGAGAAGAGGAAGAAGAAGAGCAAGAAGATGTTGAAAAAGAAGTTGTAGCTAAGGTCTTTGTGTCTAATTCATGTTCACCACCAAAGAACGCTTTTTTGTTAACTAGGTGCAGATCTGCTCCGTACAGATCTTCATCTCTGGCCAGTAGATTCTGGGAATCACCGCTCGGGACAGAGGAAACGGAGGAACAGAGGAGAAGAACAGAGCAAGAAAACGACAGAGACGAGGAACACGCGGAGCATAAAGCGAAACCCACATCGGCAAGCGAGTCAATTTCGGATCAAGAATCGAGGATAGCTCCCGAAACCGAGAAAAAGTTGGAGTTTTTGAAAGAATTCGAAGGTTCAATTAAAGAAGGATTCCTCAGCTCCTCAAACGTTGAAGAATTGAAAGCTGTAGATGTCTCAGTAGGTCCTCTCATACTCACAAGGTGTAAATCAGAGCCAGCAAGAACCGGAGAGAAGCTTGTTCCAGACTATAATTTATGGAAAAGAAGAAGGTTGGGTCTCACTGGTTCAAACTCACAACCTGTTTTGTGATTAAATCCATTATTATAATCTTTATCTCTTTTTTTTTTTTTTTTACTGAATTGAAAATATTTTTGGGCAGCTGAATTGAATTGGTTTTTTTTTTTGTTTTTTATTATTGAAAAAAAAAATACATGTGGAGCTATATATATCGAGGAGAGAATCTCTATGGTTCTATGCTAATATAAAAAAAGTAAATTTGGTCGTACACTGAAGGCTGAAAGAAATGAAATAGTTGTGTTCATCTATATTTATCTATCTGCTCTGCTTTGGTCTGTCACTCTTCATGGGTAGCTGTCTGTATTTATTACTTTTTATCTGTTTGTGCCATTTAAATCCGTCTGTGTTTTTCAACAAATTTCATGGAACTAGAAGTTTGGGACTGTTCTCAGTGTTTTCTGCTTTTGCTTTATGGACTGGTTTGGGGTAATGGGATTTTGATTAATATAATAAGCATCTTTGGATACTCTGACCAACTTCAATATTGGTTGAAAGCCTATTGGTATAATACCTTTATGAGGTGACCCCCACATCTTATTGTAATACATGTTCATATCTTAACTATTTGATATACAGGAGTTTATCTTATAGTATAAAGAATAATTGATTCTCAAAAAAAAAAATAATAATAATAATAAATATGAAACATGATTCTAAATTTTTTAATGGGGGCTAGTTTGCCACTTTGCCTTTTTTTTTTTCTCTCAGAGAATTGCAATTAAGATTTTTGACCACTTGTTTACTTTCAACTTTTAAAGATTTGTTGATTAAAAAGTATGGGCTAAAGGTTCTATGATTAATGTCTAAAATGTGAAAGGTACGTGACCAGGTGATTGTCTTATAGCTTTTGGACATTTCATTTCAGGATGATTAGGGAACATGATCCATCATCCATTTCACATTAGATAAGAAATATAGGGTGGAAAATTTTCTTTTGAGCTAAATTTCTTTGATTCAGACCACTTTACAAAGATTAGGTTGAGATAATTGAAACGTGGTTCAAGGCATGTTTGCCATAAGGTTATTTTATTTTACTTTATTTTAACAGTTTATTCAGCGTAGGGACATCTATTTATCTTAAATTTACTTTAAAAAAAATTAAAATTGTATTTCAACAATTATTTTTTAAGCCCAACAAGTGCTTAAACCTGGGTTGAACAAGCATAGCTCTTGAGAGGGTTAATTTACCGCTACTGCATCGTGTAGAAAGTAGCTAAGAAGACTGTCTCATGAGGTACCCTCATACCAATGAGACCCACATGTTATGTTATGAGAACTTCGTTTCATGAAATAGTAATAATTTTTCTCACTATGACTACAAACTAGGGCATTTATTAGTGTGGTCCTTACCCCAAGCTTGCCTAGTTAATGTAATTGAGCTTGGTTTTTAGCCTGATCTGCTTCAAGCAAACAATTTTCTGAAACTAAGGCACCATAGATTCATCACATACACCAGAATACCTTGTTCAGAAGACTTAAGGTGTATTTGAATATTGCTTATTTGCTAAAAATTAAAAATTTATTGTTAAAAATACTGTAGTAAAATAATTTTTAAAGGTGTAAATAGTACTGTGAAATTTAAAAATATATAAATATATATATTTTGCTGAGTTTAGTGATCTCATAAATAATACTGTAAGATTCATTAAAAAGCTAAATGCATCAGTGCTATCTATACTCACACTTAAACCATAATATTTTAAAAAGCTGCCACTTGGGCCAAGTTTCAGGCACACAGGGTCTCCCGTCTCTGTGCATTTATGGACTTGGAAAGATGAAATACTAGGCTAATGTCTGGGTACTCAAATTATGGTAACTCACTGTAAGTTTGGCAAAGTGAACCTTGGATTTAACCCACGATGCTATATAAACAATGTTTTTCACAATAATTGAGTTAACATTCACACAAAAACAGTCACAATAATTAAGTTAGCATTTACGATAATTGGGTTAACAAGGTTTTAGAAGTTCTTACCACTGATATTGTTTTACAGCAGTTGCGAAAAGTTTTTCAAATTGCTTGTGGTCTATAGATTTTCTCTAAACAAAAATGCATTAGATTAGCTTGAGGTGCAGTGTATTACTACCAAACATTCTGTCCATATGGGACCCATCGCACGGCATATCAGACTGGAGGTTGCAGGCTCCATTGACCTCTCTATCCCATCTTGTCATTTTCAGTTTGGCCATTAACAATCTCATCATTTGCGCTCCAATTTTTCGCCCCCTTTAATTATGGACGCATAGAAATTGAAAAATTAAGTGGTTAGGACTTAGAAGAGACGATAAATTGTTCCAAATATCAAATTACTCCATGCGATCAAGTTGCTTTCCAAAATCAAGTTTATCTGTTTATAAATCCCGTACTCTACTGCCCTGTCACAGCACAATAACTCTACTAATGCAACACAACGTGTAATCTTATCAAGAAGCTGTACTGGGTGTGGCCTGGTGCTTCACATTGTTGGTCCCAAATAATATTATCAATAATATTAACGGTTTAAAACAACAATTACATATAAAGGCACAAATATTTAAGTGAAAAACTCTTTCTCTTTAAAGAAAAAAATTATGAAACAAATTCTGAATAATTTCACTATTATCAAATCAATTACAATAATTCTTGTGTATGTCTCACGACTAAAGAAAAATCTCTCACACACACTAATTATTTCTTTTAAAGGCGACAACACTTTACTCTCTCATTTTTATTTTCTTCTCCACGTTGTCTTCTTTTTCTCTAAGCGGCTCCCTCTTGGCGGCTCTCTCTTCCCTTTTTTTTTCTTTCTTGTGTGACTTCTTCTTTCTTTACTCTTGCACATACTCTTTTTGTATCTTCTCAAAGGCGGTAGTACCTTTATCTCTCTTTCCTCCCAAGTGAAAATCTTTTTTCTCTCTCTTGGTTTTACGCTCTATTTTCCCTCTCCCCGTAAGGAGGACCCTTAGGCCAAAGTCATCAAATTTTTTGTAGCATTGTCTATTTAGAAGACCCTTTTGCTATTCCCTTTTGGACTAGGAATATATTACCTCTTTAATAAATAGTCTATTTTCTCTTGGAATAGGAATACGTTACTTCTTTAATAAGGAATAGACTTCCTTCTACACTAAGGAATAACCTTTCCTTCCATAACAAGGTAATCCAAATTAATTTTTCATTCTTCAACTAAAAAACCTAATTGACTTTCCAAGTCACAATTGAAATTTGGAGCAATTTCCCAACACACATAATACTCGGCAGAAATTGAGTGGTTTAAGTAGTGATGTTTGTGTTGTATCCTCAACAATAGCGTCATCAAGATCCTAGTGATATTCGTGGCATTAATCTTATGGTCACTATAGTGTGGGGTTGATGAATACACAAACTCCTTTTTTATTCAGAAAAAGAAAGCTGTACTGTAAATGTATGTGGTATTCCTTGAACAGATTTTTGAAAGAAAAACACTTGGGGGGGGGGGGGGGGGGCAATTTTGTGAGAAACTACACCCTGTTTCGGGTGTATGTTTCCTCCCACTCACAGTTGGTGGGACTCACAGCTGATGGGTCCCACCAGCTTGTGAGAGAAGAGAAACATACACCCGAAACAGGGTGTAGTTCCTCCAGTTTTGCATAGGAACCAGGGGAAAGTAGTGCTGGATAAAACTAGTCTCTTAGCTGTTGCACTAAATGGTCAGGCTTTCTGGAAAGTAGGACCCAGAAGAAATCACCATTCACAGCACCCCCAAATGTCACTTTTCCACTCAAAAAAAGAAAAAGAGAGGGAAAAAAAAAGTCCTGATGCCTGTGCTACCAAATATGAAATATTTTACATTCTATGCTATATAACCTATCAGATTGTCACAGCTCAAGTAAAATCTAAATTTTACATTCTATACTATATAACGTTGTATCCTGGCCTGAGATTGTGGATGGTACAAAAAGTGAGCCATTAGATTAAAAGGCTGCTTGCTGCAAAGCAGTGTTTTAGTGTTCAGTGTTCCCAGAAGACAGATCGTGCAATCATTTTAAGTTAAAATATGGATCTAGTGGAACCAGGGATGGACTTCACCAGTAAAAACATTCAGGGAAAGAAAAAAGGATTTGGATTTTGGTGCATGAGAAAAACAGGTGCACAGCTTTTTGTTTGAAAAAAGGCTAGCCCTTTTTCTGGACTGGTTGGTCCAAGTTGTCCAAGGTTATGTCCACGTGGTCCATCAACTCATGGGCCGCGATGGGGTTAGTCTTTGAAGCAAAAAGTCTATACCCAAAAACAAATGTCCACCATCAATATTTTATTTATTTATTATAATTTTGATCCTTTTAGATAATAAAGGATTCATTGATGCATAGAATTGAACTGAGTGATAGAGTGGGCTACTAATAATTCAAAAACCAACGTTGATAATAGTGCATTGACAACATCTAGTATTGATATCCAAAATTTTAAAAATCTCAATTAAAGAATTTTATTCCCCACTAAGTTTGAATAGTAGTTTTGTCTTGGTGGTAAAACTTAAAAGGTTCCAGTTGATGACACATCCCATCTTACCAAGAAAAAAATATCTTATGAGACCATCTTATGTGTGAGTCATACAACGGTAGTTCCACATGTTGTGAGATGGTGATCTTATGAGACTATTTTATAAAATATTATCTCTCAAGCAAGACAGTTAGTGGCTCAGCTAGCTTTTGTAGTTGTGCCCCAATTTATTCTCTTGGAAACCTTGAACAATATTCCCCCAATCCATCACAAGACTCTAATTTAGTCCATTAAAGCATTCATATTTGTCTAGGGCTAGACACATGTGATTATGGTTAATTAATTATGATTTGTCATTTAAATAACTAAAATTGATTAATGATGTGTCATAATCCCATTGGCCCAGGTTTAGAACAGGGATGCACTATCATACATAAGATTGCAAATTCTAATGGATAAATAGTCTTTATTTTAGTGTTTTAGTTAAAACCCTTATAGAAATGAAAATAAGTCACTTCCAAAATATCCACTAGCTTCATCTAATCCTAAAATGGCTAAATTTTAGGCCCCAAAGTTGGATGGAACTCAAAAACTTATAATATTCAAAATTGTAGAAAATCATTTTCAAAATTTAGGTTCACATTGTGAGGTGATTCGACATAGAACCTGCGAATTTGGAAGCCAACATTTCTGTCAAAATTATAGATTTTTGAGTTATATTTAAAACCACACTAAAATCATCTCAAAATACTACGACATGTTCAAAGCTAAAAATTCAGCCACTTAATTCAATTTTCTGATTCCAATTCTTATCCATCTTGCATTGCACAACCTTATCAACATATGTGCATGAAAATTAAGCCAGTAAGAGTTTTATACTTATCCTAACTTAATCCCAAGGCCATCTATTCCTCTATAAATAGAAAGAGCCTGGCTCATTTGCAAAGCACACCAGAATCCTTTAAGATCTATTGAAGAAAGCCACAAAGGTCAATGCCGATCATTTTTGTCGATTCATGACTTTCTCAATAGCTACTTACTCAAAGGAAGCCCCTCACCTGTCACTTCCTTTGAAAAATTCAAAGAAAATTTGAGGATTTACTGTTACTCTATTTTTTTGTTGGTTGAGAAACTACTGTTACTCTATTGAAATCTTCAAAGAATTCAAAGAACATGTTTGAAGGAACTTTAAAGAAAGGAGATGCTACTGGTAGACAACTCATTTTGTACCCTGTTAATAAATTTTAGTCCTCAGCCCCAATGATGAGCTTGACATATGTCAACCAAGGGTAATTAAAGAGTTCACAATAGTTTGGAAGTAATCACAACTCAAAAGTGCTCAAATCGCTTTGAAATCGATATTGAAAAATGACATTTACTCACTATTTTGTCCATAAAATTTTATCCACAAAGAATTGTTGAGTGAGGTTTATTTCATTGGAAAGTAGACATCTTGGGCAAGGTTTTCAAACTCGGACTGTTCATTGAACCGTAAAGAGAAAATGTTCAAAATTTTTAAGGTCGAACCGAGGTTGAACTGGGGTCGAACCGTAATGACGTCATAATTAATTTAATAATTATTTTAAATATTAAATATATTAATTTGGCACAAATAAAAAAATAAAATTAAATGTATTTTTCATAAAAATTTCATAATTTATTTAACATGCCATTTTATTAACAAAAACAAAACAATAAATGCACTTAAATATTTTCAACAAAAATTGAAATATAATAATAATAATAATAATAATAATAATAATATAAAAAAGTACCAGTAGTGCAGTATTTTTAATTGTCAAACAAGTACTAGTGGCACGCATATAAACTAGTAGTGCAGTTGGAGTACTATTTTTAATTGTCAGCACATGTCAATGGCTCAGTATGTGGCACTAATGGGTAGAAAAGAAAAAAACATGGCATCATTTGCTTGGTTACCCATTTAAAAGATTCCACCCACCCCACCTAACCCCAGCTCCTTTACCCAAGTCCTAGGGTTCAAACTCTTTACTTTGAGTTTGAGTTTTTCAATTTTAACTCAGCACTCTCTTTGCTGCAAGACTTTTTCTGCCGCTCTCTTTGTGCTGCAAAATTGCAAATATGTGAAGGTTGAAGTTTCATGAGTAATCTACCTCAGGCTCAAAGAATGATCGAAGCTCACCTTCGGGTTCTTACCCCTCTCTCTCTCTCTCTCTCTCTCTCTCTGTTCATCATTTCATTGTTGTGGATTTTTGGGTTGTTTTGGATGCTCTGATGTAGAATAGAATTTGTGGAACTCAAAACGTTTTTGCATGTAATGGTGAAAAATATCCTTAGGTAGAATTACTTTTTTCTGCCGAAATCTGAAATGTTTCCCAGCAATTGTGTTTCTTTTTCTTTTGCTTTTGTGTGTTTTTTTTTTTTTTTTTTTGAAGGTTTAGATTCAAAGGGAATTAGGAACTGTGAGAACCGGTTTGATCACGGTTTTCAAAACCGTGCGGTTGGACCGCGATTCTAACGGTTTCCGGATTTTTGAGTATAGAGCGGTTCTTACTATTAAAAGAACCGTGTTTATGAGCGGTTCACAGTTAACCTGGTCGGACCGTACGGTTCTGTCCGGTTTAAAAACCATGATCCTGAGGTTTAATTTGAATACAAATTTTGCTTAATTTGGACTTATATCGAGTATGTTATGGCATTTGAAATTGGTCTAATTAGGCAGTCCGATTTTTTGGATTTTAATACTTTATTTTAAGGGCCCAAAATATCATACTTTGACGTGAACCGGCCTATAGACCCTTAGGAACTTCCAAATATCATTAAAAAGTCCTAAAAACCCTAATTTTATCTTATAAATACTCATCTTATTTCTCCAATTCAAACTCTAGCTAACCCTAGAGCAGCACCTTAGCACATTTTTTACAAATTAAAAATCTCACTTTAGTTAGTTCTAAGGTAGAAACTATTTTTCTAAATTAATTTCTCAAAACTTTTTGTTCTTGAGTTGTGATTACTAGCAATTGTGGTATTCCTTGATTATTTTTGTCTTCTCCATAATTTTTTTGTTGTAGGCGTTGAGGGGTCGGTTAAACAATATCAAATCTGTGATTTTATAGCAAGGTGAGTCTCTTTTCTATAATTTTCCACTTTGCTACATAGGATTCACATCATTCTTTGTTTAATACTATTTAAGTGTTCTTACTTGTTTTAGTTGATTTTATGATCTTTGTTTGTTTATTGATCTGACCGTGGCTTAGTATATTTTATTTTTGTTCTCTTTTGTTTCTTTAGTTCATTCTCCCATGATTCCTCTTAAGATTGACATGTTTATTGAGTTAATGTTAGTTTAGTATAATTGTTTATTTTGTTTCATGTTTATTTGTTTATATTGATGTTTGTTTTATTTTCTTTATGTTAGTTTAGTGTTTAGGGTTTTAATATGCTTGTTTGATTTTTATGTTTATATCTTTGAATGATTAAATCTGTAAAAATGTTTTATTTTTTTTGTTTTGAATTTGTGCTAAAGGATGCATACGCATCATTGAGTATGTGTGCATATGATTCAACCATGCATACGCGTACTCAACTATATGTACGCATTGTTAAAACTAGATTAGGGCAAAGTCTTGTTTTTATTTGTTTTAATCATTTTTTACATGTAATTTGATTATGTTTAACTCAGTTTTAGGTTAATTATTCATGTTTAATTTTTTTCCAGGTTTATTTGAATCTTTTTGCCATATTTAGTTTATTTAATATCTTTTCCTTGTGTGTTTATATTTAATTGTCAACTTGTCATGTTTAATTTATTTTGTTTGATTATGTTTTATTTGTATGCTTTTATATTGTGATCTTTAATATGTTGTGTGCATTATTTCCTTAAATGCATGATGTATGTTTAGGTTAAAGATTAGGGCTCTTAATAAACTCTTTAATTAAATATGGCATAGCAACATATAATGGAGGCCGGCCTACAAGCCGAGTGGTCTTGGGTGCTTAATGCCTTCCCAAGCCGTACCCAAACTCTAGACCCATAATCTGGTATGTAGATCCATGTATATAAGTGATTGGCCCAAAAGACCCAATATAGTTCCTAGACCTAATCTAGGTAGCGACTCCATTTTTTCTCCGTCACGGTGCACTCGGCCGAGGCGTAATCTAGGTGGCGAAGTCGCCACCCAGATTACTTCGCCACCTAGATTAGGTCTAGGAACCATATTGGGCCTTTTGGGCCAATCACTTATATACATGGGTCCACATACCAGATTATGGGTTTGGAGTTTGGGTACGGCTTAGGAAGGTGTTAGGCACCCAAGACTGCTCAACTTGTGGACCGGCCTCTATTATGTCTTGCTAGGCCATATTTAATTAAAAAGTTTATTAAGAGAGTCATAATCCTTAACTTAAACATACATTATGTACTTAAGGAAATAACACACACAGCATATTGAAGATCACAATATAAAAGGAAACAAATAAAACATAATCAAACAAAATAAATTAAACATGGCAAGTTAATTAAATATAAACACACAAGGAAGATATTAAATAAACTAAATATGGTAAAAAGATTCAAATAAACATGGAAAATAATTAAATATAAATAATTAACCTAAAACAGAGTCAAACAAAATCAAATTACATATGAAAAATGATTAAATCAAATTAAAACAAGACTTTGCTCTAATTTGGGTTCGGGGTGTGTACGTATACTCAACTATGCGTACACATGGTTGAACCATATGCACGCATACTCGATGATGTGTACACATCCTTTAGCACAGATTCGAAAAAAGAAGAAGACATTTTTACAAATTTAATTATTCAAAGATATAAACATAAAAATTAAACAAGCATATTAGAACCCTAAACACTAAACTAACATAAAGAAAATAAAACAAACATCAATATAAACAAATAAACATGATACAAAACAAATATACTAAACTAACATTAACTCAATAAACATGTTAAACTTAAGAGGAATCATGTGAGAATGAACTAAAGAAAAAAAAGAGAACAAAAACAAAATATACTAAGCCACGGTCAAATTAATAAACAAAAAAAAGATTATAAAATCAACTTTAACAAGTAAGAACACTTAATATAGTATTAAACAAAGAATCATGTGAATCTTATGTAGCAAAGTGTGAAATCGTGGAAAATAGACTCACCTTACTTTAGAATCATGGATTTAAGATTGTTTAATTGACCCTTCAGTGTCTACAATACAAATATTAGATGGAGAAGACAAAAGTAATCAAAGAACACAACAATAGTTAATTTTGTAGAAAACGTTCTAAGGTGTTGTCCTAGGGTTTTGAAAAGAGAAAAAAAGGGTTTTAGAGAGTATGAAGGCCAAAAAATACTCTCTTTAGCTAGGGTTTTGATTGAAGACATAAGATGAGTATTTATAAGTTAAAATTAGGTTTTTAGGGCTTTTTAATGGTTTTTTAGACGTTCCCAAGGGTCTAGGGGTTAGTCCACATCAAATGAAACAAATTTCACTAAAAAATTATTTGTAGATCAAAAGTTATGGTTAAAACAGTGAGCAAATGTCATTTTTTAGTATCGATTTCAAAGTGATTTAAGCACTTTTGAGTTGTGATTACTTTCAAACTATTGTGAACTTTTTAATTACCCTTGGTTGACATATGTCGAGCTCAATATTGGGGTCGGGGACCAAAATTTATTAACGGGTATAAACTGTAGTGTCTACACTACCCAACCAATATCCAAGGGTGTGTTGCCCATTTAAAATCCAATCCCAAAAGATTCTACCCATTCAAACCTAATCCAAGGAGGTGCTGCCCAAATCACCTCGATTTGATCTAAAGATTTAAATCATCTAGTAGTGCCCCCACCCCCCCCCCCCCCCCCCCCCCCCCCTCGAATCTAGCATCACATGCAGGTATAAATCTCTAAACCTAGTTTAGATCCTCAAATCTCAAATTCGTAACATGTTTCTTTCGATGATATGGGATGAATTTATGAACATGCTAGAACTATCTAGGGTTTATGAAATAAACTCACATGCTTAAAACCCTTTTTTCAAAACCCCAAAATTTTAATTTGTTTTCATGATGATAACATGTTGTCTACTTGTTTGTCACATATTTGAGTTTTCAAGAGGCTTAAAAGGTTTTTTAAAACAAGCAATTTAACTTCGATACCAATAAAGGAAAAGCATACAAACATGTTCTCATGTTGTAAATCTTGAGGTTTTGGTTCCTACCTCTTGGGTTTGGTATCAAACCCTAACCAAAACTCAAAGCAACCGAAACAAATCTAACACAACCTTTATAGCCTTCCACACAATCTCCGATTGCCTCTCGGTTAGTAGAATCCCCAAGTATGGGGGTCTTCTACATGATCTAGGACTGTGATGACGGAACCTTGAGACTAAATAGTGCGTTGATGAGTGTGTGCCTCTCTAATTTTCTGAATGTAAATGTACGTTAAGATGTTTTTCTTTAGGTGGGTTCCATCCCCGCCTTATATATGTGCACATCAAAAAACCCTAATGCAATGGACTGCCCACATGAGCGCCTATTTGGCCCTTCCCACGGGCCCAAATGCCAACAGAACACAGTAGATTTATGAAAATTCTAACACTATAATGAATGTGATCAGATTTAAGGAAAAGCAAATGATTATAACACACACACACACACACACACACTTAAAAGTAGGATGGGCACTTGAAGCCGCTGTCTGCGATTTTACTGCAGGAATTGAAAAGATTTGAAGCTTTGTTGTCAGTGTCCCAGTCATACTGGCAAATGGCAATCTGCTGATCATAAACTCTAAAAAGACCCCATTCCAGTCCAGCTACGACAGCTGTTGATGTTGGACCCAACAGGACACCCATGAATGGTAACATGCATATGGGCATGTAGTTTTCATACATCACCAATATCATATCGGCAATGGGTGTAAACATTTTAGTCAACAAATAGTAAATTGTTTCTTGTTCTCACGTTTATATATTAACAATTTTCAATCAAATAAT
Organism: Quercus ilex subsp. ballota; assembly: GCA_032727855.1. Lineage (NCBI taxonomy): Eukaryota > Viridiplantae > Streptophyta > Magnoliopsida > Fagales > Fagaceae > Quercus > Quercus ilex. The sequence continues at coordinate 49,365,500 of CM064914.1, read as the reverse complement.
ATTGTAACCTAGTAGTGCTTCAATCAAATGATAATATGTAATTTTGGTATTGTAGATGTCACCCTATATAACAATAACAAGTATCTCACTTATACATGGCATTGTTTGCTCAGTGTGAGCAAGTTTAGTGCAATCCACATTCAAATTTGTTGGCAATCTTAACCTCTAAAGCTCTATAATATTGAAATCACTAAAGCCTCACTCAAGCTACATAGGAATCTAGCAATATCTTTGGAAATTACTACCAAAGATACCCCATCTTCAAAGATATCCATATTCAATTAATGATCGCATTGCATCTTGAACATATCAGAACCCCTAATAAATCCCATGAAAATGATTGGACCTTCACATGTGACCACTCTTAATGTTGGGGAAAAGTGTTTTGTGATGCAGAGTTGCAGACAATTTATCTGGCTGATAAGATGCATGAGGTTGATCAGTTCAAGGAACCGTGTCATTTACGAGTGCGTGAGCCATTTCATGATTGATTTTATATCTGTGTCATAAATTATATTTAGCTTCTTTCAACTTCATTGTTTTCTAAAAAATAAGTCATTTTTCATAAAATATCTTTTATAATTTTTTTTTAATATTTGGTAACAACTTTAAACAAGTTAAAAAATAATTTTCTAACTTCCTTTATTTAGTTAAGTCATACATTATCTGTTAACTGAAGTTAATTTTCATTTGACTTATTTTTTTATGCTATCAAATACTAGAAAACACAAAAAAATTATTTTTATATAAGATTTTTCATCGAAACAAACAGAGCATCATATCGTGCAAATTTCACAAATGACTTTTTTTTTTTTTTTTTTATACATTAATAATTTGAGATGAGGGATTTGAACACGAGATGTTTCTTTGAAATTTGAAAATACTAATTAAGCTATTAGGCTCTTGACCACAAATGACATTTGTTATAATAAAATGAGTTCGGTTAACGGGTGTCCTTGGGGCATTTGTTAATAGATCATTTTAGAAAAATTTTAATATAAATTTTATAAAAAATTAATATTTTTTTTACTAAACTAATGCCCTTAGAGCATTTGTTAACTTTTCCCTAATAGAATATGCATTTTGGACTATGCTACGCATTTTTCACTCCAAAATCATCATTGTTCACCCCAAAATCATTGAGGATGCAGTGTAATTAAATTAAGCTTGCCAACAGATTTGGCACTAAATGAATTTGTCAACTCAAACAACTAGACTTAAAGCGTAATACTTTGGCAATAAAATGCCAGGCTCGCTGTATGGCTATCTAGACATATGGCCGATTCTCTCAACCAATAAAAAAGAAAAAAAGAAGACACATGGCCGACATAATTTGTGATATGAAGAATACTACAAATTTTCTTGTAAACTAATACGTTATTAATCATCTTCTCAAAAAAAAATGTTATTAACCAACATAAAAAAAAGAAAAAAAGAAAAAAAAGTTTGTACACTTATTTATTATTATGTTGAAGATGGACCAATATCATTTATTGTCCCGTCATTTATAAGTTTTTATTGTAGTAAAATTGATAACAGTTCTAGCATTCAAGGCACAATATGTTCTGTGGAGCCTCAAAATGTTAATTATTATTTGTGTTATCTCCCTTTCTGGGAAGTCTATAGATCTATCTGGGGTTTTCAAAATTGGCAAATTTCCAAACAGCTTGGCAGCTTACATTTTTGACCTTTGACATTACTCAAGGGGTCTGGCTTGGACTTGCACTGTAGCTTTGAATAACATGCTGTATGCCTGTATGAAAGACCTAGAGGATTAATGATCATGCACACATTTTTTACAATAAAAAAAGGGTGTGTGTCTAGGACTCTAGTAATTTCTTGGATTCACATCAGATGCATTACCTAGGGTATTTCTCCTTGTGCAATACCTCTATTTTCTTCACAACTTTTTTAACTTTTTAACTTTAACATTTTAACTCTTTTTTATTATATTTTATTTAATGACTGAGATTGAAAGTTACTTTTTAAACTTTCAATCTCAGCCATTGATTAAGTATTGCACCAGGTGCAATACCCGAGGTATTGCACCTGATGTGAATCCTAATTTCTTCTCCTTCTCTCTCTCTTCCCTGCAAGAAATAACAGGCACAACCTCCCCATTGTCTTGTGCTGTGAGGTGGGTAGACATGAATTTCACAATTTATTTTTGAAATATTAAATCAATTCTAGACCAAAAAAATAAAAGAGAGTAGGTGTAAGTAAATTGAAATCCAGCCAAGTGAGCTAAATGGGACATCCCTCTAAAGGACAATTCAATTATATACACATGGAGCTGTCCGGAGCAAGAGAATAATTAACACATAATCAAAAAAGCTGAAAGCTAAAAAGTTTAGGTATAAGTTATACATACATGGTTACACTAACATAAATGTTCCAACCCAACATTTCCACATCGGTTCCCTGCAACTTATTGTTGTGTGGATGGCAAAGGTTTCACTTGCCAAAAGCTGAAAAATACGTCACCTCACCTGCCCTTTTGCAGTGCTTATTTCGTGAGCACTTCATGAATTTTAAGACATAAATTATCCCTCTCATTCCTTCTCTATATATACATGTATGAATGACTGAGATTTAGCCTTTGACGAACTCAGTTTTGGCATGCCATGGAGCTCAAGTCTAGCACCACCACTATATTTTTTCTCTTCCTCCTTTTCACTGTGCCCTATTTATCAAGTGGTTAGCATCTCTCACTCTCTCTCTCTCTCAACATGTTTTTTCTTGAATACTTGTATAGTACAACAAAGATTGAAAAGAATTATGCGACATAATGATTTGATATTCGTTTATGATAGGGGGATTGGATCGGTTGGATTTGGAGGTGTACCAAATCGATTATAGGGGTCCAGAGACCCACTCATCAACTCCTCCGCCTGATCATCATCACGTTAAGCCTTTGACTCATCGAGAAACTGCTGTGGCAGCTCCCAAATCTAAGGGCTTAAAGGGTGGTAGTCTAGGAAGAAAAGTAAGTCCACATGATGCATAATTTCTCATTTGGTTTTTATCATGAGCTCGATGTAGTGATACATGAGCAATAATGGGGGTTTTCTCTTGTGGCACAACACTAATTCTGACTTATAATGTTTGGCAACCAAAATACATGAAAACATGAATTTTTTATACAAACTTATGTATAATTAGTTGGAAAAAATTTACACAAAAAATTTCATGTGGATCATGTTGAGGGTAGGTTTCTAGAGAGGCTCAATGTACAACTTTTGTCAGTGACTAATTCCCACAATTTCACTAGTTCTGTGGATCAGAGGTGGCAAATAATTAGTAGCTTTTAAATTACTTTCACCATTTCTTATGATATTGTTTCTTTGTTGCAGGTCAATAAAATTCAAGGATAATAAGTTGTGAGGGAGGTTGTTTTAGTTTTGGTCAAATTGAAAACAGCTCAGTTTCTCTCTGACATTCAGTTGAGAATGAGCTTGGAATGTAATATATGGCAATCTTCTGTTATGCTTTACCTATATAGCAATTTGTTTAAATGAGGGTTGTGTGATCTTTATTTGGAGTTTGATAATTGTAACTACTATTATGTAGTTCTTGCTTTAAGAAGAATTAGCTTAATAGCCATAGTTTGTACTTTGTATTGTATATCAATGCAAGTTGCAATTAATCAACCAAAAAAAAAAAAAACAATGTAAGTTGCAAGATCTATAGTTAGCATTCCCTTACTTTCGATTATATAGAAAAATTTCATTTCTATCATTATTTAATCAATCTTATTCTTTTCATAAGATGATTTCGATTGACTCTCTTTCTTCTTCTTCTTTTTTTTCTTTCACGGCCACTGCAAGAGGAAGCTATGCCCTGCAAAATTCCTACAGGGCAAAGTTGTGATACAGGGCAAAAACTGCTAATTTTTTTTTTTTGTAAATTGAGATACATTACCAATGTAGCTATATTGTAATTATCTTAACAAATAAAGGATTGAACTGTTTAACACATATGGTTTGTTAAATATGTTAATTAAAATAAGTATAAAATAGAATAACACAAAAACACACGAGAGTTCTGTGGTTTAGTCTAATAACTCACGTCCACGTAGGAAATTCTTAAAAATTACATCTTTGACTGATGTATGAGTATAGTACAAATCTTATGTTACAATAAACAATTTTAAACACAAATAAAGATATATAATAGGCTAAATCCTAGATTAATTATATACTAGCTGTGATTAATAAGCTTACCGTACAAGTATAAGACTTGGGTTGCACACAAAATAAGATTGGGCTTGGCTATACTATATATTGTTCTCATATCTTCAAATATATTTTATTTTTGGTACAACTATTCAATGAATTGCAACACGGAAGTGTTCTACGTGTTCTTCTTCTGCATTCATTTGCTTCGCATCAGAAACATTGGAAAATATTAGCTTTTAAAATGTCAATTCATTCAGTAAACAAACGTATAACCAGGGCTATCTGCATTTGTGACAGATGTAAATGGGACAGTAGGCTTTACAATGTTTATTCATGATAGTAACATACAACTACTGATGTTGATTAGGCGGCCGCGGATGGGACCAAAAGACTTGCGCCAGCGAAGCTGATTCCCCTCCAAATAATTAATGTATGTTTCTATGATTGATAGATAAATTTATTAACATTTTTTTGGGGGAAAGAGTTTTTTTTTTTTTTTTTTTTTTTGAGGAACAACGGAAATTGCTTTTATTCAGCTAAGCCTAATAAATCGGCTTGTAGTACATCATAAAAATGTGAAGGAACCTCCTCCATCCAAACTAACAAATCTGGAATGCCAGCGGCATGTCTAGCCAGATTATGAGCTAAAACATTACAATTCCTCTTTGCATGAGAGTAAAGTAATTCTTTAAAATGCTGAGATAACTGTTTAGCATCTTCAATGAGCAAACCCATTGGTGTGAGCAAACTTTCTTCCTCCATTAATCCTTTAGGAACAACGGAAATTGCTTTTATTCAACTAAGCCTAATAAATCGGCTTGTAGTACATCATAAAAATGTGAAGGAACCTCCTCCATCCAAACTAACAAATCTGGAATGCCAGCAGCATGTCTAGCCAGATTATGAGCTAAAACATTACAATCCCTCTTTGCATGAGAGTAAAGTAATTCTTCAAAATGCTGAGATAACTGTTTAGCATCTTCAATGAGCAAACCCATTGGTGTGAGCAAACTTTCTTCCTCCATTAATCCTTTAATAACTGTCAATGAATCACCCTCCAAAACAGCCTGTTTCACTCCCACATCCAAAGCAAAAGAGAGAGCCCAGCCCGCTGCTTTTGCTTCAATATCATTGCTACCTAATAACTGGTGTACCGGTTTTGAACATGAAGCAATCACAGAACCTTGATGGTCTCTTATTACAACTCCAATACCAGATTTTTTATCACGTGGAAAAACGGCACCATCAAAGTTAATCTTGAATAGCTCAGATGGTGGTGGCCGCCAAAGAGGTCTGGAACGGTGAACCCGCTGCCCTGGAATAGCAGTAGCCAATTGTCTCGCTTGATAGTCAGCTAGCCAGGACTTTGCAATATTGGGAATCTGATGAAGTGAGTCCGCTGGTTGGTTGAGGCGAACTCGATTCCGTTGGTTCCAGATTGTCCAAACCGTGACTGCAAAAAGCCCTGGCTGATGGTTGTTTTTAATTAGCCACGATAACAGCTCCTTGAAAGTCATGAACTGAACTGAAGACCGGAAACTCCACAGCTCCATATCTGACCACACCGAATCTAAATCTGGGCAAGACCACAAAGCATGCTTCGAATCTTCTGAATTGGCGTGGCATCTGACACACGATGAATCTGTTGAGATGGTGCGGTGGAACAGAGCACTCATCGTTGGAATGGCTTCTCGGCAAGCTCGCCAAAGCATTGTTTTCACCTTAGGAGGAATACGCATTGACCAAATTCCATTCCACAGCTGCTTCTCTTCATTTGTAACCTCCTGTGGTTCATTATGCAACTCATCTTCCATTTCTAAAAACCTGTATCCAGACTTGCAGCTATATTGACCATTGCTAGAGTGAGGCCAGAACAGGACATCTTCTGAAGCTTCATTGCTTAAAGGGATAGTCTTGATCAGCTCTGCTTCCTCCGTGTTAAACAGCCCATATAACATCTCTTCATTCCACTGCCTGCTGCTTGGGTCGATAAGGATGTCCACTTTAGAGTACTCAAATTCTGTCAATGGAAAGGACAATGCTTGTGGAGGATGTTTCCTTGGCAGCCAATGATCTTGCCAAATACTAATTTTTTTTCCATCACCAACTCTCCACCTAGCCCCCCTTTTAATCACATCCCTCCCTATAAGTATACTCCTCCAAGCATAAGAACCCAATCTTGAGTCCGTGGCCTCCATAATAGTTGTATTTGGAAAAAACCGAGCCTTGAACACTTTGTAGAATAGGGAATTGTGATTATGTAAAAGCCGCCACGCTTGCTTTGCTAGTAATGAGTCATTGAATTTCGCCAAATCTCTGAAACCCATTCCACCCACTCCTTTGGCCTTGGTCAAATCATCCCACTTAACCCAATGGATCTTCCTCCGGTCTCCTCTTTGACCCCACCAGAATTTTTTAATCATGGCCTCAATCTCATTACATAGGCCCATAGAGATTTTGAAGCATCCCATGGTGTATGTAGGAATAACTTGGATGACAGATTTTATTAATACCTCCCTTCCAGCTTGTGAAAGTAACTTCCCTTCCCCTCCTTGAATTTTTCGCCACACCCGCTCCTTAATGTAATTGAAGCTCTCTTTTTTTCTTTTCCCTACCAAGGATGGTAGGCCCAAATATTTCTCATATTGCATAATTTCAGGTACACCCCACGCTTCTTTAACTTGGTCCTTTAGAGCACCATCAGTCGCTTTGCTGAAGAAGAGTGCTGTCTTGCTCCTATTTACTTTTTGACCGGAAGCAACTTCATAGGTATTCAGAATATCCAATACTTTGCCACACTCCTCCATTGTTGCCCTGCAAAAAAGGAGACTATCATCTGCAAAAAGCAAATGTGTTAGTTTTGGGCCTCTCCTACAAAGGGAAAAACCATGGATATCTCCATTCCCTTCTGCTTTTTTTATCAAACCATTCAACCCCTCAGTGCAAAGCAGAAAGAGAAAAGGGGAAATAGGGTCGCCTTGCCTAATTCCCCTTGTAGGATGAATCATTCCACAAGGTTCTCCATTCACCAACACTGAATAAGTAACCGTTTTCACACACAACATAATCAGGTTTATCCATCCTTCATTGAAACCCATCCTCCTCATAACACCTTCCAAAAAAGTCCATTCCACCCTATCATATGCCTTACTCATGTCGAGTTTAACTGCCATATAACCATGTGAGCCAGATTTATATCTTTGCAAACAATGTAAAGTCTCAAATGCCACCATTATGTTGTCAGAGATAAGTCTATCTTTTGTAAAGGCAGATTGGTGTTCAGTGATGATAGAAGGTAAGATTTTTTTTAAACGGTTGGCTAAAACTTTTGAAAAGATTTTATACAACACGTTACATAAACTAATAGGGCGAAAATGGTGGGCAAATTCAGGGGATTTAATTTTGGGGACAAGTGTGATAAAAGTATGGTTGAGAGATTGGGGCAAAATACCTGAGTTTAGCCACATGAGGATGGAGGAGGAAACATCATGTCTGACTGTTCCCCAAAAGTGTTGGTAAAATAAAGGTGGAATCCTGTCCGAACCAGGGGCTTTAAGGGGAGCCATTTGTTGTAAGGCCACTTCTACTTCATGTACTTCAAATTTTTTGCTTAATAGGACATTCATCTCATCAGTAATCACCCTAGGTACACATTCCCACACCTGTGAAGAATCCATATGACCCGTAGAAGTGAAAAGTGATTGGTAATAACTTACAAGTACTTCTGTAATGTCTTCCGGGTTAGACTTCCATGAACCTGCTTCATCTCTCATTCCTTCTATCACATTTTCCCGGTATCTTTTCGTAGCACAACTGTGAAAGTACCTCGAGTTTTTATCTCCTTGCCTTGCCCATAAAATCCTTGACCTCTGTGCCCACATTGTGGCCTCCTTATCACGCCACTCTTCAATTTCTTTTTTTAATTCTCTAACCCTTGTATTGTCTCCCCTTAGAATAGCCTCCTCCTCGGCCTTTGGTAAAAGTTTTTTCCGTTTTTCCAGCTCCCTTCTCACATTCCCAAACACATTCTTATCCCACCAACTTAAATCCCTCCCACATTTCTCAACTCTACTTACAATCCCTCCCATAGGCTCGGTTTCACACCTACTCCACACAGCTTCAACAATCTCCGAACAACCAGGATTTGACAACCACATTTCTTCAAACCGAAACACTTTCTTCCGTTTAGGAGGATCCAGTCCCGAAAACACAATGAGGAGAGGGTTGTGATCCGAAGAATCACACCTTAAATTGTGAACCCTCGTACCTGGAAATTTTAAGAACCAATTATTGGTTGCCAAACCCCGATCTAATCTTTCCCAGATTGAGTTGCCATTGTCAAAGTGTCTAGCCCATGTGAATTTAGGGCCAACATAGCCCAAATCCATGAATCCGCATTCGTTTAAGACTTCTCTGAACAATTGCATTTGATTATGGGGTCTTAGAGCTCTTCCCACCTTTTCATCTTGTCTAATTATCTCATTGAAATCCCCAACGCATAGCCAAGGTATATCAAATTGAGCATTGAGATACCTGAGTTTCTCCCACGCTTCCGACCTCCTTGCTGTTTCAGGCTCACCATAGAATCCGGTTAGACGCCATTCATTCTCCGAACCCCTATCTATGATAGCATCAATATAGTACTTGCATGATCCCACTACTGACAAATTAATTGAAGACTTCCAAAACAAAGCCAAACCACCACCTCTACCCTCCCTTGGAACCACCCATCGGTGATCGTGTTCAATGCTTCTTTGTATAATCTCCAGTCTTGCATCATCTGTAAGTGTCTCAGCCACAAACACTACAGAAGGATCTTTAGCCCGTGTGAATTCCACAAGCTCTCTCCCTGTACGTAGGTTCCCAAGCCCACGACAGTTCCAAGCTAAGCAACTCATTGCTCCTGGCGGGGCTGAATATCAGCCTCCGCCAATATACTGGATTCTGCTTCACCATTCTGAGAAATCTGAAGGCGCTTTGAAAACAATTCTACATGATCATCTGAAGTCACATGCTCTCTCTTCTTCCATGTAATTTTTTCAATTGAATTAACCTGACTTTGGGTGACCGGCCTACATCAGCGTGTCCAAGAAGGGAGAACACGTTTTGCATGGTCCGGAACCCTAGCAGGCTCACAACTATTGTTTAATTGTTTTCCTTCAATTGGATCCCCACAATTAATTCCTTCACGCGTCATTGATTCCACCACATTATTTTTTTCCTTTCCTGGCACCTCATTCACGCACTCGTCCACTAATTGAACCGTTGCAATAGTAGTTGACTTCTCAATCACGTTGAGCTCTCCTGGCAAGTCATTAATCACAGAATTATATGCATGCGGGAAAGGTGGGATTGCGTCATTTAAGGGGTGTAAATCAGTGTGACCGTTGCGCCTTAATTGTGAATTAATTCTCAGGTTGTAACATTTCTCCGCCGTTGTCTCCTTTTCCGGCATGGTGGATGATTCAGCTTGGTGGGGCGGCGCTGAACCGTTCTTCTCCTTCCGACTGCCATCTTTTCCATGATTGGATTTCTTCATACTCGAATAGTAGCCCGGTACAGAGATTGTGTGTCTTTTTGAAGCCACAAATGGCTGTGCTCGCAAACTAGGTCCGAATTCTCGTTGTTCACTCTTCAGGGTCCCTTCACTTTCAATCCAAAGCTCACAATCCCGATCGTCGTGTGTGAGGCGACCACACCAATAGCAGAGATTGGGTAATCTCTCATACTTAAAAGAAATCCATACTTGCTTTTCATCGTTCAAGGAAACAAGGCGACCTCGACATAGTGGCTGATTTATATCCACTGCAACTTTCACCCGGATAAAGTTGCCTCCGTCGTAAAGTTTCTGCTCCGATTGGGTGATAACCTCCCCCACCACTCCACATATTTTTTCCGCTGCTGCAATAGTCATATACTTCAATGGTAATCCATGGACTTGTACCCAGAAGTTGGTTCTCTCAAATTTGATATCCTCCAATGGTGAATCATGATCATAACGTTGCATGGCCACCAAATGCTTGTCAAAGCTCCATGGTTCACTACTGAGAATTCTGTCAACCTCCTCCTTAGTGTCGAAAGAAAAAAGGATTTCATGGTCTCCAATCTTTTGAATCTTGAAACCTTTCGTTGCACGCCACAAGGGAGTGAACGTCCTTGCTATTGAGTCAACATTGATAGCTCTCTTCGTCGTGAATCTTGCTGCAATGGAGAATTGTTTGATACTCTCTTCATTCGTGAGACAGCAACCCGGTCCTTCCTTTTCTGATAGAGAAAGGCGCTTCCAAGATTGTGCCAAATCCTCCATGGACTTTGTTATCAAACTCACCTCTCTCACAACTGTTTCCCAAACCCTTCGACAAAACCCAACTAGCCTTGGAGTACACGTGGAACTCCAAGGAACCTAACAGCACCTTCACAAGAAGGGACAATCTATTCTACAGTGCAAAAAAGTCAGAGCTTAGACTCAACACTCTCAAGCAGCAGAGAAACTAGGGAGCCTGTTCAATTTAGATACCAAATTGAACAGGAAAAGACTTTAATTTGAATTAGTTTTTGGAAAGAGTTAAGATTGAATTGAATGTCATTGTTATTTTAATTTTTTTTAACTTTATTGATATTTACAAATTGAATGTCAAGGTAGGTACATATGGCAAAATGGGTTATAATTTTTTGACCCGATCCGAAAAATATCCGATCTGAACTCGATTTTTTGATCTGAAGTAAAAACGGATTGACCCGTGACCCGATCCGTATTTTTTGCGGATCAATTCGACCCGCGACCCGAACCCGAACCATATTTTTAAAACTTTTTTTTTTGGGTAAAAAAATAGTAAAACTAAGACAATATTGGTTTAATTGTTTATTGTGAATTTTAAGGAAACAATTGATACATTTACATAATTACATGCAAATTAATTGAAAGATAAATAGTTGAACATTATGTAATGAGTAAATATTTTTAAATATCAAATAGCAAAGTACATGCCAAGATAATCTGGTTACAGTAGAGTTAAAAATATAGATTTAAAATTGCAGACATGTGAGAAACATTCACAAGTGTGAAAATAGTGAAGCTAAAGTATCAAATTAGCATAAATTATGAATACTTAGACCTATTTTTTAATAATTTATGTCCAAAATAAACGGCTTTTCAAAATAAATTATGATATTTCCTAGAGTGTATGTTACTTAACAATAATATGATATTAATAAAAGAGACCATGTATAAATAAGTAAGCAATCAAATTTTAAAGTATATCTCAAATTGAAATAGAGTGTCAACCACAACTAATAATAGATTATAAAATTAATTTTTAAGATTGTAAATTTCTTATATGTTTTTATTCTTTATCAAATGAGTTATCCAATAAATCATTTGTAATTTTGTTTTATATTTTGGAATGTTGATATTGTGTAGAAATAAAACTTGTGTATTTGTTTTACTTATCTTTGTGTTATTTTGTTTTAGATAGTAATGTTAAGATTTGTATAATTTTTAAAATTATTGAATAAGTATTAATAAGTTTAACTAAGTTTATTCTTAATATAAGTGGTGAATTCAAAATAATGCATTTTACATCAAGTAATTTGTTACATAACTTTCGAAATGGCAGATACATGTTGTTTTCTTTATAAAACAAATAAAAAATAAAAAAAATTCATGTGAAAAATACGGGTCAACCCGACCCGAACCCGATTTTAACCCGCTTAAAATGACCCGTTTTTAACCCGTGACCCATTTGACCCGCAACCTGATTGACCCGACTCGCCCGTTTTGCCATGTCTAAGGTAGGGTAGTAAGTCAGACTGAGTTGTATATGAAATATTTGGACTCAATTTGGAAAAAAATTTGTTTATGTTCGTTTATTTAACAAACGAATTAAGCTTAAGCTCTAATCTAGGATCGACTATTAAACAATTCATGTCCAAATATGATGATGTGTTGTGAACAAGATCTTGAGTATGAGATTCGACTTAAATATATATAATATCATATGTTTAGGAGTTAGGACATTAGGACAGTGTTTATCTCTAAATTGGTTAGTAAGAAAATTCCTCCAACATACTGCATGACAATTTATAAAACTATCAACATTTATTTTTAGCCACATGATTTATTTAACATTGAATCATGTGATTTGTTTAAATAATACACAATGATGACTTTAGGAATCATTACGTATAGGGATGGAAGTAAAATTTTGTCCATATGTTTATATAGATACATGTATAAAAATATACTTTTATAGACTTAAGAATCTAGATATGATGTAAGTTTATAAATAAGTTCATAAGATATCAAATTATTATTTGTAACTTATTGGTGAATCTAATTTTTATAAGTTCATAATTGAAACCATTATGAAGGGATGAAATCTTTATTCGTCATGCTTATCATATATGATAAAGGAATAAGTTAATTAAATAGCTTGTGAACAAACTTAAGCTTGCTTAACCAAAAAAGAAAAAGAAAAAAAAGAACAAAGCTTGAATGGACTCATCATTCATTCACTAGTGTATAACACGTGCATATACATAGTACAATTAAAAATAATCATAATTATACACATATATGGGTTTAAATTAGACCTAGTGTAAGAGTTACAAATTTGTTAAGCCATAGATATATACATTAGTTTTAAAATTTTGTTTTTTTAGAAATACACATGAGTTTACTCCCTTTTTTTTGTTTGTTTATTGGGGGTTTTTTTTTTTAAATTTTTATTTATTTATATTAGACTTTTCAGCTTTTGTACACCATTAACTCACCTAGAACCAAAAAGAAAAAATTAGATGGACATATGGCGCAAAATTATATAACAATTGAAATCTAATTTTGAATCTAATTAAAATTTTTCTCAGCTTTGACTTTAATTATATACTAGTATATAACTCATGCAAACACATGAATGCATTTAAAATTAAACACAATTTTTATTATAAAAATATAATTAATTAGTCAAATTATTAAAAAAAATAACATGTAACACATGCATTAATGTATACATATAGATACATTTAAAATTAAACACAATTTTATTATAAAAATATAAATAATTAGTCAAATTATTTTTAAAAAAAGTAAACCTAATTAGTCACATATTAAAATTCTTACCTAAATTCAGTACTACTTATAATAATTTTTGTTTCTAATTTTTAATAAAATATAACATGCAATGATTTTTATTGTGTGGTGATTTTTATTAAATATATTTTTTTTAATTTTATAGTTCATTAATATTAGATTTTTAGTATTTTGCATTCATTAGTTCACTTAACACAAAGATTAAAAAACTTAAGTGGATAATTATGGTGTGATCTCCACATAAATTTAGATACATAGTGTAAAATTGGATTCTAATTGAACATTCTCTAAGCTTTACCTATATATGTGGTTTGCAGAATGACCGATGAAACCAACTGAATCCACTCTCGTGACATGATTGAAGTTCGATCCACCACTTTGAGGAAAGAGATGAGATGGTCTACCCGTCTTTTTTACACATACGAGGAATCACTCATTGACAAACAAGAGGTGTCGACAACGTGAGCTATACTGCCTGGCTTTCGGCCTTGTTAATCCAACTTCATTACTATCTGAGACTACTGACTGCTTGTGCTTAGTTTAGAATATCCTCCTTTTTGAAAAGCTTTCTACTAAAGTTATATTGGTATGTGATAGGTTGTAGCAACTACGTTTTCCTTTCTTCCCATCATGATGGGCGTCTCGCTCAGGTAATCGAGCGGGGCGATAGTAGGGTGATTTCCTACTAATGGTCCTAATTGAATTGCTACTTTTTTCTTGTTATTGATAGAGTGGTATTCTCCACCCCTGTCAAGTAAAGTAGAGGGAGAGAATTGGAAGAGAGAAGGAAAAAGAGCAAAGGATTTACAAGTCTAATGGAAGAAGAATGGCTAACACATTGACTACCTTCGAGACTTTATAAAATCTAATCCAAGCTGTCTAACCCCTGGGGTGGACCCCAACCGAAAGGCGCTAGACGGACTAACGGCAAGTGAGATAAAAAAAGCAGCTGGCCCTATGTGTAAAACCTTGCCGCGGGAGAGTCTTTCTCCAATGATAATAAAGAAAGTTTTTGGGCAAGACAAGAAAGTAACTTGCACCCTTTGACAGCAAGGGATAAGAGCTAATTGCTGGCAATGACTTGATGAAGGGGATCTATGAGAGATGGATCTCGAACCAGGTTCCGACCGAATAGAATTTGGAGCCAACGAGTTTAGTCGAACAGCGTAACGAATCTAAGGGCGGGATCAAGCTTGAAAGGAGTGGGCATGCTTAGGCTTAATAGTGAACGCGGACCCCCTGCTTATAGATATGAGATCAATGACTTAAAAGGCAGATGCCGAGATAAACTGCTAGACTTATATATATATGTGTGTGTGTGTGTGTGTGTGGGCGGACAAAATCTAGTCCCCCGTGGACCTCCACAGATTATAGCCAGTAAGTCTCACACAATCTATTTATAATTGTATGACAGGGAATAATCACTCTACAATGGGAAGCTCAAACAATTGGTTTCATTGACAAAAAACACATTACAATGGTATGACCAGTACAATTTCCTCTACCCTCACTTGTACCCATGGTGCTTTGCACTCTCTCATTTTCCTAGGTTGTCTCACTTCTTTTTTGCCAACCCCTTCCAAATCTCCCTCCTCTTTTGTTTCTTTCTTCCTTATTTATAGGTACTCTTCTCATTCTTATCCTTACAGCTGTCCTAGTGCTAGCTAAACACTCAGGGATATTTTTCCTTACTTTATCGATTTCCTCCATTCCCTTATCCTTGAGCTTTATCTTTTGGGCAATATTTTCTCTGTTCAAGTTGTCTCAGATGTATTTAATGCGGAAGAGGTTACGTAAGGGCTCTCAAATTGATGCAGAAGTAAAAATCTTCAACCCTCTTGCGTGTTCTATAAGTTTCCTGCGATTCTGGGTACCGTCTGGGAGCTACATATGGGTCATCCGTACACCTTGCTTCTAGTAAGGTTTGTCTCTCACCCTTATCCACGGGAACCCTTTTCCTGTGGCGTTTCCCTTTTTTGGGTATATGGGTTCGTTCAGCTTCCTTTTTCCTACATCCTGTTTCCTTCTTGGACTCCACCCATGCATAGGGGTGAGCAGTGACCAAACCTCATCAACAAAATTGAGCCTCACTGAAAAAATCGCAACGAACTTTGGGCCGACCGAAAGAGCCAATGTCAACGAACAGAACCCAGTGAGCCTTCTGATGCTGGTGTGATGGCACAGTCGGAGTTGATTTTCGAAACCAACCGATGCATATATAGAGATAGAAATAAGGGAAAAGGAGAAAAATATTCTTAGTAAATAACTAGAAAGAAATTTTCCTTATGCTACAACCACATCTTTTTTTTTGGCCTGAACCTCTAGTTTTCTGCTCAAATCTACCCCAATTTTGTGCAAATCCACCTCTTGCCCTTGCTGTGTGCATAGCTCTAAGTGGTACAGTATAGATCTCTCACTCTCTGTGTGGTTGTGCAGTTATCTCCATGTGTTTTTTTTTGAATGCTATCTTGTGATTTTGAGTACTCTGTTTACTTCTTCTTCTTTTTTTTTTTTTTTTTATAGCAAAGAGTACTCTGTTTACTAAAGTATATTTCATTGAAGTTGACAAAAATATCTATGCTTTTGTGGTTTACATGGATCACACTTTACAGCTAGATTGCACTAGTACTTTTTTTTTCCCCGCTAAACCACTGATACTAACTTAAACTTAAGATATTGATAATATAAAATATAAATTATATTTCTGATAAGATTTTTTCATTGTAAAGTATTTATTTGGTCAATAAAATTATTATCTTATTGTTACTGTTGAACTTGATTGTGATTGAGTAATGACTAACATTTTTTTAATATTTCAAACTGATAAAACCGACTGCAAAAAGCCGCATTGCTATAGGTTGGAAAACCGATCCTTGGCGGTATGCATCAGTTTCGGTTATGGAAAAATTGATCCCTATCGGATCGGTGAAAAATTTCGAAAAAAACAACATTGACCGAACCGTGCACACCCCTACCCATGCATACAGGTTTGGCCCAATTTGTTCACTCGGCCCAATCCATTATTGGGCTAAAGTCTAGATGGGGATTCTTCCACTCCTCACAATATAAATATATATAAATATATATATATATATATATATATTGGTATTATTTCCGTGCGATACACGGCTTGATGAAAATAATAAAAAATTATAGATTGGTATTATTTCCGTGCGATACATGGCTTGATAAAAATAATAAAAAATTATAGATTGGTATTATTTCCGTGCGATACACGACTTGATGAAATAATAAAAAATTAAAAAAAATGAGTAAATAATTTTAATAATAAAATTTACTTTAAGTTATGATTGTTTAGAGTTTAGACTTTATCAGTATTTTTTTTTTAACATATATATTTGAAAATTCTCTTTGTGCTTTATGTTAATTTCTTAATATGAGATACAAAATGATTTTGATCATTCCCATTTGAGTTATGTTTAATATATGTTATAACCAGTACAAACAATAATAAACAAAATAGTTCTTCAATATTTTTTTCCTACTTATAGTTTAATTGAAAAAATCAACAAACTCACAAATTAAAAACAATAACCAAAACCGAAAATCAAAACATACACAAAAGAGTTCAAAAATCAACAATATAAAAAAAATAAATAAAAACTTACATAAGAGAACCAATAACTTAAATGGGTGTCTATTGTTTTACTTCTTTATAGTAAACCTCATTTGGCATAATGTCTTGCACGCAAATTCAGAAATAAAGAATAATAAGTAAGATGAATTTATTAGATTAAAACATAAATTATGGACTTTAATTATATGGATGGCTTATTGGTTAAGAAGGATTGTATTAAAAAACAATAGTTGAATATATATAAGTTTTGAAAATTTTGATAATAGACTTTTAGTTTAAATAGAATTTAAATAAAATTATTGTTTGATAGGCCAATAATGTATTGACCCCTTTGGTAAATTATTCAATTAATTAGCCAAGTTAATTAATTAGATTCAATTACATGCAATAAGCGTGGTAGCACAAACAAATCACCAACTAAGTTAAATGTAGCGGAAAATAAATTTGATACAGGTGATTTGTTTACGAATGGAGAAAACCACCAAAGCAAAACCCCACCGGGTGAATTTAGGGTCACCACTCTCAAGAATCCACTATTATCAAAACAAGCGGTTACAATTAAAAAGAATCTCAGTATCTAATACTAACCTACAATTGAACCTTTACCTCAATATCCAATTGGACTTGTGATGTAGCAGCAATCTCTCATTTTAATACACGAATCTCAGTACGTGACTAACCAATAATGCACGGATCCTAGTACGTGACTAACACACCAACTTGAGAAAAATGTTGGCTCTAAAGTTCTTTAGTTCATAAGCATGAAGATCAAGAAGCTCATTGGTTACAAAACCCTTGGCATAAAGATGTAGTAGCTTCAACTAAGAATATGATGAACTAGGGCAAATTTTGTCTCCAGTCACAATTTGCATGCACAATGACTTTTCATCAAGTTGCATCACCTTTGATGGCTCTTAAAATAATTCTTATATATGTTTAGGATTGTGAGAAAAAAAACCATACACAAATACACATGGATATGTGTGAAATCTGATCTGGAAATCCAAATTTCATAAATCTTGACAGATACAGCTTCTGTCGAGCTGCTGTCGAGTATCAGCATTAAACCTCGATAGATATGATCTGTTGAGTTATCTATCGAGTTTAATGAACAACACTTCTTCACTTGTTTCTTGGACAGATTTGCATGACTTCAATACTAAACTTGAACTCTTGTTTCTTGAAGTACTAAACTCATTCTAGATTTACCCAATTACAAGTGAAGTGCGTTTGCTCGAGGATTAACCAATTTACATAACATATGTCTCTAACAAGTTCCACATATGTCCTAACATTGTTAAATCTTAATCCCTTAGTCAAAAGGGTTGTTTTTTATTTTTATTTTTATAGAAAAAAACGTGGGTTGTTATGTCAGATTTAAGTTTAGAAATTTTTTATAATAGACTTTTAATTTGAATAAAATTTAAATTTGTTGAAATTTAAATGATAAAATTTTACTTAAATTAAACAATTATTAAATATTATCACTTAATTATGGAAATATATTTTAACAAAAATATAAAATTAATTCACTAATAGTGACTAGTGAGAGTAGCCTTTTGGTGCAACCACGACTTCTAAGTCCAAACTTTATTATATAGTAAATTTAAATGATAAAGTTTTACCTAAATTAAATCGTTGTTAAATATTATCCCTTAATTGAGGAAATATATCCTAATAAAAACTATATAATTAATTTAATAATTTGTGAGAGTAGCCACTTAGTACAACCTTAGCTTCTTACCTATGTTATAGTATATATGATGATATGATATAGATATATAGATTTTTGTATGTGGAAAAAAAGTGGTCATATTAGATTGAGTTGAAAGGTCAAAATTGGGAAAAGACCATAGCTGTTTTGTAACCCCTTTAAATTGGATTCATTTTAAATCCAAAATCAATTTAATTTATACCCAATTCAATCAAACTCAAGTTCACCAGTTACACTAGTTTACTTTGATTCTTAAAAAAAAAAAAAAAAAAAGTGTGCTCCAGTTAGCTCAATTGGTAAATTCGTTAATTATTGATAATAAATATGAGGTTTAGTTCCCGCCTATAACAAAAATTGACTGGTATTTTGATTTAATGATAAAGAGCTATTATCAGAAGATAACATCATATGTTGAAATTCTTACCAAAAAAAGAAAAAAAAGAAAGAAAGAAGAAAGTGTTGTTTACCAATTATATTCTTAATGCTCAGCTCGGGCATGTCAAAAGACATCAATAACATGACACCAAATTCCTGTTACAGCTAAAATAAAGATTGATTTCTGAGGTTATTGATGCAAGGTGTTAATTATTGAAAATATTAACTGGGAAACAAAAGGAACGTATCAATTTGGAATATTATAGATCAATTCATGTAGGATTACGTATTTTTTATAATTAGTTGAAGTCATTGATCATGAGTGGTGGACAGTAATTTATATATCTAAGTTCATACATAAATTTGCAGCTTAATTGCAGGCAAATGATATTGAGGAATGGTGTAGGAGATTGCTATATATAAAATAGGCTAAAATTCAAAACTCACCCTTTAAGTTTTGCCATTTTTTATTTCAGTCATTTAAGTTTGAGTTTTATCATTTTCGTTTTCTAAGTTCCATTCATTTTCAATTAAATCTTTCGATAATGTGCTGTTAGTTTCTGCCGTACTTTTATTTTTTTATATTTAATTTTTTTTTTATTTTCATTTATTTGTTAATTAAAAAAAAGATAATAATAATAATAATAAATTAAATTTAAAAAAAGCCAAATGAAATCAAGGAGACATGTTAGCGACAAAGTGAATGACAACTGACAAAAGCACTTGGCAGACTCCTCAAAATGACCCTCCAAATGCCTTTTCGACCTTCATTACGGTTAGGTGTAGCTGTGTAATTCACTCTCTCTCTCTCTATCATAGTGAAGCATAATTGATTTTCACTTTGCAGAATTGACGAATGGAAAGACCCATCTGAGGAAGCACTTGCTGGCAGCCGAATCTGAAGCACTTGAAGAAGAAGAGGAGGCCTCAAGTCTCCAATCTTGTCGCCAGCAACAGAGGCGGCGTGTTCCGGCTGGCGAAGAAGACGAACAGAGTAAGATCTTCAAAGCCTTAGCGTAGGCCTTTTCTTTGGCTTCTCTAGACGACGTCGTTTCAACCTTCCGCCAAGCCAACGGTGATCCTAACAAAGCCGCTAGGATATTAGCCATGAGCTCGGGTTACAATGCGGATGACCCGTCCACGAGCTCGGGTTCGAGGTCCAGAGAAGGATCAGATCAAAGCTGCGACGTTGCTAAGGTGGGATAAGGATGGAATTTCAGCGGAGACTTTGTCGAGGCAGTATTGCAGGCCTCTTCCTCACCCTCTTTCCCCCTCTCTCACTCTCACTCTCTCTCTTTCCCTCTCTTTCTCATTTTTGGTTTCCCAGAATTTTCCTATAATCGGCTTTTTTTAATTAACATTTTTATAAAATTAAGAAATTAAAAAAATAAAAAATATATATAAGTTAACAGCAAAACTAATGATACATTAACGGAAGACTTAATTGGAGGTGAATGAAACTTAGAATACTGAAATGACAAAATTCAAACTTATAAGACTGAAATAAAAAATAATGAAACTTAAAGGGTTAGTTTTGTATTTTTACCTATAAAATAGGTCGGAATCAGTCTTGTATTTCAAGACATCAAAATAGTCAGATATGAAATTAAAGAGGGATGGTGCTTGTGTGGTTCTACAAGTCTTTTTAGGTGAGGTCATTATAGACCTATGGAGAGTGACTTGATTGTATGAAATTGTCACGGTAATTTCCTTAGGGAATGCTTAGAAAAGTAGTAATGATATGTATAGACTGGAATTTGGAATTATTAGAACAATTTCTTCTTCTTTTCATGCACGTCATGTGTGAGAAGGGAAACAAGAGAAATTCGGACTTCATAGACTCATAGTCATGCCCACATGATAAGCATATGTGATTCATACCGTTGGATCAGAGAGAGAGAGACAGAGAGAGAGAGAATCGAAGAGTGAGTCAAATTTTGGGTTTAGAGATAGGTTTAGAATGTAATAAATAAGGGTAATTAATAAGATTCTAATAAGAATATTTGTAATAATGAGGGTTTTTTTTTAACCATTGGATCTAATTAAATCCAACAGTTTAAAAAAAATGTAACTCTTTAGAGTTACATCAGGTGTAATTTGAACCCATCTTATATATATATATATATATATAATTTTTTTTTTTACTACTCAAAATATTGGAGTTGGGTTTAAATTCTCCCAACTCCAATATTTTGTAGATTCTAGTTAGCTCAACTGGTAAAGTATTTGATGGTTGAATAAGAGATTTGAGGTTCAATCTCTGCCTATATCAAAAACTGATTGGTGTCTTAGTCTGATGATAAAAAATTATCATTAAGAACGGATGCCATAAATTAAAATTTTATTAAAAAAAAAAAAAAATTGTAACTACAACAAAATTATGGCACAAAAGTTGTGTCTCTAAATTTTGTTCTCAAAAGACATTATTTTATAATACTCTACCGCGGATTGATCATGGTAAAAAGACAACCTATAAAATCATTAAACCGTTGTGGAAACGGTAAAGGCTATATAATTAATAAATAAAAATAATTTTTATTAATAAGTGAAAGTGCTAAACGAAGCAGTCTCCACGTTCGTTTGCTAATGCTAGTGAACGAAGATGGAATTATTTAATTATTTTAAAACAATGTTAGAAGATGTATATTTTTTGGACAATAGATTTTATATATTTTGGAAATGTTCAATTATTCTTTATTATTAGATCTAAATATCAATTATTTTCTTCTTATATTTACATGGATAAAGTTTAGCAACAAAATTAGTTGTAACATAATGTTACAACTTTATTCAATATCTTTTTATTGAAGATTAATTTTTACAAATCCACTATTAAACTACATTTTCTTCTTATATTCTCTATACTTGTAAAATTTTAGAAAATTCAAGATCAATAACTATGTTATCAATAAATTGTTTTAATTACAAGTTTTTGTAGTTTAAAATTATACATAAAATATAAACTTATAGATCATATAATAAATAGGAAAAATTACACTTTACTACCCTAAACTATACCCCATGTTACACTTGCTCCCCTAAACTATACGGATGCACACTCACCACCCTAAACTATTACCTCTTGCACACTTTGCACCCTACTGTTTAGTTAACTGTTAATTTAGACAGAATTTAGACTCATGTGCAAGTCATGTGATAGCTACAATAATCAAAAGACCAAATTGCCGCTTAATAACTGGTATCTTATAAACCTATATGGTCTTCCCTGTTACGCATCTTCTTCCCCACCAGGGACGGAACCAAGATTCAAACTTAGGGGAGGCCAAAGTTTTTTGTTCTTAGAATTTAAAAAATTGGAATATCAATGCTAGAGGTTGACAAAATTGCATTATTAGCATTAATTTATTAATTATTTTTTGTATTTTTTTCTTTTGAAAAAAATTTATTAATAGGATTTTATAATCAAGAGTTTTTTGCAAGTCAATTGGCACGTTTTAATTTTTTCAAAGTCTAACTAATGTGTGGATGAAGCAATTAATATGTGGCATAGGAGTTGTCTTTATGGCTATGAGGGAGTCATTTGAGAGGGGCATAGAGCTCTCAAGAGAGAGGGAGAAATTGGATAAAAGTTATTGGGTTTTTGTGATTTTTTTTGCTAGGATTTGTAATTAATTTGTTATTATTGTTTTTGTTTAGATCAGATTTATGATTTGTCTAGAGATTTTTCTTATTATCTAGATATGTGCATTATATATATATATATATATATATATATAGATTTTGCTTGTTATCTATTTGTTGGATTTCTTAGGTCAATTTGTAAATTTTGTGAGGAGGGGGCCAAATATATAAATTTAAGAGTTAGAATTAAAATTCTTTTTGTAAATAGACATACTAATCCTTTTTGTAAATTCCTTTTGTCTCTCGCTTCGCTCCCCTAGTCCAAGTCTCTTGCTTTCATCAACTACAGAGATGAACTTCTCATCAACCAAAAAAGATAAGAATATTGACAAATAAAAAAATGAATGAACACCTCAAGGATAAAGTCATTTAATACTACTTTCTTCACTGTACAATAACCATATCTCTTTCCAAGTTCCAACAACTCCAAATGCAAAGATTAATAAAAAAACAAAAAGCCTAACTTCCATTTAATTTGTTGCAAACATCCACTTTCTCTAAATTTTGCTCTCCTTTTGAATTTTTTGTCTTCTGTGTCCAAGAAAAAACAGAGCTTGAACAAGCACTTACAACACCCAAGTCCATAAATTAATTAAAACCCGGAAAAATATCAATTTTGATTTTAAAAATCTAAGCCAATTAATTGTAAAAGTTCAAGCTTTCAAACTCAGTAGCGATAAAAGCATACACAAAAATTAAACTAGACGACATATAGGACAAAGAAGAGGACGAGGAAGAAAGACATGAGTACAGAGTAATTCACATTCACTAACTTGAAAAATAATAAAATTTAAAAAAGTGGTATATATAGCCAAACGATGATGGGCAAAGTGGGAAAGTTTCGCTAATGACAGCCACGAAAATGTCGTAATTTTTTTTAATTGGGAAGACCGGAATCTCTATAGTTGATGAAAGCAACAGTGGGAGGAAGAAGAAGCTAGACACTGAGTGGAAGCGACAGACTGAGTTTGAGAGGAACTGAGAATATCACGTGAGGGACTTTTAATTGGATGTTTTAAGAGACTTGGGCAATTCTGTCTTTTAATTGGATGCAATGCACTCAAAAGTCATGTGACTTGCACATGAGCCTAATTTCCATCAAAGTTAACAGGTAAATTAACGGTGGGGTGCAAAGTGTGCAAGAGATAATAGTTTAGGGTGGTAAGTGTGCATCTGCATAATTTAGGATGGTAAGTGTAACATGGGGTATAGTTTAGGGTGGTAAAGTATAATTTTTCTTAATAAATAATATTTGATTGAAACAAAATTTGATATGTGTATTAAGAGCGTAAATAATATGCAATTCAATAGTTAGATTTTCAAATATATAACATTGTTAATTTTATTGAGAAAATTAGGCTATAACTAATTTTATAATTAAACTTTTTTCCTATATACATGTCATGTCTTTAATTACCTATATGTTTTTTTTTTTTTTGGGGGGGAGTTTTATTTTTAAGGCTCCAACTCCATCTACACCTCTAATACTATCAACTCTTAAACATAAAATATAGATTACAGTTATCTTAATGGGTAAAGACAAAAAGCAATTTATTAATCTAAAAAAGAAAAAAAACTAAAGTATCATAAATGCCTAAATTTATTAACCAAATTTTTTTTTCCTCTTAATTGAACCATTCATCATTATTGTGAATCCTACAAGATTCACATCATCACATGCACAGGATAGGAATAGCCTGGTTAACTTCTCCACCAGATTGAAAAAGAAAATTTTATAAAGGAAAATGTTTGGCTTATAATAAGTAATTTTTAGGTATTCTCAGATTACATTAAATAATTCTCTCTTTTCTCATATTTATGGTAATGTCCACTCATTATATTTATAGCTGGGTTTACCATAAATGTGAGAAGAAGGAGCGCTATTTCACTTTATTCTTAAAATAATTCTTAGGTACTCCCAAAACGGATTCAGATCTTCTAAATTTCTTAGAATATTCTACCAAACAGATTTATTTAAATCTTAACAATTCCTTTACGATTTAAGGGTCTAAATTCTGCGATGTCAGCATTCCACTAATAATACTCTTAATTGTTTTGTTTGCAACATTATTTTATTATTTTAAGAGTATTGTTAGTAGAATGCTGACATGTCAAAATCTAGACTTTTAAATCGTAAAAAAGTGGTTAGGATTTAAAGAAATCTACTGGTAGAGTATCTTAGGAAATCTAGAAGATTTGAATTCCTCTCGAAACACGGAAAATAATACTCTCTCCTCTCACGTTCATAACCAGGTCCACTCATTAAATTTAGCGGCATTTTTCGCTTAAAATATGTTTGGACTCTTACCACTAATAAAAATTAACGACATATATGCCATTATTACTCATGATTAAATGAGTTATGCCAAACTTTGTGCTATTATTAAAAACATTATAAAAAAGGGCAATTATATCTTTCACTAGTATTACTATTTTATTCTAATAATTATTACTATTTATTAAAAAAAAAGAAGTAAAATACTATTTTGGTCCCTGAACTTTACAAAAAATTTGTTTTTCATCCCTAAATTTTAAAAAGTTCATTTTTCATCCATAAACTATAGAAAAGTTCATATTTCATCCTTAAACTATTGAAAAAAGTTTTATTTATATCCTTAAACTTTATTAAAAGTTTGATTTTTACCTGTAAACTATCGAAAAAGTTCTTTTTTCATCTTTATTTTTATCTCTATACTATTCAAAAAACTCTTTACAAAATTTAAGGATGAAAACAAAACTTTTTAATATTTAGAGACTACAAACAAACTTTTAATAAATTTTAGAGACAAAAATAGTATTTTACTATTAAAAAAAAAAAAAATCTATCGCAACTTGTTTGGAGTCCAAAGACTTAAGAGCTAACGGACGTTCTAGAGAGGTGACTAATGTGTGACTGACGCTTACGAGAGTACACGGTTTACGCGATTTGTTGGAGAGTCCGGGACATACGAAAGAATTAGAAGCAAATGCAAATGCAATGCTTTATTTTGTTTCTATATTTTTTGTTTACCTCGGAAACCTCTTATCTGTCACTAGTATTACTATTTTATTCTAATAAGTATTACTATTTACTAAAAAAAAAGAAAGTAAAATACTATTTTGGTTCCTAAACTTTATCAAAAATTTGTTTTTCATCCCTAGATTTTAAGAAGTTCATTTTTCGTCTATAAACTATAGAAAAGTTCATATTTCATCATTAAATTATTGAAAAAAGTTTTATTTATATCCTTAAACTTTACTAAAATTTTGATTTTTATTTGTAAACTATCGAAAAAATTCTTTTTTCATCTTTATTTTTATCTCTATACTATTCAAAAAACTCTTTACAAAATTTAAGGATGAAAACAAAACTTTTTAATATTTACGGACGAAAAATAAATTTTTAATAAAATTTAGGGACAAAAATAATATTTTACTAAAAAAAAACATATATCTGTCACAACTTGTTTGGAGTCAAAAGACTTAAGAGCTTAGAGCATCCACAGCAGTGGAGCTAAAATGTTAAAATGCTAAAATTTAGCTTCACAAACACAAAAAGCCTCATGCAGCAGTGGAGGTAAACTTACAATTTATAGATGAATTGCTACAGTGCACATCTAAAAATAGATGTGCACTGTAGCTTGGAGCTAAAAAAAAAAATTATATTTTAATCTCAGCCCGTGCTGCATCTCATTTTTTTTATTCATTTCACTCAGCCACTCTCTGCACAAACACAGCCACTCTCAAACACTCAGCCCCTCTCTCTCTCGTTGCTGGCTCCTCTCCTCTCAAGCTCACTGTCGACTCTCCTCTCATTCGCCGGCCGGTCCACCTCAAGCTCACTCTAGTCCACCTCAAGCTTCCGTCCACCTCAACCGTCCACCTCAAGCTTCCGTCCACCTCAACCATCCACCTCAAGCTTCAAGCTTCAATCGTCCACCTCAAACTTCAAGCTTCCGTCCACCTCACTCCGGTACAACTTGCTTCCTTTTTCTTTTCTTTTTTTTGTTTTCATTTTATCAAATCCGGTCTCATTCACTCTCATTCTTTGGGTTTTTTGGGTTTGGGTTTTTGATGCTTTGGGTTTTTTGATTTGGGTATAATCTTCCGCCGATCCGCCAATCCACCAATCCACTTTGGGTTTTTGATTTGGTCCACTGGATGTCTCTGTTTTTTATTTTTGATATATGATTTTTTGTTGTTGTTTTGGATTATTGGCTTGGTGATTTTGGTACATTATTTTGGTAGATTGATGATGATTATGGTTTGGTAAGTGTGAGTGATGATGATGATGATTAATGTTTGTGATATGGATTTTGTGATATGATGATGATGATTAATGTTTGTGATATGGATTTGGTAAGTGCTCTGTTTCTCATTGATGATGATGATGATTATGGATTTTGTGATATGGATTTGGTAAGATGGTGTTCTCTGATTTGGGTGGATTCCAGTTATCATGATTATGTGTGTGTGTTTGTGATTAAATTTGCATTTGATGAAAATTGATGATATGAGTGTTGTTGATGACTGACTGGTTGTTCTGTGAGATTATGAGGATTGTCAATTACGGTTGACGATTCTTGTTTTATTCTGTAAATTTAGCTGAATTGGGATTCCGGCTATTGTTATTGCCTTAAAAATGGTATTTGAGTTTGCTTATTGTGGTGAAAGAATGTGTTGCATGATCATGTAAGTTTGGGAATTTTAATTGGATATGTCCTGTTGCACATCTTAATTGGACATTGTATTTTGTTGGATATGTAAGTTTGGGAATTTTCTGTGTGCAGGGAAATTTGAGTTTTGATATGCATAATCATGATCTATTGTTATAATTCTAAGTATTTTAAGTTTTGATATAAATGTAAGTTTGGGAATGTAAGTTTTGATATAAATGTGTTTTATTTTATATGTTTTTTTATAAAGTTCTTGCATTTTATAGTTCACATTGTTCCAAGATTACTTCCAGACAATTGAGATGATAATAGACTATCATGATGATTGAAAAATTGTTTTAGTAAAATAAAAATGTATTAAGTATAATTTGGGGTTAAAAAAATTACTTGTTAACATTAGACGATTATTTGCTATCGTGTGGCGGCGGCGACGGTGGCGGTGGTGGAAGAGTCGATGGCGGCGGCGGGACGGCGGCTGTAGCGGTGGCGGTGGCGGTGACAGTTACAGGTGGTTGTGATTGTTATTTATTGTAGTAGATATTTTATTTTATTGTAGTAGATATATTATTTTATTGTGATATTTATATTATTTTATTATGTTAAAAGCTAAAATAGATCTACTGCTGCAGCATGTGTGTAGGTATAATAGATAAAATAACTTTTGGTGGAGTTAAAAAGCTAAATTTTTAGCTCCACTGTTGTGGATGATCTAACGGACGTTCTAGAGAGGTAACTAACGTGTGACTGACGCTTACGAGAGTACGCGGTTTACGCGGTTTGTTGGAGAGTCCGGGACCTACCAAAGAATTAGAAGCAAATGCAAATTCAATGCTTTATTTTGTTTCTATATTTTTTGTTTACCTCGGAAGCCTCTTACCTTTGACGATTTCTCGCATGTCTCTTTCTTTTTTTTTTGTTTGTTTCAAATCAAATCCTTCCAACGTTTGATTATAAAAATAAAAAAAAACAAATCCTACGGTTTTAAACCAAAATCAACTTTTATCAAAAAAAAAAAAAAAAAAAAAACCAAAATCAACCCCTCTTTCTCTCTCTCTCTCTCTGAAATCAATTTAGAGGGACAGTCCAGATCCAATGGCTTCAGCTAATCACGACTTGAACAAGAACGATAATCACGACGAATCTAGCCCTCTCTTGGCTAAGCAAGAACAAGAACAAGAACAAGAACAACAAGATGAAAAGAAAACCACCAAGCTAGCTGAGACCAAGTCTGAGAAGGTTGAGACTGATGCGAAAGCTCCGGCTCCGGCTCCGGCGATCGGATTTGTCGGCGGGTACGCTTGGACCGCCGATGGGCTTCCATTAAGGCACGGCGGCAGCGTGGTTGGCGAGCCCATGGGCCGTTCTCAATGGAACTCCGGCATCTGCGCTTGCCTCGGTCGCAACGACGAGTTCTTGAGCAGCGATCTTGAAGTTTGTAAGTCTCTCATTCTTAACTTTAACAAACTTGCAAAATTTTCATGATCATTGTGGATCAATAACTATCTCTTTTTATAAAATGTTTGAATTTATGGATGGAATTGTAAATAACATCTGATTGTCACGAAATTCGGCATGTGTGTTAAGAACATCGACGAAAAATATGTAATTCAACGGACAAATATTATGTATCTTGATGCTAAAATATTGGCAAATTATAATTTAAGAACAAATTTATAATGCTTTTTTTTTTTAATGCAATCGGATCTGAATCAGTGTTGTGGAGTCAACGATCGTAATTTTTGCTTGGACAGCTTTTGTTGTTATAAACCTTTCTTCTTTTATATGTTATAAGGATAAGAAATCAAGTTCTGATTTCGGATTAGATTTTTTGTCTTTGTGTTTGATTCTTTAGGAAATTCCATGTTATATTTTTGAAAAGAACATGAAGAATTGGACATTCCTGCATTAATTGTAGGGATAAATGAGAAAGCTTGCAATCCTGTTAATAATACATTACATGAGTTGATCTTGATTGTTGTTTGACAAAATTCTGAACCTGGTACTACGTTGCAATTTAATCTTTTGATGCTTTGGGAATGTCAACGATTTTGGATTATGAGGTTTCCTTTGTAAATTGATATGTTTTTCAATGCCATTTTTTTCAACAATTTTTTTTTTTGTTCCTTTCTTTCTTTAACGATATGATGTTGGGGTAGGTGCTCTTGGAAGTTGTGCTCCTTGCGTGCTGTATGGAAGCAATGCCGAGAGACTTGGATCTAATCCTGGGACTTTTGCAAATCACTGCTCAACCTATGCTGTTCTATATTTGATTGGAAAATTAGTTTTTGGTTGGAACTGCCTCGCGCCGTGGTTTTCATATAATAGCCGTACTGCTATTCGTCGGAGGTTCAATCTAGAGGCAAGTTTCTCTCTCTCCCTCTCTCTCTTAAAACAAAAAATAAAATCCCTTATACGAGCAGTGGCAGTCTTGGTCTGCCTTTGAGGTGAGCAATGACAGTTAATGTATATTCTTATGAGATGCATGGTATCAATCATTGTCTCTCATTTGAGTTATCTATCTTTCTTAAAAGTTCTGATAAATATCACTCATTTCTTTGAAAATGGTATCAATGTGTCATTGGGGGAAAAAAATTTCAATTCCAATCGGTAAATTTAAATCAGTTTCAAAACAAACCTAGTTATGTAAGCTGAAATTTAACGATTTAGACTTGCAGCTGGTTCTTTATATCATTTTGTAGTTTGCTATTAATGATTTCAGAATTGTTTCAGCAACATTTGGTTTCTGAATTTTCAAAAGGCTATTATTTTGGGTAGTCATATGTTTAATAGATGGAACGTAATATCAAAAGTTGTCCTTTTAATTATGTAATATTGGTTACTTATCATTAGACTTAAATCATCTCAACTTAAACCTTGTTGTGTAAGCTGAAATTATTAATGATTCTGAGATGCAGATAGTTCTGTATATCATTTATAGTTTGCTATTAGGGAATTCAGAATTCATTTAGCAGGTTATGGTTTCTGAATTTGTTAAGTCATTAATGAAGCAATTCTTTTTGAAAAATTTCCAGCACATTTTTTGGGGGGATTATGATGTTTTGTGAAATATGGGTTAGTCCATTGCATTTTATGTTGGAGTTGGGGTTAATACTCTCTTTGTATAGGGTTTTTAGAGAGTATATGTCTTGTCATTGACACATTTTTTAGCATATTAGGATGTAAGCAACTGCCTTCATTGGTATTTTCTTGTGGTGATCATGGCCGTGTGCTACACAGACTTGGGTGTTACATATGTTCTGATTATTTTCTGTATCTGATCTACATCAACTTCCATGGGCTGTCTGACAGAACCTATTTAGATAAATACTTTGTATTTCCACCAAATACACACACACACACACTGAATCATTGGTTAGCAATGTATTTTTTCATAGCTAGCTAAAATTCTCTCTGAATATTCTTGGATCAAAGGTGCTACATAGCTTGGTTGGTAAAAGAAAACAGTAAAATCAACATTGATAATGTTAATAAATTTGACGGACAATGCCTCTCAGTCGTGTTCTTTCATGCACTTCAATAAAAGTTAGTTTGTGTACAATTCTCAACATTTTTATCCTTGGGCTTTGTAGTTTTCCTTCTCCTTATTTTACGTAAGGTATTTGAATGATAATTGTATTCTCATTGATAAAACAATAACAATAAGAATTATGAAGGAGAGCCCAAGTTGGAGTTTTTGCTGATTTGTGCACGGTTTGATTAGTCTCATGTGTGCGGTCTTGAAAATTGTAACTCCCTTCTAGATTTCACATATTCTCTCAAATTTTGTGCTTAATTCTTTTAGGTAATGGTGTGCTCATCATCATGAGCATTAATAATCTATTTTATTAATAAATTATCGTTACTTATATATATATATATATATATATATGAAGGAGAGCTTTTGATTTATGTATTCATTTTAAATGATAAACAGGGCAGCTGTGAGGCACTTCATGGTACATGTGGGTGCTGCGGAAGCTTTATTGAGGATGAGGTGCAGCGTGAACAATGTGAGTCTGCATGTGACTTTGTGACTCATGTCTTCTGCCACCCATGTGCTCTTTGTCAGGAAGGTCGTGAGATCCGTCGTAGGATGCCTCACCCTGGGTTCAGTGCTCAAACATTCTTGGTTATGATTCCTCCAGTGGAGCAGGCCATGGGCCGTGGGGCCTGAGAGCTTCCTGCCTCAGCATGAAAGAGTTTTACTATCTATATATAGCATCAGTGCAGTATGATAACATGGAACTCTTTGAACTGCATTTGCATTATCTCAGCCACTAGGCTTCTTTGCTTTGTTTTGTCAAACACCCATAAATAAGATACAAAGAAAATGGGCACTTAACCTATATATTATGTTTATAATACATGATGTTTGTAGATGTCTATTGTTTTCATTACTTCGTGATGCCATAATTCTTCATACCGAAAGGCTTTCTTGCGTTTTGTTGTAATTTAGATTGTAAAGTGGATAGAATAAGTGCAAATTCTTGCCTAACGAAACTGGTTAAATGATAAGGTGCTGGATAATTTGTTGCTTGAGGAGTTCAGGTTCTGCTTGATAAGTTGCTTCTTTAGGAGTTCGGTAGCTGTAGAATTTGAATTTTTTCAGCTGAAAAATTCCTCAAAATTATACAATTTTGATCCTACTTCTATATATATATATATATATATATATATAAACACACACTTTAACATTATCTTTAATTTTAAAAGAATGGACACAAACATGGTTATAATTAATGGTTACAACTTCACGCAATTTCTTTTCATTGGATGAGAATTTTGATAAATCTATTATTTATTACATTTTCTTATTATATCGTGTATGCTTGCAAAATTTCTAGAGAATAAGAATTAATAATTATGTCATCAATTAAGAGCACGTTTGGTAGACTGTAATAGGCACTGTAATGTAATAGATATTCTTATGGTATAACTATTCGGTTGTTTAGTTATGTTTTTATTACAATGAATAGTTATTGCTTATGAATAGCTATTCTTCAAAATGAGAAATAATTATTCCTTATCAAAAGTACTGAATATCTATTCATTTACCTTATGTAATAACTTTTTTTTTAAAAATTCTAAAAAGCCATTAGTTGCCACATCTTCAAAAGGAAAAGAAAATAAATTTTCCTTCTTGTTAATTATTAGTTCTATTTTGAACACCCTAAAATAAGTATGTTTTAGGAAATTTGACTTAAAAATGATTTAATTAAACCTTCTTTTTATACTCTACTAAATTGTGGATGCATATTCAGAATTCTATTCCTAAATGGTCACCAAACTAATGAATAGTAATACTTATTATATTCCAACTTAATGTATTCCTTGTAATACTTATTCCTATTTCTATGTAATAATCATTACAGTGTACCAAACGTGCCCTAAATATTTAAATAAAAAATAAGTTTATGAATCGCATAGTAAATAACATTTAATTGGAGGTAATTTTCTTTTGTCATGTTATTTTCTAATTTATATATATAGCAATAAATGTACTCATTATATATTTTGACCATTTAAGCTTAAGGATGTGTGTTATTTTTTTTTGCTACTTATATTACAATATTTTTATTTTGACCCTTTATGTTTGATTCTTTTTTCACATCGGTCATGTTGTTAATTTTTGTTAGAAATCTTGTGACACCTAACATTATATGAGTGAATGCCACCATACATTTAACTACTGGATTACTAACAAAATGAACAATAAACATTTAAATCCTTCATACCGAAAGGCTTTCGGCTATCAGAGAAGCCAATGATTTGTCCACCTCCAGGAATCCCAAATTGGATTCTGTCTTTTTTCATGCCCAGTGCCAACGTCGGCAAATTCAAGCTTTCTTGCTTTGTCCCAGTCTTAGTTGCTCAACTATCATTCCTTTTTTCCTACTTTTTATTTGGGGTTTTACTAACGTATGCTCTTAGGGCATACATTAATAAATAATTTTAAAAAATTTTTTATAGAAAAATAGTAAAGTGATTAACTTTTTTGTCAATTTTTAATAAAAAATTCATAAAATAAATGATTAATGTGTACTTTAAGAGCATATATTAACCGAACCATTTTTTGTTTTTACTTCGAGTTGGCGCTAAATGTTTTACATAATTGGTGTGTTTAAGATTATTATTATTGTGAGTGGTTTCTCTCACAATAAAACAACTTCAACCACACAATTCTCTATCTACCTATAACCACACATTTCTCTATAAAAAGAGGGAAGACCAATTGGTTTTGGGCTCTCTTTTGTGGTCTCTCTCTCGCTAAGAAAAGCAATTGACCTGAGCTTCAGAGTGCTTACTGTCGTCCACCAATCCGTACTTTAACAACCTCCATCCATTAGGGAGGGAAATTCCATGACCGACCAGTACTCAATAGACTTTAGTATTGGACCAGCTTTAATACCGAACTCAACACATGTAGTTCATGATGTTATTACCAAATCGTCCTCCTTAGAGTTCCACCACTTATAATTATTATTATTTTTAATTTGAAGAAATCTTATGCGTGTGTGGGATCGATTTTAGATTGTAGGATCGTGTGATTGTACTTGTCTTAACTGATTTAGAAACGATTCTTCTTTAGCAATAATTTTGAAGATTCAAGTCATTTGGGGAAAGTAAAATATGGTGTATATCTTCCTTTCTATTTATGGAATTTTTTTTCCTATAGTTTCTTGTTTGAATTTTGATCTACATTGGTTATATCTTTTTTTTTTTTTTTTTTTTTAAGAGTTTCAACTTATGGTGTATACTCTCGATAATAACTTTTTATCATCAGACTAAGACACCAATTAGGTTTTGGTGTAAGCGGAAATTGAACTTCAGATCTCTTATTCAACAATCAGAGACTTTATTATTTGAGTTAACTGGAACCCACTTGTTTTCTCTTTAGGTAGCTTAAGTTTGATTTTTCTTTAAAATTTGGATTTTTTTTTCCCCTTTATTCCCTGTCTTACTCTATGGATACTCTAATAATTTTGTCAATACTTTTCAAACACAAATGCTTTGAAATTTGTTAATCGAACAAATTATTGCTTATAATTGAATGAAGAATGTGATGGTTACAAATGGTTTCATAAATTTGTATTTGGATTTTGTGAAAACACGGTCCCTTGGACTTGCCTTTTGATGAGAAAAAAGAATTTGCAATGAGCATAACTTTTGCATAATTATTGTCCTTTGAAAGTCCCTTATAGACTATGGTGAAACTCCCAAATGCCTATTTGAAAATCATCTTTAGACTATGGGATTTTGTAAAAACATGGTCCCTTGGACTTGCCTTTGGATGAGAAAAAAGAATTTGCAATGAACATAACTTTTGCATAATTATTGTCCTTTGAAAGTCCTTTATAGACTATGGTGAAACTTCCAAATGCGTATTTGAAAATCATCTTTAGACTATGGTGGTGAGGCATTAGTTCATGCATAATTGAACCTATTTTTTTCAATACGAGTATATGACATAATTTGCTGACCTTGTGCGATAGATTATTTGATCCATGATAAAATCTTGACATGTTTTCAATCAATATTTTTCAATAAATTACATGTATCTTGATAAAAATTGTAGTGGGTAAAAATATGATTTTGTTGACTTTTCTACAATAAATTTCTTATTTGAAGGAAGTTCTACTGAAACTAAGGCTGCGTTTGTTTTGGGTGAAAACAAAATTTGGAAAATATTTTACACTCTTGACTGTATTTGGGTGCACATGAAAATACGGTCGAACTGAAAATATATTTCAGTTGACCGTAAATTAAGCCCTTAGAGCCGGAAATTGTTTTACACTTTGATTTTACCTTCAAACAATTTCCACTCTCCTCACAGACTCATACCAAGCCAAGGGAACGAGGGAGAGAGCTACCCAAGGTCATGCCTATGTCCACCGCCGATCAAGCCCGTGTCCACTGCCGATCAAGCCTGTGCCCACCTGCCACCTCTCGCCAGACTCACACCCAGAGAAAGAGAGAAAGAAGACCCACCCCTCAAGCCGAGCAAGGAAAGGGTACTCCGGCGACCCATCCCACTCGGCGACCCATCCCACTCCGGCGACCCATCGTTCATCCTCACCGACCCATCCCTTGTCCTCGTCCTTCGCCGATCCATCCTTCATTCTCAGGGTACTCCGCCAACCCACCTCCATCGACCCATCCCTCGTCTTTACCAACCCATCCCTCATCCTCACCGACCCACCTCCGCCGACCCATCTGCCTCCATTCTTTTCCCTTAAGACCCACCTCCTTTCTTTTCCCTCAAGATTTGGGATTTTATGGGGTTCATATAGTGTTTTTTATTTTGTTTACATGATTTGGTTGAGGTAGTAACAATAATTTGTTCTTGGTTGCAATTGATTTGCTTTTGCTGGGATTTGCTTGAATTAAGTTAAGGTTTTTGACAATTTTTTGAAAAATGTTTTACATGCAAAACCAAACACTGGAAATACTTTTTCAAGTGTATTTTACAAAACACAACCAAACAAAAAAAAAATGTTTTCCTTTCCGTAAAATATTTTCAACTGAAAATATTTTACACTCGGAAAACATTTTACATCTTTCCAAATACAGCCTAAGTACATCTTGAGTCATTGGGAGGGTGTCCTTGGTAGAAGTTACCTGAAAGGGTTAGAGTGTATACCTAATAGGATCAAAGAGTGTATAATTGGGAGTGTCAAAGGAAGTCCTTGGCCTAATGCACGTCGGCCAAGTTAGAGGGAGTATTTGAGAGTGTCTGAGAAAGTGCTCCAAAATTTCTCCTTGGTCAAAGGGAGTCCTTTGCCTAAGGCACCTCAGCCAAGTCAAAGAGAGTACCTGAGAGTGTTTAAGAGAGTGCTCCGAAAAGTCTCCCTCAAAGGATTAGAGCTCTAAGAGAATTAAAAAGGAGGAGAAAGTGAGAGAGTGATGATGGAAAACGTCCTATTTTCCAAATGGTCTTTCCTCCTTTTATAGAGAACCAAATGGTTGTAGATGCTCAAGGAAATGTGCGGGCTTAATGTACTGAACATGTGTCATCATGCATGGCTCTTTGGTATTATATGTGCCTAATTTTAATTGGTTGCATTCATAGTCGTATATGATAAGTTATCACTTATCCAAAGTTTGTGTTTTTTAGAAATGGGACCCCCACAAAAATAATGCGACTAATTTGATAAAACATGACAATTATTTTGAAGACAAGTGGACCCAATGAAAGTAATGACACGCAATTCATGAAAATCAAGTATTTCTTCAATCAATTTAATGCACATTTTAAATGGATTATGATACTTATCTTGGGAAAGATCCAAAAATGTATTTTAGGAATAATTTTTCAAGGAAGTTGTATCATATTTTTTTAATGAAATTTCAGTATATTTCCCAAAGAAAGTTACGTAACTTTTGACTTTTCATGGAATAAATTGGTTTTCATGGAATAAATTGTAAGTTGGGTAGCTTTCTTAATTTCGCGATATTTTACTTAATTCAAGTCTGATTTTTGTTCATGAATAGTTAAAATGAAGGCAATTTCATGCTCTTATAAAATAGAATAATTCTTACTCGATTAGGCGGTCATATTTTTTGCTTTTTTTTTTTTTTTTTTGAGGGGGGTCATATTTTTAGTTAAAACTCAATTTTGTTGTCTCTTTTATAAAACGGCATTATTATGACACACAATTGCAAAAAATATTTTAAGAAAAATTAAGAATGGTCAAAATAGAGTGATGAAACCTGCCCTTTTTGTCTAATGCCTAATTGAAGGACGCCCAATCTGAAAAACAAGCTCTCACACAGAAAATTGGGCTTGATTTGGATGAGTTACCTCAATTGCGGTCTCCAGGTCATTGTGAGAGTGAATTTGGGCGTTGGGGTGTTTATTCTTGTTCTTGTCCTCCTTTCTCTGATTCTCTCACCATCTACTTTAACATTATCGTCATACTTTTTTTTTTTTTTTTTGCTAAACATTATCGTCATACTTAAATTACCTTTATCCTTAAGTTATGATTTATACTTTATCTTAATAAAGTTAGATTTAGGATAAGATAAGGTTCCGATTTATTAAAGTTGTTTAAAATTAGTTTGGATATAGTTTGCTTCTGAGGTTGTTTTCAAATTGGGGTAGCTCATATATAAGTATAACGGTAGATGCAATGAGTAAACTCATCATATATTTACACCATGTTTCTGTGATTGCGATGTGTATAAACTTAATCACTAACAGGCTAAACCAACCACTTAATTATAAAAACGAACAATACAAAAATTGCACGACAGTCTCATGGCGGTACATGCTAAGCCCTGCTCACTTGCCTTAGTTGCTTGCATGCACCTGATACAATGCCTGAACTGCTCACAAGCTAAACAGCCTGAACCTTATATAGGCCATACCTGGGTGCTAGGTTGGAAAGCAGTAGGGTATGAAGACTTTGTAACCAACCTTAAAACATGTTTAATCATTTTGACTATCATGTTTAGCAATAGCAATTTGGTTGTTTCCAGTCACTCGGGTAGATGTTCAACGATGAGGGCTACTTCACATGGTCATGGAAGCAACCAAATTAGATATGGCAGGTAACCCCCTTCCATACCCTCAGAATCAAACAGAAAAGACAAGTGATTGAGAGGGAAATGAACAATGGCAAACTCCAACTAGTAAACAAAGAAGGCATTCTAAATTCTTAAGTCTACCCAAAGGGTTAATTCTAATTAGAAACTTATAAATATCCAACAAGTATTAAGGGGGAAGAATGAAAGTAACTAGCACACACTCTCAACACCAAAGGAAAATTTCTGAACAAAAGAGTTCAACATTGAGATTTGAGAGGAACATGAGAAGGCACGTCTTAAGTTTCTACTCCCCAGGTGCAGAGACACCTTGCTTCAGTTTCTCCTTCTTCATCTTCTTCTTGGAGACTGGCTTCTTTTTCCTTGGAGGAAGGGTTTTTTGTGCATACAGGTAAAGTACATAATTTCCAACCAGGAATGTCAACAATAGCCCGCCAACAATAAGCAGAACTATCAATCCTGGGTTTAACCCTTTGGCTTCGGCATCCTTAACACATCAGAAAGCAAACAACTAGAATAAGAATCAGAGAGAGGACATGACCACCACACAACAATTATGCAATCCAGCATATGGAAGAAAAACATCAAATTAGTACATTATTCTCTAAGGAAATAATGCTTGCATATTTTGCTAATAGAGTTAATTTGAACACATACACAAATGGCCAGTCTTTAAGATTAATTCCAGTTCTATTCTTACTTCTGATCAGAGATTCTGGTGCATAACCTACCACTTAATCATATCTTAAACACTATTGAAGGGTAGACAGACATCAACGGCAAGTGAAAATTTTTGATATAAAGCTAAATTTCAAATTGATTACTAAAAAAAAGGTGAGCATCTTCATGTATACTGGAATTTCTCAATGAATAAATTACTATGCAAGATTAATTGTAAAGGGAAAAAATACAGAGAAATGAACAGAAGTATTATGCAGTTTTCCAAAGGTTCAGATCAACTGGAGTCTGCAGTTGAACTTATATGAACAGTACATGAATATATTAACTTCCTTGTTTCATTGAATAAGTAAGCCAAAAACAACCAAATGCAATTCATTTAAATGTTAGCATATAAGGAGGATGATTTGGCTTTTGATCTTTTTATTTTAAATGGCATTCATAAAATATGAAGGAAAAAATAATTATATCGATAAAATTCATGGGTGCGTTTAAACCTAAGGCCAAAATCCAAATTACACCCTTTGAATTTAGGGGAATTGTCATTTTTGTTCATAAGGTTTAATTTCTGTCATTTTGGTCCTTAAACTTTAACATTTCTGTCAAATAGGCCCTTTCATCCATTGTTGTTTATAAAATTTCTGTTAAGTAGAGTAAAACATCTAAGGGACAGGGTGGACTAGGATCAAGGGCACACTGCCCATTCCTCAAGGCAGGCCACCTTGTGGGTTGGGAGCAAGGCAGGTCGGGGGCAGGACGAATTGGAGGTATTATCCTATCCCTAATGAGGTGCTTTCCACATTAACGTGGAAGAGTTGAAAGAGAAAAGGGAGTAGTAGTCGTGAGAGTACCATGAAAGAGAGAAAGCAAGTGTTTTAGAGGATAGTTATAGAATATGTAACAAAAAAAATAAATTATAAATAATCTATGTGCAAAAATATTGAATTATATTATACATATAGATAATTTAATAATGTTAATTATATATATAATAAAAACATAGGGTTTGCAGGGCAGGGACTCATCAACTCTTTGGGGGTGGGGAAAGCCCGGGATAGAGAATTTTTGTCATCCCTGAAAATGTCGTCATATCACATATATTTTTTTCTAAAGATAATTACAATATGCTACTAACCCTGCAGTTCGAATCTTTTTCCCCCTAGACCCCTAAGCACTTTGTGCATGGGGAGGTGCTAATTGTGCTGTTTAAAGCAGTTGTCATATCACATACGAAAATACTTTAGAGACCAAAATGACAATTCAAGAATCAACTTGACAGGAATGCCTTTTCTTTTTAAGGACCAAAACGATAAAAACAAAACTTTAGGGATCAAAATATCAAAAAGTAAAACTTTAGGGACCAAACGACAATCCAATCTAATTTGGATTTTACTAATATATGGATTTGAAATGATTAGCGTAATATATTATTTCAAAATTCATATCATGAACTAAAATCCTAAAACCTAAAATCTGTCATAGTTACTAAAATTCATATCAATCAATTTATACAAAACATGGTTCTTCAAACCCCTTGATTTTAAATCCCCAAAGCCAAATGCAAACCTTGTTGAATTTGAATAAGAATTGCGGCCAAAATAAAAAATCAACTTCATTGAATAATATAAACAAAACGAAAAAAAGAGCACAATAATCCGAAAATTTCGATTAACTAAAAACTAATTCTTTACCATGTTTGTTTATACACAAAAAAAACATTACAGAATTTCAATTTCCTGAACTCCATTGAACATGCATGGCAAACAAAAGCAAATTCCGATATCAATATCAATAATCCAAATTATACTCTAGCAGATCTTTGAATTAGAGACATAAAGATACAAAATTTAATCTTTTTTTTTTGACAGATCTCGTAAAAAAATCCAGAAAAATAGAGTGAAAAATTTGCGTACCACGCGATCGAAGGAAGGAGGGACCTTGCCGTCGAACTCGAACGAGTCGTCCATGGCCGTGACTCAGTGGTAGAGAGAGATCAGCTCTGCGATGAGCTCCTGGGAGAGAGTTTAACTGTAACAGAAATTGAGATCTTAGGGATTGCAAAATTGGACTCAGCTGCAGAAGGGTCAAGAAGAAACGGTCGTGTTTTGATTTTATAGGAGTGAGTTTTGAGGAAAATAAGGTAATTTTTAAATTTGCCCTTGGTTTTTCATGTATTTCGGTGCTTGCCTTAGTAGACTTGTGTAATTTTGTAGAGTAATGCATCAAAAAATTTGACCCTTTTTTGAGAGTTTGGTAAGGTTTTTATTAGTTTTTATTTTTAAAATTTTTTTATATGATATCAATTTTTTAATTTATAAATGGTAATTTTTCATATTAATAAATACCAAATTTTTTTTGTCCTTAAACTTTCTCAATTTCTTACTGCCATTTTTAAAGACAATTATTAGACAAGACTTCTTTTGCAATAACCTTGTCATTGTTCCCATGTGTCAAGTTGTAATTGGATAACTATCATTTTCACATTGGCTATTTAATTTTCTCTATAATTTATCACGTCAGGATTGTGCCTTAAAAAAGCAGTGGTGGTCCAATAGTTTTTTTTTTTTCCTTTTGAGAGCTGGTGACGCCTGGGTTTTAGGCTGAGGATTTGGGCCATTATTGGATTTTGAAAACGGGCCAGGGAATTTTCTCTTTAAAACTGTTGCTAAAAAATTATGCTAGGCCGAAAAAGTCTAGGACCACAAAAACTCATATAGGCCCATTCCTGGCCTATATGAGTTTTTCTTCGCACCCTATTAAGTATTAAGGAGTGTCCTGCTGTTTATCAAATAATAATAATAATAAGTGTCCTGCTTAGAAAAATAGTGATATTAAGAAGTCCTAAAAGTTAAAAAGTAAATATTGGGGTTAGTGGGTTACACTTAAAAAGTCATTCAATTATTAATCGCCATGAACATTTTTGAAAAAATAAAAGTATCTTTTATAATAATTCATTGCTACATACAAACAAATCATTGTAGTTGGGTGTTTTTCTGGATAATAGTACATAATTTGACTTTATTTAAAATATAATATATATGAAAACATTATTAAGTAAAATATTAAATACAATTTAACTTGTCAAAATTATTGAAACCTAATTGAAACTCTCGATGTTTTCAATAGAGACGCTCGGGTTCAAATCTTCCACTACTAATTTGTTTTTGGGAGCTGAGAGAGCATTTCATTTACATCAAAATCAAGTACATAGGTCTCTATTCTCTATCCAGAGCAACTAGCACAGCCTCTGAGAATGAATGGGAAAACAAAGCACCAACAAAATCCTTAGATTAGCTGCCCATTTATTGGCTGCCCATTTAACCAGGGCATGCGCTACACTATTCTTAGATTTGCACACCCACACGAATTTGCAATATGCAAAATGACTATTTAATTATTTAATATCTTCTAAAATAACTCTTAAGTCTTAACTGCTGTCATCAGCTGTATTTGACAAAGCATCCTTACAAACCATAGAAGATAACTCTCAAATTATCCAAAAAACAATTTAACTTGTCTTAGGCACTCTTAAGAAAAGCATATAAATATATAATTTTTTTTTAATAACTTGTTCATGTGTCTTGCCTTTAACAAATATATAAGTGATTATGAAATTGTGGGTTTGTAAATTTGTTACTCTGATTGTCCCTCAAATTGGATAACCTGGCAATCTTGTCTTAATAGTACTTCTCCTCTCATATCTGGATGATGTGCATGATTCGATGTATGGTTAATGGATTCCTCTATTGATTGTTAAAAATGGGAACATTTTGAAAAAGTTTGATTTACTAAAGTTTAAAGGCATGCTTTATAACCACCGTGCACTCTTAATGTGATGGACACTTCACAAGAAAAAGTT
Organism: Quercus ilex subsp. ballota; assembly: GCA_032727855.1. NCBI lineage: Eukaryota > Viridiplantae > Streptophyta > Magnoliopsida > Fagales > Fagaceae > Quercus > Quercus ilex. The sequence goes on along the minus strand of CM064914.1, from coordinate 49,323,168 downwards.
CTTGTGGGGTAGGGAGAGAAGGGACAAGAGCCGGGTTCAAGTTTCCAAGAGAGAACATGGAGTATTGGATTTGGTAGAGGAATTTTCACAATTGCAACATCTCATCTTGTCTAGTACAAAACATAAACGTCACTTGGTCGTAAAGTAAAAACTAAATTATTTTGTTAAGAGTCTTGTAATTTAATGGTATTAGTTGTTCTATTTTATGAGAATGACCACGATTCAAATCATTCTTTCCTATTGTTGTAACTTGTAACTATTAAATTGAATGAAAAGTCAAGTACTATAAATGAAAATTTATTGCTCAAGATTAAGCTATTTACATCCGACACACTGGGCCATATAATAGCTAAGAATAGATCTTATACACAAGATACACCATAACTTCAACTAAAAAACAGTGGGTTTAATAAAATCCTTCTTAATAGGCCCAAATTATTGGTTTAAGACGTTCAAACTTCAAATAGTCCAGTTTAAAACTAGGCACGTAGGGTCGACCGAACAATCCTAGTGTCGAAAAAGAGTAATTTTAGACCCAATAATTTTAATTAAAATAAAATTGTTATTTCAAGAGAAATTTGAACCTTAACACCTTTACAAACAACATGAGATGTCGAATGCGTTAATATGCTATTGGATTTCACAACATTTGAGTTGGCGATTTTTTAATTATTCTTATTTCTCACTACTAACATCATATTTTTTTTTTTATCTATCATTAACAATTATTCACCTTAATAGCTGTGAAATATTTTTTTAAATTTTTTTATAACTCTAGATTTATTGATTAAAAAAAATGGCTATCCGATGTTGGATGTCTTGAAGCATTTTTTTTTTTTACTGCAATGAATATATTAACAGAAATATTTTTTTACTAGAAAAAAAAATCATTTAATTGACTAAAATCCTAAAACTATATAGTTATATATATAAAATGAACAAACCATAAAATTGTCTCCCATGTTTTATCCTACATCATATAAGTTGGCAATTAAATTCGCAGCTACCCATTTCACTGGCACCGTCCAAAACAAGCTTGCCATATGATTATGAACCCATTAAATTATCCAACACTATCATCGCATCCTTGTGTACCTAATCTGTATCCAACATGTAATTTAAAATTTTCATGGCAGACAAATATTTTTTATTGGTTAAATCAAGAGATTCAAGACAAGATTCTGGGGTTAAACGTGCTTATGCGTTGTATATATAGGTCAGGAACAGTCACGCTTCACTATGTCTAAGATTTTGGGCTCTCTGATTGGATATGGATAAAAATAATGCAAACTCTTTAATCCAACTATAGCATTATCACATGATAAGAAATTTTTGGCAGTGTACTATTAAAAGCCACAACCTCAACAAGACAACTATTGTACATGAATGAGAGCTGAAAAGAATCTATCATTGTAGTTGGAATTCTTTATACAAATGCAGGTTACTCATATAAATTTTCGGGTCCCAACAGAACAGACAAAGAGGTACTAGTACTAATAGTCTACAATAACCATATAAGAAAAATTTTGTTTGCACCTCTTAATTAATGCCTTTGAAAGGCAAGAGGCAAAGTTAAAGTTCACCATCCTATTTTAAGTGAAAAGGTTAGATGTGGATAACAGGAGAATGTATTTGGTATCGAATGATACTATGTTAGCTATATTAAAATTCAATAAGTGTGAGATATATCAGAAAAAAATAACTAACTTATTAACAATTGAAAGATATATGTTAATAGGTAGTTATTTTTGCACATATGTTTCTCTTTAATTGGATTTTGATACGGATAACGCGGTATCATTTGATACAATTTTTTTTTTTTTGGGTATAACAGTGTACATAATAATTTCTATAACCAGTCACCTTTAGACAATGAATTAAAACATAGCAGAATTATAGGGCCATTCGATTTACTAGAAACCGACATGGTGTGCTGGATCTGGGCCATAAGACTAGGAAACTGGTAGTGTAACGTGCATCGTGGAAATTTCAGTGTGTATTGTCCATTGCTACATTGTTACATCATACGCCAAGTCGCCAACCAACCACTCTAATATGAACTTTCCCTCTTTTTGCAGATATTGTGAAAATGAAAGTCTTTTAGGTTCAAAAATGTCCAATGATTTGTTCTAAACGTCGGTCGAATTTGCTGATTGAGCTAGTTTGACATAGTTTTTGGCTGCTGTTGTCTAAGCTTTAGCTAAAACCTTTAAACTAAGACTTTATGCCAAGACTTTTTCTACAAGGATAACCATTCAATTGCCTACTAGTTTTCCTTTCGAGCAAAGATATTTTAAATTCGATTCTCTTCTTTTTCCTGTCTTTAATTTTTCCCAAAAGAAACAAAATATATAAGTCAAGATTCTTGTGATAGGTGCTTGTTTAGGGTGCTCACTCCAATTAAGAATGATTGACACTTTAAAAAAAAAAAAAAAAAAAAAAAAAAACAATTCTCATTAATGGGTATTATGATATAAGAGTATATTAAATCTACCTTAATTTGTGTTCTTAATAAAATTGTTGAAGAGATAATAAAACGTCCTTGAAAAGAGGTGGGGGATTAATTAAGAAACCAAGATATGTTATTAAAGAAGAATTTGTGCACTCAATTTCATATTATTGTTACATTATCCGCACCAGCCACAATTATAAAAGACTTCTCAGAAAAGTGTCTAATAAATATGCACTCCTTTTGACACTATGCTTTACCAAATCCCTACTCAAACTCTAATGTCTACTTTTGACTAATGGATTCCTTGTGAAAGCAACCACTGCCCACCTCGCTCTCTCTCTCTCTCCACAAAGAAACCCATCCAATGAAAGGAAGAAAATGACATCCACCATAACCAATTTTGTTTGCCTCTTTTTCTACCACTCTTTTTTTTTTTTTTTTTGGAAGAGTTTTTCTACCACTCTTAATAGCCACTCTAATTGTATGATGGATTATACATATTATCACTCATAACCAAAATTGTACCTCCCCAAGCCCCATTTGAACTTGCTTGCTTATACAGTGCATGTCATGGGTGTTATTAAATATACATAAACAAATGAATACATATACTATACGAACCAATAAACAAACCCTTAGAGGTTATGAACTTTGTGATCATACTAAATCAATACCATTGAAGTCGTTCTCTGATGAGGAGGTGGAGATGTTAATCATAGCATTACAGTCAGAGACACTGTCTTGCAAGCTCAACAAGAGGTGCGAAGTGCTAAAACTCATAGAGGGCTTTGCTCTTGGGACAATGGGGACTTCAGCTTCACCCACAAGCATTTGGACCACCCCTCTCATTGTGGGTCTAGCCAATGGGTCAGGATGAGAGCAAGCCAATCCAACCATTAGGACCCTCATCATTTCCCCCTCATCAAATTCATCCCCAAGTCTTGCATCAGCTGCAGATAACAACCTCCCTTCTCTATGTAAACTCCAAACCCATTCAACCAAGTTGCTACAAACCCCAACTTTACCAGCAGTAGAAACATCTTTCTCAATCGGTCTTCTTCCACTAGCCACTTCAAGAACCACAGCTCCATAGCTAAACACATCAGTTTTCTCTGTAGCTCTCCCAGTTAGCAAATACTCAGGAGCCAAATACCCCATTGTTCCAGCTGCCACTGTTGCATCAGGAGATTTATCATGCTCAATTTGCCTCGCCAATCCGAAATCCCCTAACCGGGCATTGAACCCCTCATCCAACATTATGTTACTGGTCTTTACATCTCTATGAATCACCTGATTTTCACATTCTTGATGCAAATAAGCAAGAGCAGAGGCCACCCCAAATAAAATTTTTCGCCTATACGGCCACGGCAAAGGCATTCTAGCTTCAAACAAAGCTTTATCAAGGCTCCCATTAGGCATTAAGTCATAGACTAACAAAATTTCACCCTTCTCATGGCACCAACCTTGAAGCCGAACAAGATTTCGATGCCTAAGAGTTCCAATTATAGACAATTCAGAAAAAAATTCATTCTTCCCCTGACCATTATGACTACATCTCTTCACCGCAATAATGTCACCAGTCTCCGGCAATATACCCTTGTAAACAGTCCCAAATGCTCCATGACCAATAATTCTATTGGCATTAAAGCACTTAGTGGCTGACTTGATCTGTTTATAACTGAATTCCCTTGGCGTTTTGATAATGTCCGTAGCAAGCGAATCAGAATTCTTCACATGCTTGACCTTCTTAGAGTAAAACCAGATAAAAGCACCTGCAAATAGAGCTAAAACGAAAGCCCCAGCAGTGACCACTCCAGCCACAGCTCCTGGGCCTTGTTTACAGAGCTGGTTATGACAAGAAGAAGACTTACTGTTTTTCTGTGAAGTAGGAGTACTCGATTCTGAATCGGAACCCGATGGAGCTATTGAAGGCGGTGGTGACCTCACAGTAGCCGTGTTATTCATGAAACTAGTCGTTGGAGGTGGAGGTGACAAAGAAACTGAGGAACCAGAAGTCGAATCAAACGAAGAGCTAAAACTCCACCACTGAATACTGTGAATCTCTGTGCTCCCTTGAGTCGACCCTGAAAACCCAACGTACATTAAGTCATTCACGTACTGATCCAACTCCAGACCGAACGACAGAAGAGGCTCCTTCGGTTTCAGATTCGAGTACGAAACGGTTATGTTGAACACTCCAGACGACCCGTCGTACTCGATCCACGCGTTAACCGCATCGCCACTCCTAAGATCGATATCCATGGCGTCCAAATCTGCGACCTGCGTCGAGACCATGCTGTTCAGATCCAACCCCACGTGGTTTCCATTAATGTCTTTGAACTCAACGTCCATAAGGGTATCGAACTCGACCGCCAGAAACCCAGACGGCGAGCCCGTCGCGTTGACGAGCCCGAGGAACCCACCTGCATCGCCGACCGAATCATCGTCCGGCGAGATTACAAAAGCGAGCCCGCCGCCGATCGAGGACGGGTTCAAGTTAGTGACGGAGAAGGTGAAGAAAGTAGAGAAGCTCGCCGGGACGTGCGTCCCAGGTTCCCGGAACTTCACCGGCGAGCTGTAGAGGACCTTGCCGGCGGCGGAGTTGGGAACGGGGAGGTCGCCAGTGAGCCTTACGCTCCCATTGTTCATGTGGGCATCGCCAAGGAGCTTTAGGCTGCTTATAGCTAAGGTCCCGAAGTCGAACTCAGTGGAGGCGTTGGTAATGGGAATGTTGAAATAGCAAAGCGAAAGTATAATAAAGAGAAAAAAGACAATGCCTGAAAATTTGCAGGAAAGTCTCAACATTGCTCAGTTTTTTTTTTTTTTTTTTAGTGAATGGCCATTACACAAAGTTAAAAGGATCTTGCTTTGGCCTTAGTGGGGTTCAGATTAGCGGTGTTTGAGAGAGAGTTTGGAAGACACAAAGAAGATTGAATCACGAGCTTTGTATAGACACTGTAAGAGAGAGAGAGAGAGAGATGGGAGTGGATTGGCTTCTTTGCCTAAAAACAGAACAAGCGGAGCAAAGAAACAAAGAATACACAATGAGAGAGAGAGAGAATCCAAAGTAGAGTTGAAAAAGACAGGTGTAGAGGAAGAGCGACACGTATTCTTTCATAACGGTTATTTTTTTTCGGTGATAAAGAAACCTTTTTTATTTCTTACCTTCAGTTCACATATCCTTTTACAAATTAGTATTACTACTATACGGGGACTTTTGCTTTGCTTGCACGTGGCTGCAATGTCACGTATACTTCACGCTGTTTTGGATGTTTTTTTGCTTTACTTGGTACTTCCCACTACCTTGGGTTGAATTGGCTAATGGTTTTAATCTTTTATTAGTCACAATAGAGATTTTTTTTTTTTTTTTTGAGAATCTAGTCACAATAGAGTTGAGACTTGAGAACTTCTAATTCTAGATAAATATATGGTTTTATAAGAGCAATAGTCACATTTGTCACTCAGTCTATAATAGTATAAGAGGTAAGTTATGCGCATCTAAATTAAAAAGTTATCCACATTAATTTACATAAGTTTGTTTGAAATAAAATGTGAGCTAAAGTAACCGTATAAATATATTTGGTTATTATTTACATGCAAATATAAAAATAGATGATTTGAGAGAGTAATAAAAAATTGATTAAAAAAATAATATTTGAATGAAATGTAGTATATAATAGATAATTTGATATAGATGCTTTTAAAAAGTAGTTAGGTAAAAAACACAAAAGGTAGATTCTTATGCTAAAATAAACATAAATTATTTTTTATTTTTTTATTTTTTTTTGTAGGAATTGATGTGAATGCTCTAAGATTGTTAATAAAAATTGCACTTTATGGTAAACCCTAAGGTTCAATAATTTATCAAAGGCTCTCTCTTGATCTATGTACACAATATTTAACTATATCCATTGATGGATAACCATTTTAGAATGCAACCGAGATTTTTTCTTGATACATCATAATTAGGAGAACCAAAATGTTTTGATTAGAAACACCAAAAGTTATGTATATCATACAAATTAATTATACTAAAGTGAAGGTTTGAGAAAATTCAATTAAGAATTCTAGTTAAATGATTCTTAAAAAAAACAAGTTAAATTCTACTTACATACCAATTTTGTGTCAAGCAAGATCATCATAATATTCTGATTATTTGATTCTAGGTATTTTTATATTTTAAACTCAAATTTCATGCCAGATATCCTTCCAACTATATTTTATTTATGTCAATGGAAAGTCTTATTGTAAATAATTTTCTACATTTTCATGTTTTTGGTAGTATAAAAAAAAAGAGTCAAAGGAAAACTATCTCTTAACTCCCCTTATCTAGCTTAACGTGAGAAATAGTTGTTTTCCACTAAAATTTTTCTAGAAAACAACTCTATCTCACGTGAAGTTAAATAAGAGAAGTCAAGAGGTAGTTTCCTAACTCATTTTAAGGTTGTTACCGAACATTGAAAAAGAAAATAGTTTTCTAAAAAATACTTTTTGAAAAATGATTTATTTTTCAAAAAAATGTTATTGTCAAAATATATAAAGTGTTAATTATGTTTCCGAATTCTTGTATCTACATTTAGAAAATACAAAAAAGACTCAATTTAAATTTATTATACTTCTATGTAATACAATGTGTAGGAATATTGGGCTCAGGAGTTCATTATCTATGTATATATTGGGCCTGAGGCCCAATTCGAGGAGGAGTGAACGTAACCAAGGAAGTCCGTGTTACTAAATGAAGAATTTAGTTTTGATCATAAGAGCCCATGAAGGTGGTCTGAGGATGAATGCCTCCTCGGCTAACCAAAGCCGAGGTCCGCAGAAGTGGTCTGCCGTCCAGTGGAACGTTCCAGGAAATTCTGTTGATACGGATAAGCATTGCAGAAATATAGGATAGGGGGGAGTCCTAAAATATCTAAGGAGAAAGCTGCTACCACCGCATTAAATACTTTGCAACTAACTCTTTGACCACATTAATATGGAAGTGATACCTAAACAGTGCTTTTGAGCTTTACAGCTACTACACAAAGACTTCAGGAAAGTGCTGATGGGACAAGTATCAACACCAACCATTTAGTCTACACGTGGAATGTAGAGATGAAAGGGGAAGACAGTATAAAAAAGAAAGGAAGCAATGAGAGTGAGGGATCGAGGAAAAAAGGGAAGAACACTGTAGCCATCAAGAACTGACTTTGTTATAAAACTTGAGAGAAATATATGAGAACTAATCTCCTCGGACTGGGCCGATGACGATTTTCTTTAGCTTAAATCAGTTTATTTTCCTTTTATTGTCACCTGAATCCATTATTCTTGTTGTTCAACTCTTTAAATCCTAGTTTTCCAACCAACTCTCTACAAATTCATTATATTGGGCTTTTTGGGCCTAAGTTCATTCATCACTTGGGCTAGGGACCCTAATTGCGTCCTTACACAATGAATGTATGTATGTTATATATTACATATCAGGTAAAACTATATATTTCTTATTATGTAATATCGAAGATGTTTGGCGTTTGGTTGACCTCATAATATTTTGCCACATTAGCTTTTGAGGCCACAAAATTTTACACATCGTTATTCTAAAATATTTATCTTAATTAAATTTAAAATCCATTTTATATTTAAACACTCAATTAAAATCTTGGTATATTCTAAAAATAAATAAAATCTTAACACATCATTTTTTTAAAATTGTAGAATATATAGTTGAATTCTTCTATTACCACAAATAAATTCACAATTTTTGCCACAACTCTCTTACATGTAAGATTGTGATTATTTACTTATCACTTTCATATGGACACATCAATTTTTTTTTTACCAATCACAATCATCCACATAAGAGCTTAGTGGCAAAAGTTGTGCATTTTTTTTTTTTTTGGTGGTATTAGATTTTCCGTATATAGTTACATATATAAACACAATTATAATAAATGCTTAATTAATCGTAGAATATCTAGTCTCACATACAAATATAATCATAATAAATTATTATATTAATAACTATCATATATATATATATATATATATATATATTGAGAATCAACTATTATATCTAAAGGAGAGAGAACAAATTATACTATATTGAAACTTTTTCATGCATTACATATACAGGCTATAGTATATATACAAATTTGATTTGATCTGATCAACTAAATATATTGATGCACTTCGAAATACCAATTCGGTCATCATTATTTGATATTTGTGATTTATTATTATTATTTTGCATCTTAAGGTTTCATTTATTAAATTATAGATATTCAATATATATAGTCTAAAAGTTTGCTCTTTTTTTTACTGGCCTAACTCAGATTTCATTAGCTAATTGATTTGGACTTCATATTGACCATGTCAAAAGATTTGAAATTAAGCATGTTTCTCCTCAAGCATCAATCGTATGTATTTAATTCAAAAAAAGCCAATTTACCTAACTGATATAATTGATTAGGCGATTGGTCATTTGCCGTCATTAAACTTAAAAAATTTATTCTCAAAAAAAAAAAAAAAGGACTGTATACGAGTTGAGTCAAGTATTACAAGTTCAAGATTATTTATTTAATTTTTTTTCAAACTCTAACCAAACTCATCACCAAACTAAATTATATGGTAAAACCTAGTTCATTTTTTTTATTGAACAAGTAATTAAGGTTGTTTATGTGTTAATTGATTAACTTATTTTATTTCCATATATGGTAAGCATCAAGACATTTTTATTTATTTATTTTTTTGTTCCTTCACACACTAAGTAAATAACTAATAACTAAATTATAGTTCAAATATATCATGAGAGTTAATTAGATAGAATGATTTTGTTTATGGACTTATAAAAATTAGATTCACCAACCATGTATTAGAATTGACTATTTATATTATTGATAAAATTACAAATAATAATATGATATTTATGACCTTATTTATAAACTTATACAATTCAATTTCAAGACTATATAAGTATTTTTAGTTGTACATGTAAATATGTAAACATATAAACATATTACATTATTTATACTAAATCAAACCTCATACTCACTAGCCTATGCATGAAAAATATTAGGCAAAAATGCAAAATTGATCTACTAACTTTCAGTCTTTTTAATTTCAGTTCTCTAACTTTCAGTTTTGTCATTTCAGTTCTTTAACTTTCAATTTTTGTCAATACAGAACTTTGTTAGAATTTAATTAGGGGCTACCGTTAATTGAGCCAAAACGACGTTGTTTTGGCCCTTTTTTTTTTTAATAATAAATTTCAGAATTTAAAGAAAAAAAATCTGTAAAAAAAAAAAAAAAAAGAAGAAGAAGAAAACATTGAAGCGTTCCCCTTCCCCTTCCCCAGAAATCAAAACATGATCTCCCACCACATACACCTTGAAAATCACTCCGCCGTGGTTTACAAATTCTTGCATCACAAATGGTTTTTTCAGTTTCAATTTCTTCAACCCGTTTTCGTTGAACACCAAGAACATCTCGTGTGACTTGGCACTGTCGTCGACCGACACCGGTTTCGCTATGAACGGAAACTTGAACTTCAATCGAATCCACAAGATTCTCCGACTCTTCCAATACTTTTTGATTTGGAACCCCGAAGGTTTGGTTTCCTTGAGGGATTTTCATGCTGGTGACCACATCAAGCATGGAGACATGGTTGTGGAGATGGTCGATTGCTTCCGGTGGGTCGATTACGAAGACGTTTGGGTAATGGAGAGAGAGTTTTTGCACTTGGTTGTTCCCCTGAAATCAAAACAAAAAAACTGATTCAGAACTCCATCACCGAACTCCATTAGAAGCGGTAATTGAGTTCCCCATGTTTTTTTTTTTTTATAAATTCTGGAATTTATTAAAAAAAAGAAGACCCAAAATGACGTCATTTTGGCTCAATTAACGGCAGTTCCTAACTGAATTCTAACGGAATCTTGTATTGACAAAAATTGAAAATTAGAGAACTGAAATGACAAAACTGAAAGTTAGAGGACTGAAATGAAAAAGACTGAAAGTTAGAGGGCCAGTTTTGTATTTTTGCCAAAATATTAATATATTTGAGATTAGCTTGTTTTATAATAGACCCTAAAATTAGACTTGAGTTTGGTTTTTATGCTAAATCAAAAAAATATAAATAAGTCTTTTTATTTTTATTGAGTTGTTCTTAAAAAACTCAGTTTATTTATATCATTATATATTAAACCACAAACACAATGTTAGCACCTAAATGAACCGTGGTCTAATTTCTTATTCTGATCAAAACCTCATAATTTCCTTTGTTACTTTTTTTAATACAATTTCCTCTGTTACTTAAAAAAAAAATTAATTGATTATTTTTTGGAAATTAAAAGATTAATTTATTAATTTTTATTCCTAACCTATAAATTAAAGATTAACTTAAATGGTGTTCCTAAACTTATTTATTTTATTCCTGATAAGAGCGTGTTCACACGGAGTTCAAGTGAGTGTGAGGGTACGTTTTACCTCAACGGACAAACAAGGGGCAAGCGTTAACCAGCGAAGTAGAGTTAAACGGTATCATTACACGTGACTTTAGTCAACAAAGCTCAGCGTAGAGTGCACCAAAAATCCAATACTACGCCAAGCTAGGTAGTCGGCACCTCTATGCAACTACACAGTACGCCTGTGTGTAACTTGATTGTAGAGTTTTTGTTCTTGTACCCGTAAAGGAGCGGTTTAACGATAATAGGAATCTGATATTATTTATTGCCGTTACGTGAGAGGTCAATTAGTTTGAAAATTCTTTTATTTTATTAAAAAAAAGTTACACAGTACGATTAGTGTGCAATACGCACACCTGCCACGTCATATTTCTCTTTTGTTCCACGTGAGCACATTGGAATGATGAGGGCGCACACCCTATAGAGAATTTTTTGTTTTGTGCGTGGGTTTGAGGGTTTTGCAAGTTACGAGTTTGGTTTGTTTGTGTATGAATAATGATGATTGCTACTTTGGACCTTAGATGAGAGAGAGAGAGAGAGAGAGATTGCTGTACAGTACTGTAGTACTAGTGTGTGTGTTTACAGTATATTGCTGGACACTTATTTCCTTATGGGATTGCCTGTTGTGGGGACTTAAGGGTACTACTAGGACCCAAAGTTTGGTGGACGAGGTAGGACTTAGGAGACATCTAATCACAAAAACTGTATTGGGTTCAATCCGACGGTCCAGGTGAGCTGATCTGAGTTGGGGAGGGCATTCTTGTTCTGTACTTGAGAGAGCATTTCACCCTACTTTGACAGATTCTTCGTGCTTTTTCGATCAATGATCAATCTATTGGATAAAAGATAAGTACATGCATTACTTGACAGTATTTTCACAATAAATTAAAATTTTGAAATAACGTGTTGTTATTTGCAAGTAGTTAATATTAGTAATAATTTGTCACCTAAGATTTATTGTAAAAATATTATAAACATAACACTATTTATTATTAGACAAATTATGCTTGTTGAATTTATGTAGGGTATGAATTACTTTCTAATAATTGGTGTTTCGTTACTTTTTTATGCAATAAAATTTTGTAGCTTACTTCTTAAGAAAAGATATAACAATAGAGTATAGGAAAGACTTTTTATTTTATTTTATAACAACAATAAGATTTTATTTTTACAATCAAAAACATAGGAAAAGAATAAACAACATCAGTATATGTTGAGAGAGAACAAAACCCTCAGAGAAAATTACAAATATTAGAATTAAAACCACATCAAAATCAGGAAAAGCATCAATACAAATTAAACACCAAAGCTCTCCTAAGGAAGAACCCATTTGGTGTTAGAAATCCAACCTTTAGATCCAAACATTTTGGTGCGAAGGAGTTTATATCCGAACCGGTCCAAGGCAGAGCTAGACCGAAGAAATTAACATGGATTTGGACCATCACTAATGAGAGAGAGACACATTACCACAAGGCTGACTCAAGATCCATCAAGACAACGGTGAAAACCGAAAACAACTAATATTCTCCCTTTTTGTGTGTGTTAATGAGAAACAACAATAATGGTGTTTTGAAGACTTTACTAATTGACCGTAACCATGAGATTCAATATATACATTGATTCATGAACTTCATCCTTTATTTATTTGTGAAATTGATGATATTAATAAAAGTATTGTCCAAAATAAAACAAGGAAATCGTATTGTTAGTAAAGAAATGTCTTTGTTACAATATTTAGCTTAGTGAAGTATAAAGTTTGAGATAATATAACAATATCAACAATTATCTCTAATTAAAAATTTCACAATCTAATGGTTGATCGTTTGAATTATATTATTAGCACAACGACGTATCAAGGAAAACTCTCTCAAATTCTCCATATGAGCATGCATTGCGAGAAAAAAAAATACGATTATAATTTATAGTACTCCATAAGCAAAAAAGAAAAAAAAAGTTAATATATACCTAAACTCCAGTGATGTTACATCATTAAAGACTTCAATCACTTCAATAAGTTATATTTTTCTCTCATTATCATAATTCATCATATTTTTTTGGGTTCTCGAAGCTAAGTATGTGTGTGTGTGTTTGTTCTTATCTTCATCTTATTATTATTTTTTTTTTTTTTTTGTGTTTATAATTAGTTAGTAAATAGAATATGAAAATATAATTTTGTTTATATAAAAGAATTTAGGATATTTTCTAACTTTAAAGTTTGAGGAAATTGCTAAAAATTTATTACAAAATTAGTTAAAAATAATTTTTAAACATTTACAAGAATGTTGAATAACATCTTGATATATAATTAAGTTGAAATACATTAAGAAAAAATATTGTATCTTTACTTTCATTTATATTTTGTTAATATTTTTCATGTATAATTTAGTCTTGAATCTTTGAAAACTTTTTGTTCTTAAATGGTAATTATTTTTTCATGCTTTGCTTCATTTACAAATTATGATGATCATATAATAAAATGGCTTGGTGTGACTAATTAATGAGTAGATAAATGTGTTTCAAAAAACCAATATTTTTTTTTTAATTCATTTGATTTAAATAATATTGAGATTTTTATTGTCTTTTACCATCCTTCCACTAAAGTAAGATCATGATAAATTGGTCATGAAGGTTTGAAAATTGCATTCTACCTGTTGAAAAGTGGAAAACTCCACATTAGTCGGTATAGGACAAGATAACGCAGCGACAATAAGCCCCCATGCATGTTCCAAAATGCTTCCAATCACTCAATAATACTATACCATGATGCAATATTGCAATTGAAAAATGAGTTTTTTGGCTTCCAACAACATTTAAGCACTTCTCATTGCATGCTTAAAAAAATGTTATCTTTACTTGGGCTTTGGTGTTGGCTAAATTATTTATTTATTTATTTATTTTATTTTTTTCCATTTGCCACGTGAAAGTGACCCATTACAGACTACAGAGAAGTCAAGTTATTAATTCGAGTTGTATGGTTACTGGCTTATCACATCATCGTCAATTAATAATTAGTTGCTTCTTTAATAATATTAGTGATTTCAAGATTCGATTTTGTTTGTTTGTTTGTTTTTTCTTTAGATACTTGAGTGTCGGGGAAGGTTTTGTGACAAAGACCAAAGTTGTAAAATAAGCTCAAAACTTCCTTTGGGTTTGCTAGATTTGTTTGTTAGTGGAGAGTCAAGCTCAAAATTCACAATAAAGGCTAATGGTATTTTGTGGAAAGAAAAATCAAAACAAACTAAAACACAAGAGAGTGTAGAAAAAACATACAAGTTTGAAATTTCGACCCACAGTCAACAAGAGAAGAAAATTGAGAGAGGTATTGAGGAAAAGAGAGAAAGTTCTCCTGTACCAGTACTTCCACCTTCAGGCTTTGGAATTGTAAGAATACTTGCTAGCTGATTGGGCATTTATTGAAGTTTTATGTTTGTGGGAAAACGTGGTTCCCTTTTGTGGGTTGTTGATGAATATTTATGTTAAGTTTTGGGAAATGCTTATGATTGGTTTTTTAGTTGGGAGAAAGGCTTTGGATATTTCAGGTGCTATTTCTATGATTTAGTGTATTTTTCTTTATGCTTAATTAGGAAAGGGTTTGGTTGCTTTTTACATAATTTTGGAAACTACATTTGAGTGGTTGAGTGGGTTAGGCTATTCAGTTTTTAGAGAGTCAGCTATGCTTTTGTGTTGAAAATGGAGCTGAGCCAAAAATTAGGGGCATAATTAGCTAGAGCATGGAGCTATTTCTGAGATGGAAATTTTGGGTACTGGATCTCCTTCATGGGCCTTAGGTGCCTCTAGCGTCCCTAGCCTGCTTGATGGCACATATGGACTGAGCTCATGTCGAGAGAAACTAACCCAAACCCTCTAAACCACTCTTAATCAATTTCTCAACTGTTTGCATGGGCTTGGGCCAAGTGACAAAACAAAATAAAATAGGTAGGATACATGGATTGAGCCCATTAAGCAATTGGGCTTAGTTGTCTTGCGTCTTGCGGAAACGTAAAATTTGTCACCAAAATGACCATTAACACTACGGATTTCAAGATTTAATGACAATAAGTGACTATTTCTTTTACTTTCTTGGGCCTAAATTGTTGGACTTTAGAGCCTTTTTTGTTAATATGATCAATTTTACTAGTTTTCCCCAAGTGAAAGCATATCACTAGGGGTTTCTGCCTGTTAGGGTGACCTATAGCTGCGATAAAATTGATGAGGCATTATGAAATGCCCTCAATTCAGTGATCGAATAACTTCTAAGTTCTAACTTATATTAGAGGCCAACCATATTTAGAAATATATCAACCAAAATAGGAAAAGAAAGAGAAAAAACTATGAATGACTTTGGCGCAATTAGGATGTAGATGAATAATTTTATTATTACTAACCAAAGCAAAAAAGAGGTTTCTCAAAAAAAAAAAAAAAAAAAAGACAAAAAATAGAACATGATATATGCATGCATGTCGTTCATTATTTGGTAATTTGGATGACAATATTGATTGTCTAGCGCTTTGAACGTTATGCTCAATCTGCCACTTTGTAGTGTGTGTACAGTACATTGTTGTACATTTTTCATTGGGTTTTATTAATGTATGCCATTAGTGAATATATTAGTAAACCATTTTAGAAAACTTTTTAAGCAAAAATAAAAAGTTATTAACTAGAAAACCATTGACAACTTTTTTAATTTCTTATAAAACGACGTTTCCTAAAATAGATGATTAATGTATGCTCATTAATTAGACTCTTTTTCCTTATGGGATTGCTTGTTGTGGGGATTGGGATCCTACTAGGACCCTATGGTTTGGTGGACAATGTAGGAGACATCTAATCATAAAAACTTTACTGGGTTCAGTCGGACGGTCCAGGTGAGACGATCTTAGTTGGGGAGGGCATTGATGTTCTGTACTTGAGAGCATTTCACCCTACTTTGATAGATTCTTCGTGCTCATTCGATGAATGATCAATTTAATGGATAAAAGAGAATTATTGTCCTAGAACATTTTCACAATTAATTTGAAGTAATAAGTTGTTACTTCTTGGTAGTCAAAAAGGTAATTTTAGTGGTTGATTTAGATCAAAACTAGTAACAATTTGCCGTCTAAAATTTGTTGTAAAAATATTATGAATATAAAACTTCTCAATAGACAAGTTATGCTTGTTGAATTTATGTAGGGTATGAATTACTTTCTAATAATTGGAGTTTTGTTACTTTTTTATGCAATAAAATTTCGTACGTAGCTTACTCCTTAAGAAAAGATAGAACAATAGAGTATAGAAAAGAATTTTTTTTTGGAGATAAATGATGATAACAATAAAATTTGATTGTTACAATCAAAATGTAGGAAAATAAAAAACAACATCAGTATATGTTGAGAGAGAACAAAACTGTCAGAGAAAATTACAAATATTAGAATCAAAACCACACATCAAGCACAGGAAAAGCATCAATCCAACCTTTAGATCCAAACATTTTAGTGCAAAGGAGTTAAGATCCGAACCGGTCCAAGGCAGATCTAGACTGAAGAAATTAACATGGATTTGGACCGCCACTAACAAGAGCGACACATAATAAAAGTATATTGTCCAAAATAAAACAAGGTCGTATTGTTAGTAAAGAAATGTCTTTGTTACAATGTTTAGCTTAGGGAAGTATACAGTTTGAGATAATATAACAAAATCAACAATTATCTCTAATTAAAAACTTTACAATCTAATAGTTGATCGTTTGAATTAGATTATTAGCACAACTTATCAAGGAAAACTCTCTCAAATTCTCCATATGAGCATGAATTGCGAGAAAAATACATAACTTGATTATAATTTATAGTACTCCATAAGCAATAAAGAAAAAGAAGTTAATAGATACCTAAACTGTAGTGATGCTACCGCATTAAAGACTTCAATCACTTTAATAAGTTATATTTTTCTCTCATTATCATAATTCATAATTTTTTTTTGGGTTCTCGAAGCTACGTGTGTGTGTTCGTTCTTATCTAAATTTGATTCTTGTTTTCTATTTTGGGGGGTTCTTAATTAGGTGGCAAATAGAATATAACAACATGATTTTGTTTATATAAGAGAATTTAGGGTATTCTCTAACTTTAAAGTTTGAGGAAATTGCTAAAAATTTAATAAAAAAGTAGTCATAAATAATTTTTGACATTTACAAGAATGTCGAATAACATCTTGATATATAATTACGTTGAAATGCATTGAGAAAAAAATATTATATCTTTACTTTCATTTATATTTTGTTAATAATGAATAAATATTAGTGATATTTTTCATGTATAATTAGTCTTGAATCTTTGAAAACTTCTTGTTCTTAAATGGTAATTATTTTTTCATGTTTTGGTCCATTTTGGAATAATTAGGATGAAATCCTACTTCTGTCCTTGCAAAGACTTGGTCTCACAGTTTGTTAGAGTGAACAAACTATGATCATGTGTGGAGACTAATTAATGAGTAGATAAATGTGTTTCAAAAAACTAAAATTTTTTATTATTGTCTTTTAACATCCTTCCAACAAAGTAAGATTGTAGGGTTAGTTTTTGTAGCCCAAGTCCAAGAGATTTGGATTATGAGCCCAATGAACCCAAAACAATGAATTTGTAGAGAGTGGGTGAAAGAGTTGGGCTGGTTTTGAATTAAACAGTGATAAACTATGGTATTTAAGAATGAATTAATATGAAATCATGCTTGAAAAACTGAATCAATAAATGTCCGAAGAGATGTTTTATTGAATGAAAGTTGATTACAACTCTTAGAGCTACAGTAAAGTTATTTTCTCCTTCCCTCTCTTTTTTGTTCCTTTTCTCTTTATCATCAGAGGCCTCTTCTCCTTATATAGCATCCACTCCCATCATCTTCATCGTCCACTTGTTCTTCATCTAAGCATCCACTTGAGTACATGTCCCATTAGGTATCTTCTTTAGCCCTCTGTGAGTGGTGGTATCTGAGATTATACTGTTCAGGGGTCTTCTCCACATTAATGCGGCCAGAAAAGCAGCTGCAGTGCATTTACTGTGGTGGTTGAAGTTTGTCTCCTAGATATTTCTCCGCTCCTATCATCTCCATACATGGCTGAAGTCCATCCTTATTGTTAGAATTGTTAGGAGGATTACTTATACCTCCCAGACATCTATTTGATCAAAACTCTTTATATCCGAGGAGAATGGCCTCTTCGGACTATTGATGCTCTCTTCGGAATACACCCCTCGTTCGTCTCTAGGTATATTTCCTTCCCATGGACTCCTTCTCAAACATTTTCCTCTCTTTGGACACACAGTAGTCTTCAAATAAGACCTTAGGCCCAATACATTAGGTTGAGCTTTCACCCACAAAGATCATGATGAATTGGGCATGAAGATTGGAAAATTGCATTCTACCTTTTAAAAAGTGGAGAAACTCCATATAAGTCGGTATAGGACAATTCAACGCAGCGACAATAGGCCCATGCATGTTCCAAAATGCTTCCAATCACTCAATAATACTATACCATGATGCAATTTTGCAATGGAAAATGAGTTTATTGGCTTCCAACAACATTTAAGCACTTCGATCTCATTGCATGCTTTAAAAAATGTTATCTTTACTTGTGCTTTGGTATTGGGATTGGCTAAAAACATTTTTCATGTGTCATGTGAAAGTGACCCATTACAGAGAAGTCAAGTTATTAATTCGAGTGGTATGGTTATTGGCTTATCACATCACCATCACCATCAATTAATAATTAGTTGCTTCTTTAACAATATTAATGATTTCAATAATTTTTTTTGATTGTTTGTTTTTTTTTCTTTAATTTGAATGATAATATTGACTGTCTGTTATTTTGAACGTTATACACAATCAAGACCGCAGTCGATTTGTCGAAGTCTCTATTTAATTTATTAATTCATATAAAAGATTAGAAGATAGGCTTATATTACAATTTGGCTTACAACACATTTAAGATACTAAATTTCACAAATGGTTGATTTGTGTGACTATAAGTGGTTGACATTTTCTAACTTTTTGTCATTACTAATTACATGGATATACCATTTTTTGTCAACCAATCACAGTCGCACAAGTCAGCAAACTATGAAATTAGATATGAAAATAAGTGTATGTAATATTGTTGACTACTTGGATTGTTCATGGGGATGAAACAACAAAATATTGAGAAGAGAATCAACAAGATATTGCCCCAAACAAATATTATTCAATTAGGTATGCACTCTTTTATTAATGCAGAATTGGTCCTTCATTTAACATTCTTAAATGCTATTCACATAGCGGCAATCCTTTCTTATTTCTCCATCATCCCCTGTAAGTGGGTTATTCTCTGATAGCAAGAGCACAGCCTTAGCAAACTGGTCTTGGAAATAGCCATTATCAGCAGCAAACTTTTCGACATAAGGATATGTTGTTGGGTCAGAAGTGAGTTGTTGATCCACAATGAGTAGGCCCTTGTGGCCTAATAGGTTCTTGTAGTACATGTTATCTAGTATCATTGGTGTTTCACGGTCGTTCCTTGCATAAAGAACTGCATTTGGAATAGGATTTGGCGTTGGGCAACGACCCTTTAGGTATTCAGCATATTGAGGATCCAAAGTTGAGTCGATTGTGGGGTAGAGTCGTTGTACCAGATTCATGCAGTGAGTTCGACCCACTGAGTGAGCTCCTGCATAGGAAACCAAGCTCGTAGTTAGATAAACAAAAGTATGGGTAAAATTTAGATATAGATTTATAATAACTTAGATGCAGTACATTAAGATTAAAAAGTTTTAATCATCTTTGAATAAAAAACACTATTTGTGTCCTATTGGTCAACACAAAGTGTTTGAAATTTGGAAACTAAAATATATTACTGTACTTAAGTAATTTTTATTTTATGCACATCATCCCCTATTTTTAGGATTTGGTCTATATCTTGGTTTAATTCTTCAAGATTTTGTAAGTGTATTATGGAGGCCCGTCCAATCAAACCCAATGGGCCATCAATTATGTTTTGGGTATCATGTTTACAAGGTAGGTTTAACATATTTGGACTCTTAAGGCCATTAATTTTAGTGGTTAAATTTTTAGGACTAAAGGAGCCTTAGACCCAGACCTAAAGCCGCCATAATGTTTGTGCAATTGCTAGAATGAGATGAAAAATGATGTACCAAGAGAAAAGAAAAAATGCCATACCTAAAAGAGCAACAATTCCCTCAACATCGAGTCCAATGGATTGAAAGCGAGAAAGCACTAGAGTGATGCTATCGTTGTGATTAGGGAGGGACTCTTCAACAAAATTTGCATAACTTTCCTTGCTATCCCTCCGCCCAGTTTTCATTTCAATGCGTGGTCCTCCTAACTGTAACATGGCCATATGACAATTAAACAATATTTTCTTTATTTTATTATTTACAAGTCAATAAATAATATTTTTATGTGATACTTATTTACTTAATAAATATTATTAATAAAAAATTCAAATAAGATAATTTATAAAAAATATTATATATAGTTTTAGATTTTATATATTAAAAAAAATCATACATAAATTAATCACAAAAATTGTTCAGTGGAGCGGTTTAGTAGTTGGGTTGCTTTAGTTAAGTAAAACTATTGGGTGTGTATTTCGGTTAGCTTGACTATTAAAATTTATTGTTTGTTAAGCTCAAATCTTGTATGTCTATATTAAAAATTTGTTAGCGTTTTCGCATGAAGATAAAGAACATGAATCATAAAGTGAAATTTTATAGGTTCATATATATATATATATATATATTGGTATAAATATTGGCATGTATGTTAAGAATATATAATTCAACAGTTGAATTTTCAAAATATGAATACCAGAATAAGTTATTAAGTAGTGTAATATTATTTAGAGTTACACTACCCAATATTTTATAATTAAATGTGAATTTTGATAAATTCACCATTAGATTACGTTATCTTTGTACATTCTCCATACTTACAAAATTTAAAGATGAATAAAAATTAATACCCATGTCATCAATCAATTGTTTAAATTCAAGTTTTCATTATTTAAAATAATGTATAAAAGATGAGCTTATGGATCGGATGGTAAATTACATCTGATTGGTATGAAAATTGGCATGGATGTTAAGAATATATAAAATATGTAACTCAACGGTTGAATTTCAAAATATAAATACCATAATAAGCTATTGAGTGACGTAATATTACTTAGAGTTACACTAGGTATAATTACCCAACCCATATATATATATATATAAACTATTGGGTTGCATGATGAGTTGCAAATAATTTTAACTTAGTCAGAGTAACCTATAGTTCTTTATAACTCTGAAAAAAAAAATATTGTTTTAAAAGATCAAAAATAGTTTCATTAAAATATATATGTTTATAGAATTGATTGTGACTTTGTAGGAGAGAGAAAGTAACGAGCAAATGCACCATGACAATGCCATCTCTTGCGGAAAGTGCAACAATATCAGCACACGAAACTGTCAAAGGGCATTCCTTCTCAAGTGCCTCTTTGATTGTGCTAACGTACTTGAAATTTCTCATCCCAAAGCTCCTTTCAGATGCCTGTTCCGATTCAATACCATTCACTGTCTCTAACAATAGAGATGCATCGCATGACTACACCAACAAGCAATAACTTTGTTAACAACTTAATTATACTATAAGTTAACCACTTCATATATATTATTATTTGGTACATATTTAAATGACAATATACCTTAACCATGCAATCATGGAAGAGATTTCTAACCCATGAAACTGCTGTATTGCCGTGTTTGTTGTACAAGTCAGTGACTTCTTGCTTGATGATATCTTCAGCACTAGGGCAACTCTCAGAATAGTAATTCAGCAGAAGATCACCTTTACCTGTGTCAAAAATTCCATTTATAATGAATAACTTAGAAATAGTTATTTTGATTGATGTATAACACTATAACTACGAACATATATATGTTGCATAAGATTGAGAGTGCAAATGTAAAAGAACATACACAGATAAAAATGAAAGAGTAATGCTAATGAAAGAAATATGAAGCTTGGGCTAGAACGAAGCTTGTTGCCGGTGGCCATCTCTCTTATAATTAGGTACTAACTCCAAGGCTCTCTGTGATCTCTATGAGCAAATTGTCAAAGTCTTATATAGAAATGCAGTGTGCTCTTGAAGCGTGCAAGATGAAATTTTCTTAGCAGTATTTTACTCCACTACCACTATGCCATATTATTCTTTGACCTTTCGGCAATAATCCTCACGCGCATGGCCCTACCTAAAGCAACTATTCCGGGAAAATTTTAAAGGAAAAAAACATTATCGACCTATTAAAAGGAAATGAAAAGAAAATTAGAAAAAAGAACATAACAGATTAATATAATTTTTTTAGCTTAATTAAGCTGCGTACATTTACAATATATAATATATTTTTTTGAGATAGTTTCTTGAACGCTTTTCCTCTAGATCTTTAAACATTTTGTGTACGAGGTGACATCAATTAATTAAGCTACAAGTTTCTTGATACTTTTATGCATACATATATTTATAGTATAAATTGTTAAATAGTTACTATTACTATTCAACTGTGTTACAATATTTCCATTTAGATCGAGGAAGTGAGGAACATATCAGAAATAAAATAAATACGATAACTTTAATAAAAATATAAAATAGAAATTGGGTTTCGTGAGTCGTAATGGCTGAAGAATTCATCATAGTTCTGGAAAACAAGAATGAGTTTAATAATATGGTTGTTGTTGATTGAATATTGAAATGATAACGTGGTGCTGACCCCAAAAGATATGCAGCGCAAGTGATTACTGACTAACCAGCCCAGCCGCCCCACTGCGCTGTCCATTTTAGGCAAGATGTGATGGGAGGTTGAGTTGGGGCTAAGATTTTATGATTACCACAAGAATAAAAATTAATGGTAGTAATTAATTAGCTAGCTTTGCAATAAGATGGCTGCTTCATTACAAGTTAGTGTTATTACGAAAAAATATTAGCCTTTGAAATTGGAGTACCATGTCATTGATCAATGATAAAAATCTTAGTGGAACTAATAATTAGATCGATATGGAAACCAATAGATCTCTCACTTCTCAACCACACAGGGCCAATTTGGGTTGCTAGCTAGTTTTTTCTTTCTTCTTTCTTCTAGTTTTTTGGTAGTTGAGAGATAAGAAAACACAGAAACAGTTTCACATATGATTAGTGGGTAATCATGTTCGATAATAAATATAATCGATTCAATCACAAGTTGTGGTTAATTATGAGTGTCTTTGGCTTATCTTACTCAGCTCAGTTTTAATGGTATAAATTTTATAATAAAAAAAATTGGAAGTCAATGCAAAATGTGATAACTTCTTCTTTAGCCACAAGTTATTGGGTCATATTTCCTATTAATATTTATTTTGAGGGAGTTGACCCGTACAATCTCCTTACAGATCTAGAGACAGCCTAACAAAATATATGGGTCAAGATTTGTTTTTTTTTTGCTTGTTTTTTAGTTTCTACTTTGTGAGTAATTCTTAAGTACTCTCAGAGTATAGAGAATGATACTTCCTCTTTTCTCATTCATGTTGCGGTCCGCTCATTAAATTTATGGTGGGGTTTACCATAAATCTGAGAGGAGGGAGCACCATTTCTCCATGCTCCAGGAGTACCTAAGAATTTTTCCTGCTTTGTTTGACATTTATGAGCATTCACATTCTAAAATTCTATCTCATTCTATTTTATCATTTCAAAAAACTACTTTATTAATTATACCATACCATTTTATAATACTCTTAGCATCCCAACTTTTATTTTACAATATGACACATTAAAATAATATTTTTACATAATAAAATAATATATCCCAAAACCGAAATAAAAACAAAAATCCAGTGAGAGAGAGAGAGAGAGAGGAATTGATAAAGTAAGTGAATAAAATATTAGTTTTTTTATTTTTATTTTTATGAATTGAGCTACAATGCAATTCTACCTTTAGAATTGCACTGCAGCACTATTGCAAATTTTTTTTGCAATAGTTGGTTTTTACAAGTCCGAATGTGTGGGGGGTTTTGGGCTTTTATGCTAAATTTTCCTTACATATGGCATATGTCATTCTCAATGTGAATGCTCTAAGTTAGGGGAAGATGGATTCTCCATTTTCTAGCATTTTCTGGAAGAAAAAATAAATGTTAAACAAGTATTAGTTGTTCCTAAATAACATTATCCTTCTCTAAATGTACATGCCATTCCTATCTTTGACTAATCATCTAAATATATAATTGCTATTATGGAATTCAAAGTTTTGAGAATGGTTTAAGTCTTCTCAACCTTATCAATATATTATTTTATAGAGTTTAGTTACAAAATTGGTTGTAACCTAAAATTACAACTTTATTCAATATTTTTTTTATTGGAAGTGAATTTTAACAAATCCACCGTTGGATTACATCTTCTTCTTATATCCTCCATGCTTGCAAAATTTTTTAAAAATTAAAGATTAATAGCTGTGTTATTAATAAATTGTTTAAATTACAATTTTTATAATTTAAAATTATGTATAAATTATAATGTGGGCTACTTTTTTGTTGTCCCAGGGAAACTATTTGCTTACTCCCTGGGAAACTTTCGTAGTCTCACATCGAAGACAACTCCCCCCACTTTCTCACTTATAAGCGCAAGCCGAAGAGAGTAATACCACTACTCTCTTCAGCTTGCGCTTATAAGTGAGAAACTGGGGGGAGTTGTTTTCGATGTGGGACTGTAAAAGTTTCCCAGGGAGTGCGCAAATAGTTTTCTTGAGACAACAAAAAAGTAGCCCACATATAAGCTTATAGATCACATAGTAAATTATATCTAATTGACACATAATTTGACATGTGTATTAAGAGTGTAAAGAACATATAATTCAACGGTTAGATTTTCAAAATATGTAGTAATATTTATTTTATTAAGTAAGGTTGTAGTTTTAGGTTAAAATTAATTTTGTCGTTAAACTTTGTCATTGTTTTATTACTCCTATCTCCCTTGAATTTGAGCGAAAATAAACATACCTCACCATGATGTAAAATTTTGTAATAATATTTTGGCAGTTTTACTCTAAAACAATTTTGACAAAAAATTATAATTTTTAATTTTAGGATGCAAACAGCCAAAAGTTTATCCTAAAAAAATTAGCTTTGATAATCTATATTTTATATATTACTAAAAGTTGAAGCGTAGCATTTAGTGTTGCTATGCTTCTGTTGAATCACATCAACAGTAATGTCATTAATTTATTTTTTATATTTTTTTTCTCTATTTAAACTTTTCTCAAACCTATATTAAAAAAAAAAAAAAAAACTCACTCACCTACTGTTACACTTCTTCCAACATTTCATTTTCCTTTTTGCCTCTTTATCTCCCCATTACTTTATCGTTATACTTCCTCCTTTTTATATTTTGACTTGTCTTCTATCTATTTTATTTTTTATAAATTTGATATTGTTTTCCTATTCAATCCATAATTTTCCTACACAAAACTGTGAGTACTCTCTCTCTCTCTACTTTCTTTCAATTAATTTTTGTTCTTTCTTATAACTCTAATTAAGGTTGATGGTGTTTTTTTTTTTTAATATGTGTTTTGGTATTGTGTTTTTTTTTTATTTATTTATTTAATATCCCATCATAAAATCTTCTCTTTCTCTTTTGTAGCTTTGGTTGAATTTTTGTTTGGGTTAATACTTAGTTTTTTTGGAAAGAGGAATTTGAATATGCCTACCAATTATAATAAAGCCTATTATTATAAATCATTATAAAGCTTATTATTTATTCCTTTAGTTTCATTTTAATTTTGGCTAAGTTAACATTGTAATTTTGTAATGAGTTTTGATTATTATGATAATTTCCTTATTCCTTAAGAGATGAGAAATTTGAATAATAAATTTGAAATTTATAAAGTTTAGTTGTATATTAAGCAAATATAATACACTACAATAGAAGTTAGAAGAATATGGTTCACCTTAAAAAAATATTAATCAAACATAAAAAAAAAAAATGATATATTTGTAGAGATAAAAAGATAAAAAATAAAAAAAATTCTTGTAAAAATCTTTTTTTAAAAATAGACAATACGTGAAGTAATAGTTACTTTTTATATATTATATCTCATTACATAATATTTATATTTTCACGCATCACGTGGGTCTGCGGCTAGTAATAATAAAAACATAAGAAGAGATAAATGATCATATTCTATACCTTGAAAATTTCTATTTTGACCTATGGTTAGTTAGCTACCATCATGTTGTCCCTTTGGGTATTTGAGAACCCCTTCAACGGGACATGTGAAAATTAATATTGATGAAAGTTCAAAGAATACCATGGGGCCTTCGAGGGGGTGATCCAGGGTCAACCAGGGCAGCCGATCTCATTGGAAATCATTTAAGCCCACAGCTAGCTAGGTGGGTTTTCTCTAAAGGCTAGACTACACCAATATTTTGTCGAACTATGGGCTACGCAATGACTTTAACTCTTTTTTTTTTTTTTTTTAATATTTAATTTTATTTTAATTCTTGAGAAAAAAACACATAAAGGGGAGGGAGAGGAATAAGGTTCTAATATAAAGGTATACCGCAAACTCCATTTTTGTGTTAAAATTTAGAACAACATCCCCTCTCTCTCATGTATGTGTTTGTTTCTTAAAAAAAAATATAATTATCTCACGTTACTTAAATGAGTATGTTGTGTGTAATATAACTTATCTCATTCTCTTTTAAAATGACTTAAACTCATTTGGGATAAGCTTATAGGAACATTATATTAGAACTTGGTTCAATCTAGCATTTACATGAATATAAATTATATGCTTAAACACATTATGCCACAGTCATGGATATTTGTGCTTATTAGGATTGTCCACAGGTCCAGTTTAGGCTCTACTCGAACTCAACCAGATTCTGGCGGGTGGCAAAACAGAAGGCCCACCGTCAACCGATAGCTTGAACAAGTAATTGGATCAAGTTGGTTGTTCCACGTCATATTAGTTTTGGTTGAAATCAATAAAGGTGGCAGTGATCTTGATTTCGATGGAAAGTGATAAAGATCTGGTGAGATCTTGTTGGATTTGGTGGAAATCTTGCCGGATCCAGCAAGATCTCTCAAAGAATTAGCCAAAACTCGCTGAATACAGTGGAAAACTCACTAGATCTAGCAAGATCTTGTTGGATTTGGTTGATATTTTACCGGAGTTTGGTTAGGTTTTTGGTCAACTCAGTTTGTTTGGGTGTTGGAGGAGAGAAACTGAACTTGACCTGCTGGATCCAATTATGAAGTTGCTGACCCATCGATGATTGTCACAACCACCAAATTGGATTGGTTTCAAATTGGTTTCGGTTAGGTTACTTGGGTGAGTTGATTTTTCCGATCCCTTGAACAACCCTAGTACTTATAGTTGATTATAGGAAACTACTCGTAAGAGTGTGGTAGACCGTAAACCTAAATTTTTTCTTAAACACATACCAGGAAGCAAACTTTTTGTTGATCATTTGGCACTAAAGGGCAGAGTTCTCTTATAAAACTCATGCTTGTAATAATCCGGCCCCCTCATTTTTGTATGTGTATCTTGTACAAACCATAAGAAAATACATCCTTTATAAGAACATCCTTTAAATGTATATAAACTACAAATGCCTCTTAATTATTTTACATATATATTTTTCTTACTTTTTCAACTAAAGGAAAAAAAAAAGTCTAATATCGAAAAATATTTTTATATTGTTGAGGCAACAAGTCGGGGATTGATGTACAATTAAAATAATATCAATGATGATCTTGTTAAAATAATGTTGTACTAAACTACTAATCAGTAATCACAATCTACCATTTTAATAGATTATAAATTTTATTGTGTCTCCATCATATTTTTTTAAATTTAAAATAAATTCTAATTCAGTAATTTGACTAGACTTCGAAGAGGCCACTCTAAATTTATTTAGTGGAGTAGGGGACCCGAGAACCCAGTTCCAGAGGAGACTTGGACAGGCCCAAGCATTGAGAACAACATAAAAAGTGGCCCAAAAAGCCACGATTTCCATTTTTTTGGGTAAACAAAACCATGATTTCCAATGGCCACACAACCGCTTCTCTTTTCTACACATAAATGTGTGTTCAACTATTCATAACTCAAAATAGGTGACCTAAAAAAAAAAAAACACATGATCATAATGCACATAGACTCTTATATGAAGACAAACCAACTAACTAAAGCGTGGAATACCATCATGTGGCTCTTGGGACACTTCTTCGCTAAAAGCCATATTCTGCTTATTATTCCTCAACCCACATCATGGTAGGCCCCGATTCTCATTTCTTGAACTCATTTTCCCTTTGCCTTATCTCTTTGATCTTGTTTTTTTTAGTGCAATCATTGGAAAGACTTTAAAGCCCATAATTCTATAAGCAAAAATGGAATTTTACTTATCTCCTTCTTAAATGTAAGGAAAAGACTTTAAAGCCCATACTTTTATAAGTAAAAAGAAATTTTACTTCTCTCCTCCTTAATTTTAAGGAAAGTTCAAATGAACAGTAAAATACTTATTATATATCGTCTATACACATTGTTACTATTCACGTTTTATTGTAGATCTCTGTACAAAAGTTATGAAAATCATGCACACAACTCTTAATATGATGTGTACAGTGTGTATATTGTTGAGTGTGTAACAAGATTTTTCTGAGATAAAACTATTAGAAAGGTATGATATATTTTTACACCTCTTATTCATACACACACACACATCATAAAAAAAAACTATTTTTACAGTTGCAGCTCTCGGTGAAATGCAATCTGCTCTCAATTTTTGGTGCTTGCTCCCTCTATTATACTTCTATGATGTTTGTGGGATTGAACAACTTTGAACTAAGATTCCTGCTCATGAATTACTGATGCAACAGTTCTAGCCCAGAACTTGATATGTTTCTTCATATCATCAGCTGTAGATGCACTTGGAATCTTTAAATTTAGAAGTGGAGAATCGGGTCTGTTTATGAGCCATGCTTCGGATAAATATGGCCTTATAACTCTCTTCTCTTTCCCTTCTTCAGTTTCATCATCTTTAGCTGCTTCAGCATCATTAGTGAGTTTGGTGCTTTGTTTATTTTTGTGTGCAAGTCTTTGCAAGCCTGGGACTACACTCATCATTCGCGGGCTTAAGTGTTCTTTCTTGAATATGAAACCAAGATCCATGAACCCCTTTACTTCTTCAATTTCAAGATCCCCCAAGGTCTTGCAACTCATGGATTTTTGTAATCTCCTTATTGCATTTTGCGCCCGAATTTCTGAGACGTTTAGGACGTTTTTGAGTTGATGGTGATGATGAATGTGACCGATTCAATCTTGTTGGTTTTTCCTTCTGGCTGGTTTTTTTCTCTGTGTCTTCATTGTTGGAATCATCCTTGTCATAGCAACAACAAGAGAAACACAGTCAGAGAAGTGTAAGCCTAAAAAAAAAAAAAAACCGCACACACAGTGACAAGTATATGTTTTAGTACCGTTGGAGAGATTGGAGATGAGTCTGACAAGATTTCTTCATCTGCAAGAAGTGATATGTCTGATGAAACTCCCTCATCTAGAAGAGATGAATATGCAAGAGACACAGAGTTGGGCTTAGAAGTTTCAGGGGTTTTTGGGTCTGAGACCGTTTCTGAGAAAAGAATAATTTGGTGAAACCAAAGACGATCCATGGCTCCTACAAGACATAGAGAGTAGTAATTGGCCATGGATGAGAGAGAACTAGAGAAGTGACCGACTGGGAATCCAAATCTCTGTAATGTGTAGGGGATGTGGTTGTTGTCTAATGATTTTTATTATCTATATTTTTTTTCAGAAACGAACATACACAAGTTGTTGAAATTAATAATGAAAAGTAGAATGGGACAATATTTGGGCGATTGAAAATGTGGCCTTGAGTCTTGATTCCCTTACTTCCACATCTTTTACATGTTAAATGACTATCTTGCCCAAAATATTGTGAGCACAATCTCATATATGGTCAATAATTTTTTTTTTTTTTTTTTCATTCAATACATGCATCATTTCTTTTATAATAGTATAAATTACATGGTCGGATTGATACTCATCTATTTTATATAAGAGTGAGGTTGTGTATAAATGATGCATGAGATACATTCTCCGGTATACAACACAAACTCATCACCCTTCTAGACAGCAAGTGATCCTAGAAATGTTAGTCCTTCCATGACCATCTCCACAAAGCCTATATAAATTAAGTTCTATAATGTAGCTAGGTAATCCTTCCTCTATTTTATTATTATTATTATTTTTTAACTCATCCTTACAGCAACATTTACAGTTGGTTAAGTTCGATCAATTGCTATACCCCCAGTTACGTACACGACAAAAACACAGATGACCCATTGCCAGGAAGGAAATGGAACATTTTTTTTTTTTTTAGAAGCGAAGGAAATGGAACATAAGTGAACAAATTCATTATGTGAATGGCCATTGAGAACATTAATGACAAAACTTTATATTCAATCGCATTATTGAAAGTCCATTATTCCTAAAATATGTTAATTTCGAAATTGACAGTAGCAAATTAGAAAGGGCCCCCCTCCCCTCCTTAAATAAAGACAAATAATAGGCAAAAGCCTTGTAACTCAATTAGTTAGTACTTCTTGATGTTTCTAATTAAAACATTCAAATTTTAAATCCTCACATCCCCAACTATTAATTGAATTATATATATAGAAAACACAATAGAGAATAGAAAAATAAATGTACACAAGCTCAATGATATAGGATGAGCAACCATGCACACTACATTGAACAAGTTACCAATAGACATAACAAATTTCACAATATGTCAAGGTTACAGATTGTGACTAGTGTAACATCATTTTTACTTGGGACCATCTTTAACTTCAATTTTATACTTTCTCAATAGTTGTAAAATTTGTAATTTATCTAGACTTATTGGTTATGATAACATGGTTTAAATATGTTTTGCATGTATGAAAAACGGCACACAAAACATAGTCGTCTACCCATTTTCATATAATCACTGTAAATTCTAGATTAGTCATTCATTCTAGCTAAGTTGTAGAATGTGACAAGATGTATGATGAATTATAATTTACAAAACACTGCTCTATCTCTCTCTCTCTCTCTCTCACACACACACACAAGCTGATCTCCCAGTCATCAATAATCTACTCTCTTCTCACTGTCGAGAGTTCTACAATGACAGGCCGGGATGGACGTGTAGATGAGCCAGCTGCCTCTTCTCTCACTATTTCATCTTCTTCTTCTAGGATTTCCCGTTTCCTAATGCTGTCGCTTGGTACAGATGTGGGTCTTAGGAAAGAAGAAAATTCAGTGGCACTAACCCTTCTGGGACTCCATTCTGCAGACAAAGAAGTGCGAGGAGATTGCAAGAATAGTTGTTGCTTCCTCCTTCTCTCCCTTACGTCAGCGTGCCATTGCC
Organism: Quercus ilex subsp. ballota; assembly: GCA_032727855.1. Lineage (NCBI taxonomy): Eukaryota > Viridiplantae > Streptophyta > Magnoliopsida > Fagales > Fagaceae > Quercus > Quercus ilex. Next base: position 49,291,824 of record CM064914.1, on the reverse strand, counting down.
TTATAATATTGGCCATTTGCTCTTCTAGTACTTTACTCTTGAAGTTAGATCCCATCTGTGAACAAACACTTGCAATTTGTTATATATGTACTAGATGTCAAGAAAGTGGGCTACATAAATACCAGCATGGGAACTATTTTTAAAATGGTTACCTGTGTAACAAGTGCATAGAGAGGAAGAGTAATGTAGCTGCAAATTACTTGAACTGTCACCCTGAAGAATAAAAGGAAATTAGAATCACTAATAGGCTTATTTTATAATTCGATAGTTGGGTAAGAGGATTTGAACTCTTAGACATTTTTATTAGAAACAAAAAGAGGTGTCAGTTGAACTGTTAGGCTCTTTGTGAATCATTCATAAGTTGGAATCAATATGATGGAACAAAGGATTCTAAGATGTTCTTGTCTCCTAACTAAATTACTGATAAACCCATGATATGGTTGTTACATAATAAAACTAATGTCAGTAATTCAGTAATTCACTCAAGTGAAAGTGATGTTCTGATTCAAGTAATGAAAAAAGTTGTTCCTGACTTTACTTACTATGAAGTTACCAAAATGTAAATCACAGGTTACTAAATAAGTGGTAGGCTGTTCTTACGCTAGCACAATCCTGGTGATAATGATCGCAGTGCGCTCGTGGTAACAAGAATTGAAACCAAACTGTATCTGAGAAAGAAGGAAAATAGAATTGAAACCAAAAGAAAGATATATTAGACATCTGATATTGCCACACAAAAATTTCCAACACCAGACCTTCAAAGTTCAAAACTAGATGGTGTGGAAAATGGAAAAGAATAAGAAAGAAAACTTACTGTAACCCAAATGAAGAAGGCGAACTCGAATGCATTCTGAGAAGGTCCAGAAAAGTTAGTATCTATAATATCTCGACTCTTCTTATATTATTACTTTGCTTTCATGAGGAGGAGGAGGAGGAATTACCACAAATAGAGTATAATGTATAAGAGTCAAGACAAATCCTGGGTGCCCAAACCAGAAGTAGCGATCATTTGGTCTCACAAGAGGGGTTCCTATAATTACATTGTTCTGATCTTTGGTTTGAAGAGCCATTCTTGCAACAATGACTTCAAGTTTGGCTCCTAGAACGAGTACAATCTACAAAAGCAATTGGAATGGGAAGGAAACTAAGAATCAAATGGAAATTAATGATGCAACACAAGGTGGTTACTATGTTGCAAAATGCTTACCAAGAGAGGAATATAGGATACCCAGAGAAATACATTCCAACCTGGTTGAGTCCAAACAAATTTCAATGAAAATTTATTTTTAGTAATTGATAAATTAGATTGACTTTCAGAGGAAAAAAGAAAACAAAAGGGAACAATATTTACGGTACACATCCAGGAGCATCAAGAGAACAACTAGAAACCACATTAGAGGGCTGTCAAGACAAAAAGAACACATTAGTGGAGAGAAATTAAGCAATTTCATAATCAATACACATCAAAGGTGTAATGTACAATTTTTGTTCCATAAAATTTAGTTGTTTTGGGAACAATAATATTTAGAAAATCAACAACCTGATGCCGACCACGGCTTTGAAATCTTCTTCCAAGGATCGCTGTATATAGTTTTTGAAATTGAAGTTGTCAAGCCTGCTTGATAAGTGAGTCTGAAATTTTTTTGAACAATATACACCTTGTGTAAGTAGCAGAAGCACTTTGGTCCTATATTACTTTTATTTTTGTGGGTGTAATTATTCATAAAATTAAGAAAAAGTTGGAACTTGAAAGCTCATTACCGAGATGAAACCATGTCTCAAAGTGAGATAATCAACCTTTGCTACTGAATGAATGAACTGTCTGAAGAAACATTTCTGCCCCATTTCACAACCCAAAGTGTTAAGGCATTAAAACTGTAATTTAAATCGATTACATGGAGATATATAGAAATGCAACTCACAATCCATAGCTGAAATGATGTTTCTGTACAAGTAGTCAGGTGCCGTCTTCCAAATGTTGTTTGCCTTGTAAATCTGAATCGATTAGGATCTGATCATCATTGAAAATATTATTGATCACGACTTATATGATGTGGAGTAATCAGGTTCAGGTATCTAGTAAAATGAAACTCATGCAAAATTTGATGACTTTCAATGATTTCATTAATAGGTAGAGAATTTAGCATTTAATATTTTATTTTATTTCCTTTTTTTTTTTTGGCAAAATAAAAAACGGGGTCTTCGCTTCTTTGGTATGGACTCATTGACCCCACATCATGTAACGTGAAGGTAATAAGTAATTTCAGGTATACCACCGGGGTCTTGATGAAGCTATTATCATTATTTAATCTCCATTTGGATTGTAAGATTGATGCAAAGCGTTAGAACTTTAGAGTTATTAAGTAGTATTGAGTAACATATATATATATATATATATATTTATTTATTTATAGTATTACTGCTTCATTAACCATGGTTGAAAGTCCATCCAAATATTAAGTAAATTTTTTTTTTTTTTTGACGTAAAAAAATTCATATGAATTTACTAATACAATAATTATCTAATTTCAAAGTATATCTTTTGCATCCATAGATTAGATCATTTTTCTTTCGTTGACACTATTGGTGAATTATTACGAAATGACAACAAATGTATACTGTAATCTTTTCTTGCCAATGGGCTTACAGTTCAGTGGCATCCTTTCTCTTCCCCCTCCCCATTGTCAGGCTGTGAATGGAATTAATTAAGGTTTAGGATATTTTCAACCCTATCTGACATCTTCAAGTTATGAAATCCCTAACCCAACTCAACACAATCTATTGCAGCTCTAGAACCAACCCAACCAAACCTAACTCACAATAATCAGATTAAGTCAGGTTAGATCATTAGATTGGGGCCCTTTTGTTTGGTCTAATAAAACAAATTGGGCTTTCAAGCAGTAATGAAGGCCGGCATGAAGGCAAAATGTTGAGATGTGGACAAGACAGAGTGTGACTGTGACTCTGTGAGATCATAGACCATAATTGATGAGAGAGTGACACCATGCCAAAGATAGAGAGCTGAAGGGTGAGAATAGAGGTAGGGATGACAACAGGATAGGACTAGATCAAGAGTGCCTTGTTGCCTTTTTGGGGTGGGGAAAGCCAATGCAAGGCGGAGAAAGGAGCGAGGCAAGTCAAGGTTAGGGCGGGTTGAAGGTATTTTACCATCCCTAATAAGGTATTTTTAGGGTTTCATAAGAAAGAGATGAAATATAAATGAATGAACAGTTATGAAAATGCTAAAAGAGAGAAAAATAAATAAAAAATTTAGAGAGGGTAATAGTATATAAAAAAATAAAAAAATATCCATATAAAAAAGATTAAATTATACTTAAAAACACAATGTAAATATATATTAAATAAAAGCAAATATTTACAAATTAGAGATGGGATGGGACGGGTCAAGGGGGTGGGGAATTTTTGCCATTCTTAAGCAAAGGAAGGTTTGTACAACATGAGCAGTGAGAGGGGGGTGTGAAGGGAGTGAATGTTAGTTGAGATGGGGAAAAGAAAAACAAAACTAGGGTTAGGACTTAAGGTGTGACGGCGGTGTGAGTAGTGTAGCTATAAATAAATCGTATATATATAATATTAGTATCGTGTGCTGAGTTGGATTACTTTAATTGAAAATTTAGCAAACCAAACCCAAGTCCACCTAAGTTCAAAAAAAATTTAAGACCCAACTCAATCCAATAATTCACAAAAACCAACCCAAGGTGTTTGATTGGGCCTTGGTTCATCTAGGTGGGTCGGTAAAAAATCTTCACATTTCTTCAACGACCTATTAAACCCGGTAACTAATAGTGTCAATGTTATGAATCAGTCGCAGTTTTGCAGTCAAAGGTTATTGCCATAATGAATACAGGTACAGACTCTTAAGGTCAAGTCTTGTAAACTACTACTAGAGATTATTGTGGCCAATTTGATTAGTGTAGGTCTAAAGCTCAACTTGGAAGTTGGAAATACGAAATTCAAGACTTGTATCATGTGGACTGTACAGTCTTTCTTCACCCACCAAAGGACAAAAATTGATCACAACAAAAGGAAGACTCTTTTTGGGGTAATTTCTAGAGCTAAAAAATGATGGGTTATTTTTGAGTCATCGATCGAAAAATGATGGGTTTTTTACTTCTCATGAATATGCTAGCTCTTTCGTACTAAATGGTTTAGTTTTTCTTAGGAATTGAATTCTGTAGACCTGACCATATATGGATTGCTTATTACGCTTGCCATGGTTGCCACACGTCGGTTCTGGGGCCACAAATTGGTGGTGGGGGGGGGAATGGAGTTGGTATATAAAACCAAAAACGAAATGTCGATCACCAAACTCATTAACATTATATGTGGCTGTGTGCCTCTTTCACTTTCCTTTTTTTCTTTGTGTATATATAGTCGCAGTGGCGGCTCTACGGGTGGGTGGCCACAGGATCACCCTAACTTGCAAAAATATATATATACATTTGTCAAAAACATATTATATGCTAAACTAACCTATTGCGACTATCCTAATAAAAATTACGAACACCCTGATTTGAGAATTACAAAAATTTGGGTTTTAAAAAAAAAGAGTAGTGCTACTACATTCACAACATTTTCATAATAATTTTGTTACTGATTCTAATTTGAGCCAAATACTAATATTATTTTTTTTTATCCACCAATAACAGCTTTTTGTATAAGATTTATTGTAAAAATGTGTGAATGTAGGATTACCACAAAATTAATTCTGCCTTCAAACATAATTCTTAATCCTTGTTTTTTTTTAAGTTTAAATAACGACAATAAATATTAGCTCAAATAACAACAAACGTAAACCAAACAAAAACAAGACAAGAACAAACAACAACAAGCGAAAAAAATTATCCAACAAAAAGCCTATTATAAAACAAAAAGATAAAATTTGTAGTTCGTTCATCCTATTCAATAAAAATAATTTATAATTTCATTTTCCTTTGAAAAATGGTATCAAAAAACATATTGTGGTAATTTAATTTTTTAGTAACTACCCTAAAAAAATTTCTCAGGGCCGCCACTGTATAGTCATGTTAGACTGTTAGCCCATTAGCTAATTAATAAAAGACAGTGAATCATGATCCAGGAGAATGAATTTAAAACATACCATTGGCAACTTGGTACTCTGTTGTTTGAGTTTCTTTCTCCCAAGCTCCCCAGCGTCTCATCTATTAAAACAGATAGAGGAAGTCAGGAAGACACAGTTACACAACGTTGAGTTTCAATTGTTATTAAGAAAGCTTTTCTTTATTTTGCTATTTCTAGGTGGTATGAGTATGAAAGCGGAATAAGCATAGTTATACTAATACCATAAATATCAAGGTGTTTGTTTTTTTCAAATGGACATAACGGTTTGAACATGGGAAATTAACATGAAAAAATACCATAAAATAAGTTGTCTGGAAAAATTAATAATATTATATAGCTGAGAGGAAATCCCAAGTTTAAGCAAGCTTTTTTACCTTGGCTCTACCCAAAGCCAGAGTGAGAACAGTATAAACGATTTGCATAATTGCTAACACGAAAATGAATATATGAAGCTGATGGATCCCATCTTGTGACATTAGAGCAACCTTTCCCTGCAAATTAAATCCCATTCTAATCGTTAAAACGTCTTTTTTCCATTCTCAATCAGTAAAAATGTAACTGTGAGAATTATTGCGTTCATTACTCAATTAAGAAACGTACGCTTGGACAAGAATCAACTGCACCAGCATCAGGTGGAGGACTAGGAGGAACATCATCTTCACCATCTTCATCCAGTACTCTTCTATGAGGTCCCCACCACAAATCATTCATCGACGACAAATTCCAGATCATTACTTTTGTGAAGTGCTCGATTGCTACTAGGTTTTCAGATTCGGAATCAGTCTGTTTACGACAAGGGAGCATGATGTTCCCAGCGCCGCTAGGTACACATATTTTAGAAATACGTTCCTGAGTTACTGCCAATAAGAGGGACATAAACCCCAGAAGCATCAACTCTGTACAAATCAATCCCGCACAAAAAGATCAATTAAAAGTTAAAACCTTATAAAAGTCTTATAAAGTAACACATATATATACAAGTATACTATAAACAACATAAAATTATACAAAACATGTATATTTATTTTGATTGCACCTGATTTAAGCTTCTCTAATGCATCGTTCAACGCGGTTTTCCTACGCCTCTTTAGCCACTATACGTGCACCATTAATTTTTTGACATTAGCTTCAAGTTTATTATATATATACACCCAAAATAGTGGGGCAAAAAAAAAAAAAATGGATCTTAATACATAATATATATACTTACGTGGGAAAGGAGATGGATGATGTGTTCTAGGATAATAGAGATGAAGATGAAGAAGAAGCAAACTGTGGCAAGTGCCCATGTCGGAGTGTATTCGAGAGAGGCGCCGGACGAGCCTCCGGCCGCCATGACTTTCTAGTGATTGCCTTGTTAGAGGAATGATTTTTCTTCAGTTGAATAATCCATTAAGTGTGTTGGTTGAGACTTGAGATGGTGAGAGCTGAGGAGCCAAGACTTGTTCTTATAGGCATGCCGCGTATATAACGAAATGTTGATATCGACTTCCTCTTATATTCACAATTTTCTCTGCTTTCACACTCAAATAACCCATTTAATTAAAAGGTTATTCAAGTGACAAACACGTTATTGAAATATAGTATATATGTATTAATTAACGTATTATGCAAATCAAATTTAATATAAGGTCGGTCAACCGTTTGATTGGGAGTCTAAAAAATTTAAGGAGTTTGAGCTCTCCGTATATATGAAGATTGCCACGTGGATATATATGACAGGTTGTGACGTGGCATTTGACTGTCTATTTTGATGTGTGATTTTCATATTCATTGTTCTTGACCTTTTTTTTCCCATGTAGATGTTCTTAAATCAAAGCTTATTTATCATTCATGTATGACGTGTTGAATAAAACCAGTTTTAGACTCCCAGAAATGGAGTCTATATTGCAACAACGTCAACTGACTTTTTGGTTCTTCTTAGAAGTTGGAAGTCCATATAGGCTATTTTGATGGAATAGTGTATTAATACAAAGCTGGACCACGTCCAGCTTAGTATAAGCCGTTTTGTTTAAGTAATTAGGACTCGTTTGGCGAGTTCAAATACATGTTTTCAGTTTTTAAATAACATTACCTGTATTTTTACACATTTTTTCACCGATACGTATTTTCAAAAAAACTGAAAACTGTTGTTTAAACACACGTACCAAACGGGTCCTAGAGTTTCCTTCCTTTCTCATTTTTAGTTTTTACACATATTTGAATAAGTAATTAGAGTTCAAGCTCCCTTCCATTCTCATTTTTAGTTTTTACACATGTTTGAAGTACGTACCTTTAGTTTTTTATAGTACCAAATTACCAATAGACAAAATTTTTATAGTAAATTGTGACATGGAAGATGGAAAGATGGAACTGGGTTTATGTGTTAATGCATTTTTTATTTTGGGCATGAAGGAGAAATTTATTCAAGAAAGCAACCGAAGAGGGTTTACAAAGCTTTTGGTGGGAATACAAAGAAATTAATCCAAGCATCAACAAATAAAATAATTTAGAGAACCTATGGACATATAGCTCACATATGCGCATGGAAAAGAGATTAGGCAGTGACTTTACGCTAAATGACTCACCTTTTGAATGTGATAGTTCTAAAGAGTGGGTCAAACATGCGTGTTAATTGATTCATACGTAACACATTTTGTATTCTATAGTAATTAAAACATAAGTATAATAAAAATGTCAATTTCGTTATTTGCAAAGGTTAATTTTGGAAAAATCTTGAGACACTTTATCATAACTTGCATCTATGACATTTTTTTTTTTTTTTTTTTTTGGAGAAAGTTTCAACCTATAGCGTTCGCTCATGATGATAGTTCTTTATCATCAGACTAAGACACCAATCGGTTTTTGGTATAGGCGGGGATTGAACTCCGAATCTCTTATTCAACCATCAGAGACTTTACTAATTGAGTTAATTGGAATCCACATCTATGTCAAATAGTGATTGAATTACTTTTCACTAAATCCCAATGGTGGACTAATGCATAAATAACATAAATCCTAGTCTAAAACACACACACACACACACATATATACATATATATTGTATTCTATAGTAATTAAAAATGACATAAGTATAATAAAAATGTCAATCTCGTTATTTGCAAAGGTTAATTTTGGAAAAATCTTGAGACACACTTTATCATAACTTGCATGTATATATATATATATATTTTTTTTTTTTTTGAGAAAGTTTCAATCTATGGCTTTCGCTCCTGATGATAGTTCTTTATCATCAGACCAAGACACCAATCAGTTTTTGGTGTAGGCGGGGATTGAACTCCAAATCTCTTATTCAACCATTAGAGATTTTACCAATTGAGATAACTGAAACTCACATCTATATCAAATAGTGATTGGATTACTTTTCACTTAATACCAATGGTGGACTAATGCATAAATAACATAAATCCTAATTTAACACACACACACACATATATATAAAAGTTTTGGTAAAAATTATGATAACATGTAATTCTACAGCCAGGCTAAAAAGGCATTTCTGTTGTAATAACTAATAAGCATGCATGAAGCCCCTGAAAGCATTTTGGATGCATGCTGTGGGCACTTTGTTAATAATTTTTTTTATTATTATATAAAAATGAATAGCTGGTTAATTTTAGAACAAATGGGGTGTTTGTTTGATTTTTTTTTTTTTTAGCTGAATAGATGTTTTTGTTTGATAATAATGCACACCACAAGCCTCTTTTTGCACTTAATTCTTTAAAAATATCTCATAAAAAAAATCTTTAAAAATAAAGAATAAAAAAATCAGATGGGTCATGCGTTACGTAAGCATTTTGAACATGATATTTCTAAATTCCTGTAAAGTAATCAAGTCCCGTACATTAATTAAACATATTATATGGTACTGGTACTACTTGTACGGCGTACATGCATGCTTACCGCATGGTCCACATACGATATATTCCGGTCAAAAATGGAAAACAACTACAGTATGATTTCATGCATTAGCTGGAACATATAAAAATGAGAAATCTGAACCACATTTTCATAAGTGATTGGAGAAATTCACCACCGGGTCTGTTGGCCCAAGTGGTACCCGGTCTCTTTAGTGACCTTTAACTCAGGGCTCTTTCATAAATAATTATCCAGCAAAAAAAAAAAAAAAAAAAAAGTAAGTGATTGGAGAATACTTGAATCCACACTCTCATTCTTATGAAAAGCCATAAATAGTTAAATACCACCTAAACTGATAAACGAAAATGATTTTTTTTCCTTTTTTGGATAATTGAGAGATAAGATATTTAAATCATTAAATGTTTTTATTGGAAACACTAAATGTACTACTTAAATTACAAGGTTCTTGAAAAAAAATGTATGTTTTGAATCTTAAGAATGATCATTTCATATTAAAATGATAAAAATTAAAAAAGTAACAGATTAGTTAAGTCATTCCTCAAACCCAACTTGAATGGGACTACTATTTAACAATAAAACCAATAAGAGCACTAGCATTAGGTTTGACAAAAAGATGTTTTACTTAAAATTTATCTTGCAACATCGATAAATTTTGTTGCGCATTGGGCTAACTTTATGCTAGCAAAAACACAAATAATCTATAGTAGTAAGTAGGGTGGAGCTACGCTATAGGTAGGGGGGCTATGCCTCCCCCTACCTAAGGTAAAAAGTACAATCACTCCATTTTATTTAAAAGTCGTCTCCTCCAAGAGCAAAGATTCCCCCCCCCCCCCCCTAGCCCCCTATTTTTTTGCCAAAGTCTTCCCTCTCATGTGCTACTTTATAGTTCTACTATATATTGTAAACTTTTTACAAATATGTACTGCATTTATTACATTTTATATGTTTACAATGTAAGTTTACATTGCAAGTACAATGCAAACCAATAAAAGTTATTTAAAAAAAAAAAAAAAAATCTTTTTTCCTTTCCTATTCTCAATTCTCATCCCAGTCCTTTTCTTCCACAATGCATTTTATGTTACAAAGTTATTCTTCTTCTTCTTCATTTCTTTTGAGCTATTTCAATATAATTTCTATTTATTTTATTATTTTCTTTTTTAGTTCAATTTCTACTGAGAGCTATGAAACTTGTAGGGATAAGGGCCCAAAATTGTGTATTGGGCTTTGGGCTTAGCCGATGACGTTGATTGGTCCGAGGACGGATGAACAGTAGTGAGGATGTTACGTTCAAAATCCCATGAGTAAGATGCAAACGAAAAGACTAGGAAAGGTGGTCTGAGGAGGGTTATCTCCTCGGATGGCCAAAGCACATATCAAATATACATCCTATCATTCAAAGTGACCTTCCAGGATGTTCTATTGATAGAGACGTGTATTATAAACATACAAGAAGGATGTAAACTCAGAAATATCTAAGAAATAGCTACTGCCGCCGCATTGAATACTCTGCAGCTAACTTTTTGATCGCATTTATGTGGAGAAGACCCCTAAACAGTGCTGCTTTGGCTATCCCAACTCACAAAGGGCCAGAGAGGGTGTCTGATGGGACAAACACTTAAGTAGTGACTTGGATGATCAACAAATGGAGGGCCAAGATCATTAAGAGGGAGATATATAATGTAAAAGACCCCTGGAGAAAAAAGGAGATCAAGAAATCAAGAGAGAAACACTATAGCAATCAGGAACCAAACTTGTAATTGAAATTAAGAGTAATATATAAGAACTAGTCTCTTTGGACTCTGCCGAGGACGTTTTTATTCAGTTTAAACTTGTTTAGCTTCAATCTTTTGTCACCAAGACCTACTTTATTTGTTATCTGACTAACTAAAGTTTAGTTTTCCAACTCATTCTCTACAAATTTATTGTTTTGGACTTTTTGGGCCTAGGTCCATCCACCTTTTAGGCTAGGAACTCAAATTTGGTCCTTACAATTAGCGCCGTCTGTGGGAATTACTGGTGTTATAGTGAGTCTCATGTTCAACAATGGTAAGTTCAGGTTCAAACCAGGCAAAATTCATGGGGTCTCAATGTCAAGATCACTTCCGTGATCTTGAGCAAAGGAGAGGTCGGGAGAGGAGTGTGCACACTACCCGTACAAGTAGAAGTCATCCTAAAGGTGGTAGCCACCTCTCTTAGGAGAAGAATACTCAAGCCATGCAGTTGGAGATTGATCACTTGAAGAGAAGCTTACGCCACAAACGGTGAAAGCGAGCTCCTTCTAATTCTGACTTCTCTTTCGATGACGAGAAAGATGGTAGCTATAAGCGCAGATCAAGGACTCCTTCTAGCGAGTCTTTCTCATATGATGAAGACTACCATCATGAACGGAAAAACAGAAATTCATCTTCGGGAGGCATGGGAAATGACGCTATAAGTAAAACACTCAACCAAATTTCTAGGTCATCTTTCACGCGCTGGATTAAGGGAGGGAGACTTCCTCGACGGTTCACTCAACCCACATTCACCTTGATAATGGTAGAACAAACCCTGTGGAGCATGTTAGCCACTTCAATTAAAGGATGGCTGTACACTCCAAGAATAAGGCCTTGATGTGCAAGGTATTCCCATCCAGCTTGGGGCCTGTAGCGATGAGGTGGTTTGATGGTCTGAGGGCAGGTTCCATTGATTCCTTCAAAGAACTCACTCAGGCGTTTGGATCCCATTTTATTACGTGCAGCAGGGTTCCTCAGCCTTTAGCTTCCTTGTTGTCTCTGTCCATGAGAGAAGGAGAAACCATGAAAACATATTTGGACAGATATTGGGAGATGTTCAACGAGATAGATGATGATTTTGATGATGTAGCCATCAGCACTTTCAAGCTCGGCCTACCTGCCGAGCATGGCTTAAGGAAGTCTTTGACTGGGAAACCTGTTACCAGTATACGTCAGCTCATGGATCGGATTGATAAGTATAAGAGGGTTGAGGAGGACCAGCAGCAAGGCAAGGGAAAGGGCAAGTCTATCCCTCAAGAGATGAGGGATTTCAGGTCGGACCTTTACAACAAAAACAGACCCCAGAGGGGTTTTGCTGGGTAGTCTGGGTCTGCTGCTCCTCAAGTGGTTAAGCTGTGTTCCGAGAATCGGTGTATCAAGTTTTGGAGAAGATCAAGAACAAGCCATATTTCAAATGGCCAAACAAGATGAGTGGAGACCATTTAAGGCACAACTAAAGCCTTCATTGCTAATACCACTAAGAGTGGGGTCATACCACCGAAGATTGCAGAACACTGTGGAACCATCTGGAGCAACTAGTCAGAGAGGGAAGGTTGCAACAATTTCTATGCCGGCCCAACGGACAAGGGGACGAATCAAGGTCAAGGGCTCAAGGGAATGCTCATTCGAGGCCCCCGTTAAGTACAATCAATGTCATTTTTATTGCACCTGGGAAAACTGGTTCTCGCCCTTCCAAGGTGGTGTTTGTAGCCAGTCTACCAGCTAAGGACTCTAACTTCGAGCCAAAGAGAGCTAGAGTAGAGGTCCGACCGTCGCTGAGTTTCTCGGACGAAGACAAGATTAGAACCATCCAACCACATGATGACGCTTTGGTGGTCACCCTTAGAATAGGGGGTATGATGTGAAGAAAGTAATGGTAGACCAGGGAAGTTGTGCAGAGATTATGTACCTTGACTTGTACAGAGGGCTGAACTTAAAGTCTAAAAATTTGACAGCCTATGATTCGCCTTTAGTAAGTTTTGATGGGAAAGTTGTCATCCTAAAGGGCCAGATTAAGTTACCCGTACAGGTAGGATCAGAGATAGTTGAAGTGGACTTCATTGTGGTGGATGCGTACTCCCCCTACATGGCCATTGTGGCTAGACCCTAACTTCATACCCTAGGGGCTGTTTCTTCAACGCTGGATCAAAAAGTGAAGTATCTGTCGGGGGATCGGATTGAGGAGTTGATTGGGAGCCAATCCGTAGCTAGGCAATGCCTCGTGTCTGTAATTTTGCATCAGCCTGCGGTTGAGTCCTCTGCCTCTGCTAAGGGAAGATTATAGCAATCAAAGTCCCCAGTATTACTTATGAAGGGGCCAGCCAAGGAGTCTAAATGTGAAGACTTAGAGAAATTTGTTGTAGGTAATGATCCGGAAAAGTTTTTTCAGGTTGGAGCTCAGTTACCACCTCAGGAAAAGGAAGAGTTGGTGGAATTTGGAACGTTGATATATTTGCCTGGAATGCTTACGAAGCTCCGGAAGTGGATCCGAACTTCATCCGCCATCATTTGAACGTCAATCCATCTGTCATCCCTAGAAAGCAACTACCTCGGCACTCATTTAAGGATCATTCTAACGCTTTCAAGGATGAGGTGATAAAGCTTAAGTAGGCTGGGGTTATTAAAGAAGTGTTCTACCCTGAATGGTTGGTCAACACTGTGGTTATGAAGAAGAAAAATGGAAAGTGGCGAGTATGTGTAGACTTCACAGATCTGAACAAAGCATGCCTAAAAGACCATTTTCTCATGCCTCAGATCGACCAGTTAGTGGATGCCACTGTAGGTCATCATTGGATGAACTTTTTGGATGCTTTCCAAGGCTACCACCAGATACCTTTGGCTTTGGATGATCAAGAGAGGACAAATTTTGTTACTCCTATCGGGAATTACCATTATAATGTGATGCCCTTTGGTTTAAAGAATGCAAGGGCTACCTACCAGAGGATGATGACCAGGATGTTTGAGTCACAGTTAGGGAAAAACATTGAAGCCTATATAAATGACATGATGGTCAAGATCAAGTTGGAATCTGAACACGTTAATGACCTCGGGAATATCTTCAAAATCTTTAGGAGACACAAGTTGCGACTTAATGCTGCCAAGTGTTTTTTTGGTGTCGAATCAGGGAAGTTTTTGGGCTACATGGTCACACACCGCAGAATTGAAGTTAACCTTGACCAGATCAAAGCAATCAATAATTTACAGCCACCTCGGAATCCCAAAAAGATCCAAAAGCTAACAGGGATGACCGCTGTCCTAAACTGATTCATCTCTCAGTCAGCAAACCAGTGCAGGCATTTCTTTCTGTTGTTGAACAAGTGGAAGAGATTTGAATGGATCGAGGAGTGTGCTTTAGCCTTCTAGCAATTGAAAGAATATCTTTCTCAACCACCCATCATGTCAAAACCTGAGGTGGATGAGGTTTTGTTTGCCTACATTGTAGTGGCCTCCCACGCGGTGAGCTTAATTCTGATATGGGTTAATGGTGGCGTACAGAGGCTAGTTTATTATGTGAGCAAGTTATTGCACGAGGCAGAAGTTCGTTATCTACCGTTGGAGAAGGCCATTTATGTACCGGTGAGCTTAATTCTGAATGCTCTGCAGCTAACTTTCTGGCTGCATTTATGTGGAGAAGACCCCTAAACAGTGTTGTATTGGCTATCCCAACTCATAAAAGGTCAAAGAGGGTGTCCGATGGGACAAGCACTTAAGTAGTGGCTTGGATGATCAACAAATGGATGACCAAGATCATTAAAAGTGAGATATAATGTAAGAGACCCCTGGACAAAAAAAGAGATTAAGAAATCAAGAGAGAAACACTGTAGCAATCAGGAACCAAACTTGTAATCAAACTTAAGAGTAATATATAAGAACCAGTCTCCTTGGACTCTGCCGATGACGTTTTTATTCAGTTTAAACTTGTCTAGCTTCAATCTTTTGTCATCAAGACCTACTTTATTTGTTATCTGACTAATTAAAGCCCAGTTTTTCAACTCACTCTCTATAAATTCATTGTTTTGAGCTTTTTGGGCCTATGTTCATCCACCTTTTGGGCTAGGAACTCAAATCTGGTCCTTACAAAACTGATTTTGAATTTTTTTTTTTCACTATAATTGTCTGATATGGTTGAATATAAATTCTATTTATTTTATGGTTTCTTATAGTAATTTTATTATATTTAATTTCTATGAATATCATTTCTTGTAATTGTAAATATAGTCTAGTTTTGTTATGTACTGATATTTAATTTCTATGAATGTTATGGACTTATAGTTTTTCATAAAAATAAGAAAAAATAAAGATAAAAAATGACCTTTTAGATATTCAATTGGGTGTTTAGCTTGTTAATATTTTTGAGTGTTAATAAAAAGAACACTAATAAAATTTTTTGATATAATAATCTTGCAGTATTATACATGACTTATGACTTATACTTTGGATTTAAGATTTTTTTTTTTTTTTTTTTTAAAGTAGTGCATGAAGACATGTATGTATGTATATAGTATGTCGTGGTTTGCATTTTTCTTGAATCACAAATCAATAGGATAGTTTTACCTCACACCCCCACCCCCCTCCAAAAAAAACAAAAATTACTAGCTTTGCTCCTAGTAGCAAAAACATTTTCTATGATTTTTTTATACTCTCTCTCTCTCTCCAAAGACTTAGATTAATTTGGAGTGAGATTGTCTCAAACGAGGGCCTAATCAAGTCAGCATACTTGATGTGGATCTTGAGGTTGTAAAGGAGTTTTAGGTTGCAACGAGTTATGGTTTGGTGAAGAAGAGGGGGAGTTGTAGATAATTGGAGAGAAAAAAAATAATTAAATATACAGTGTATGATATAGGTAGATGTGAAAAAAGGGTAGCAAAAATGCAAAAGTGATTTTTAAAGTTAAATTTGACCCCCTCTCTTCCCCTCCATTCTATGTACTCCCCCTCTCTCCCCGTTCATCCAAAATGACCATTTGACAATTATTTGGGATATTGTGTCTTGCACATATCTAGTGCAAAACTTTATGCCCTGTGAGGATTCTTGAATAGGTATTTATTGGCAAATAAGAGATTGTCACGGGGTCAAAAAAAGAAAACAAGGATAACTAGTAATTACATTCAATAAGTCTATAATTACAAAATTTTTTCACAAATTGTTTAGTTTATAAGATTTTAAAGTCACACAATAAAGTAACATGAACGATTTTCTCGAAAAAAAAGAAAAAAAGAAAAAAAAAAAAGAGTAACATAAATGATGGCCCTTTTGAGGATCAATAGCAATTTATCAATTTTATAATTGAAAATAATAAGTTTAGGACACACTCAATTTTATTGCATGTTAAAATTGAGGATTATAAATAGTAAATATTTTTTATCCACTATTTTTTATATAGATTCACAACTTTTTGTCCATTATCCACTGTTAATTAATTTAATATATTGTGAAATTGTATGTTAGTATAGCATTTTTGCTATGAAAAATATTGTAAATATAGAATTAATCATTTGAAAATTACGTTTTGCTACAGCCAATGGCCTACCTTTTTTTTTTCTTTTTTTTTGCTGAATGGCTTACCTTAAGTTCCTAGGAATACGATCTTCAATTACGCACCCAAGTGTGAGTGGGAAAGTTTCTTTATTTATATGTTTAAAATTATATAATAAGAATAATAGAATTGTTCACAACAAGGGCATTTGGTCTAGTGGTATGATTCTCGCTTAGGGTGCGAGAGGTCCCGAGTTCAATTCTCGGAATGCCCCCATTTCTCTTTTTTCCAATAATTTTATGTCAAAGCCTCAAACTGATTAGGCCACTGCTTCTATTAGAGTGCCCCAGTGGGCTTCACAATTCTTATGTTGAAACTTAAAAATGAGTTTTATTGGGCCCAGGCTTGAAACCCAGTTCAACTGGGCTCCCCATGGAAAACATTCAACCCAATACAAGGGCTTCTTTTTGAAGTCCTGGCACAAAATAATGTGAGGAGGATTTTTTTTTTCTTTAAAATTTTAAATTTTAGCATCACGTGTTGTTTCGCTAAATGTGTGTTAGTGTGACTTATGACTATTCACAAATTAAATGTGACAAAAACCATGTTCTGATGGGAGTTGGAGGGCCAAACGATTTATTTTCTTACAAATTGGACCACTTCCCTGCCTTTTTATAAACCCATGGACAGAATCAGCATTTGTTGTATATATTTTTACTAATGATATAATGATTTAATATAACAAAAAAATAGTGGAACACAATAAAACGGTATGATTGTCAATTAGAACATTAAATTTGAGTATCCTAATCATGAGACCATTTTCGGTGCTAGTGAGGAAATCACAATCTTGCGTTATCTAATTGATTCTCAAAAAATATAAAATAAAATTCTCATTTTATAGAATACAAATATTTTGTACTACTTTTTGTATTCTACTTTATTCTTAACAAAGAGAGTAATGATAGTTTTTAAGTTTTGAACAAAGCATAGAATTAAGGACAATCATTGAAGTGCAAGAAAAAAAATGCCAAGTGGAGAGAAAAAACTATCAATAACCATCAGAGACCTCGAATATAAATAGAGGCTTATTTCTCAAAATAAGACACAATTTCCTCATCACAAACTACTCAATAGAAACTTTTCTCTTGTTATTGTAATTGCTTTCTAATTTTAGGATCTTTTTAACGTGTTAAAGCATGTAAATAGTCTTCTTGTAATCTTTACTTTTTAATGTTTATATAATTTCATTAGTTTCATAGCAAGTTTTTAGTTGTTAATCCATTAGATCTTTAAAGTCCTAAATCTAATTTCCATTTATTGTCTCTCTTCGATATAGATCAGTATAGCCCTTAATTTGATCATCTTTGCATCCTTTTAACTTTGCCTGCAAACTTGTAGTTAATAATAATTGAGAAGTTTAATGTCTAAATCAGCTATCAAGATGGTCTTAAACTAGATGTCCTAATATATATAATAAAAATAATTTTCATGTATACATCAAGACAAGACATTGTAATTTAGTTGCTCACTCTCTAGCTAAACGAGCAATTTTAAATCCTCAATTATTAGTCTGGATGGAAGATGTTCCACTAGACGTTCATTTTGTATTGCAGGCTGATTTAGATGGCCTTTCTTAATAAAGAGATGGTTCTTCTTTTTCAAAAAAAAGAAAAGGACAAGAGCTTAATCAAGAATTTTTGTTTGGAGGGCCAAGTTAAAACAATCATATTGATTTGCAATTCAAGAAAAATTCAAAATATAACATTCATACATACATACATGTCTTGGCGCATTAGTTTAGAAAAACAAACATTAAATCCAAAGTAAGTATTAAATCCAAACAATCATAATAAGATTACTGCTCTAGAATTATTTTATCAGTGTAATTCCTTCATATTAGCACTCAAAATACTAATAAGCTAATTGACCAATTGAGCATTTTAAATCATTCCCCTCACCCCCCCCCCCCCCTCTTCCCCTTGAGTTTCTCTTATTCTTCTGAACAATTATTTCTATAACATTTGTAGAAATCAAATATAATAAAATCACTAAATTAGATTACTATGGTAAAAAATAAATTCAAAATCACTTATGTATCTCTCAACTAAATAGAAATTGAACTATAAAAGAAGATCATAAGATAAATAAATAGAAATTAAACTAAAATAGCAATGAAGAAGAAGAAGAAGAAGAATTCGGTATCTATCAATATATTCTTAGCTTTAAATAAGAAAACTCTGTTAAGGAAGAGGAAAGAGCTAATGAAAATGTGATCATGTGAGAGCATAACAAGGAAGAATTAATGAAGAAAAATTGTAGAGAGAGCACCCGGTGATGGTGATGAGTAGAGTCTTTTGGATGGCTATAAAGTGTAAGGGAATATTATAATAGTTTTGGGAAATCGTAAAATTTAAGTGTAGTATCTAAAATGTAATACATTAGGTTTCTCAATCAAATTCAAACACATATTTACCATGACAAATAAAATACAAACAATATTATCATTTTTAAAGGAAACTTAAATTCAATACAGAGTTTAATTAATTGGGAAATATAATGTACTAGACCTCAATTTTATAACTTTATCCTATTAGGAAAATTGAATGACTAAAAAGTGTAAAGTGTAAAACTATAGTAAAGGACAAGGACATGGACATGGACGTGGACATCAGGAGGATATGGTCTTGGCCTCTTAGCAAAAAAATAATTAAATAAATAAAGAAGGGATTTGCCTGTGACTGTGCCTTTAATAGAGAATGGAAAAAACCAAAATAAATGAATCTTTATGGCTGAAAAGTAGGGATTTGGGGTGTGAGAAGAGAATTCTTATGGCTACGTGTAGGAGGGGGGGGGGGGGGGGGGGGGCTGAGCTTTTTATTTTTTAGGGGCCAGCTCTTAAGTTAAAGGGATTGAGACCTAGTTTTACGCACAATTAGAGAGGATTTAAAAAAAATTTGGAGGGGCCATGCCCCCCACACCACAACCACCCCCCCCCCCCCCCCCCAAACAATACATTACTTAGCTCTACCCCTCCATCAAGAAACCCATTACTATCTTTGCCTAATGATAAAAGATAATTTTTGTTGAATTAACACCCTAAATTCAAACCCTATCCAATCTTTAAAGAAGAGAGAAAAAAAAAACCCTATTATTTTGATTGCTTCCTTGGCCAACTAACTCAAGAGTCAAGAGATGTAATTACTAAACTAATTTATGAGCCTATTACATGACGCCATTACTATCTTTGCCTAATGATAAAAGATAATTGTTATTGAATTAACACCCTAAATTCAAATCCTAGCCAAACCCTATTATTTTGATTGCTTCCTTGGCCAACTAACTCAAGAGTCAAGACACATTTAAGAGATGTAATTTTTTTTTTTTTTTTTTGAGAAACCATTCAAGAGATGTAATTAATAAACTAATTTATGAGCCTATTACATGACGAAAGCACATAGACATGATGATGTAAAGTTTGTCTTCGACACCAAGCTCTTTGAGGACTAATCGTTTGGTTCAATTTAAATTCATTTAAAAAGGAACGTACAAGTTTTATAAAAAAATCATATTTTTAAGATATAATTGTATTTTTAGTTTTTACACAATTAATAAAAATAAATTTTAAGTCGTAACTACGAGGAAAAACCATTCATCACATGGTGGAATGTATTAGTACAAATGAGCACGCTATTGGTAAGCACTGTTATTAAATTGAGAGTTGAGACAGTCTTAAATTACAAGGTCAAATGTCAAGTCCTAATAACCTCAATCTGTTGTGTTGGGAGGTCTTGTTCCCCAAAATCACGTCTTATTTCCCTAGAAGAACGTTTGGTTTTTGTAAATTGGCTTGCAACTTCCCTTTCACTTTTCATTTTTTACAATATCCAACTTTTCCTTATTTACTTGTATTGTCCATAATAGAGTCCACCATCAAATTTGACTAATAGAGAAATGTAATTTGGAGAGTTTCTACGAATGAAATAAAATACTCTGTTTATTTTATTTTTTGTTTATTTCATTACATCCCTACCCGGTCAACATTATTTAGTAAAAATAATATGTAAGGGTATATATGTAGACTAATTACGAGTACTTTTATATGAGAATAAAAGGATCATAGTTTCTCTCTCCAAAAAAAAAAAAAAAAAAGATCATAGTTTATTAAAGGTCAAGGGTGGAAACCGGCACATATAAAAGCCAAGTACAACTTAGTTGATCGGAATACAATTCTTTTTTGGGTAGAAAGAATGCAATGCAATTCAAATTTTTTTTTTTTTGATAGGAAGAATGCAATTCAATTATTTGTTAATTTGGCTTCTTCACTTTGGATTTATGCAAAGCAAGATTAATTAAATATGATTCATACAAAAAGACAACCTCCTTAATTTGAGTTATACACAGACTAATTGAATACGACATACATATGATTCTCAAAAAAAAAAAAAAAAGAAGAAGAATAAGACATACATATGGAAGGCATAAATTATGAGGAGATCATTTTTTTTTTTTTTTGCTTATTAAAAAAAAAGTCTTTTCTCTATATGCACAACAAAGAAAAAAATGAAAGTTGTTCAGTATTATGATTTATATATAGAATGGTAGATATATTTGAACAATTTGGATAATAAGCAATCTAACCACTTATCGATCTATATAAAAATAGTTGACACCATATCATATCATATTGATGGGATAATACCATACCATAATTGTTTTTTGATGGGAATGCCATACCATAATTTAATCCTTTCCATTCGCGTAGCTAACGTCCAAAGCCAAGGTCTCCCAACTGCCCCACCTATTCTTTCCTATATATTAGCCTTCACCTCTCTATTGGAATGCAAGCTTCAGTGGTCACCTAGCTATAGCTTCCTCTCTTGCTACATGTATTTCACAGTTTCTTGCTCAACCAACTCGTTGAATCTATAAAAAAAGGCCAATTCTTTTGCTCCTTAATTTCTTTTACGGTAACTTATTATAGGCCAAAAGAAAAAAGAAATATAGAAGTTGTAGATGGCAGGAGCAGAGGGAGGAAAATCCTTGGAGCAAACGCCAACTTGGGCAGTAGCAGTAGTGTGTTTTGTGCTGGTTGTAGTTTCTATCATCATTGAACATGTCATTCACTTAATAGGAAAGGTAAAGGCTATATTAGGAGTCTCTATAGCAGTACTTATACAATTATATATGGTTTTTCTGTATAAGTGTAATTAGTTGGGTTGGTAATGAATGATGATGTGCATTTTGCACCCTGCAGTGGTTAACAAAGAGACATAAAAGTGCTCTTTATGAAGCTCTTGAAAAGATAAAATCAGGTTTGCTAGATCTCTAATTATCAAACATATAATTTAAGACATAATATTTGTAGTTTGAGTCAGCTATTATTTAACTAAAGGATCTCTTTTACTCTTTCTCAGAGCTTACGTTATTGGGGCTCATATCCTTGCTCCTAACAGTAGGACAAGGACCTATTTCGAGTATATGCATAACAAAGGCTGTTGGGGCAACATGGCATCCCTGTAATAAAAATCAAGAGAAAAAACTAAACAAGGACGAAAAGAATGGCCACCGGAGGCTTCTAACAATTTCAGACTTTGGCGGCGGTGGTAATACTCGACGTGTTTTAGCCGCTGCAGGACATGACAAATGCACAGACAAGGCATGTTGAATTATTTTCCTCATAGTATATATTCTTTTTGCATGAAATATTTTGCCTCTGTAATATTTAATCTGAAATTTGTACCAGTCAATATAGTTATACTCAGGGACGGAACCAGAATTCATATTAGGGGCTAGAGCTTAAAACCAAAAAGAAAAAAAAATTATGAAAATAAAAACTAACATCTAGTTCATATTCAATAAAATACTATATACAAAATAAGTATTTCTTAAACATTTCATATTATAAAACACATCAAAAAAGTGTAACATACAAAATAAGTGTTTCTTATTTTGTGCGCGATTTTTGTTTAGTCCATATTTATTTTGTTTTTGTAGTTAGAGGGGCATGAATTTTATTTATTTATTTCTTTTCTTGTAGGTCAATATTTAAATATTTTAGAGGAGAGACATATATATATATATATATATATATATTTAAGGGCAAATCTTAATTTTTTGTATACCAGTTTTTTTTTTTTTTTTTTTTAAATTTTTTGGGGGGACTAGTGTAGGTCTGGTTATACTTGTACCTTTTTTTCTTCCCCCTTTCATGGGGGTCACCGTTCTTCATGGTTTGATATATTCTCATATTTCTTTGTAAGTTGCTAATACAATATATCAAAGACACCAGGGGTGGCTCTACAGCCAGCCCAGGGGGTTCAAATGAACCCCCAGGCCTGGCCAAAAGAAAAAATTATATATAAAATTTTAATTTTTTTTTTTTTGGACTCCTAAAATAAAATTTTGAACATTCTGACACTAGATTTTGTTTAAACCCAATTGAAATAAACTTGAAATATGATTTTTTAGTGCTATTTTCATAATATTTTTACAATAAAGGTTAAGTGGCAAGTTGTAATTGGCTTTTTATCTGAACCTATAATTGATGTCACTTTTTTACATACCTTTAACAATTTGACACCTAAATTTTATTGCATAAATGTTGTGTCAGTGGCACTATTATTAAAATTGCTCATTTGTTAATAAATAAACATTCTCTCCGGACTCTAGCTTACTTTACCTTTGATGGTAAAATGAAATTGTTTTTTCTTGCACTTTTCTTCTTCATTAGCAAAAAATTACACCATACCAACTATTTTGTATTTAAATATATGATTCTTTTCTTTTTCTCTCTTTCTCATTTTTATGTTTTCTTTCTGTCTAATTAAGTAGTTTGATAAGTGTTCTACAGTTTTTTGAGTCCAAAAAGTCTTTTAGTACTTGCTCCAATTCCAAGAGAATGACCACTTGTGTGGTTAAAAATCCATACGCTTCAAAAGCAAAATCTTATATCAGTTACTATTTTTTTTTCTTAGTTTCACGTTTACTCCCATACCTACTCTTGTATGTGTTACTACTCTTCTTTATCATATATTTTTATTTAATTGGTATTGCATACGATTATAATGAATTATTACTAATTTGACAAATTTTATGATTATTTATTTAATTATATTTATTTATGCATTTAATTGTTGTTGTCTTATGCACCGATCTTTAAACTATTAATAATTTTTTTAGACTATTGTATAGTGTAATTGCATTGTATACTATTTAGAATATTATGTTAGATTATTGCATGTTATATGAAAACTTTATATTAAAAAAAAATTAATCATTTTATATTTTACTCTCCACAACAAAATCCTAACTTAAGACATTAATGACCCCCCTAGAAAAAAATCCTAGAGCCGCCACTGGAAAGACACCATTTTTAATCCAAAAATTTTATGTAGTTTATTCTCATTTATCTTGGTAAGTTGCTAATACAATATGTCAAAGACACAATTTTACTCCAAACATTTTATGTAGTTTATTTATTCTCATATTTCTTTGTAAGTTGCCAATAGAATATGTCAGGCCTAGGACATTATTTTAATCCAATGTAGTTAATAAATTTAGACTCAATAATAAATATTAGTCACTAATTTTTGTCATTATCCTCTAAATGTGGGACTAAGCATACTAATCAGCCACATCATTTATAATATAAACATTTTGGGTGAATATGTGCAGGGTAAAGTTTCTTTTGTCTCAGCGAAAGGCATCCACCAACTCCATATCTTCATCTTTGTGCTTGCGGTTTTCCACGTACTTTACTGTATAATCACTTTGGCTTTAGGCAAAGCAAAGGTATCAATAATCAATCTGAACCGTTCTCTCATCAATGCAACATTTTGCTGAACTTTTTTGCCTTTTGCAGATGAGAAAGTGGAAGGCATGGGAAATGGAAACAAGGACAGCTGACTACCGTTTCTCCAATGGTAGGTTTCACCTACGTACCATGAGAGCAACATATAATAGGTCTTGTGATATAAAAATAAATAAAAATTATAATATTTTTCATTTGAAAATAATGTTTTCAATTACAATTTAACACCCGTAACAAGTATGAAAAAATTGTTTCCTTAACATTGCTTACAAAGTTGCAAACATATTGTATGTACCTTTATCCCTAGTTATAAATTATTCTGCGTTCCTCTATTAATGTTAGATGAGATCATAAGAGATTGTCCCAAAATATAGATGAGATCATAAGAGATTGTCCCAAAATATAGATGAGATCATAAGAGATTGTCCCAAAATATGAACTTCTAACAAAAGATTTCATAGATAATTAGCAATACAATGATACTAAGTTAGATAACCGTTCGTCACAAAATTAAAGCTCAAGCTTTAGTATCAAGCTTTTACACGAACCTCTTATGATACTGCATGTGTGATTAAAAAAAGTGAGGTTTGTGATGCAGACCCAGAAAGATTTAGGCTTGCCAGGGACACATCGTTTGGGCGGCGGCACTTCAGCTTTTGGAGCCGATCATCAGTCCTCCTATGGACAGTGAGCACCAAAAACTCCAAAAGGCTTGTCTACATATTACCTTTTAAAAGCTAGAAGAAAAAAAAAATACAAACAATTTGCGTTTTCCAAATTTGCAGGTTTGTTTCTTCCGACAGTTTTTTAGATCAATCCCCAAAGTTGATTACTTGACCCTGCGCCGTGGTTTTATTGTTGTAAGCTAGCCTCCTATACTTGTAGTCTACAATGCCATTTTTTGTTGTTGCCAAGAGCTCCTGATTCATTTGATAATTGATTTCTTCAGGCACATCTAGCACCTGAGAGTCAAACAAAGTATAATTTCCAGAGATACATCAAGAGGTCACTTGAAGAGGATTTCAAAGTCGTTGTTGGTATAAGGTGCGTGCTCTTAGCTGTTGAGCCATCCAAATAATTGACAAATGTTATGCTGGATCATGTACAGATTAAATTCTACTTATGTTTTTATAGAGGATAAAATGCAGCATTTGATATTTGTGTGCATTGTGAAAGAACTATCACTAATTAGGACAATTGACATTCTTTTTCACACTTGCAGCCCAGCAATTTGGTTTTTTGCCGTATTGTTTCTACTATTTAATACCCATGGTAAGTCTTTCTTTCTTTTTCTACTTTCGATTGTTCTTTGAGGGAGGGCAAGAGCATGGTGAGTGCAACATTCTCGTTCACAGGAGCTAGTAATTTGAATGGAGAAGTTTCCTAATAAAAATCTTTGGAAAGTTCTTAGTTTACTCTGTACTAGTAATGTAAACTTGCAATTATAGTGTAGAAACAAAATGTGTACAATTTAAATTTACATTACTACTAAAATGTAATCTTATTGAGTCCAAAATCTTTTACCCTTTGAAGGATACAAAACAAACAAACAAGATATCATGTTATATTAGTCATAGAACTTAGCCAAGAGTTTAGTGACACTACCTGAACTCCCCTATGTAGATAACATAAGTTCAAATCCCCCTACTCGTTTTAACCCCCAAAAATAAAAGTCATCTTCTTCTTCTTGTTCTTTTATTTTATTTTATTTTATTTTTAATTTACAGGTTGGTATTCTTATCTGTGGTTGCCCTTCGTTCCACTGATTGTAAGCATCATCTTGGCCCATTTCACATATTCACTTTGTTGGACACTCCAGCAAACGCATCTAATTGCTGATATGGTGCTTTTGTAGATAATTTTACTGGTTGGGACAAAGCTACAAGTCATTATAACCATGATGGGTTTGAGAATTCAAGAGAGGGGAGGGGTAGTTAAAGGAACTCCACTAGTTCAGCCTGGTGATGACCTTTTTTGGTTCAATCGCCCTCGCCTCATTATTTATCTTATCCACTTTATTCTCTTTCAGGTACTACTATCAAATATTGTATTGTATGCCATTAATCCACTTTATATTTTCATCCATTCTTGATCATTCTCTTGTTCTTGCAGAATGCCTTTCAACTGGCCTTCTTTGTGTGGACTTGGGTAAACCATCCAGCGACTAACTCTAGTTTTAAAAAATTGACTGGTTTTCCTAACAAAATCCCAAAATTGATTTTTATTATTTCCCATGTAACCAGCATCAATTTGGCTTAAAATCTTGCTTCCATGAGAAGTTGGAAGAGGTGATCATCAGGATATCTATGGGGTGAGTTTCATACTGACAATTCCCTAAACGAATGAAACTTGAATTTAATGATGCTGGTGATTGTTGCCATTTGAGCAGGGTCCTCGTACAGATTCTATGCAGCTATGTGACTCTTCCTCTATATGCTTTGGTAACACAGGTAAGACTTGCTGCACTAAATACGCAGAGGAAATAAATAATTCAATAATTCATCATCCAAGTATTATTCCATGTTGATTGTCAATCTTTTTATTCATTGGCATAAAGAAATCTAAATGATCCATGACAACTGACAGATGGGTTCGACCATGAAGCCAACAATCTTCAACGAAAGAGTGTTAAATGCACTACGAAAGTGGCACCACAAAGCAAAGAAAAACATAAAACAGAATCAACATTCAACCAGTACGCCAAAAACCCCAATGCATTCCAAGTCTCCTGTCCATCTTCTTCATCAATACCAAGGTGAACTAGACAGCGTTCATAAAACGCAAAGAATGTCCAATTTCAATAATGAAGGTTGGGATATGAATGGCCTCCATTCATCCTCTCACCACCATGATCAGATATCAATGCCCAAGAACCAGAGAAACCATGGACAAGAAGAGAGCAGTTCTCATGAGCCAAGCTCCATACATTCGCCTTCATCCCGTCATTCATTTCATGTTCAGCATGAAACTGACGTTCACTCAATAGATTTTGACAATAGCTAGATTAAAAAATTACAGAAAAGAGAAAAAAAAAATTATATAAAAATAAAGAGGAAAAAAGGTAATGTAGAGATAGAGATCTAGAGGTCTGAAGAGACTTTGGACCCAGAAGACAGTCACCAGCCTGCCTAGCAGCCATTCTGTAGGTGTGGCAATTCTCTGTATCTTTGTTCATTTATGTAACACCAATCATAGACTAAAAAATGATAAAACTTTCTGGAAAGATTTATATATGAAGATATCAGCACCATCAAAGTTCACAATGGTGTTTAGAGGATAGTTTCAGGAGAGGAATAACAAAAAGGAAGACCATCTTCTTCCCCTCCACTCAATTCATGGCGCTCAGCCACCCCTTAGAGCAAAGGAAAGAATTAGCTCCAAACAAGTTTGGAGCTATCTTGCTCCAACTCAATGTAGCGATTGAAGAAACCACTTGTGTAGTTTTGATCACATAACTTTTTTAATAAGTTATGAGACTTGTTTAAATATACACAGAGATAATCTTATAAATCACCATGTAGGTGGGCAGGAGATAGCTCCATCCCAGTTTGGAGCTAAACTTTACCCAAGGGAGAGGTAAACATAAGAGTGTGCATGCATAAAAGTAACTGCTGAATGCAGACTTCCAACAGCTAGAGGAAAAAAAAAATACTAGTAAGTGCCAAAAATCCAAGGTACCGAATGAATATAACAGAGGAAATTTTGGAATCATGACAAGCCAAATTCATTACATACAACCCAAAAAAAAAAAAAAAAGAAAGACATTTTATAAGTCATTGTAGGAATAACAATAGAGAATCACTTATCAAAAAAAGAACAACAATAGAGAATCATAAGGATCAGGACATTCTACTCTAGCACTTGGAAGTCACTTATTTAACGATGTAAGCATCAAGCACCGCTCTACTACCAAAGCAATTATTCTTCCCTGACCAAATGAATTTAACAATTCTCTAGAACAATATAATATCGAAAACTACTGGATTTGGAAGATTGGAAAACATTTTCAATTTCAACACTTAATTATGGGTACTTGATATTCGTCAAAAAAAATTTCATGCTTTGTTCTGTTCTATACGACCGTCTTGTTTCATAAGACACAATCATCCCCTAATGAGAATAAGAATCCAAATACATATGTACATACTAAATCAACACACTGCAAACCAATCAATCACACTCACCAACAGTCTCACAAGTAGCATGTGGCTGTCGGCAGAGCAATAGATCAAAGAAATTGCAATTTAAGTGGCTTAACACTTTGAATATCGAAGGGAGACAAATGCTATATAGATAAGAAATATCATATAATTGTATTCTTGACATTAAAAGCACCAAGTATAAATTTAATCAAATAAAAGATCTCGAACCAAACGCAGATAATTAAACATGCTTCTATTCAGAATCAGGATAACTAGTTAAAGCAGAACAGATTCACGAAATAACTAAGGAAAGCATACTTGAAAACCACTTCTTATAAAAACCAAATAGCCTAACCCGAACTACTAGTTTTATCCATTCTGACAATTGAACTTGAACAGAACCAACACTGCATAACCGGCAATCATAAGCAGAAACCTCTGGTTTCCACAAGGCAGAAAGCTGACAGAGAAGCAATAGAATAGCATGAATTTCAATACAGTTATCTCAGAGCTTTGAATCAAACATTATTTATCCAGACGAATGATAAAAATATCAGCAACATTTCAGCTGTAGCTACTAACAGGAAGCTATTTTGAGTATATTTCACAATAACTTCTCAGTTTTAAGTTTTAACTAACACACATCACATGGTACTAGGGATGAAAGCGATTAACATTAATTGTAGCACTCACAATTTCCCTCAACAACAATTTCTGACACTAATGAAAATTTGGTCAGTACCATGTAGCATACTATCATATGTACTGCCCATCCGGCAGCCAATTCATATTCAACCCAAGAGAATCTAGAATACTAGATATAACTATATAAAAAATGGTTTCTCTAACTAGTGAAAGTAACAACAATCATCTGACGCCCCATAAGTTTGCTATCATTTCATTTGATTTATCAGCACGGAACTAGAACAGGAACCTTACGACGTACATGATATCACAAATAAGCTTGTAGCCAATTGATGTCTCCAACATGCCTAGGGAGGCATTTCACCTAGCTATTTGAGGACCAATTTGAAGGTCCATTCTATTCATCGAACATACCTATTAATCATATTGAATTAAGGCATCGGGTAGTATATCACAAGACCACAGAAAACACAGAAATTTGAAAAAACAAAAGGTACTATTATTTAAAATTAGATATTATAAATACATCGATGAAACCACAACAGAATTCTTAAAAATAACTTTCAACAACTACACTCATTAAGTAAACCCCAATTCAAGCACATTAAACCTTCAGACAATTACTCGCCACCGCGAAGACGAAGAACAAGATGAAGAGTGGACTCCTTCTGAATGTTATAATCAGCTAGAGTGCGCCCATCCTCCAATTGCTTCCCAGCGAAGATCAACCTCTGCTGATCCGGAGGGATTCCCTCCTTATCCTGAATCTTCGCCTTCACATTGTCAATCGTATCGGAGCTCTCCACCTCTAGAGTAATCGTCTTCCCAGTCAGAGTCTTCACGAATATCTGCATACCTCCACGGAGCCTCAACACCAGATGAAGAGTCGATTCCTTCTGAATATTATAATCGGCGAGGGTGCGGCCGTCCTCTAACTGTTTTCCGGCGAAGATGAGCCTCTGCTGGTCCGGAGGGATCCCTTCCTTGTCCTGGATCTTCGCCTTGACATTATCGATGGTATCGGAGCTCTCTACCTCCAAGGTGATCGTCTTTCCCGTTAGGGTTTTGACGAAGATCTGCATGCCTCCACGGAGCCTCAACACGAGGTGGAGCGTTGACTCTTTCTGGATGTTGTAGTCGGCGAGGGTACGACCGTCCTCCAATTGTTTACCGGCGAAGATGAGCCTCTGCTGGTCCGGGGGAATGCCTTCCTTGTCCTGGATCTTGGCCTTGACGTTGTCTATGGTGTCGGAGCTCTCCACCTCCAGGGTGATGGTTTTTCCGGTTAGGGTTTTCACGAAGATCTGCATCTTAGGATGGATGTGAGTAAAAGAAAAAGAGAGAGATTGTTAGAGAGAATTATTAGGGAGACGATGAAATTGGAGAGATATTTGTATGAGGGAATAGGGGAAGTAGATGTGATTTATACAGAAGACGTATAGCATATGCCGACTCAATGACGTAAGGGGATGCGAGTTATCCGGAACTTATGAGAAAGCAGCGGTGGAGATGAAGAAGGAGTTGTTGGGACTTGGGAGGATATTCTAACCTTTCTAGGAAATTATACCATACGTTCTCTCCAAACGGTTCTAAATTTTTTTTCCTTTTTTTAAATTTTTGATAAAATTCTAGAAATTTCTTGGTTGTGTACCGTTGCCAAGTGCAATTTAAAAAAAAAAAAAAAAAAAAAAAAAAAAAAAAAAAAAAAAAAAAAAACGTGCAATGTCGACCACGACCACGAGTATGCTTGAAAACCCACGACCACGAGTAATGTCGACCAAATAGTTTGGTTGACTCTAACGGAGTACATAGGCTAAGAGTACTACCATCAAGTATGTTAAATGTTAAATATTTGATATTTGACGCATCAAACACTACTATTTAAGCCTCATGAGGTGTTATAAATGTGTTACAATTTTACAACATCCGTAATAACTTTAGCATAGTACAAAAAAATATAGCATATGTGTTTATTATTTTTTTATTCATCTTTCTCTCTCATTCACTCAGACTCTCTCTCTTTTCTCTCATCTGGAACTTCTTCTCTCTGCACACCATTTCTTCTCTCTCACCAATCTCACCAAAGCCACTGATCTTGCTGAAGCTGCAGACTCGCCGCCAATCTCGCCGAAATTACCGATATCGCCGCCAATCTCGCTGCCATATTCGTCTGGATCGTCCTCCACAGCTCCCTCTTCTCTCTCATTCTCTTCCTCTCTCATCCTCAAGCCGCTGAAACCAATCTCGCCTAACGCCACCTGAAGCCGATCTCGCCTAAAGCCACCTCAATCCGCTGAAGCTGATCTCGACTAAAGCCGCCTCTCCTGGAGTTGCCAATCTTGCCTGGAGCTGTCTCGCCTGAAGCTGATTTTGGTTGTTGTTGGTCTGTTGATTTTGGTTGGTGGTGATGGATTTGTAACAAAAAAATAGTGTAACACAATAAAACGGTATGATTGTCAATTAGAACATTAAATTTGAGTCTCTTGATCATGAGACCATTTTCAGTGCTATTGAGGAAATTACAATCTTGCGTTACCTAATTGATTTTCAAAAAAAAAAAAAAAACCCCTCATTTTATAGAATACAAATCTTTTGTACTACTTTTTGTATTCTACTTTATTCTTAACAAAGGGAATAATGATAGTTTTTAAGTTTTGAACAAAGCCTAGAATTAAGAACAAATCTCATTGAAGTGCAAGAAAAAAATGCCACATGGAGAGAAAAAACTATCGATAACCAACAGAGACCTCAAATATAAATAGAAGCTTATTTCTCAAAATAAGACACAATTTCCTCATCACAAACTGCACAATAGAAACTTTTCTCTTGTTATTGTAATTGCTTTCTAGTTTTAGGATCTTTTTAATGTGTTAAGAGCATCTCCAGGACTCTCGGTATCCGGGATGCTTAGCTAAAATTTGGATGAATTGTGCACTGTTTATGCTCCAGTAGTGCTCCAGCAAACTCGGCAAACATAGTTTTTTTTTTTTTTTTGGCTCATGAACTGATGGGCTATTGTTCATTCTTCAAATTCTTATTTTCTATTATAATAATGAGGTGTTGAGTAAAAAAATGTTGGAAAATATGTAGTTGTTAAAAAAGAATAAATAATGAATGAAGAAATAATATTTAAATGAGATAGAGACTGAGATAGAGAGTCTGTTAGAAAATGTATTTGAAAAATAGGTAGGCAAAAGCTAAATGTCACTGTTCCTTAGTCAAACAGTACAAAAATTTGGCTAGTCTGCTAGAGATGCTCTAAAGCATGTAAAGAGTCTTCTTGTAATCATTATTTTTTAATGTTTATATAATTTCATTAGTTTCATAGCAAGTTTTTTGTTGTTAATCCATTAAATCTTTAAAGTCCTAAATCTAATTGCCATTTATTGTTTCTCATTGATATAGATCAGTATAGCCCTTAGTTTGGTCATCTTTGCATCCTTTTAACTTTGCCTGCAAACTTGTAGTTAATAGTAATTGAGAAGTTTATTGTCTAAATCAGCTATCAAGATGGTCTTAAACTAGATGTCCTAATATATACTAAAAATAATTTTCATGTATACATCAAGACAAGACATGTAATTCAGTTGCTCACTCTCTTGCTAGACGAGCAATTTTATGTTGGGTGCACGTGGACACCAATATCCAGCCCACATCGACTTTCAAGCCATGTGAAGTTGAACTCTCCTAGTTCAATTATAATTATGAAATTGTAGTGATCTTCAAGAATTATAATTAAAGTTGAGTTAGGTATCCAAATAATCCTAGGAAAATATGTGAGGTGGCAAAATTCTATATATACATACATACATATATATATACATATATATATATATATATATATAAATTATGTGTTTGATGAAATTAAAAATGGGGTTGCCGCATAGTGAAAAAAGAAAAGAGAAAAGATTGCCGTTTTTGAGAAAGATAATTTGTGTGTGAGAGAGCAAAGAAAAATAAGAGAGATTTTTTTTCCCTTTAACTATGAGGCATACACAAGAATTATTGTAATTAATTTGATAATAGTGAAATTATTTGGAATTAGTCTCGTGGTTTTTCCCTTCAGTGAGAAAGGGTTTTCGACGTAAATATTTGTGTTCTTGTGTGTGATTACTATTTTGGATTGTTAATATTGTTGATAACATTATTTGGGACCCAACAAGTGGTATTAGAATCAGGTTAGAGTGGAAGCGATGGCCAAAGAAGAAGGCAAGGGTTCAGGAATTGAGAAATTTGATGGAACAGACTTCGCGTATTGGAGGATGTAGATTGAAGATTATCTTTATGGGATGAAATTGCATCTGCCTCTTTTGGGGACAAAACCTGAAACTATGAAGGATAAAGTGTCACGACCCAAATTCATGGAACATGAATTTAGATGCATGACTAACTTGCTTATCTTACATAACTCAGTAAACAAGATTAATTTAAACTTAATTCAAAACTCCAAATAAACAATGCTATTGATAAATCTCTTACAATAACTAAAATCCACAAATTTAGAATAATCTCCAAAATACTGTGAAATCCAAAGCGGAATAAAAATAAAACTTATAATCTTTTAAGACTTCAAGTATTATTGACTTCGCCTAAAACTCCCACGCTCTACCTTGCACCTTACGAAGCAATCCAAAGGTTCTATTCCCCAACTAAACTTTAATCTGAAAATTGTAATTGATGGGGTGAGCTGCACATCCAGTAAGTAATTATACATAATACACAGCGGATTAGAGTCAAGCAAAGCACGAGTATTTTGCTTTTTCACAAACTCATTCAATGATATCAAAAATAATTATTCCACAAAGCATATAATGAATCACTAAATACATATGTAAACACATCTTAAAATCATTTGAAATCACATACATAAAATTGATCAGAGCACAGTGTCACATATACACATCACAGATTCTTACATACAATCCTGTAAGCGAATCACAAAACAAAGTTTATACAAAGTATAATAATTTACTTTATATTAACAATTTCTTTTCAAATACAGAGGCATATCAAAGATCACGATATCGAATAGAACATAAATCAAAGGATGCTTGACTCTCTTAGGGAACGAATAGAGACTGAGGAGTTTATGTAAATATATTATAATTCTTGAGTAAATCTGAAAATTAAATTTGCTAAAAGAAACATTTTAAATACCATTTGAAGAATAGGAATATGACCCTGAAATCACTTGGTTTTAACAAATTTAAAGAACAAGAATCATTTTAGAAAACTTACTTTAAAGCTCAATTATTCTCGGAAAATAATTTAGTTTAGAAATCGTCTTTTAAATGAGATTTGGACATTTAAAACGTTATTTAAAATTCGAAGTTTCTCTTTAAAACATTGTTTAAAAGTCGAAGTTTCTCTAATGCTTTCGATAAACTTTAGAAAACGTAAGCTTTAAAAACATAACTTTTGAAAAACCTTTAACTTCTAAGAACCTAAAGAATAAAACTTGTGCATATTATGCATAATTACTTACAGCACTTGAATCACTCTGACATTCTAGCCGAAACAACCTCCAAAAAGCCTCAAAACACTCTTAAATAGGACCTATCATCAATCATAAAATATACTTAATATCCTCTACAAAATATAAAGCTTATAGAACTATACAAACTGACTCACTAGGAAAAATACTTTGCTGAACTGATAACACTTTTAGCACTAAATTAACATTTTTCTAACCGATGGTATTCTAATCAATAATACATCCTTGCATTAATCGAAACTCATTTAACCATGAGGAATGCAGTAGCAGCACTTTAGAATTTAATATAAGGATTTAACAATTTCGGCTTTTATTCTAAGGTCCGAACAATGGCAAAATCATTGACTTCCAATATATTATATATAAATATGTACATATCCAAAGGAAAACATATGCCATAACCATAAATCCTTGAAAATCCATGGCTCAAATCTAGGATTATATATATATATATATATATATATATTTATATCCCAATGAAACAACGTTAAAGGCTTAAAGCCATATTCATAATTAAGATTTGAAATTCCATGATAAGATTCTAACTTTTTTAATTCTTGTTTCTAATGGTGAGAAATCATACCTTGAATAATATTGCCTCTTTACTTATATGTGCTCTAAACTCTAAGGAAAAACACGTCTTAGCCTCCTTAGTGATGAAACTCTAATTTATCTTTTCCTCCACCTTATATTTTAACGCATCAAAGATGTGGACTTGGTGGAGTAGTGGGCTAGAGTTTAAAACCCACTTAAGTTTATCTCTTTAGTCTCTAATAAGCCCATAAAACGTCTTCCTCTTTTATTTTTTATTTTTATTGTCGCACCAAATTATATGCACTAAAACTTTAATTTTCTCACCTATTTGTAGCACCACAAAATTGTCTAC
Source organism: Quercus ilex subsp. ballota (assembly GCA_032727855.1). Lineage (NCBI taxonomy): Eukaryota > Viridiplantae > Streptophyta > Magnoliopsida > Fagales > Fagaceae > Quercus > Quercus ilex. Next base: position 49,256,614 of record CM064914.1, on the reverse strand, counting down.
TCCCATCTTACCGTGCACACACATATAGTACCTCTACTCTATATTAATAATGATGATGACGGTGATGATCATAAAATCAAATCAGGGTATTACATAAAGACTGGAACCTTCTTAATAGACAGGTATTGGGAGTTATTCGATTAACACTATCAAGATCAGTTGCGCATAATGTTGAGAAAGAAAAGACCATAGTGGATTTGATGAAGGCTTTGTCTAGCATGTATGAAAAGCCATCGACTAACAACAAGGTGCATCTGATGAAAAAGTTATTTAATCTGAAGAAGGCAGAAGGCACTCCTGTAGCACAGCATCTAAATGAGTTCAATACAATCACAAATCAATTATCCACGGTGGAAATTGAATTTGATGATGAGGTTCGTGCATTGATTCTTTTGGCTTCTTTACCAAACAGCTGGGAAGCCATGAGAACGGCGGTGAGTAAATTTCCGGGAAAAACAAACTCAAATATGATGATATTTGAGATTTGATTTTAAGTGAAGAGGTTCGCAGGAGAGATGCAAATATAGACAATGCACAAGATTAAGCTTTTGTCACGAAGAACAAAAGTAGAGGTAAAAGCAAAAGATCTAATGATTGGAAATTCAATGGTAGGTCACAATCAAGAGATAGATCTCAATTCAAGGAAACTAGAGAATGCTTCCATTGTGGGAAAAAGGGTCACTTAAGAAGAGATTGTTCGCATTGGAATAAGGAACAAAATAAAGGAAAATATGAAAAGAATGACAGTGAGAAAAATACTACAATTGTTGTGATTGCTGAGGATGTAGTGGTGCTTTCTATTGAAGAGCAAAAGTGTGAGCATGTTGCTAATAATGATGTTGAGTGGGTTGTTGATTCTGCAGCCCCCCATCATATTATCCCTACAAATGGGTTGTTTTCCGAGGTTGTTTACCACGTACAAAGCAGGAGACTTTGGTACAGTGAAGATGGGTAATTCTAGTTACTCAAAAATTGTGGAAAGATGTGTGCATTAAAACCAATGTTGGTGGCACTATGATGTTGAAGGATGTGCGACATGTTCTAGATTTAAGAATGAATGTGTTTTCTACATTGACTATGAATCGAGTTGGTTATTATAACTACCTTGGTAATGGAAGATGGAAACTTACTAAGGGGCTATTGGTTGTTGCAAGAGGACATGCATGTTGCGGTATGTATAGGACTCTTGTGAAAATGTGTAAGAAGAAGTTCAATGCGATTAAAGATTTTGAGAAGACTCCAAAGATGAGTGTTGGGATTAATGGTGTTGAAACCAAGAGGGTGAAATTCTCATTGCCTAATAGTGCTTCAAAAGAGGAAGTGGTAGGTGACGAAGAATTTGAAGATGCTAAGGCTACATGGGATGATGATGAAGTGCAAGATCCTAGAGGTCTTGAGCAGGGGGAGCAATATCCTCCAGTAGAGATTGTTGAACCTCATGAGAAAAGGATTGCTGGAGAACATCGAACTATTAGTTTCAAGAATAACTGGGCTTCTGATGAGGGGGAGCCAAGAAATTGGATTAAGGAAATCCAAGATGAGATGAATTCTTTGAGAATAAAAGGTATTGACATTGAAGAAGTGTTCTCAGTGCTAGTGAAGATAATGAAAAAGGTCAAGCCTTGTGTTGGCTTGACTAGCACGGAATTGAATTGAAGAGATAGAATGAAGATCTCCTCCCATCGGTAGGCTGGAGGGGGAGATTGTTGGGTGCATGTGGGCACCAATGTCCAGCCCACACCGACTTTCAAGCCATGTGAAGTTGAACTCTCCTAGTTCAATTAGAATTATGAAAAAGTAGTGTTCTTCAAGAATTATAATTAAAGTTGAGTTAGGCATCCAAATAATCCTAGGAAAAGATGTGAGGCGACAAAATTTTATATATATAAAGTGTGTTTGATGAAAATAAAAGAGAGGGGGGGGGGGTGCTACATGGTGAAAAAAGAAAAGAGAAAGGATTGCCGTCTTTGAGAAAGATAATTTGTGTGTGTGAGAGCAAAGAAAAATAAAAGAGATTTTTTTTTTCCTTTAGCCGTGAGGCATACATAAGAATTATTGTAATTGATTTGATAATAGTGAAATTATTCAGAGTTTGTCCCGTGGTTTTTCCCTTCAAAGAAAAAGGGTTTTCCACGTAAATATTTGTGTTCTTGTGTGTGATTGCTATTTTGGATTGCTAATATTGTTGATAACATTATTTGGGACCCAACATTTTAAATCCTCAATTATTAGTCTGGATGGAAGATGTTCCACCAAACGTTCTTTTTGTATTGCAGGCTGATTTAGATGGTCTTTCTTAATAAAGAGATGGTTCTTCTTTCTCAACAACAACAACCAAAAAAAAAAAAAAAAAGAAGACAAGGGCGTAGTAAGGAATCTTTGTTTGGGGGGTCAAGATAAAAAAATCATATTGATTTGCAATTTAAGAAAAATTCAAAATATGACATTCATACATACAAACATGTGTTGGCGCATTAGTTTAGAAAAACAAACATTAAATCCAAACAATCATAATAAGATTACTACTCTAGAATTATTTTATCAGTGTAATTCTTTCATATTAGCACTCAAAATACTAACAAGCTAATTGACCAATTGAGCATTTTAAATCATTCCCCTCCCCTTCCCCCCCCCCCCCCCCCCCCCCCTTCCCTCCCTCTTGAGTTTCTCTTATTCTTCTAAACAATTATGTCCATAACATTTATAGAAATCAAATATAATAAAATCACCAAATTAGACTATTATGGTAAAAAATAAATTCAAATCACTTATGTATCTCTCAACTAAATAGAAATCGAACTATAAAAGAAGATCATAAGATAAATAAATAGAAATTAAACTAAAATAGCAATGAAAATGAAGAAGAAGAATTTGGTATCTATCAATATTTTCTTAGCTTTAAATAAGGGAACTCTGTTAAGGAAAAGGAAAGAGCTAATGAAAATGTGATCATGTGAGAGTATCGCAAGGAAGAATTAATGAAGAAAAATTGAAGAGAGAGCACCCGATGATGGTGATGAGTAGAGTCTTTTGGATGACTATAAAGTGTAAGGGGATACTGTAATAGTTTTGGGAAATTGCAAAACTTAAGTATAGTATCTACTCCCTCAAAAAAAAAAAAAGTATTGTATCTAAAGTGTAATACATTAGGTTTCTTAATTAAATTCAAACACATGTTTACCATGACATATAAAATACAAACAACATTATCATTTTTTTTAAGGACCATTAAATTCAATACAGAATTTAATTGGGAAATATAATGTACTACACCTCAATTTTATGACTTTATCCTATTAGGAAAATTGAATGACTAAAAAGTGTACGGTGTAAAGGACAAGGACATGGACATGGACATCCGGAGGATATGGTCTTAGCGTCTTAGCAAAATAAATAAATAAACAAGGGATTTGCCTGTGGCTGTGCTTTTAATGGAGAATGGAAAAAAAAAATAATAAATGAATCTTTATGGTTGAAAATAGACATGGCAAAACAGGTCAAAATTTTCTGACCCGACCTGTTTGACTTGCAACCCATTTGACCCGTAACCCGTTTGACCCGCGACCCGATTGACCCGACCCGAACCCGAACCGACCCGCCCGTTTTGCACGTCTACCAACGTTGAGTAGATTGAGATTGAGGTGTAATTCTTATAAAATATTTACTTATTATTTTTCACTTAATATGTTATATACTCTATTATAGTTTGTCATTCTTTACTTGCCACCTTTATTTTCTCTTCCTACTTTAAACAGATTGAAAATTATACCAGGATTAGCTTCTAGAAAGCTAGAACAAGAGTTGCACCAAATTTGGGTATCAAGTGTTTAGTGGTAATTGGTAAGTGGTAACAATATTACTAATGAGAATCTAATCACAATTAAGAAACTCAGAAACAATTGACAAATTGCATCTATTTCCAAAAAAAAAAAATCTTGTTTGAAAAATACGGGTCAACTCGACCCGTCTCGCAACCCGATTGACCTGTTTAAAAATGACCCGTTTTGACCCGTGATCCGAACCCGACCCGACCCGCCCGTTTTGCCATGTCTAGTTGAAAAGTGGGGATTTGGGGTGTGAGATGAGAATTCTTATGGCTACGTGTAGGAGGGGGGGGGACCCGAGCTTTTTATTTTTTAGGGGCCAGTTCTTAAGTTAAAGGGACTGAGACCTAGACTTAGCTCCACCCCTGCATCAAGAAATCCATTACTATCTTTGCCTAATGATAGAAGATAATCTTTATTGAATTAACACCCTAAATTCAAATCCTATCCAATCTTTAAAGAAGAAAAAAAAAAAACAAACCTATTGTTTTGATTGCTTCCTTGGCCAACTAACTCAAGAGTCAAGACACATTCAAGAGATGTGAGTACTAAACTAATTTTTGAACGTATGACATGTTTGAATTGAAGGCACGTAGACATGATGATGTAAGATTTGTCTTTGACACCAAGCTCTTTGAGGACTAATCGTTTGGTTCAATTTAAATTCATTTAAAAAGGAACGTACAAGTTTTAAAAAAAATTCATTATTTTTAAGATATAATTGTATTTTTAGTTTTTAGACAATTAATAAAAATAAATTTTAAGTCGTAGCTACGAGGAAAAACCATTCATCATATGGTGGAATATATTAGTACTAATTTTTTTTTTTTTTTTTTTGCTGAATGGAAAATATTAGTACTAATGAATACACTATTGGTAAGTACTTTCATTAAATTTAGAGTTGAGACCGTCTTAAATTACAAGGTCAAATGTCAATCTGTTGTGTTGGGAGGTCTTGTTCCCCCAAATCACGTCTTATTTCCCTAGAAGAACGTTTGGTTTTTGTAAATTGGCTTGCAACTTCTCTTTCAGTTTTCATTTTTTACAATTTCCAACTTTTCCTTATTTACTTGTATTGTCCATAATTGAGTCCACAATCAAATTTTGACTAACAGAGAAATGTAATTTGGAGACTTTCCACAAATGAAATAAAATACTCTGTTTTTTTTTTTTTTTTTCCACTACATCCCTACCCGGTCAACATTATTTAGTAAAAGTTATATATGTGTAGACTAATTAGTACTTTTATATGATATGGTATTCATCTAGTATAAAATGATCATAGTTTATTAAAGGTCACGGGTGGGCACCGGCACATATAAGCCAAGTACAACTTAGTTGATCGGAATACAATTCTTTTTTTGGTAGAAAGAATGCAATTCAATCATTTGTTAATTTGGCTTCTCCACTTAGGAGTTATGCAAAGCAAGATTAAATATGTTTCAAAATTATTCACATGTAGACTAATTGAATACGACATACATATGATTCTCAAAAAAAAAGAAAAAGAAGAAGAATAAGACATACATATGGAAGGCATAAATTATGAGGAGATCATTTTTTTTTTTTTTTTTTTTTTGCTTATTAAAAAAAAAGTCTTTTCTCTATATGCACAACAAAGAAAAAAATGAAAGTTGTTCAGTATTATGATTTATATATAGAATGGTAGATATATTTGAACAATTTGGATAATAAGCAATCTAACCACTTATCGATCTATATAAAAATAGTTGACACCATATCCTATCATATTGATGGGATAGTACCATACCATAATTGTTTTTTGATGGGAATGCCATACCATAATTTGTTCATGCATACAAATGAAAAATTAACGCACTTGTGATCCATTTCATAAAATTAACACCATATCATATATATATATATCGTCTTTTCAATGTTAAATTATGTCATAATTTTAATTAAATGAGTATTTTAAAAAATCGATAGTGATCTTGTTATATTCATACTTACAAAATATCAAGATAATTAGAGATAATAACTTTCTTATTGTAAAATGTTTAAATTTTAAGTCTTTTTAATTTTAAAATAATATTTAAAACATGATTTTATGAATTAAATATTAAATAACATATGAATAATATGAAATTTGATAGGTATGTTGAGAAAAAAAAAAATGTAATCCAACCATAAAAAAAGTTGGTTACGATAGGTGTAAGTGTGTTCACCATACCACTCAAACAATACGACTGCACTAAAACCGACCAAAATAGCCCGCAAAATAGAGTAATCACACCACACCGCAAGTGGTAGTAAACCGCACCGCACCATACCCATACCCATATAAATATATATATATATATATATATATTTATTTATTTATTTATTAAATGTATACTAATAATTTAATATTATATGAAGTAGTGAGTTCCAGTTAGCTCAACTGGTAAAGTCTCTAATGGTTGTATAAGAGATCTGGAGTTCAATCCCCGCCTACACCAAAAACTGATTGGTGTATTGGTCTGATAATAAAGAGCAATTATCAGGAGCGGATGTCATAAGTTGAAACTCTCTCAAAAAGATATTATATGAAGTAAGTAGTCAGACCAATGTTAATTAATGTGTTCCAGTTTCATGTTAAAAACAACTTTGTTTTAGTTAAATACAAAATCAAAAGTTCAAACCTCATTTACTTCTCTATCTCACCCTTTCACTCTTCTCTCCCAATACCCTCTCACTTTCAGGTGTATAATTGTGTATGATTTATTGTCATTGATTATTTATTTATTTATTGTATATACTTGTGGTAATTTTAGTTTACTGTTAATCTGTTATGATTTTTTTTTTGTCTTGTATATATTTATGTTATTTTTTTTTGTTACACATATTGTTATTATTTTTTACACTTATTGTTATGGTTATTAATAATAAACTAGTAATTAGCCATAAAATTTTGAAAAATATACCAACCCAAAACCCACCAAACCGCACTTTATACACTATACTAAATCGAATTGCACCACACTACAAATGTGACTACATAATTGAGATGCGATGTGGTGATAATTTTTGACTAAATCACACTGTAAAATGTCGTGTTAAAAATGACCAAAAACTATGTATTTATATCGTAAATAACCACACGAACTTATCAAGCAAATGGAATAAGGCTTATTTAAGCCCGAAATAAAAAGGAAAAAAAAAAAAAGGAAAGAAAAAGGAATAGGACTTATAATTAAAAAAATATTACAAATTCCAATGTGGTGTGAGACTAGTAAACAAATATTGTAAAATAAAATATACTGAAAGACATCATTTTTGTTTTGTTGAGATCATTAGTTGTGATTGATATAATATCAATTTCATTTATCTTAAATTCAAAAAGAAAAAAAAAAATCATATTATTTCCATGTCTCAATCCCAGTCTCCTTTCCATTCCCGCAGCTAACGTCAAAGTCAAGGTCTCCCAACTGCCCACCTTGGACTCTTTCCTATATATTAGTCTTCACCTCTCTATTGGAATGCAAGCTTCAGTGGTCACCTAGCTATAGCTTCATCTCTTGCTACATGTATTTCACTATTTCTTGCTCAACCAACTCGTTGAATCGGTAAAAAGGCCAATTCTTTTGCTCCCTAAATTTCTTTTACGGTCTTATTATAGGCCAAAAGAAAAAAGAAATATTGTAGTAGATGGCAGGAGCAGAGGGAGGACAATCCTTGGAGCAAACGTCAACTTGGGCAGTAGCAGTAGTGTGTTTTGTGCTGGTTGTAGTTTCTATCATCATTGAACATGCCATTCACTTAATAGGAAAGGTAAAATCTATATTAGAAGCCTCTCTAGCTAGTGCTTATACAATTATATATGGTTTTTCTTTATAAGTGTAATTAGTTGGGTTGGAATTGAATGATAATGTGCCTCTTGCACCCTGCAGTGGTTAACAAAGAGACATAAAAGTGCTCTTTATGAAGCTCTTGAAAAGATAAAATCAGGTTTGCTAGATCTCTAATTATCAAACATATAATTTAGAACATAATATTTGTAGTTTGAGTCAGCTAGTATATATTTAACTCAAGGATCTCTTTCTCAGAGCTTATGATATTGGGGTTCATATCCTTGCTCCTAACAGTAGGACAAGGACCCATTTCGAGTATATGCATAACAAAGGCTGTTGGGGCAGCATGGCATCCCTGTAATAAAAATCAAGAGAAAAAACTAAACAAGGACGAAGAGAATGGCCACCGGAGGCTTCTAACAATTTCAGACTTTGGCGGCGGCGGTGATACTCGACGTGTTTTAGCCGCTGCAGGATATGACAAATGCGCAGACAAGGCATGTTGAATTATTTTCCTCCTCATAGTATTATTTTTGCATGAAATATTTTGCCTCCGTAATATTTAATCTGAAATTTGTACGAGTCGATATAGTTATACTTGTACCTTTTTTTCTTCCTCATGTTTTGATATATTCTCATATTTCTTTGTAAGTTGCTAATACAATATATCAAAGACACCCTTTTTAATCCAAGAATTTAATGTAGTTTATTCTCATTTATCTTTGTAATTAAGTTGCTAACACAATATGACAAAAACACCATTTTACTCCAAACGTCTTATGTAGTTTATTTATTCTCATATTTCTTTGTAAGTTGCTAATACAATATGTCAGGACACCATTTTATTTTTAATCCAATGTAGTTAATAAATTTAGACTCAATAATAAATATTAATCAATAATTTTTGTTATTATCGTCTAAATGTGGGACTAAGCATACTAATCAACCACATCATTTATAATATAAACATTTTGGGTGAATATGTGCAGGGTAAAGTTTCTTTTGTCTCAGCGAAAGGCATCCACCAACTCCATATCTTCATCTTTGTGCTTGCGGTTTTCCACGTGCTTTACTGTATAATCACTATGGCTTTAGGCAAAGCAAAGGTATCAATAATCAATCTGAATCGTTCTCTCATCAATGCAACATTTTGCTGAACTTTTTTGCCTTTTGCAGATGAGAAAGTGGAAGGCATGGGAAATGGAAACCAGGACAGCTGACTACCGTTTCTCCAATGGTAGGTTTCACCTACGTACCATGAGAGCAACATATAATAGGTCTTGTGATATAAAAAAAAAATTATAATATTTTTCATGTGAAAATAATGTTTTCAATTACAATTTAACACCTCTAACAAGCATTTGCTTACAAAGTTGCAAACATATTGTATGTACTTTTATCCCTAGTTATAAATTATTCTGCGTTCCTCTAATGTTAGATGAGATCGTTAGAGATTGTCTCAAAATATGAACTTCTAACAAAAGATTTCATAGATAATTAGCACTACAATGTTACTAAGTTAGATAACCGTTCGTCACAAAATTAAAGCTCAAGCTTTAGTATCAAGCTTTTACACGAACGTCTTATGATACTGCATGTGTGATTAAAAAAAATGAGGTTTTTGATGCAGATCCAGAAAGATTTAGGTTTGCCAGGGACACATCGTTTGGGCGGCGGCACTTAAGCTTTTGGAGCCGATCATCAGTCCTCCTATGGACAGTGAGCACCAAAACTCCAAAAGGCTTGTCTACATATTACTTTTTAAAAGCTAGAAAAAAAAAATACATAAAATTTGCATTTTCCAAATTTGCAGGTTTGTTTCTTCCGACAGTTTTTTAGATCAGTCCCCAAAGTTGATTACTTGACCCTGCGCCATGGTTTTATTGTTGTAAGCTAGCCTCCTATACTTGCAGTCTACAATGCCATTTTTTGTTGTTGCCAAGAGCTCCTGATTCATTTGATAATCGATTTCTTCAGGCACATCTAGCACCTGAGAGTCAAACAAAGTTTAATTTCCAGAGATACATCAAGAGGTCACTTGAAGAGGATTTCAAAGTCGTTGTTGGTATAAGGTGCGTGCTCTTAGCTGTTGAGCCATCCAAATAATTTACAAATGTTATGCTGGATCATGTACAGATTGAATTCTACTTATGTTTTTGTAGAGAATAAAATGCAGCATTTGATATTTGTGTGCATTGTGAAAGAACTATCACTAATTAGGACAATTGACATTCTTTTTCACACTTGCAGCCCAGCAATTTGGTTTTTTGCCGTACTGTTTCTACTATTTAATACCCATGGTAAGCCTTCCTTTCTTTTTCTACTTTCGATTTTTTTTGAGGGAGGGCAAGAGCATGGTGAGTGCAACATTCTCGTTCACAGGAGCTAGTAATTTGAAGGGAGAAGTTTCCTAATAAAAATCTTTGGAAAGTTCTTAGTTTACACTGTACTAGTAATGTAAACTTACATTATAGTGTAGAACCAAGATGTGTACAATTTAAATTTACATTACTAATAAAATGTAAACTTATTAAGTCCAAAATCTTTTACCCTTTGAAGGATACAAAACAAACGAACAAAGATATCATGTTATATTAGTCATAGAACTTAGCCAAGAGTTTAGTGACACTACCTAAACTCCCCTACGTAGATAATTTCAAATCCCCCTACTTGTTTTGACCCCCAAAAATAAAAGTTAGTCATCTTCTTCTTCTTGTTCTTTTATTTTTATTTTTTTTTAATTTACAGATTGGTATTCTTATCTGTGGCTGCCCTTCCTTCCACTGATTGTAAGCATCATTTTGGCACATTTCACATATTCACTTTGTTCGACATTCCAGCAAACGCATCTAATTGCTGATATGGTACTTCTGTAGATAATTTTACTAGTTGGGACAAAGCTACAAGTCATTATAACCATGATGGGTTTGAGAATTCAAGAGAGGGGAGGGGTAGTTAAAGGAACTCCACTAGTTCAACCTGGTGATGACCTTTTTTGGTTCAATCGCCCTCGCCTCATTATTTATCTTATCCACTTTGTTCTCTTTCAGGTACTACTATCAAATATTGTATTGTATGCCATTAATCCACTTTATATTTTCATCCATTACTGATCATTCTTTTGTTCTTGCAGAATGCCTTTCAACTGGCCTTCTTTGTGTGGACTTGGGTAAACCATCCAGCCACTAACTCTAGTTTTAAAAAATTGACTGGTTTTCCTAACAAAATCCCAAAATTGATTTTTATTATTTCCTATGTAACCAGCATCAATTTGGCTTAAAATCTTGCTTCCATGAGAAGTTGGAAGATGTGATCATCAGGATATCTATGGGGTGAGTTTCATACTGACAATTCCCTAAACGAATGAAACTTGAATTTAATGATGCTGGTGATTGTTGCCATTTGAGCAGGGTCCTCATACAGATTCTATGCAGCTATGTGACTCTTCCTCTATATGCTTTGGTAACACAGGTAAGACTTGCTGCCCTAAATATGCAGAGGAAATAAAAAATTCAATAATTCATCAACCAAGTATTATTCCATGTTGATTGTCAATCTTTTTATTCATTGGCATAAAGAAATCTAAATGATTCGCGACAATTGACAGATGGGTTCGACCATGAAGCCAACAATCTTCAACGAAAGAGTGGCAAATGCACTACGAAAGTGGCACCACAAAGCAAAGAAAAACATAAAACAGAATCAACATTCAACCAGTACGCCAGTAACCCCAATGCATTCCATGTCTCCTGTCCATCTTCTTCATCACTACCAAGGTGAACTAGACAGCATTCATAAAACGCAAAGGATGTCCAATTTCAATAATGAAGGTTGGGATATGAATGGCCCCCATTCATCCTCTCACCACCATGATCAGATATCAATGCCCAAGAACCAGAGAAACCATGGACAAGAAGAGAGCAGTTCTCATGAGCCAAGCTCCATACATTCGCCTTCATCTCGTCATTCATTTCATGTTCAGCATGAAAGTGACGTTCACTCAATAGATTTCTCATTTGACAATACCTAGATTAAAAAATTACAGATAAGTGAAAAAAAAATTATATAAAAATAAAGAGGAAAATAGGTAATGTTGAGATAGAGATCTAGAGGTCTGAAGAGACTTTGGAACCAGAAGGTAGTCACCAGCCTGCCTAGCAGCCATTCTGTAGGTGTGGCAACACTCTGTATCTTTGTTCATTATGTAACACCAATCATAGACTAAAAAATGATAAAACTTTCTGGAAAGATTTATATTTGAAGATATCAGCACCATCAAAGTTCACTATGGTGTTTAGAGGATTGTTTCAGGAGAGGAATAATAAAAAGGAAGACCATCTTCTTCCCTTCCACTCAATTCATGGCGCTCAGCCACCCCTTAGAGCAAAGGAAAGAATTAGCTGCAAACTAGTTTGGAGCTATCTTGCTCCAACTCAATGTGGCGATTGAAGAAACCACTCGTGTGGTTTTGATCACATAACTTTTTTAATAAGTTATGAGACTTGTTTAAATATATACATACATAATCTTATAAATCACCATGTAGTGGGGAGGTGATAGCTCCATCCCAGTTTGGAGCTAAACTTTACCCGAGGGAGGAGAAACATAGGAGCGTACACACATAAAAGTAACTGCTGAATCCAGACTTCCTACAGCTATACTAATAAGTGCCAAAAATCCAAGGTACTGAATGAATATAACAGAGGAAATTTTGGAATCATGACAAGCCAAATTCATTACATACAACAACAACAACCAAAAAAAAAAAAGTACATTTTATAAGTCATTGTAGGAATAACAATAGAGAATAACTTATCAAAAAAGAATAACAATAGAGAATCATTAAGATCAGGACATTCTCCTCTAGCGCTAGGAAGTCACTTATTTAACAATGAGAGCATCAAGCACCACTCTACTACCAAAGCAATTATTCTTCCCTCGCCAAATGAATTCAACAATTCTCTAGAACAATATAATATCAAAAGCTACTGGATTTGGAAGATTGGAAAACATTTTCAATTTCAACACTTAATTATGGGTACTTGATATTCATCTACAAAATTTTCATGTTTTGTCCTGTTCTATATGACCATCTTGTTTCATAAGACACAATCATCCCCTAATGAGAATAAGAATCCAAATACATATGTAGTATGTACATACTAAATCAACACACTGCAAACCAATCAATCACACTCACCAACAGTCTCACAAGTAGCATGTGGCTGTCAGCAGAGCAATAGCTCAAAGAAATTGCAATTTAAGTGACTTAACACATTGAATAGGGAAGGGAGACAAATGCTATATAGATAAGAAATATCATATAATTGTATTCTTGACACTAAAATCACCAAGTATAAATTTCATCAAATAAAAGATCTTGAACCAAACACAGATAATTAAACATGCTTCTATTCAGAATCAAAATAACTAGTTAAAGCAGAACAGATTCACGAAAGAACTAAGGAAAACATACTTAAAAACCACTTCTTATAGGAACCAAATAGTCCATAACCCGAACTACTAGTTTTATCCATGTAGCATACTATTATATGTACTGCCCATCCGGCAGCCAATTCATATTCAACCCAACAGAATCTAGAAAACTAGATATAACTATATAATAATGGTTTTTCTAACGCCCCATTAGTTGCTATCATATCATTTGATTTATCAGCACAGAACTAGAACAGGAACCTTACGACATACACGATATCAGAAATAAGCTTGTAGCCAATTGATGTTTCCCAGGAAGATGTCCAGGTTAAACCCCCCAACACCACATGAGCACAGAACTAAAAGATCTAACTAAAATGCTTCACTTCACTTCACTTATAAATGCATTACAGGAACAATCTCGACATTAGCAACAGATAACACAGTGGTGATTGTGAATCTGTGATGAGAGGCTGCTAATCTTTTCAACAACACTCTTGGCAGTAAAAAGCTCTAACCATCCAAATCATAATTCCAATATGCCTAGGGAGGCATTTCACCTAGCTATTTGAGGACCAATTTGAAGGTCCATTCTATTCATCGAACATATCTATTAATCATATTGAATTAAGGCATAGAAAACACAGAAATTTGAACAAACAAAGGTACTATTATTTAAATTAGATATTATTAATACATTGATGAAACCACAACACAGAGTTCTTAAAATAACTTTCAACAACACTTATTAAGAAAGCCACAATTCAAACACATTAAACCTTCTTGTTTCAGAGAAAATCTTTCACTGGCCACCGCGAAGACGAAGAACAAGGTGAAGAGTGGACTCCTTTTGAATGTTATAATCAGCGAGAGTCCTCCCATCCTCCAATTGCTTACCAGCAAAGATCAGCCTCTGCTGATCCGGAGGGATTCCCTCCTTATCTTGAATCTTCGCCTTCACATTATCGATCGTATCAGAACTCTCCACCTCCAGAGTAATCGTCTTCCCAGTCAGAGTCTTGACGAATATCTGCATACCTCCACGGAGCCTCAACACCAGATGCAGAGTCGATTCCTTCTGAATATTATAATCGGCGAGGGTACGACCGTCCTCTAACTGTTTTCCGGCGAAGATGAGCCTCTGCTGGTCCGGAGGGATCCCTTCCTTGTCTTGGATCTTCGCCTTGACATTATCGATGGTATCGGAGCTCTCTACCTCCAAGGTGATCGTCTTTCCCGTTAGGGTTTTGACGAAGATCTGCATGCCTCCACGGAGCCTCAACACGAGGTGGAGCGTTGACTCTTTCTGGATGTTGTAATCGGCGAGGGTACGACCGTCCTCCAATTGTTTACCGGCGAAGATGAGCCTCTGCTGGTCCGGGGGAATGCCTTCCTTGTCCTGGATCTTGGCCTTGACGTTGTCTATGGTGTCGGAGCTCTCCACCTCCAGGGTGATGGTTTTTCCGGTTAGGGTTTTCACGAAGATCTGCATCTTTGGATGATTGTGAGTAAAAGAAAAAGAGAGAGATTGTGAGAGAGAATTATTAGGGAGACGATGAAATTGGAGAGATATTTGTATGAGGGAAAAGGGGAAGTAGAGGTGATTTATATAGAAGACGTAGTATATGGCTGCCGACTCAATGACGTAATGGGATGCGTGTGATCCGGAACTTACAAGAACCCAGCGGTGGGGATGATGAAGAGTTGTATTCTCGCCTTTCTAGGAAATTATACTGTATGTTCTCTCCAAGTGGTTCTAGAAATTTTTTTTGATAAAGTTCTAGAAATTTCTTGGTAGTGTACCGTTGCCAAATGCAATTTCAAAAAGATTATAAAAAAAAAAAAAAAAAAAACCCTTAATTTAGGTAAGGAGCGGTGTTTAAATTGACTTGCTGCCTGAAACCCCACGACCACGAATAATGTCGACCAAATAGTTAGGTTGGCTCTTAAACATCTAAAGGAGTACATACGCTAATGCATCTATAAATGACAAGTTGCTTTTGACCAAATCAATGGGTGAAACCAATTGAAATTTTCACCCGATGGGTTGAATTTAAGACAGTAAATGAACCAAACTATTTATAAATAGTTCAAACTTGTCTTCATAAAAAGTTTATTTATGTTTGCTTATTTATAAATAAGTCAAGTTTAAGTTTTGGTTTTAGGTTTTTTTTATTTTTGAGAGAGTTTTAAGTTATAGCGTTTGTTCCTGATGATAGTTCTTTATCGATTTTTGGTATAGGTGAGAATTGAACCCCAGATCTCTTATTCAATCATCAAATATTTTACCAACTGAGTTAACTAGAACTCACATTTTAAGTTTATTTATTAAACCTAGATCCAAATCTCATGAAAATTATTTGTAGGCTTGATTTTTAATGTTTAATAATTTTTTGAACTTTATTTGTAGGCTCGATTCATGCTCAAGCCAAGTTTGAACATTCTAATTTTTATTGTCAAGCTGAGCTTGAACATTCACTACTCAACAAAGTTCAGCTCGTTTACAACCCAAGTTAAACTTTTAGGCAACTCTAACAATGACAAATTAAACTCTTTAATTAATTTTAATGATATCGTTTTAAATTTCACACTTTTAGAACAACTATAATGAGAGCTTTCTATTTATATCTCCCGTTAGGAATCACTTAAATATTTGAAGGAAATAAATTATTTTGATTTTCAAGGTATGATGTCCTAATAAGCTATTAAAAATAAAAATTTGAAATAATTATTTTGGTACCCCAAACACCAAAAATTATGCTACATCAAAGGTGCCAAAGCTTAAAAATACAAACAACATGCTACAATGATCTTTGTTACTATTATTTAATTCCTTTCTTTCTCTTTGTTGTGCTTCTCTCTTTCTCTCTCCCAATCTCTTCTCTCTCCTGTATACTCCATCTCTCTATCTCACCCCTTTCTCATTATTCCTCCTCTCAACACCCCATCTCCACTACAAACCACCAAGGTCATTTTAGATTTCTGCTTTAGATCAGCAAACCCATCTCTCCACCACATTAAATTCCTCTCCTGCCTCAAGTTTGATTTGATTTGGGTTGATGTTGGTTATTGTGATTTTGGGTGTGGTGGTGATCGTCACTTGTTGGTGGCTGGCTTGGGTTTTGCTATCGCCTCCAATATAAGTTTGTGTGAGTGAGACCTCTATGTTTTGCTGGGTTGCGTGGTGGTTGGTAGTTGTAGCTAGGTTGGGTTAGTGGTTATAATGTGGGTTTGGTGGGTTTGTGATTTGATTTTGGGTGGTGGTTATGGTGGTGGTGGTGGTGGTGGTGACTGTGATTTTGGATGGCCATTATGTTTTGGGTGTGGTAGGTTGTGACTTTGTATGGATTATGGTAGTTGGGGGATGCAGGTGTGGGTGGTGATGGTGGTGGCAGTGACGGTAGTTGTTGTGGTTGTTGCTATGGCCCTAATGGTGGTGGTGTGGCTGGTTCTAAAATTTTGTTTATTTCTATTATTTTAATGTTTTATATGCTAAAATAAAGGATGAGATGTAGGGTGTATTTTTATGTGATGTATTAAAGTAAATAAAGCAACTTTTTAGAGTGTTAAATGTTAAATTTTTTACTTCACCGAATGTGAATTCTTGAACATAATTCAAAAATATTTAACAATTATTTTAAAAAATTTAATTTGATTTATGTATCAAATTATTTATCTTTAATTATATGTAAGAAAGAAATAAATGTGAGTAATAATGCAAGCTATATATATATATATATATATATAATTTTTCTTTTTCTTTTTGGTACTTAGCAAAGAGATAGAATTAGGCCATATGATGCGAGTGTAGACTTGGGTCCCCTCTCTCGCCAGCTTTGGACTTCCTTGATTGTTGGTCGAGGAGCCACTCTAAAGTATACGTGGTGGAGCATGGCCATCTGGATCCTTATGTCTTCCAGGGTAGTTGCATGATCCCTTGTGCTCTATTTGATTGAGTTTAGTGTGGCTGCTAAATGCTTAGATTCTACCAATACAAGGCTTCTCTGTAGCCCTGTCTCCAAGCTATGTACAGTATTTCTCTTCTTGTCAGTAAAGAGTTGTGAAGTGTCCTTCCTCTGAACGTACTAGGAGATCAAAGCATCCCTTTGTGATCAATTGGCATGCACGATTTTTCATTATGAAGGCAGCCATCCCAGATTGTTCATCTTAGACTACTACATCTTTGTTTAATAGTTAATAAGTCTTAGACAACTACTTTCAACAAGTATTAGGATTTACCATGTAATATGTATTCCCTAAATGAAAGTAATGTTGTAGTATAGTGTACTCTTGTTGGGGTTGGGTTCTAGTTCCTTAAAGAGTTTTTGTCCTTGGAGTTCATTTGGACTAAAACCGTATGAAGGGCTTGATGGAGGTATGGAAGTTTTTCCTCAAATGTAATTTTGTGTGTTCTTCCAAATAGTCTAGGGTATGGCACATTGCTCTATAGTTAACACCAATCATAGACAAAGACTAAAAAATGACAAACTCAGCTTTATGTTTTCTGGAAAGATATAGCAAACCCATCCAAGTTCTAGTTGAAGATATTAACTTTATAAAAGTTCACAATGGTGTTTAGAGGATAATTACATAGGAAAAAAAAAACAAACAAACCAAATGGGGATGAACAACATCTTGCCTTCCACTGAATTCATGGCGCCCAACCAACCATATAGAGCACTAGGGGTGGCAACTTGTGTTCGTGTGTCGGGTTCGTATCGTGTCAACTCATGTGTATTCGACATATGAGTCAACACTAACCCAACATGTTTATTAAACGGGTCAAGATTCTTCAACCCTAACACGACCTATTTATTAAACGGGTCAATTGTGTCAACCTGTTTATCAGATTTTATGAAAATAAGAAAAAAAATTATAAAAAAAAAAACAAATAAATATTTTAAATATAAATTTTAAAAATAATTAGTAACTGCATCTCAAATAATCATTCAAAACTAAAATATATCTCAATATCACAAATAATCAATTGCAATATGTAAAAGAAAATAAACCACAACAACTAATAAGTTTATACACCTAGGGTTTGAAGGGTATATTGATAAAACTTCATTTAATTAAATGGGTCAAACGGGTTTCATAGGTTGAACACTAACCTAACCCGTTTATCAAACGGGTCCATCATGTCAACCCAAATATGACATGAACCCATTAAGCCTCAACCTATAACCTGTTAATTTCGTGTCGGGCTGGGTTCGCAGGTCATGTCCCATTTTTCCACCCCTATAGAGCACAAGATTCATCTCCTATCTAAAATTCATCTTTTAAGAGAACACATGTTGACTTGAAAAATCTTCCTACAAATCATGAGTTACGAGAAAATATCTCATTTTATCATCTTAACAATCAAGATGAAATGAGAAATATTATTAGAGGTCATTATCAACCTCTTCAACATAAATTTGAATGAACCCCCTAGAAAATATTCTCAAAGCTGCCATTGCGGCATGCTTAGTATACAACCAACATAAAAAGATGCATAGCTCACCAAATAAAATGCAAGCAGTCTCTATAGATCTTGAGTTACGAGAAAATATCTCATTTTATCATTAACGATCAAGATGAAATGAGAAATATTATTAGAGGTCATTATCAACCTCTTCAACATGAATTTGAATGACCCCCTAGAAAATATTTAGTATACAATCAGCATAAAAAGATACATAGCTCACCAAATAAAATGCAAGCAGTCTCTAGGAGTTCCAACTTCTTTTTTTCCCAGCTATTTGGATCTCCAATAACCTACTAAGTAATTTATATCTATATACATATTTAAAAGTTAAAACATAACATTTATTATTACTATACTCCTATTGAGCCACATCATCCACCCATGTCCAACATTCTCTCTCTTATTTTTAACTTTTTTTTTCTTATTAATTTTTCAACCTATTATTATACTTTCTTAAACTTTTCCCCTCATTTTTACCATTTCGTCTTCCCGCTACTATATACCTTAATATCACTTTTCCTCTATCTTTTCATCTTCCTTTATTTTTGGCTTTTCTTATTCTCTCCTCTTATTATAAATTTACAATTCTGTCTCTCATTTTATACATATTTTCCCACACACAAAAGGTTGTTTTCTTTCTCTTTCTCTCTTTCAAAATTTTGTTTTTCATTTTTTGGTGGAATATTTTATTTTTCTTGCATCTCTACTTTGGTTGATGATTTTTTGCATTATTTGAAACTCTGCTTTGGGTTGATATAATTAAGTTATGTTTTTAAGTTGTTATATTTTTTCTTCTCTTTAATTTCATAGATATTATACTATTGCATTATAAAGATAGTATATAATAATATATTGTTATTTTATTACATAATATAACATGACTTAGATAATTTGGTGTGTATACCTATATTTTTACTTTTTACTTTTTTCTCCTCATATTATTTTCTATAAATTTCTTACCATTCTCTCTTTAAAAAGTGGTTATTCTCTCTCTCTCTCTCTCTCTCTCTTATAATTTCACTTTTATTTTTGTTTGATTTAATACTTAATTATTTTGGAAGTAAAAATTTGAGTTTATATCAAAGCATAATCTTGGCTATGCTAATTACAAATCAAAATTCGGTCCATTTTAGTCTATTTTAGTCCCCTTCAATTCAATTAGGTCCATTCGATCTACTTTGGTCAATTCAGTCCAATTTGGTCCACTTGGTTTACATCGGTCTATTTTGTTCACTCACTCTACTTCGATCAGGTCGGTCCTCTTCGGGCCAATTTGGTCCATTACGTCCAATTCAGTCCAATTTGGTCCATTCCGTCCAATTCAGTCAATACGGTCTACTTAGTCCACTTAGGTCTATTCGGTCCATTTGGTCTATTTCGAATCACTTTGGTCCAATTCAATGTACCTACTTAAGAATGGGAAAAAAACAAGCTTAGGTTGAGAGTAGTACCAATTATTTAAGTAATATCAATTGTAATTATATGATAAGTTTTGGTTATCATAATAATCTCCTTAAGAGAATGAGAATTTGAATAATAATTTTGAAAGTTAAAAATTTTAATTGTACCAAAAGAAACTAGGAAAATATAATCCATAATAACAATAGTTAGAAGATTAAAAAAAATCAAAACATCAACAATGATACAATTATATATTTGTAAAAATAGAGTGATGGAAATTATTTGTTGAAATTGTTTATTTTTAGGGAGAAAAAATTATCTACAATAAAATTTAAAGAATAAACTATAAATATTCAATATGATAACCAAAACATCATATAAATAGAGAATAAAATTTTGATTATCATAATAAACTCAATTAAGAGAATGAAAATTTTGAATAATTTATTTAAATAAAAATTTTATATATATATATATATATATATATTGCTCGAAGGTATAATCAATCTCATGCAATTCATTTAAAAATAATGACTTTAAAACAAGTGAGTAACTACCCTAAAAATTAAATTTGTATATTTATAGTCTTCATGTTTAGAAAGACTTTCAATTAAATTTAATTGCACTAAAATGAATTGAAATGCTATGTTAAAGCAACAATAAATGATATGCTTAAAGATTTTAGATATTACGAGTTTAAGATTTATATATATATCTATAAATTTGGATTTGGAATAGGTGATCTCAACCTAAACATGTCTTTTCTCCATATATAAGTGCACAAAAATGGACCAAAGTAGACCAAAATGGACCGAAGTGGTCCGATTGGACTGAAGTGAATACAAATGGATCAAATTGGACCAAATAGAATAGAATCGGATCGAATGAGAACAAGGTGGACCGGAATGGACCAGATAAAACCAAAGTAGACCGTATAGGACTGAGTGGACCAATGTGGACTAAAAAGGATTTAAAGGGACCGAAGTGGACCGAATAAGAACGAATAGATAGATTAGGACCAAAGTGGACATAATGGACAGAATAGGACCAATGTTTAATGAATAGTATTGAAGTGGATGTAATGAACTAAATAGGACCAATGTAGACTGAATAGGACTGAAGTGGACAAAAGAGGACCAACGTGGATGGAATGGACCAAATTGGACCCAAATGGACTAAATAGAACCAAAGTGGATCGAAGAGGACAGAATGGACCAAATAGGACTTTTGAATATTTATTATTTTTATTGCATTTTTAGGGCTCATATTTCTAATTTCTAATGTCTATTTTATTTGTATTGTTTCGCTCAAAATTAAAGAGTTTAGCCCAAATATAATAAAATTTCATACTTTTCTACCCAAAAATTAAGAAGAAAAAAAAAGAATTTTTGAGCTAAACTTAAAAATGCAACATATGAAAAGAATCAATTAAGGCCCAATTAGTCCAAAATGGACCGAAGAGGACCAAAATTGAATGAGTGGACCAGATTGGGTCAAATGGGACTGAAGTAGACCTAATTGAACCGAATATAAATTGTTTAATTTTTAGGGAGAAAAAATTATCTTTAGCAAATTTAAAGAAAAACTTATATATTACATTACAATTATAAAATAATTATTTATTTCCACGTATTGTGTGGGTCTGCGACTAATTAAATATAACAATCAGAAAATTTTAATAAGAATTCTCTGAAAGTTCCAAAAGTAATTAGTTCCCACTACGTAATAGTATATATAATCTTGCAAAGGCATCCATCTTTGGATTCTAATGCTTAGTAACTAATGTTTCTACAAGTGGCTTCAATAGATGCCTGGACATACGAGAAGCACATATCTTGTACATATTTTGATAATATTAATACAATCAATCAGTAAAGTTAAAATTAAACAGAAGTATAACTAATGGTATTTATACACACCAACAGATATCAAAGTAATTAATTTATAGCTGACACATTGCAAATGTACATCAAGCATCAGACATAAGGTAGGAAGCAATCATACATTCAATAACATAAGAAGTTCAGTCAAAATGGGCATTTACCCCTTTCGCCCAAAAAATGTAACAAAATGTCCATGTTCTGAAATTATCTAGCAAAATGCTCCTGTTTTGAGACTCGATTTGATGAAAATCGAGTAATGTGAGAAATTTTACTTGATTTTTTTTTTTTTTTTGAAGTTTGATTTCACATAACTCGATTTTTTAAAAATCAAGTTTTTCATTGAAACTCAATTTTTAGAAAATTGAGTTTAAAACATGGGCATTTTGCTAGATAGTTTCAAAACGTATGCATTTTGCTGGAAAATTTTGGTAAAATGGGCAAATGCCCATTTTAGCCTAAGAAGTTCTAATGATAAATGAGTTGTAGCATTTTGAGTTTCTTGCATAAAGAAGGTTAAACTTAAGGGAGAAATTCAAAACGAAAAGTATTCTATTAAGATGGCAGAGACTGGGCTTGGTCAAGCTTTGGGGTTCCTAGGGTGTGTATGGCTAGAGAATTTATCTAAAATATGACTGAGTAGACTACCACTGAGTGTGTAATGGATTCACTTTAACTACTTCCAATTAGGTGGCCAATTAAATTAGAACATTGTGGTTAAGATGAGTGAGGAAAAGTATAAAAATATGGGTTTAATGTCATCTAAAGATGATGCCTCAATTTCCTTTATTTTATTTTTACTTTTTCGAAGTGCCTTAATTACCTTTATCTTTAGCTCAAAGGCGACACTAAAAAGGAGAGTCCCTCCAATCTAAAAGTATAGATAAAAAGATGTCTTATAAAAATAAAATTAAAAATTATAAAAAGAGACATAGTTATGAAATGCTTTTCTTTTTTTAAATGTGGGTGCGATTAGTCTATGACGAGATTTTTTTTTATGTAACTAAATGTGGTGGGTTGGTAGCTACCCAAACAATGTCAACAATGTAGTTCTAAAATCCCTACCTGTAGTTTGTTAATTGCCCAGTTAAGATTATCATCATAGCTTCAAACATCTCTACTAAGCCAACATATTTTTTTTGAACATCTTCTTCCTAACTCTCTTTGTGAAATAGCACTCAATATACAAATGATTTCTTGTATAATATTTTGGATTGCTATGATTTCTTATCATGATGATGATGATAAACTTAGAATCTAATGCTTGTTTTGTAGATTAGTTACATAAATGATTTGTTTCTGTTAGATATCCAGAATAAAAAATAGACTACAAAATTGTTTCATCTCTAAAGTTTACTAAAAGTTCAATTTTAGTAAACTTTAAAATGTTTATTTCTTTTCCCCTTAACTTTTGTAAACAATTTTACTTCATGTCACTTCATCTATCTTTGTTAGTTTATATACTACGGCTCTAACTGAGTTTTAACGCTTTTGGCAATCTAAATCCAATATCCTTCATCATACTCCAAGTCATTTTTGGGTTGGATTACATAATTGTTTTTTACTAAGACTTGAATTTTTGAAATTGTACGTGTATGACAAAACTAGTAATTGTGTTTGACTCATTCAAACCATTAATAACATAAGTTTTGTCGTGCGTGACAAAACTTGTGATCATACAGACTCATTCAAAGCCAAATTATTATTTTTTTCAAAAAAAAAAAATTATATTAGTACCATGATAATGTAACAAAAAATTTGTTTACTACTTGTTGATATTAGTTTTGCTACAACATACTACTTCGATATTGGTGTACTATTTTAGAATTACTATAATATACATTTATATAAATATATATGATAAAAATATATTATTACTTTTTTTTTTTTTGCTGAATAATATATTATTACATATTATTATTGAGTTAAAATTTAAATTGATAATGGCAAAAACAAAAATTCTAATGAAGTTAATTTTTTTAGAAGAATTGCTTATTGTTAATTGCACACATCGTGCATTTGTCCTCACATATTGTATTCAATAAAAAAAAAATGGCACTTCTGTAAATAAATATGCATGCAATGGTATTTTTAAGTAAGACACCTTCCAAGAAGTTTCATTTCAGCTTAAAAATTGAAAAGCTACCCGACCTCCCCACTTGACTTCTTTTCTCTATTTCCACTTTTCACCTTTCCTTTCCGAATTCTTTGAAACTTCATCTTTATCTTCTTTTATTTGTATGTTTTCATTTTTTTAGTGTTTAATCTGTTGATTGGGGCGAAGACCGAAGTAGTCAATTGCGTGTTGTCAAAAAAGTCAGAATATTTATTGCTTTGTCTCTAAGGTTTGTACCATGGAATCTTCGCCGAAGTGGGACTTCACTTCCCCACTTTTACAAGTTGCAAACGCAATGTCACATCCGATGAGCTTTAATCCCATGACCTCACACTTCACCCACGCTTGTGAGAGGAGCATGAGAGGAGGAAGTGTTGTTTGAATCATGGCTCAACAATATTAATCATTTCGTTCAACGTATTATAAATGGCTTTTCTTTGTCAAAAAAAAAAAAAAATGGCTTTTCAATAGGCTTGTTACCTCACCTAAGGTGAAGTTTCCATGCAACCACTTGCCAAAAGCCTTAAACAATTTCTTACCGGAAAAAAAAAAGTTTCTCAACAAATAAAAAAAATAAAAAAATAAAAATTCTTACTAGAAAAAAAAAAAAAAAAAAACAAACAAACAAACAGAGAATGAATCAAAATCAAAGTTGTGAATAAAGTATGTTTGGGCACGCACATATGAATGAAGTCCCACATTAAATAATGATAAAAAAATAAGTAATTAATTTAACATAATTGAGCACATAGTCATTGGACTTATACCTTTTGGATCAAAGTATATCTTTATATATTATATTAATTATTTAAGGAAACTCGATAAAATGTTTATCTCTCTACCAAGTGGTATCAAAATGGTGTGACGTAGGGTACCCATGGACATAGATGTGCGGAGTTTTCGTGGATGTGCATGCAAGGTTGACATGTGTTTTTCATGGATGGTGTATAAAAGGCCCATGAATGACACGCTGATGTAGAAAAAAGCCCATTAGATTATTTCTATGGTCCCGATGGTAGTGTTGTATGTTAAAATAAATGATGAGATGTATGGTGTATTGTTAAATTTTAAGTGGTGTATTAAAATAAATAAAGTAACTTTTTGGAGTGTTAAATGTTAAATTTTTTAGTTCATCGGATGTGAATTCTCGAATATAATTCAAAAATATTTAATAGTTATTTTAGAGAATTTAACTTGATTTATATATCAAATTATTTATCTTCAATTATCTGTAAGAAAGACATAAATGTAAGGAATAATGAAATACATACATACATACATATATATATATATATATATATATATATCCTTTTTGGTTCTTTGTAAAGAGATAGAATTAGGGTCATATGATGCGGAGTGTAGATTTGGGTCCCCTCTCTCGCCAGCTTTGGACTTCCTTGATTGTTGGTCGAGGAGCCACTGTAAAGTATACGTGGGGGAGCATGGCCATTAGGATCCTTATGTCTTCGAGGGTAGTTGCATTATCCCTTGTGCTCTGCTTGATCGAGTTTAGTATGGCTGCTAGATGCTCAGATTCTAGTCTACCAATACACTGCTTCTTTGTAGCCTTCGTCTCCAGGCTATATATAGTATAAAATCTTTGCATTATATATATAAAGTCATACAAAGGCATCCATCTTTGCATTATATATATATACAATCTTACAAAGGCATCCATCTTTGGATTCTATTGCTTAGTAACTAATGTCACTACAAGTGACTTCAGTAGATGCCTGGACATACGAGAATGCAAAGATTTGACCACAAGATAGACCTGATAAGTCAAATTCAAGTTCAATTACATTCCTTACTATTGCAAATTACTAGCACCTTGGAAACATGGCAACATTCAGCGCATGTCTTGTGCATATTTTGATAATATTAATACAATCAGTAAAGTGAAAGTTTAACAGAAAGTATAACTAATGGTACTTATACCACCAACATATTTCAAAGTAATTATTTTATAACTGACACATTTGCAAATGGACATCAAGCATAGACATAAGGTAGGAAGCAAAATCATATATTCAATAACCAAATATGACAATATTGAAATATATGTGATGATTGTCAAAAACTACAAATATTTTCCAAACCAACTGCCACATGAATATAAGCTTATACAAAGATATTCCTTATTTTACCTAAATTTGTAAAATACCTTGGTGAATTTATAAGAATGCAAAAAAATTAGGTCATATAGATGTATCATTGATGACTAAATATATTAAACGCATATATGACAATTAATATATAGACTCATTTACCCAAGAGAGGGTATCTCCTGATACGATCGAGACCTTCCTTTCACAATTCACAGTATGTGAGATCAATACTTGTAGCACCTACATATGTTTTAGTTCAATTAACACTTCTTGATATTTAGTTCTTTCTCCCCCAGCCACAAAGGTGTGTGTGTGTGTGTGTGTGTGATCATTGCCTATATGAAAAATCAATTTCACTATTAAATTTCCCATTGTAAAATTTTGGAATTTTATGTAACAAAATGTGGTGGGTTGGTAGCTACCCAAACAACCTCAACAATGTAGTTTTAAAATCCCTACCTGTAGTTTGTTAATTTTCCAATTAAGCTTATCATCATAGCTTCAAACATCTCTACTAAGTCGACATACTTTTTTGAACACCTTCTTCCAAACAATCTTTGTGAAATAGCACTCAATATGCAAATGATTTCTTGTATAATCTTTTGGATTGCTATGATTTCTTATGATGATGATGATGATGATGATGATAAACGTAGAATCTATG
Organism: Quercus ilex subsp. ballota; assembly: GCA_032727855.1. Lineage (NCBI taxonomy): Eukaryota > Viridiplantae > Streptophyta > Magnoliopsida > Fagales > Fagaceae > Quercus > Quercus ilex. The sequence goes on along the minus strand of CM064914.1, from coordinate 49,229,921 downwards.
ATGCTTGCTTTGTAGATTAGTTATTTTTGGATTGGATTACCTTTTTTTTTTTTCTTCTAGAACTTACATTTTTGAAACCATACATGTGGACAAAACTAGAAATTGTGATGATTCATTCAAAATGTTAGTTACATAAGTTTTGTTGTGTGTGACAAAACTTGTGTTCGAGCAGACTAATTCAAATCCAAATTAAATTACAAAATGTAGAAAATTCTCATTTAATTAATTTAAAAAAAAAAATCTATTTGTACCATGATATTGTGACAAAAAGTGTGTTCGCTGCTTGTTGCTATTGGTTTTGGTCACAGGAACAAAATATTTTTGTACCAATAGATAGTGGTTTACTGTTTCAGAATTACCGCAATATACATTTATATAGATATATATAAAATAAAAATAGTATTACTTATTACTGTTGAGCTAAAATTTAAATTGATAATAGAATAAACAAAAAATCTAATGAAGTGAAATTTTTTTATGAGAATCTAATGAGGTGAATTGATTGGTGGTTATGGTTAATTTTTTTTTTTTTTTAAAGAATAATTAGTTAAGGTTAATTGCACACATCGTGCATTTGTCCTTACATATTGTACTCCCCAGTCCCCACTCCCCAGTCCACATTCAACACCGATTATATATACAAGGAAAAATGAAATGGCACTTTTGTAAATAAATATGCATGGGATGGTATTTGTAAGTAAAGCAATCCCAACAAGTTTCATTTCTACTTTTTACTTTTCCTTTCCCAAAATGTATGGTTTTTTTTTTTTTTTTGGAGGTTAATTTGTTGATTGGAGCGAATGCACGCGTGACTACAGAGAAATGAGTTTACGGATGAAGACTGAAGGCTTTTAGTTAATTGCGTGTTGTCAAAAAAGTCAGATTATTTTTTGCTCCGTCATTCACTTTTTGAAAGATGTCATAGCCTCGAAAGTTTGCACCATGAAATCTTCGCAGAAGTCGGACTGGCCCAAAGAAAAAAAAGAAATAAATAAAAATTGGCCCCCTGACCCAAAGAGACAAAAGAAATTTTTTTTATTGGTTATATATTTTTATTTCTAGAGGGCGTCTTTCTCTTTAAAAAAAATTTAGACCCTTCTTTTTTAATTAGCCTCACCCAACTAATAATTACTAAATTAAAAAATTTTAATATAAAAGCTTTTAAATAAAAAATAAAAAATTCTAATCACACATTTTCATTCACACGTATTTTTAAAAAATTACAAACAACGAGCTCTATTTAGAACACTTGATACCAAAAACACTACCATGCGAGACATTTCAAGTGCTATATTAAAATAGCAATAGTAATTTTTGGTTTGTGAAAATAATTTTTTTTTTGCAATAGTTGGGGCTCTTAAGAAATAATATTAGTGTTTTTTTTTCGTTTTTAGTAGATAATTACATTTTAATGTGTTAAGAAATAATGATTTTGTATATTTATCTTGGTTGATAATTTGTTAATATTACATGAATATCTATTTGATTTTTTTTTTTTTCTTATTCTTCAGCTTCTCTTAACTTAAAATCCTAAATCCACCCAGGTTGAAATGAATCTAAAAGCAAAATATGAGGACACTAGAACTAATCTACAGTTGCATATTTGATTTAGCGTCCAATAATTTTACTGATGATCAACACAATAATTTAAAAGGTTAATAAAAAATATTTTAAGTACTATTGCAATATAATCTGGACAATACGATTGTTCCATGACAGATCAAGGCCAATCTCACGGAACTCTCATGTCAATATGTAGAATGATACGTGGTTGTTGGGTTTGTTCTATTAAGTTGTGTTTCAAAGTTTTGGATCACCAATAACACGTAATATTTCATTCACCCCATTGAAATCAATGCAATGGTTCACATTTGATTCACAGGGTGGTATATGTGAGGCCATGTCTAACAAGGACCCAAATTACAGGAAATTATAGAGTCTTTTGGTGGACCACGTTACTTGTCTACCATTTTACTAAAAAAATTTCACTTGTTTAAAATTGCTGAATCAGTAATTAATTTCTGTTTTAAAAAATTTTCTAATAATTTTAAACAAGTGGCAGTTTTTTTGTAGAATGGTGGACTGCATCATTTGTCCACCATATAAATCTTATAATTTCTCCCAAATTACAACTATTATACTAATAGTGACTCTTTTGTCTGGATGGCATTAGAAAGACGAGTATTTATCTAACAACTAATGTCACGTGCTTTTATTACTTTTTAGACTTCTAATGGTTTTGTTATTATGATCATAACATTCCAAATATGAAAAAATAAAAAAGTTATTATGATCATCTCTTCAAATAGTAATTGAAGAGATGATCATAATTGACAATTATTAAGACAGAAAGGTTAGTAGAAATAGTAAAATTTAATCACACCAACTAAGAGTTTGTCTAATATATTTTTTAGTTTTTCTCTCTCTATTACTAAGTTGCAAACACATCCGATGAGCTTTAATATCATGACTTCACCTGTCACCTACACTTGCGAGAAGAGGAAGTGTTCTTTAAATCAAGACTCATCAACACAATACCGGATTAACACTAAATGCAATTGATGCAATTGCCTAAGACCCTAAGTATAAAAAAGGCCCCAAATTTTAATTTAATCAAGCCTAAATATTAGTCAATAAATAAAATAATATTTTTTATCAAATGAAAAACAAGAAAAAAAAAGAGAAAAAATGCTACTTTCACAAAAATTTTCACAACATTTTTACTATAAATTCTAAATAAAAAGTTGTTACAAGCGGTTATTGAAGGCAAAAAAATAATAACAGTGATGGATTCTATTGTGAATGTAGCATTTCTCAAAAAAAAAAAAAAAAAAAAGAAGAGCAATACACCAAAAAAAAAATAACAACATTTTTCACAATAGTTGAGTTGACAAATTTTTACTAGTTCTCACATGGGTCCACCACTAACATCACTCTTTTATTTACCACTAATATTCTATCACATTAACAGGTGTGAAAAGTTTTGTCAATTTTTTTGTGTCTATAGACTTTCTATAAAAAAATTCCTACATGGTTTATGTTAATTAGTAATAATTTTGCATTTAAAACAAGATAATAGAGTTTAAATAATATTTGATTTTTTTAAGTCATATTTAAATATATATAAAATGCTTTAATTTTATTTTTCGCCTTAAACTCTCAAATGTATCAAGCCACTCTTGCTTGCATCAACATAATCCTTTCAAAAACATTTCTCTTTTTTCTTTTTTTAATCATTTCTTTCAAAGTATTATAAATGGGTTTTCAATAGGCTTGTTACCCCCATCTAAGGTGAAGTTTCTATGCAACTACTTGCCAAAAGCCTAAAATAGTTTCTTACTAGGAGAAAAAAAAAAAGAGAATAAATCAAAATTGAAGTTGTGAATAAAATATAGAAGCGTTTCAGTTTCGCAAAGAAATGCAATATATATATATATATATATAGTATAACTTATTAATATTGAGCTAAAATTTAAATTGATAATTATAGAATAAACAAAAAATATAATGAAGTGAATTGATTGGTGGTTATGGTTAATTATTTTATTTTATTTTATTTTTTTGAAGAATTGGTTAAGTTTTTTTTTTTTTTTTTTTTTTTGGGTTTTGGGAATAGAATTGGTTACGGTTAACTGCAGACATCGTGCATTTGTCCATACATATTGTACCCACAGTCCACACTCTACTCCGATTGGTAATACAAGGAAAAATGAAATGGCACTTTTGTAAATAAATATGCATGAGATGGTATTTGTAAGTACAGCACCTTCCAAGAAGTTCCATTTCTACTTTTTTACTTTTCCTTTCCCAAAATGTATGGTTTTTTTTTTAGGTAAATTTGTTGATTGGAGCAAATGCATATGTGCGTTGCCAAAAAAGTCTGAATTATTCGTTGATTTGTAATGCACTTTTTGAAAAATGAAAGAGCTTGTCTATTCGAAAGTTTGCACTATGGAATCTTCGTGGAAGTGGGACTTCCCTACTTTCAAGGCCTTCATTTCCATTCAAATATCGCTCTGTTAAAAAACTAGGAGGTTCATTCAGCAAAAAAAAACCTAGGAGGTTTACTCCTTATTTCATCACATCTTTGATCTTCTCAATCTTTTATCTTCTCAATCTTCTGCTTGTAGATTCTGATGGCTTTCCCAATCAATCAAGGAGTCTCATTTTCTTCTTCTACTTGCTGGTGGGACTATGATGTCTTCTTGAGCTTTAGAGGTGAAGATACCCGCAATGGTTTTACTGGTCATTTATTTCGAGCCTTGTGTGATGAAGGTATCAATACCTTCATTGATAATGATCTACGAAGAGGAGAAGAAATTTCATTGGAACTTCTGAAAGCTATTAAATCGTCAAGGATTTCAGTTATCATATTCTCTCAAAACTATGCATTTTCATCTTGGTGCTTGGATGAACTTGTCGAGATTCTTAATTGCAAGCAAAATGGACAATTGGTTCTACCTGTTTTTTACAAAGTGGATCCATCTGAAATACGTCAACAAAAAGGAAATTTCAAAGTAGCACTAGATAAACATGAAAACAAATTTAAGAATGACATGGAGAAGGTGCAGATGTGGAGGACAGCTCTACATGATGCAGCTAGTTTGTCTGGATGGCATTATGAGGATGGGTATGTATCTAATAACCATTGTTATGTTCTTTTATGACTTTTAGACTTCTAATAGTTATGTTACAACTACAAAATGCCAAATATGAAAAAAAGAAAAAAAAAATCTATTATGATCATATCTTCAATTACTAAGGCAAATAAGCTAACATATTTGTGAGATTTTCTCCCCATATTGGTAAGTTGCAAATGTATTTGATGAGCTTTGATCTCGTGATCTCACCTTTCACCCACACTTGTGAGAAGAGGAAATGTTGTTTGAATCAAGGCTCATCAACATAATCCTTTCAAAAACATTTCTCTAATTTTCTTAATGACTTCGTTCAAGGTATTATAAATAAGTTTTCAATAGGCTTGTTACCTCACCTTAGGTGAAGTTTCCATACAACTACTTGCCAAAAGCCTAAAACAATTTCTTAGTTGGGGGAAAAAAAAAGAATGAATCAAAATTAAAGTTTTGAATAAAATAAAGAATATCGTTTCAGTTTGGCAAAGAAACACAATATATATACCTTTCAAAGACTTGTTAATGTTATAGTTTCTCCCACTAATTTTTTTTGTATGATTCCAAGTGTTTTTGATTATTTTGGTCAAGTATGGCAATCCACAATCTCCCCTCCTTCCCCCCCCCCCCCCCCCCCCCACCCCAAAAAAAAAAAACTAATATTAATGATGCTTCCCAAATCCTTGAATTTAATTGATAATGTGTCAAGTGTAGGTTTTTATGCATAAAACTAGACATCTTGATTATTATATTTTCATATTCATAATTTCAACTAGACCAACTCATTTAATGTTTCGTATGTTTTGTGATTGCAGCGGCCCTGAATATAAATTCATCGATCAAATTGTTGAATATATATTGGATACCAAATTAAGTGGCAGCCATTTATTTGTTGCTAAATACCCTATTGGAGTAAATTCTCGTGCCAAGGCCATAGAATCGCTTTTAGATCTTAAGGTAAATGATGTTCGGATGGTAGGGATTCTTGGTCTTGGGGGAATAGGTAAAACAACTATTGCAAAAGCTGTTTATAATATAATTGCTGAGCATTTTGAAGGAAGTTGCTTTCTAGAGAATGTTAGAGAAAATTCTGAAACAAATAATGGCATAATGCAACTACAAGAGAATCTCCTTTTTAATATCTTAAGGGCAAAACATTTGAAGGTGGAGAGTGTAGCCCATGGAACCAATATGATAAGGGAAAGACTTCAAAGTAAAAGGGTTCTTTTAATTCTTGATGACGTTGATAAATCAAAGCAAATTGAAAATTTGTTTGGAAGTTTTGATTGGTTTGTTTCAGGAAGTAGAGTCCTTATAACAACAAGAGACGCACACTTGCTAGCTACTCTTAAAGTTTATGCAACTTACGAGGTGAAGGAATTGGTCAAACATGAAGCTCTTGAACTCTTTAATCAACATGCCTTCCGAGGAAATAAATATGAGGAAGATTATTTTGAACTTGCAAACCAAGTCATCCAATATGCCAAAGGCCTACCCTTAGCTTTAGAAATATTAGGTTCTAATTTGTGTGGAAGACCAAAATCTGAATGGGAAAGTGCAATTCATCAATATGGAGAAATTCCTAAAGGAGATATTCATAAAATACTTAAAGTAAGTTATGATGGATTGGAAGATACGGAAAAGGATATTTTTCTCGATATTGCATGTTTCTTCAGGGGATGGAACAAGGATAATGTTGTAAATATATTAGATGCTTGCAATTTATATCCAAAATTTGGTATTCCGAACCTTGTTAATAAATGTCTCATAACTATTAGTTACGATATATTGTGGATGCATGACTTGGTACAACAAATGGGTAGGGAAATTGTTCGGCAAGAATCACCAAAAGTCCTCAAAACACGTAGCAGGTTATGGCGTTATGAGGATGCACTTGAAGTACTAACTGGAAGTAAGGTATAACTTCTTTTCCTTTATATTTTAATATCTTTTTTCATCAAGTAGAAGTAATAAGTTTTTTTTCCTTTGATATTTTTTCCTTGTAACATTATAGAAAATATAAGTTTAACATTGTCATTTTTGCTTAAAATTTCAAGATTATTATAGTTTTGGAAAATTCTATTATATTATATGTTTCACATATTTCTTTATCTAATCAGGGGTCAGATAAAATTCGAGGTATAATGTTGCATTCGCCTAATCCAACAACAATGCAACTGTATACTAAAGCTTTCAAAAAGATGGAAAATCTCAAATTTCTTATGGTTAGTAATGTACTCATTTCTGAAGAAATTAAATATCTCCCCAATGGATTAAAGTTACTTGAATGGGACGAATATCCTTTTTCCTTGCCATCCAATTTTTGTCCTCAAGAACTTGTTGTACTCAAGATGTCGCATAGTTGCACTAGATTGGAGAAGCTGTTCAAGCAGGTATGAGTATTAGTATTGACGAATTTTGATTTCTTTAAATGTTATTTCTAAAATTTTGTTGAAGAACAATTTTCGTTTGTTTTTTTTTTTTCCCTCTTGCAGGGGTTCCTTTTCAAAAATTTGAAAAGTATCGATTTGCACTACTGTTCATCCATTAGAATATTACCTGACTTGTACGCCCCAAACTTAGAGAAATTGGACATTCAGTATTGTGAAAATTTAGTTGAGGTTCATGAGGCCTTTGGATCTCTTGATAAGCTTTTTACTTTGAGTCTCCATAATTGCGAAAAACTTCAAATTCTTCCCAACACCCTTAGGTTGAAATCTCTTCAGTATCTTGTTCTAGAGAAGTGTGTAAGCCTTGAAAAGTTTCCCAATATTCACCCAGAAACCAAATGTGATTGTTTATCTTTTATGGATAGTAATATTAAAGAATGTCCTTTGTCACTGGAGTATCTTTTTAGTGGGCTTAAAGAATTAACCCTACTTAATTGTCAAAACGTTGGGGATTTTCTCGTTAGCATTTTGAGATGTAAGTTTACGAACTTGCGGGTGCTAGAAATTACGGGGGGTGATGGAAATATAATTGCATCACATATTTTGATGAAGCCTGATTTCTTCCCCTCATTGAGAGATCTATATCTATTTGACACTAATATTGTTACAATCCCGAGAAGCATTATTAAATTTACTACATTACAAACACTTACCCTGACTGGTTGCAAGAACCTTCGAGAAATTCCAAGGCTTCCACAGTCTATAAGAACTGTGTACGCAGAAAACTGCACGTCGTTGGATCTACCATCATCATGCAGATTATTGAATCAGGTGAGCTCTCTCCCCCCTCTCTCTATACGTGTAAGTTTAAGTGATATATATATATATTACGAGAATCTCTAAACTTCAATTTCTTGTATTTGCTAAATGCAAACAGTTTCAAGAACAATGCATGAATCTCTCAATTTTTGATGACGATCGTTGTGGATTTATACTACCAATAATTGAGATTCCGAAGTGGTTCAAATTGAACCATCAGAGTGTTGGAAATTCTGTATCATTCCGGGTTGGTCGTGAATTTCAAAAATTATTTGTTTGTTTTGCTTTTCGATCGGTGGAGGCGAAATGTACGTATGCAACTTGTTCTGTTGTTTCCGCCAACGGTTTTTCAGAAAACAATTTTTATGGAGAAATATTATCTGAGCATCTTTATATGGATATCTTTGGCATTTCGAAAAGGAAATGGGATGAATCAAATCCATCTGAACAGAATGACTCTGTTACGATTACAGTTGAAATCAAGTATGATGACTACATAGAATCTTCTACTGATTCTAGTAAGCCCATAATCCTTTCATCTGATGACCCCAAAATAACATGGTTGGGAGTCCATGTAGACTGCATCTGCTGTGTTTGTGGGTCTTCCTCTGTCTCTGATGACATCGATCACCAGTCATTTCCATCTGATGTGGAGCTTCAAAGCGACACCAACTTACTCATGGGTTCACCCAGGTTTGGGATCTAGTGACGTGTTGGATGATCTGGGATCTAGTGATTTGTGATGACACTGAGCTACAACCTTTGCCGGCTGTTTTCTCTACTTCTTATTGTTCAGATTTAGATCATGGGGTTTTAAACAGTGGAGGGGCTTCAGGGCTTTTGATCGAGCCAAACTCAGGTTTAGCTGGGTCATGTTTGGGATTTGAAGGATTTGAATCAACATTTCATGGTGATGTGCACAATTTGGATTCATCATCAATTGCCTATCCGATTGAAAGGATTGGATATCTCGACTCAAATGCTACTATAGATGGTTGCTCTCCCCTAGTTCTTGATGACATTGAGCACCATTCTTTGCCATCTGATGTGCTTCCAGTGGATACCACAAATGGGTCTGAATTGGGCTTGGGTTGGCAAGATTTGGGATTTAGTGATGGGTTTGATCTAGGTTCCTCTTCAGTGGCCCATGCCTTTGACAACATTGATACTGACTTCAATCTGTTTCCACCATCTAAGAAGGCAAGAACATCTTGATCAAACTTCAAAGAATTATGCTTCCAACTGAAAGCAACTTCGATGCCAAGGTATGCCTGCTGTAGTTGCATTATTGGATTCACATCTTTGGCTCCCTGTATCATTCATGGGATTATTGCTCAAGTATTTATAGGAAAATCAAGTTGCTAGGCTGTGTATTTATTAGTTATGAAATAAGTATTTAATTTATTAATTTATTTTAATGCATTTTTTATTATTATGCAAAATAGATATGTATATGCGTGTGAACCTTTTTCTTGGAGACTTAATCTCGGCTTTTGCACCCCACACCTCACAAAAATTTTATAACTAAAAAGTGACCATGACGACAAATGTGTGCAGTGGTATGCAGTTGATGTTAAAGTACTTGGTAAGTCCAAGACTCAACTCTACCTTGCAATTTAATTTTCATTTATTTTAATATTTTTCTTTTATTCATTTGATTTGTCTGCTTCTAGTGCAAAATTTCTTCAGATTTTCCAAACTTCAATTTTATTAATTAATAAGTATGCTTGCTGGTTGTTTGAAATTGATATTTAAGCCAGGCACACAAGTTGTTCGATTAAATGCCTTTTCAGGATATTGAACCTGTTTGCTTAGATGTTTTTGACCCATGCAATTCATCAAGCCAATTGTTAATTTCTAAAAAATAATTTTGTTTGATTACTTTTGCTTTTCTTGTGGGTTTTAAATTTTGATATTGTTAATTGTAATAGATGTTTCTTTAATTTTATTGATTCACTAAATAATATTACTTATATTTTTTATTATTTTATTCAGAGGTAAGTGACAACTGAACAAGAATGCATACATATTACCAAGAGAAATAAAAATCAACTTTGCACTAAACTATGGACTTAGGATCCTTGAGTATCCTTCCTTTCTCAAAGAGGCTATGGCTGCAATTTAAGTCATATTGTCTAATATAATCCTAGGCATATAGTTGGTACCAAGTAGTTCTTTGGGGGTAAAAATAAGTTGGAAGGCCAAAAGTTCTAAAAATACAATTAGAAAAATTGCTAGGTCTGCAGTGGTTTATTATGTTTGGCTTGAAAGAAATGTTTATGTATTCTATAGCAATGTCAAGACTATGAAGGTATTAAGCTATCAAGGCCTTGATTGAGTTTACCATAATGGGGGGTTTTAGTTTGATTCTTTTTTTTTCTTTTCTTTTGTTTAAGTTTAGTTTCCTGCTTGCTAGGTCTGCAATGGTTTATTATGTTTGGCTTGAAAGAAATGTTTATGTATTTTGCAGCAATGTCAAGATTGAGGAGGTATTAAGCCATCAAGGCCTTGATTGAGTTTACCATTATTGAGGGTTTTAGTTTGATTCTTTCTTCTTCTTTTTTATTTAGTTTCCTACTTGCTCTGTTTTTGTTGTTAGGTGCTACAACTTTTAGATACTGGCGTTTCCTGTTTGTATGGTTTGTTTCTTTAATAAATTCAGTTGTTCATAAAAAATAATAATAATAATTACTTGAGGACCTTGACCATTTTCGCTTACTTATTTTCTACATTGCCAAATAAGAGCAAACTACAAAGAAAGTGTGAATTCAAACCTGAATTCCATTGCAGCCAAATGTTAATGTTTTAACTAAACTTTTTTTTTTTCTTGATTGCATTTCTCATATGGTTACTGTGTTTCTCCATTTATTTCTTATTTTCTTTAATGTGGTTTAACTATTGAGAACATCTAGATTTGGATGGAAAACGTAAGAAATATGCAATGCGCTATTCAATCCTATCCTTTTTTTCCCCCCTAATTGGGGGTTAATTTGTATATTTTCAGTTTGCTTATTGTTAAGATATTAAATTTACTGTTAAATAGATTTAGGTTTGTCAAGTTCAACTCTCAGATATGAAAATGCTTTAGATCTATCCAGCCAAGCTAAATCATGTAATGGTTAGTGTGGTAAAATGTTGAAAGGTCCTATTAGTCTAATGGTTTATCTTTGTTGTTTCTTTTTACTTTTTAGGTTTGAAGTGTTTGCAGGAATTCAAAACCTCTGAGGTAAGACCAAGGAAATTTTATTTTGTGGATCTCCTATTTTAGAGATTGATGTTTTGGTGAATATTCTTGGATGGGAGGATGGTACAAGGTTGTCAAGTTAAATTGCGACCTTTCCATAATAGTTCAGTGGTATTGAACTCTCTTGTCTTCTTTGTAAATATCTTAAACCAATTTCCCCTTTCATTCAATTGCTTAAAAAAATTCATTATTTTTTTTTTTATGCCTAGATTCAGCTTCAAGAGCTCAGATGGGAGGAAAAGAGTAGACTCCTCTGCTATGGCATGTACTAAAATTTTTTTATTTGCTATCACTTATGATTTAGTGATTTAAATAGTTTTTATACAAATTAATTGTTTCAAATCTTTATTTGGGTCTTTTTGTCTACGAATGTGGAGTAGTCATTAAAGGACTAGATCCTATGTCAAAGTAATCAAGAGGTACTCTCTATGGTTAAAAAGGTAGGTAATTCATTTAAATACTTTTGGAAAAGCATTTTTGAATGTGCACCTTGCTCTTAATGTTCTAAAAATTAAACAAAATTTTTGAATCACATATTAAGATAATTAGTTGATTGTTAACCAAAATGATGGTTTTTGGTTAGTTTTGTTGATAAAAAACAAACAGGTGTGTGTTGAGATTTTGGTTTTGTTTAATACTCAATGATTTGCACTTGAAAAGAGTTTGGCATAAAGTTGTCCTAAGACTATACAAATAGCTAAAAAATAATTTTAGAGGTTCTAAAACCTGCAAATTTGGAATGGGCTGCTAAAGGAAGGTATTTGCAGCTGAGAAGAATTGGGATTACGGAGTTTGTTCATAAGACTACTCAGGCAGCAAAACCAATAAGGAGTGTTTAATTAGGATAAGGAGTTTTAGATTGACATATTCATTTATTTAGTTTAGTTTAGTTGCTTTAATTTGTATTGGAACATGTTTTCTTGATCACAATATTTAAGGGTTTTTTTTCCCAGGTAAATTGGTGAGGGGTTGGAACCCCAGTACTAGACATCTCAAGAGGTGTTGGAACTACTAGAGTATCCCTTCAACCCGCAGCTTCGTGATTGATCATTTAATATATGCTATCAAAAACCTTTGGTTGGGATTTGTGGAAGAATATTATTTATATATGATTGGTTGAGGAGTTATTTTTAGAAACATAATATAAAATCACGTGTTTTTATGTACTTGTTACTTTTTTGTTTGTTAGGAATGTTTGAATTAATGAGGATGGATAGGGCCACAACTTCATCATTGTTGGGATCACAACTGTACTTGTTGATAAAATTTTTTCATCCCTTAAGTTCATTTTCCTGGTTAGAAATGATCTTTCAATCTTTTAGGTTCCTTTGTTCACATCTGATAAACCATTCTCCAAAGCTCAAAAAAAATTGTTAAAGTAGTTCCGAGTCATTTTGCCATTGGAATACATAATAATAACTGATTTGGAAGTACGGGGAAACTGATTTGGCCCTATGATCAGTGATGTCTCTTTATGATTAAGAGAGCCTATTGGCTTCTCCATAATGAATACTTAGATGGAAGGAGCACAACTCAGAGATATAGTTCTCAGATGTGGGCTGCCTTGTGGAAGATGATATTGCGTATGACTTAGCTCGTGCGATGTTGTTCACATCACCACTCACCATTAGAACTTAGGTCCTGGAGCCAAAGTCAAGTCAAATTGAGTTTCATCTTGACTGGAAAGAGTGTATCAGTCACAAGACCAGTGCAATCACTTCACTATAAATTTTGCCAACACTCTTTGGGCTTTTTTAATACATAGAAACAAAGTAGTGCATGAAGGAATAACTGTTAATGCTAGCTTCTAAAGTCCCAAGTCATAGTGCTTACCTTTCTTCTATTTGTAGGGATGCAGCAAACACATGGGAAGTGGACACTGCATTTAAACCACCTGATGTACTTTCCAGTTGTTTTCTTGGAAGTATGGCACATGATCATATGTTAGAGGTGTGGATCTCTCTCTTTTCATGATATGTCTATATGATGCTATAAAACCTATGGAGAATTTGGTTAATAAAATAATTGTTGTATGCTTCAAACGGTTCTATGTATTATATGAAGCATGTATGAAGATGAAAAGATAATGGTTCAGCTCCATTAGATATTTCATAATTGGAAATTCATGTGATGGGGGCAGTTTCTTGCATTAGTATTTAGGGGAAAAGAGGGCAGTTTCTTGAGATTATCTAAGTGCATTCGTTGAATGGGTCTGTATTTGCCCCCATCATTCAATGTGATGTCATGAACCGTGTAGTTGTTTATATATTATTTTTCATTAAAAAAAAGTTTATATTATGTCAAAGTGAGCTAAAAGATAGAAAGATCTAAGAGAAAATTGAAAATAAAAAAAGGCAGTACAATTAGTAAAACCCCATGCTATGTCAAAGTTTATATATTTGACACGCGTTAGTAGTATCTTCTTTTTATTATCAACTCTCTACATTTCTCTTTTTAATGCAACTTTGGTCTTTAGATTATTTATTGCGCGGTTCTGGAAAAGCTCGAACAAGTCCAGCTGCCAAGGAACAATGATAGTTTTGAGATGGCTGTGAAATTAGTCCAAAGATTAACAAAGGTATACCTGGTCTTTTGTAGGATTAAAATATATCCAAAGTCTTTCATCAATTGAGTGATATTATTGGATGAGTGAAACATCTATTACATATCTTGCTTAGTTGATCCTTATATGTGTCTTCTTTAAAAAATATTTAGTAAGTATGCTTCTAAACCAATTCATTAAAAGATATGTTTAAAACTATTTGTCTGGTTTTGAGAAAAATATATATTTTCTTGAATAATCCTGTTCTAATTACTATTTAGGGGGGATGGGGGGTGGGGCTGCAGTGAAAACTTTGTACACTCTAGTATTCTTTTGGCTGTTTAGAATGCTCAATGAATCCCCAGATGAGGGGTTACCAAGTAAATTCCTAGGCATTGTTTAAATCAGATGTTCTTACAGACTTACAGTTGAGATATGGTGCTTTAAGGCTATTTAGTACATATGCATTTGTGATCGCTTTAAAAGAAAACCAAAAGCACACCCTAGGAATTTGCATTTGATTGTGCAGTAGAAGTTGTTAGCACCACGTGCTTTATAATTGGGATTTCAGGTTATTGTGTAATTCATTGCATCTAGATAGCTCTCAAATTTTTTGTAATGTTTCTTTAGATGATGTGGACGGTGTAACTGAACCTCTTTAATTACCCATTTTTTCATCATCTTCCATATTACCTTTACTAGCTTGTCTTTTCAAATGCTGTTAGTATGGGCCATTTATCTCTTGTTGATCCTTTGCACATAAATCTATGTATAACCCAATTAACTGCCAGGAGTTTCAGAAATATTATGTGGAGGTAATCCTGAAAGTCTTTAATTTGGAGCTGCATTATGGGGAATATATCTTGCAGCAACTAAAGTGATGATTGGTGGTATCCAGTGATTTAATGGGTTTTTGGAGCAAAAGATGTTTGGATCACTTGTAGTATGAGGTCAGTCAGTTTTCGGGTTTTCATGTACATGTCACTAGAAAATATGGATCAATTGATTGATTTTTCAAATATATGGAAACTGAAGTGTGGGTTGGTATAATTTTCGGAAATCGCCAAACTGGAATTTCAATGAACTTGGAGGGTCTTGTGTGCATCTCTCTTCAAATTTTTTAAAGCAATAGCACCAATTTATGTTTCTAAAATTGATGAGCTTTTTCTCTTTTCATTCATAATTGATTTGGTTCTTGCTTTGTCTGTGCATTGTAAAACACTATATGGTTATGAATCCATGTGACATTCAAACATTTCATTTATTATATTTAAATGATGTAATTTTATTTTTCTTAGTAAGTTATACATGCACATAGTTGGTCCTCAACTCATCTTTTGGGAGGAAAAAGTGTAATTTCAGTAAAGTAGATTAGCTTGAGTGTTGTGAATTTCTTAAATCTATATCTGGATTGGTTTTCTTCTCTTAAAATCTAGATATCAAGACCTTTGTGAAATGACATTGGTTTATCATTATCTTGATTCAGTTTTCAGACGAGAAGGCATGGATGGAAAATAGCCTTACAATTGAACACAAGATTGCTGGTTATGGTGAGCAAGAGAGCCTCAATGGCAACGAACATGGTCTTGGAACATATTTATTTATAGCGTGACATAAAGTGAGAAAAACACGAGTATGTACTAGAAGAGATCAACCTCTTTCCAAGAAAATAATAACCAAAATCAATTCAAAATCTATTCAGAAAAGCCAAGAAGAGGAACAACCGGTACCATAGAATCCATGCAAAGATCCATCAATTCGGTGCAAAGGAACTTGGGGCGAGATTGGTCCAAGTTAGAATTGGGCAGGTGGCTCCCTCCAAAGGCTTTATAGTGTTTCAAAGTTTTAACTCTTAATAAAACTATCAATTTCTATTTTCTTATCGATTGTAAAGACATTGTTTTCACTCCGATTAATTTGAGTTTAATTAATTTGTCCAATTTTCATCATGGAAAATTTGGGTGTGTGTTTATTTCTTTCTTTGTTTTTTGAATGCAAAAATATTAGTCACAGCAAAAGCTCAAGTATTTGGGAAAAAATGCTCCGCATTTTGGTCTCAAAAATACAAATTATGTTTTAATATTCAAATTTCAGCTTTTCATATATTTCAAATTAGAAAGCCCTATCAAAAAAAAAATATATATATATATATATATATATAAGGCGAGGAACTTGTTTTAGCAGATTGAGTGAGTGATTTAGACGGAGATTAGCACCTAGGGATTTGAGTGATTTAGATGGGGAACGAATCTGACAAAATTAAGAATTTAGGTGTATAAATTGAGGGGCAAATTGATGAAAACAATATTTTATGAGACCATTGGTTGGTCACTTGGACCTTTTCAAGTGGTTGGAAAAGCAATCCAGTTTGTAATCTCAATTGTGTAGCTTGTTAGATCCAGTTTGACAACACTTACAGAATTTTGTTTCGCTTGTGGTTTTTACTGACCGATGATAGGGATCATTTTTGTTTTCTATATTTCTACAACCAGCCAGGCAAGCTCATGTATTGATATAGTAATCCTCAGAAGATAACATGTCTGAGAAAATGGACATGTATTTCTATGTATATAAACTAGGCGAACCAGAGAATTATGAAGCCCTATATATTTAAAATCAATTCAACTAGTTCAAACCAAAACAACAAACACCATATAGATCTACACCTAAAACCTAAAATCGGTTAACATACATCAATGGAAAAACCTGGTTTATTCCAGTTCATAGCAACAATCAAAGAATTCTCTAGCTTCTTGAGATGCTAAGGAATTCAAAGGTAATGAATGTGACTACTCAGGGCTCTCTAATTAGCATACATAAAACTTCTTGAGATCCTAAGAATTTGAAGGTAAAAGAAACAAATTCCTATCACTGATACATAAATACCAAAAGCGTAACAAAATGCAAAAAAGGCCAAGTCCAACCAGAAGCTTTGTTGTCAAAATGGATCTATCATTAGAGAGGTATTGTCCTTTCTCTGAAGGTACCGGGAGAAAAATCACACCTCAAATGTAATTTTGTTTCTGTTCTTCTAAATAGTCTAGGGTATGGGGCATTGTTCTATAGTTAAGATTTTCTCTGAGTGTTGCAATATTCTCTATATCTTTTGATCATTTATGTAACACTAGTCAGAGACAGAAACTGAAAAATGACAAAAACTTAGCTTTAGTTTTCTGGAAAAATAACCTACCCACCGAAGTTCTAGTTGAAGATATCAGCATCATCAAAGTTCACAATGGTGTTTAGAGGATATTTTCAGGGGGAAACAAAAGCAAAAACCAGGATGACCAAAAAACATATTCCCTTCCATCTTATAGAGCAAATGTCAAATGGAGGGGTACACATAATACTGTACATATGCAGGAGTACCTACCGAATGCAGACTTCTAAGTTCTGGCTAGAGGAAAAATAATAACAATAACAACAATAAATGCCAAAACAGTGGAAACTTGGGAATCAGGACAAGCCAAATTCATTAGATACAAGGGGGGGGAAAAAAAAAAAAAAAAAGAGGACAGTATATAAGTTATTGTAGGAAATAGGAATAATTATTATACAGTAATTGAGAATCATACAGATCAGAAAGTTCCTCTAGCACCAGGAAGCCACTAATTTAACAATGTAAGCAACAAGCACAACTTTACTACCAAAGCAATTATTCTTTCCCTTATCAGTAGTAAGTTTCCAATCATGCTCCTAATTTGCCAACCAGTTGTGAGTTTCCAGCCACCCAAACATGTAGATTGACCAAATTAATTCAACAACTCTCTACAACAATATAATATCAAAAGCAACTGCAGAGAGGAAAAGGTATTGCAGAGATAGAGATTTAGAGGTCATAAAAGACTTTGGAACCAGGAGAGAGGTCACCAGCCTGCCTAGCAGCCATTCTGTAGGTATGGCAACACTCGGTATCTTTGTTCATTTATGTAACACCAACTGAAAATGACAAACTCAGCTTTATGTTTTCTGGAAAGATTACCCACCCATCCAAGTTCTAGTTGAAGATATCAGCATCATCAAAGTTCACAATGGTGTTAAGAGTTTAGACGAAATTGGGGTTGGGGGGGGGGGGGGGGGGGGGGGGGGTTGTGGGGGAGGGGAATGACCAACATCTTCCCTCCCACATATTAATAAGTGCCAAAAATCCAAGGTACTAAATGAAGATAACACAGGAACTTTTAGAATCATTCAGGGGGGAAAACATGAGGTAATTATATGTCATTATAGCAATAACAATAGAGAGTCAATGGAAATCATAATTCAAAAAGATCATACATTCTCCTCTAGCACTAAGAAGTCAATTGTGTTTAACAATGTAAACACAAAGCACAGCTCTATTACCGTCAAAGCAATTATTCTTTCCCTGACCAGTCCTAAGTTTCCAACCATGCTCTGAAATTTCCAGCCACCCGCCAAACATGTACATTGACCAAATTAATTCAACAATTCTCAGTATAATATCTAAAGCTAATGGATTTGGAAGATTGGAAAACATTTTCAATTTCAACACTTAATTATGGGTGCTTGCTTTTCATCCACAAAATTATTCATATTTTATTCTGTTCTATATTACCATCTTGTTTCATTAGAGAATCATCTCCAATAGTAAAGAGTCATAAATCCAAATACATAGGTACATACTAAATCAACAACTCCAAACCAACCAATCAAACTCACCAACAGTCTCACAAAATGTTACTGTCAAGATAGCAATAGCTCGGAGAAATTGCAACAGGGAATAGGGAAGGAAAACAAAGTGGTAGATAGAAAAAAATATATATCATATGATTGTATTCTTGACATTAAAGGCGCCAAGTACAAATTCCATCAAATAAAATATCCTGAACCAAACACAGAGACATTTAAACACGCTTCCATTCAGAAAAGTATTTAGTTAAATGATAAAATTTACCATATCCCAAAGGCTTAAGCTTTTGGGAGAAAATGTAATTTAACAGTTCAATCATTATCTCCTCCACTCTACCTTCCATTTAAATTCCCACATGTTGGGCCTCATCTATCCAAAGGTAATTTTAAATTTCCACGTGTTGGGCCTCACCTATCAAAAGGTAATTTTGGCACATGTAAGGGAAAGTGTTAGAAGTATGTGGGTAAATAATTAAATTTACGATATTCCAAAAGCTTAAGTTTTGGGAGAATTGGTAATTTAATAGCCACTTCCTATAGGACCCAAATAACCTAACCAGAACTGCAAATTGTATCCATTCTAATAAAGAAACAATTGACTTTGAACAAGCACCACATAACCAGTAATCGTAATCACAATAAATTCTCAGTTTTAACCCTAAAACATGAGATTAGGGACGAAAAAGATTAATATTTGGTCTGAAACTTGATTGTAGTAGCACTCATAATTTCCCTCAACAACAATTTCTCACACTAATGACAATTTGGTCATACCATGTAGCCAATTCATATTCAACCAAACAACTAGATATATAAGAACGTTTTATCTAACTATTGAAAGCAATAAAAGCTTCACACACACCATATGAAGCTATGTAAGTTGCTATCAGATCATTGATTTATCATATCCAATACTACTGCAAATATCACAAGATCAACAAGAAAAACACAGAAATTAGAACAAACTAAAGGCACTATTATTTATTTAGAGATATAAGGTACATTAACGAAAAAGAACTTAAACTTAACCACAACATAGTTTTGATTTGAAGAAACCTGTTAGCTAAAACAACTACCATTACATTTATTCAGAAAAACCACATTTTGAACACATTAAACCTTCAGAGAAATTTACTGGCCACCGCGAAGACGAAGAACAAGGTGAAGAGTGGACTCCTTTTGAATGTTGTAATCAGCTAGAGTACGCCCATCCTCCAATTGCTTCCCAGCAAAGATCAGCCTCTGCTGATCCGGAGGAATTCCCTCCTTATCCTGAATCTTGGCCTTCACATTATCGATCGTATCTGAGCTCTCCACCTCCAGAGTAATCGTCTTCCCCGTCAGAGTCTTCACGAAAATCTGCATACCTCCACGGAGCCTCAGAACCAGGTGGAGCGTTGACTCTTTCTGAATGTTGTAATCGGCGAGGGTACGACCGTCCTCCAGTTGTTTCCCGGCGAAGATGAGCCTCTGCTGGTCCGGTGGAATGCCTTCCTTATCCTGAATCTTGGCCTTCACGTTGTCAATCGTGTCGGAGCTCTCTACCTCCAAGGTGATCGTCTTCCCGGTTAGGGTTTTCACAAAGATCTGCATGCCTCCACGGAGCCTCAACACCAGATGGAGCGTAGACTCTTTCTGGATATTGTAATCGGCGAGGGTACGGCCTTCCTCCAATTGCTTCCCGGCGAAGATGAGCCTCTGCTGGTCCGGCGGAATCCCTTCCTTGTCCTGAATCTTGGCCTTCACGTTGTCGATGGTGTCGGAGCTCTCCACCTCCAGCGTGATGGTCTTGCCGGTCAGAGTTTTCACGAAGATCTGCATCTTTTTGAGAGAGAGAGATTTGCGAGAGAGAAATTTGCGAGATTTTGAGATTTTGAGATTTCGAGAGATATTTGGATGAGAGAGTAATGGTTGTAGAGGTGATTTATATAGGAGACGAAACCGACCCAATGACGTAATGGGTTGCGTGTGATGTCCGGAACTTACGAGAAAGGAGCGGTGGGGATGAAGAATAGTAGTTGGGACTTTTGGGAGGGTTGTTATTCTATAGGCTGAATGGGAAATTATACCACACGTTCTCTCCAAGTTGTTCCAGAATCTTCTTGGTTGAGCACCATTGCTCACCAACTTCTTTTTTTATTTTTTTATTTTTAAGTAATATTTTCTAATTTTTAGGTAAAACTGCAAAAGTTTTATTTTATTTTTTAATAGCGAAAAGCCACTTTTAGTCCCTACATTTTCAGGCGATTCCCATTTTAGTCCCTACATTTTATTTTTACCGCTTTTAGTCCCTATTCTGAAAAACGCCATCTATTTTAGTCCTTCCCGTCAGTGCCCTAACGGCAAAATCCTAGGTGGCAGACGGAGTGCATCGCTGGCACACTAAATGCTGACGTCAGCGTTAAAATAATAATATAATATATTATTTAGCATTTTAAAAATGCCACGTCATTTTTTAAAAACAAAAAATAATTTATGAATTTTAACTAAATGAAAAAAAAGAAAAAACAGAAATAAAAATAAAAAATAATATAAATTGAGATCTAACTTTATTTTGAGTAAGAACATACAAGAACATAAACTTACTCATTGTTTTGTTTGCAACCAAATACAATATCAACTAAAAACCTTTATTATCAAAAATATTTTTTTTGATACTAGAAAATAAGTAAATAAACCCAGCCAGTGTTTATCAAAAATTTAGTATCCCATTGTTCTTTCCCTGAAATTAGAAACCCAGAAATTAAAAAAAAAAAAAAAAAAAAAAAAAACTGAAGTTGTTCTTCAGAAACAAACACACACACACACAAAACCCATAAGTCCATTAACCATGACGACAAGGTGGTCCGAGAGCGCCCCAGAGGAGACTTGGAAGACATCCTCGCCACCGCTATCGGCCTCGACCTTGATGACGCCCTTGCTGTCTTTGCCCTTGAAGCAGCCGCCGCCAATCTTCCTCAACACCTCCATGCTCTTATCGGAGCTGCTCGCCGCCGCCGCCGCCACCAAAGGCCTCCTAGTCGGAGACGAGAATCCATACCCTATGCTTAATAGAAACACCGATTCGCTTCGAACTTACTAGAGACGCGGTCGGTGATCGCCTTGCAATCCTTGATCTCGCCGTACTTGCCGAAGACGGAGGTGAGGGTTTCGACAGTGGTGTCCTAGCTGAGGCCGTGGATGAAGATCTTACGGTGGGCGGGGTCTGCATCGGCGAGCTCACGCACAATTTCAATCAAGTCCGGGTGCTTTTTCACTCCCTTCTTGATCAGAGCCATGAAATGGTCCTTCGTGAACGACTCTAGAAGCTTCTCCACGTCTTCATCCTCATCGTCGTCAGTTGCTGGGTTTTTGTTTGCTGCTTTTGTGTTTGGTTGACAAGAAAGATCTGTTGCTGGGTTTGTGTTTGTGTTTTTGTTCTTGCTGGAAATCAGTTTGTGTTTGTGTTTGTGTTTTTGTGTTTGGTTGACAAGAAAGGGCAAGAAAATGCTAGAAAATCTGGGCATGTGTTCTTATGTTTAAATCTGAATTTGTGTTCTTTAGAGTTCTTGTTGAAGATGAACTGGATTTTAATTTTGTTTTTTCTTTTATGTTTTAATTTTGTTTTCATGTTTAATTTTTTGTTTCTGAAGAAAATTTCTGAGTCTAGGAAGAACAACTTCAGTTTTTTTTTTTTTTTTTTTTTTAATTTCTGGGTTTCTGATGTCAGGGAAAGAACAATGGGTTACTAAATTTTTGATAAACACTGACTAGGTTTATTTACTTATTTTCCAGTATCAAAAAAAATATTTTTGATAATAAAGGTTTTCAGTTGATATTGTGTTTGGTTGCAAACAAAACAATGAGTAAGTTTATGTTCTTGTATGTTCTTACTCAAAATAAAGCTAGATCTCAATTTATATTATTTTTTGTTTTTATTTCTGTTTTTTCTTTTTTTTTTTCATTTAGTTAAAATTCATAAATTATTTTTTGTTTTTAAAAAATGACGTGGCATTTTTAAAATGCTAAATAATATATTATATTATTATTTTAATGCTGACGTCAACATTTAGTGTGCCAGTGATGCACTCCGTCTGCCACCTAGGATTTTGCCGTTATGGCATTGACAGGAAGGACTAAAATAGATGGCGTTTTTCAGAATAGGGACTAAAAGCGGTAAAAATAAAATGTAAGGACTAAAATGGGAATCGCCTGAAAATGTAGGGACTAAAAGTGGCTTTTCGCCTTTTTTAAATTTTTATTTACTTAAGTGGTGTCCACGAATTCTCAATTAACTTGCTACTCGACTCGATTGGGACAGGTGTAAAAATTCCACAAATAAAATTGGCCAAATTGGAGAACGATGACAACAATAGAAGAGTTGATTTTATGACCAACAATGTAGGTCATTGATGATGGCAAGAGCTGTAGAAGCTATGGTTTGATAAGGGAATGGTTCAGTCAGTCAAGTGAGGCAGGTTGGAGGGAGAAGGGGTAGGAACTGACATCTAACCTAAAATTACCAAGTCAATGGATGACACTTGCTTCTAACCAAATCATGGGTGAAACTAATTGAAATGGGTCGATTCTCACCAAGTCACCTAGGTGGGTTGAATTTCGGCAACTTCATTGATGTCAATTTAAATTTTGCACATTTGGAATAAGTTACAAGTATAACTAGTCTCGTCACACAAGTTTTGCACGTGCGATGAAGCTTTTTTTTTTTTTTTTTTTTTTATTGTGTAGTGTACGTGGTCTTGAGGAAAATATCAAAGTGGATTGATAAGTTTTTTGTTTAATTTTAATTTTTGGATAAGTTTGTTTTGAAGACATGAATTAATAATTTTGTAGGTATTTTACGTGGAATTGGAGATTTATTTTTACCAGGTTGTTCTCAAGTTTTGTCCCTATTAAACGTAGGGTCTAAAGGTATTTCTAAACCACATAAAAATCCAGTCCAAAAAGAGGAATTCTCTTATAGATAGTATAGATGATAGCTTGTTATTTATATAATTATATCTCCTATTAATAATCACTTTAATGTTTGAAGGAAATAAATTGTTTTAATTTTCAAGGTATGATATCCTAATAAGCCTTGAAAAATAAGAATTTGAAAATAATTACTGTAGGGTCAATTTTTGTAGCCCAAGCCCACGAAGTGTGGAATATGAGCCCAACAAACCCAAAACAATAAATTTGTAGAGCGTGGGTGAAATAACTGGGCCGGATATGGATTAAACAAAAGTTGGTTGTAGTATAAGCAAATAATCTAACATGCAATCACGTAAAAACCATGAAGGACTTAGGGTCCGAAGAGGAATTTTATTGAATGTGCTTAGGTTACAGATTCCAGAGTTACAGTAAAGTAATTTTTTGTTCTTCTTTCTCTTTTTTTTCGATCCCCTTCTATCAGGGGCTCTCCTTCTTTATATAGCCTCTTTCCTAAACATCCCAGTCGTCCACTTGTCTTCCATCTACTATCACACTCGAGTGTGGGTCACATCAAGCATCTTCTTTAGCTTTTGGGAGTGGCGGTAGTTGAGGTTGCACTGTTCAGGGGTCTTCTCCACATAAATGCGGCTAGAAAAGTTGCTGCAGGGCATTAAATGCAGTGGTGGCAGCTTTTCCTTGAGATATTTCTTCATCCTTATTATCCCCAGAAGTGCCCAGAGCTTATCTTTGCCACCAACATTGCCAGGAAGGGCATTCAGGCATTCTGTAAGTTTATTTGATCAGAATTATTCGTATCCAAGGAGTAAAACCTCTTCGAAAAAATGGTGACCTCTTCGGATTATACTTTTCAGCCATCTTTGGATTCGTTACCCTCAGGTGAACACTATCCCAGACCATTACTACTCTTCAAACATAAAGTAATCTAAAGAACAGGGCCTCAGGCCCAATTGGTAGATCTGGGCTTTTACCCCCCACAATAGTCCCTCAAAATCTCAATTTTTCCGTCACATCCGAAGAGAAAATGTGTGATTTTGACTTGCCACGGAGAAAAAGGCTTGAGAACAGCCACGTGTTTGAACTGGCACGTGTGTAGGGTTAGTTATAAGCGCTTCATCATTGTCGCTGCGGTTTCCATATTCCCAAGGCGTTGCATTAATTGCACCAGGTGGCGCTTTGTCCTTTGTATCCAATGGTGAATGATTGATCTGACGGACGTGGTTCCTCCCCGGGGTTTGGGCGAAATAACTTCCGCCCCTTCACATGACCCAGTATAAATTCTCAGAAGAAGTTATTTCTTCCTCACTTTGCAAGTTTTCAGACGCTCCAGCAAGAACAGGCACGAGACTCCGTCCAAATCTCTCAGTCACCGATTCCAATCTTCCCCAGGGTCTTCAAGAATCTTTCTACGAGCCTAAAAATCCTTCTCCGACCTAGTTCTCGTAAGTCGTCGTCCATCAAATCCTTTAGTTTTCTCTTCGGCCAGTCATTTTTGTTTAAGCACCATGGGGAAACTCCAATACCTGGTAGATAGCCCTGAGCAAATGGAGGCGTTCAGGGCCGCATATCGCATACTCCCAAACGTGGGTGTGAGATATTGCCCCCCAGAAAAAGTACTAACAGATCGGAAGACGGGTAAAGTGGTTATCCCCCTTATTGCCTTCTTAGAAGGAGGGATGACCAGCTCCATGGGTCCCATCACCACTAACTACCTTAGGAACCATAGGATTAGCCCGGATCAATGCGCGCCCAACATGTTTAGGATCCTAGGAGCGGTTGAGGATCTGAACCGCCACTTAGGATTGGGCCTCACTTGGCTTGATGTGGTGCATATGTATGAGTGCCACAACCAACAAGGGGCGGGATACTATCTCAAATCCCGGTCCGACGAGGTTAGACTAATCTCCTGCCTCCCCAAGTCCAACAAAGGGATGAAAGACGATTACGTGATCGTCTCAAGCGCATGGCATGACGGTCCCCACTGTCCAACCAAGCCAGGAGAGCCAGGTGGGACATGCTAGATTTAGGTTCACTAACAGTAGGCTTAGGATTCCCGCTCATTTAACAATTTTTAATTCTCTGTGTCGTTATTTCCGAGTTTCTAATAAAGTTTTGCTGTGATTTCTGACATATAGGAACTGCGTTTCGCCTCGGCTCAGCCTTACCAATACCGCCGCCCTCAACTACTTGTTAAGATCAGAGATTTTTGTGAGCGAGGACGGGCAGCTGCGGTCGGCTCCTCTTATCCTCGAGCACACGATGAAGAAGAAGGACTGTCAACCGATTGGCAATGCTATAACACAAAGGGATTACCGTCTCCACCGAATAGACGTTGCTCGGAAGGGGTTTTTAGCACCACACGACCTCCCACTAGTGCCCCATCCTAACCCAGCGGGTGTACTACTGCTCGCCCAACCAGTTGCCCAAGTCCCCCTTGAACCGGAAGCTGCAGGTGAAAGGGTTGGCTCTTCGACCTCCTCACTAGAAGAGCAAATAGACAAGTTTCAATTTAGAGGGGAAGCTTCAGGCAGGGTGCAAGTTATTCCGTCCTCGGACTCCGAAGAGGAGTTTGATAGGCATTCCAGCGCCCATCCACCCCTTCTGGTGACTACCATTCCTGAGGTCTCTTCGCATGAGGAAGACATGGCAGACTTAAGGGCGCTGATGAAGAGCAGAGGGAAGAAGCTCGAGCTGAAAGGCACTGGGACTTCTCAACCAGTGGCAAACCTGCCTCCGCCACCACCTCAGGTTCCTGACCCCGGCCTAAGGCCCATATCGGACCTGAGGAAAAAGAGGCCCTTCGAGACTGAGGAGAGGGAAGTGGTGGTGGTGCCACCCAAAACAAATAAGCAACAGAAGGTGGCGAGGGACCACCAGAGCAGAAGGGGCTCGTTTGTTGAGAGCCGAGAAGAGAATGTTGTGGCTGACGTCTGCCGAGCAGGACCTCGCACGTGGTCTCCGAGGTTGGAGCTGGATGACGCTCCGATCCCTTGGGACACCTCCCTCAGAAACTACGATGGAGGGAGGGCAGGCTTCGTTGCTGAGGCCTTGGAGCAGCCACTCCTCCTCCCCCACGATATGGAGTCCTACAGGCGCTTCAACTAGCAGGAACTCTTCCTATCCCTTAAGAGGGATATAGCCATGGTAAGTGGACTTAGTCTGCTCAACCCTCTCTTTTCAATACTCTTTTTTTTGTGCCTCATACTCGAAATTTCCCTTATGCAGGTTACTCAGCAAATCTATGTGGCCGAGGAATAGAACAAGAAGTCTTACCTCGAAGCCCAAGCTGAGGCCCATACTCGGTTCGAGGCTGAAAAATCCCTGGGCAGTCTGAAGGAAGAATATGCTCTCTTATCCGAGCAATTCAAGGATATGACCAACCAGAGGAACAGCCTCAACGCTGGCCTGAAAACTGCTGAAAAGCAGGCTGAGGAGCAGCGCAAGCAGCTGAACATGGCCAAGATTAACTTGGCTACTGAGAGGGAGCTGGTGAAAGGGCTTAGAGATGAGCTCAAAAAAGCCAAGAAGAGTGCCCGACTAGCTGAGCAGAATGCTCAACTGGCCAAGGAGGCAATCGAAGCAGAGAGGAAGGCAGCATACCAGCTGGGGGTAGATGAGACCGAGTCCCAGCTTACAGAACAATTTGCCTCGGTTAGCCGAGACTATTGTGACATAACCTGGCACAAGGCAATGGATGCTGCTGGAGTCCCTGCTAACTCGGAGCTGAGACTACCTGGGAGCATTTATTACGATCCTGAGATCCGAGAGCTCCCTGTGGCTGATCTTCCTCCTTCACAGCTCCCAGAGGCCTCGGTTCAACCCTTGGCCAGCCAAGTCCCTCCTGCCAACCCTGAGGTTTCCAAGGAACTGGAAAAAGGGAAGACCTCCTCTGAGCCCAAGGACCAGGCCCCAGATGCTGCTGCTACTCGGACAGGCCAGGCTGCTGACCCTGTGGTGCCTCAACCGAAGACATAGACATAAGGGTTTTTATTTTGTACTTGTATTAACTTTGTTTTTATGATAAAGAGTTGTAAACCCTTTTCCTTTTGATCAATGAAACAGTTTTTTTTTTTTTTTTTTTTTTTTTACTTTTACTGTTTTTGTTACATGTCTTATGATTTATCATGGCTGCCTATAACTATACTTCGTAATTAGACCAGTGTGAATAAACTTGATCACTATATCATACCGATGGTATGAATAATCGAAATTGATGGTGAAAGGAACAATTCGTATAAGAGTAATAAGCAATGACCATAGTGAGTAATTATGGAAGTTTTGCATGTCTTTCCAAGTATATAAAGGGAGTGTGATTGCCCCTCGGTTTCGAATTAAACACAACTAAGGAAGCCAATCATAAATTAGAATCAATATAAATACAGTCAAGAATTTTAGCACTAAGCCCTAATGACAGTAGCTGTGTGGATGTGTTGACTAACCTGTTGGCTAACCCAAGTTTAAACACTTAAAGAACAGCAACGGAGTGTTAACTAACCCAAATCATCTGGTCCGAGAACTACAGGCATGATAAGATTTAAGTTTAAACACTTAAAAAATAGCAACGGAGTGTTAACTAACCTAAATCATCTGGTCCGAGGACTACAGGCATGATAGGATTTAAGTTTAAACACTTAAAGAACAGTAACGGTAGGATATACAGAACCAACATATTAATTGAAGAAAACGATCGACTAATAATAGTACCTTTTGAGGTTATTTACATTCTAAGGACGTGGTATTACATGACCATCCAGGTCTTCCAGGAAGTACGCCCCAATGCCAGCTCCTGAAGTGATACGATATGGACCTTCCCAGTTGGGTCCTAACTTTCCCCAAGCTGGGTTCTTTGCAGTACCCATAACTTTCCTCAACACCAGGTCACCAAGTTCTAGAGGTTGTAGCCTTACATTAGCGTCGTAGCCCTGCCTAAGCTTTTGTTGGTAATATGCCAGCCGAACCATGGCACTCTCCCTCCTTTCATCAATCAGGTCTAAACTCCTTTCTAGCTGTTCATTGTTGCTAGTTGGACTGAAGGAACTGGTCCTCAAGGTTGGGAATCCAGTTTCCAAAGGTATGACAGCTTCAGCTCCATAGGTCATTGAGAATGGGGTCTTTCCAGTAGACTTGGGAGGCGTAGTTCTATAGGCCCAAAGCACATGTGGTAGTTCTTCTGCCCATTTGCCCTTCGCGTCATCTAGCCTCTTCTTCAAGCCATTCACTATGACCTTGTTGACTGCTTCTACTTGCCCATTACCTTGGGGGTAGGCAGGCGTGGAGTATCTATTTATGATCCCCAGCTCGCTACAATAACTCCTGAACGTTTTGCTATCGAACTGCAATCCATTGTTCGAGATGAGGGTGTGAGGAATTCTAAACCGAGTGACAATGTTCTTCCATACAAACTTTTGAACGTCAACGTCTCTGATGTTGGCTAGTGGCTCTGCTTCGACCCACTTAGTGAAATAGTCTATACCAACCAGAAGGTACTTCTTATTTCCCGCAGCTTTAGGGAATGGTCCCACGATATCCAGGCCCCATTGGGCGAAAGGCCATGGGCTAGATAGCGGATTGAGAGTTCCCCCTGGCTGGTGAATGTTTGGCGTGAAACGCTGATATTGATCACACTTTTTAACGTACTCGTGGGCTTTTTTCTGCATGTTTGGCCACCAATAGCCTTGGGCGAAGGCTCGGTGAGCCAAGGATCTGCCTCCAGTGTGGCTCCCACAGATTCCTTCATGTAGCTCTTCCAGCAGTAGCTCAGATGCTTCAGGATGTATGCACAACAAATATGGTCCCGAATAGGAGCGTCTGTATAATTTCTGATCCTCGGACAACCAGAATCTAGTCGCCTTCCTCCAAACTTTGTCAGCTTCCACCCTCTCTTCTGGCAATACATCGTCTTTTAGGAATTTAATTACAGGGTCCATCCAGCAGAGCTCGGCCCGGACTTGGTAAACCTGCATTACCTCTCTTTTTGTCTCTGTGGGCCCATGTAAGTCCTCGACGAGGACGGTTCTTGGCAAATTTTGCGCCGAGGAGGTAGCAAGCATCGCCAGGGAATCTGCATGTGAATTACCACTTCTGGGAATATGCAGCAAACTGAAAGAGTTAAACTCCGACCGCAGACATCTGACTCGGCTTAAGTACCCCTGCATTCTTTCGTCCTTCGCCTCAAATTCGCCTTATACTTGACCTACGACTAACCTTGAGTCCGAGAACAGCTCCACGGACTTCCCTTCCATTATCCGGACCATAGCCATTCCCATCAATAGGGCCTCATACTCCGCTTCATTATTCATTGCTGAGAAGTCCAGTCTTAACGATTTTTCGATAACGATTTTCTCGGGAGATATCAATACTAGCCCCACTCCAGAACCTTTTTGATTGGCTGCACCGTCTACGTACACTTCCCAACGGGAGGGGTCTTGCTGAGAGATTATGCCAACCGATTTTTCATCCATGTCTAACATAAGCATTACTTCTTCTAGTTGAGGCTCCGTGAATTCAGCCACTAAATCCACAAGGACCTAGCCTTTGACCGATGTACGAGGCATATATTTGATATCGAAAGCCCTTAAAATCGTACCCCACTTGGCAATCCGCTCAGTGTAATCGGCGCTTCGGAGTATGGCCCTGAGTGAGAGTTGAGTGAGGACAATGACAGTATGGGCCAGGAAGTAGTGATGTAGCTTCCGTGTACCGAGTACCACTGCTAGGATAGCCTTCTCCAGAGGCAAGTAACGGATCTCGGCCTCATGCAGTGACTTGCTGACGTAATAGATTGGTCTTTGCACACCGCAGTCTGATTGTATCAATACCAGGCTCACCGCGCAGGTGGCTACAGCGATGTAGGCGAACAATACCTCGTCTGGCTCAAGTCTGGACATGATTGGTGGCCGAGCTAAATAATCTTTAAGCTGCTGAAAGGCCAAAGCACACTCTTCTGTCCATTTGAATCCCTTCCACTTGTTGAGCAGAGAGAAAAAGGGCCAACACCTGTCTACTGATCTAGAGATAAATCGATTCAGGGTAGCGGTCATCCCAGTTAGTTTCTGAACCTCCTTGGGATTCCGAGGAGCTTGTAAGTCGTTGATGGCCTTTATCTGGTCAGGGTTAACCTCAATTCCCCTGTGCGTCACCATGTATCCCAAGAACTTGCCGGATCCTACCCTAAATGAACACTTGGACGCATTCAGGCGCAGTTTGTACTTCCTTAGTACCTCAAAGGTACTTTCTAGGTCCTTCACATGCTCAGCAACAACCTTGCTTTTTACCACCATGTCATCTATGTAGACCTCGATATTTTTACCCAGCTGTGCCTCGAACATCCTCGTCATCATCCTCTGATAAGTAGACCCCGCGTTCTTTAAACCAAATGGCATCACCTTATAGTGGTAGTTACCAATGGGGGTGACGAAAGCAGTTTTCTCCTGATCGTCCAGGGCTAGTGGTATCTGGTGGTAGCCTTGGAAGGCGTCCAGGAAGCTCATCTGAGGATGGCCGACGGTGGCATCCACTAGTTGGTCGATTTTTGGCATAGGGAATGGATATTTGGGGCAAGCCTTATTCAAATCAGTAAAGTCCACGCACACTCGCCACTTCCCACTCTTCTTCTTTACCACCACGGTATTCGCCAGCCACTCAGGATAAAAAACTTCCTTAATAGCTCCTGCTTGTTTGAGCTTCGCTACCTCTTCTCTTACTGCATCAGCATGCTCCTTGGATGGGCGCCGATGAGGCTGTTTCTTGGGGGTAATCAGCGGGTTTACCTTTAGGTGGTGACATATGAACTCTGGGTCCACCCCTGGGGCTTCGTAAGCGCTCCAGGCAAATATATCAAGATTCCACTTGAGGAACTCTATTAACTCTTCCCTCTTTTGAAGAGGTAGCTGTGATCCGACTTGGAAGAACTTATCAGGATCATCTCCAATAACCACTTTCGTTAGATCCTCACACCGAGTGCCTTCATCTGGACCTTCGACGGGCAATTCCCGAGACTTTAACTGCTATAAACCCCTTTCGGCTTTGGATGAAGACTCGGCTTCGGGCTCGTGCTGGATGGCAGCCACTAGGCACTGTCGAGCAGCGGATTGGTCTCCTCGGATCTCACAAACTTGCCCTTCAGACGGGTATTTAACCTTCTGATGCAAAGTAGAGGAAACAGCCCCTAGTGCATAAAGCCAACGTCTGGCCATAATCGCCGTATAAGGCGAATACCCATCCACAACAATAAAATCTGCCTCCACCACTTCGGCCCCGATTTGCACAAGTAAGCGTATCTGGCCTTTTAGGATGATAGCTCTTCCTTCAAAACTCACGAGTGGGGAGTTGTATGGTATGAGATCCTGGGGTTTCAGGCCTAGCCCCTTGTAGAGGTTAGGGTACATTATCTCTGCAGCGCTTCCCTAGTCAACCATCACCCTTTTCACATCATACCCTCCAATTCTGAGGGTGATAACTAACGCATCATCATGGGGCTGGATGGTGCCAGCCATGTCTTCGTCCGAGAACCCTATAACAAGCGGAGCACCCGACTTAGCTCTCTTCGAAACTCTACCTATATCCCCTGCTGGTGGTCGGCCAACCGACATAACTTTCAATGGCCAGGACCCTGTTTTTCCTGGCGCGGCGAAGATGACGTTAATAGTTCCTAGTGGCGGCTTTGAAGGGTCATCTCTTCGTGGCCTTGAGCCCATCTGCCTTCCTTGGCCGCTAGAGGGGTGTAAGAGATGTCTTAGTCTACCATCACAAACCAATTGGTCCAAGTGATCCCACAGGCTCCTACAATCCTCCGTAGTGTGCCCATGGTCTTGATGGTACTGGCAGTAGAGATTATGATTATGCCTCTCAGGGTTTCCTACCATCTTATTCGGCCACCTGAAAAACGGCTCGTTTTTAATCTTTTCCAAAACTTGGTGCACCGGTTCTTTAAATACGGTATTGACCGCTTGAGGGTTGGTCGATCCTGATTGTCCAGCGAAATCTCTACACAGTTTACTGTTATTGTAGCGATCCGACCGAAAATCTCTCCTCTCCTGGGGAATGGCTTTATCTTTTCCCTTCCCTTGTTGCTGATCCTCTTCAACTCTTTTGTACTTTTCTATACGGTCCATGAGTTGGCGCATGTTAGTGACTGGTTTGCCAGATAAGGAGGTCCTTAAACCGTGGTCAGTAGGGAGGCCGAGCTTGAATGTGCTGAAGGCCATTGCGTTAGAGTTGCCCTCCATATCATTAAACATTTCCCAGTATCTGTCCGAATACGCTTTCAGAGTCTCGCCTTCGTGCATGCTTAGGGACAATAGTGAAGACAGGGGCCTGGCTACTTTTCGGCAGGTGACAAATCGTGAACCAAATGCCTGAGTGAGCTCTTTGAAGGAATTAATAGTGTTTGCCTTCAAGCCGTCAAACCACCTCATTGCCACTGATCTCAGACTGGAAGGGAAAACCTTACACATCAGAGCTTCATCTCTAGAGTAGACAGCCATCCTTTGGTTAAAATGACTCACGTAATCCACGGGGTCCGTTTTACCATTGTAGACGGTAAACGTTGGCTGATTAAAATGCCGAGGGAGTCTTGCCTCCTCAATTCTGCGAGTAAAAGGTGACCGAGAGATCTGATTCAAGGCCCTGCTCATAGCATCATTCCCTACACCTCCGCGTGATAGGCTTCTAGATCGCTTTTTGCAATGAGGCTCTTCTTTGTAGGAAAAGGATTCACTAACCGGCATCCGAGATTTCTGCTGATAAGTGACGTCCTGCTCATCATCGGAGTCATCATCAGAATATGAGGAGATCCGTTTCCTTTTTGCATGGCGCAACTCTTTTTTCAGTTTCTCAACTTCTAGTTGCAAGCCCCGATTCTCCTCTGCATGGGACACGTGACTTCCGCCGTGTGACTGGCTTTGGCCAGTATGCACAGTGTGCACACTACCCTCACGATCCTGCCTTCTTTCCAAGTTAAGAAAAGGGTCTGTATGCTGGGATGCCCTAAATTCTGCTCGTTGTTGACTTCGTTTTGCCATCACCAACGGTTGTTTTCACCCCTGCACAAGCTCTTCCCACAGACGGCGCCAATTGTAAGGTCAATTTTTGTAGTTCAAGCCCACGAAGTGTGGAATATAAGCCCAACAAACCCAAAACAATAAATTTGTAGAGCGTGAGTGAAAAAACTGGGCTAGATATGGATTAAACAAAAGTTAGTTGTAGTATAGGCAAATAATCTAACATGCAATCACGTAAAAATTATGAAGGACTTGGGGTCCGAAGAGGAATTTTATTGAATGTGCTTAGGTTACAGATTCCAGAGCTACAGTAAAGTAATTTTTTGTTCTTCTTTCTCTCTTTTTTCGATCCCCTTCTATCAGGGGCTCTCCTTCTTTATATAGCATCTTTCCTAAACATCCCAGCCGCCCACTTGTCTTCCATCTGCTATCACACTCGAGTGTGGGTCACATCAAGCATCTTCTTTAGCTTTTGGGAGTGGCGGTAGTTGAGGTTGCACTGTTCAGGGGTCTTCTCCACATAAATGCGGCCAGAAAAATTGCTGCAGGGCATTAAATGCAGTGGTGGCAGCTTTTTCTTGAGATATTTCTTCATCCTTATCATCTCCAGGAGTGCCCAGAGCTTATCTTTGCCACCAACATTGTCAGGAAGGGCATTCGGGCCTTCTGTAAGTTTATTTGATCAGAATTATTCGTATCCGAGGAGTAAAACCTCTTCGGAAAAATGGTGACCTCTTCGGATTATACTTTTCAGACATCTTTGGGTTCGTTGCCCTCAAGTGAACACTATCTCAGCCCATTACTACTCTTCAGACATAAAGTAATCTAAAGAACAGGGCCCTAGGCCCAATTGGTAGATCTGGGCTTTTACCCCCCACAATTACTATTTTGGTCTTAATTATAAAATTATAATATTATTTAAAAATTATTTTAGATGATTTAACATGATTCATATCTCATATTATTTTTCTCTCTAATTATCTATAAGAAAGCTATATAAATGTGAGTAATAATAGTCTATAGTATGGTGCATTGTTCTACAGTTGAGATTTTCTCTTGGAGTATCAGATCTTTTATGGTTGACGAATAATGTGTTTGACATTATATTCATAACTTAAAGATAATTTGAAACGAATAAAATATTATTCGACAATTGATTGGAATATATAAATCTCAAATTCTCGTAAATCTTATCTAATTCTAATCAAATCAAATTATAAATGAATATATTAAAATTCCTTGAAATCTACCGTCTCAAAAATCTTGCAAACCAAACCACGTTGAGGCTTAACTTTAAAAAGAAAATATAAGGGAAAATTTCAAATTTTCATTCTAAATTATATCTCATTTTACAGTTTGTTTTCTAAACTATTAAAATGCACGATTGATCTCCTCAAAGTTATAATTATGTTCAATGTCCACATGCCATTTGTGATTGTTTAATGTCCATATGCCATCTGAGTTTATGTTAAGTATAAATAAATTAAATATTGAACGATCAATTTACCCCTCCAAAACAAATGATAAAGAGGTAAATTGGTCTTTTAATACTAAATTTCATTAAACTTAATAACAAAATAGACAGCAAACAAAGTTTTTAATTTGAGTGATTGATTATGTGTTTTGATAGTTCAGAAGACAAAATATGAACTCTATTCCTTTCCACCTTTATTCATTAAAATAAAAAAAATAAAAAAAAGCATTAAAGACATAAATACAAGCAAAAGATTATGGAGACTACTTTCCATTTTGCTTTTTCTTGGGTAATTTTCTCCAAAATTATTGGCAAATTCTTGATTTTATTGAATCAGATGTAAATTCATTACAATTTAATAGTTTATAATAACACTCACTTGATCAAAATAAAAGCTTAATTAATATTTTTGTCCTTAAACTTTATAATAACACTCACTTGGTCAAAATAAAAGCTAAAATAATATTTTTGTCCTTTAACTTTGCATAAATTTCATTTTTTATCCCTAAATCATTGAAAATGTTACACTTAATAATTTTCAATTTCCAAAGCTCATTTTTCATTCCTAAACTATAGTAAAAAAATTTATTTTTATCCATAGTTCTATCAATAAACTGTTGAAAAGTTTTCTTTACAAAATTTAGTGACAAAAGGAAAACTTATTAAAATTTAGAGATAAAAAAAAAAAGGGTAAAGTTTGTATGAATTTCGTTTTCATCCCTTAACCATTAAAAATGTTTTACACTTTATAATTTTCAATTTCAAAAATCCATTTTTCATCCTTAAACTATTGTTAAATGTTCTACTTTCGTCCCTAGTTTTGTCCCTAAAATTTTGAAAATTTGTCTGTAAAAAGTTTAGAGACAGAAGGTAAATTTTTTAAAGTTTAGAGATGAAAAAATAAATATTCATGCAAATTTTAGGACAAAAACAATATTTTAGTGTTAAATAAAATACCTTTAGGCTTTAACGACCTTGTCTAAGAACATCAAGAGGAGGATTATAACTTTTCATTGAATGAACACCGTACAAAACAACGACATTTAAAGGCTTCACATAATTAAAATGGAAGCCAGAAACAATGGATTGGCATCAACTAGCATTCCCTTTACAACTTTGCAATTGTTTCCTCTGTTTTGAGGATAATCTCCATACATATAATATATACATATACAAGAATGAGAGAATGTAGTGAACAAGAGGCATCATAAATTATTTGTCGCTCATATTATCCGCGACAGCAGATCCCTTGCAGACGGGACATATATTTTTCATAGACAACCATTTCTTGATGCAGCTAACATGGTAGTCATGGCCGCAAGTTTTCAGTGCCCCAACATCATCCATATCCTTGTATTCTTCCTGTTGATTGCAAACAGATTCATAACAGGTAAATGAGCATTCAGTCATACACTTTCAATTTTTTTTTTTTTTTTAAAGCTCAAACAGAATGCTTGCAGAGTCATGGGAATTAACAAGAGCCAAGCATGTCCAGAGAATTAATCAGGAACATATACCACATGCCAATCTCTTGAAAATTACTTAAATCCATATAAGGGTTTGAATTTGGGTTCCATTAGCCTAAATCCCTATAATCCCAACCACAAAACCAAGGGCATTTGGAATTCTCTACGCCGAAGTTGATATTTTTCCTATTTCAGATTTTTTTTTGAAAATACCCTACTTGCCCTCCACCTCTAGCTCATTTGGTAAGTGCCTCTCCCCATGGAGTATGCTCAGATTCGAAAACTGCTGGAGGCAAAAGTCCTACCTTTATGAAGCCCAAAAAATAAAAATAAAATCTTACCAGGCAGATCACACAGGTTCCTTCCTCTTGAATTAGATCTGATGAACAATAAATTGTTTCTGTCACACACTTGGATATTAGATCTTCAGAGAGACCCGTGCTCACACTCCCAATCCTTTCCCCAAGTGCAAGAAGTTCCTGTACAGCACAGAATTTCAGTGGGGGGGGAAAACACAGCAATAACAGGAATAAAATAGTAGAAGAAACAAGAACTCAGTAAATAACCTCATAGCTCATGTTGTCTATATCTAGCCTCATGTCTCTATGCTGATCTAACATATTTCTGGATCCATACAAGGCTGAGCGATCCACAATCATAAAACCCTGCAAAGTGATAATGGAATCCAGCATTCAGCAAGTAATGACAGTTCAAAACAAAAAACGGCTATTTTGTAGATATCTCCTGAAATGACACAACAGCTTATGTACGAGTGACGCTGTAAACATTGTTCTTTCAATATTTGCAGAGAAGCTGTACCCCTCTCCCAAATGTAGCATAAGTTCCTATCAGATAAGTGAAGATACCTCAGATGTAAATCGATCATGGAGACCTGCCTCATCAGGCAAAGATCGATATCTTTCGGCAGATATCCTTGACCTCCCGTTCCTGTCACCATTACGCCACCCTATGGTGGACAATGGCCTTGGATGTCTAGAGGAGTAATTCTCGGCTGCCAACTGCATTCCTTCATCTGAAGGCGCCACATGTCCCACACGTAAGCTGCTTGTAGAAGCCCTGAAAGCCGGGTTAGACCTTTGAGTAAAGCTACTACGAACTCCCCTCACAGATTGGGTTGAGTTAGCATGAAAACTTTGAGGAACCGGATTCCTGCTTGTAACGAAATCATGATGGTATCCCCCAATGTCAGCAGAAGAGTTGCCAGCACTGCTTCCTACAAGGAATTGATTTGTGTCATGATTGAAGCTGCCTGTGTCTGCAATTTACAACCAGAAGTCTCTTAGAAACAATGGCAAATTGGAAATTTGACACATAGGGAGACGTAAACCTACATAAAACTTACCTGAAACTAGAACCCTTCCAGGAACAGGAGACGCACTAATATGACCCCAATCCCGTGTCAAAGCACTGGAGCCCTGAACTGAAAGATCCACATTGCTAGAATGGTCAATTGGGTGGCTTGCAGAAAATGAAGGGTGTGAAGGGTTGTTTGACAAATGGGTCCTAGCTAGGTTTGATTCCAAATCAAGTGCAGACCGGCTTCTCACATTCCTCAAAGAACCCTCACCCCTAATTGAAAGGCCACTGCCTCTATAAATGGGAGCCATGTTAATGTGATCCCAAGGCATGTGCTGAGAATCTATACTTGGTTTATCCATCCGTATTTCTGAAGATATTGGAAGATCAGAGGAACTTCCAGCATTGTAGTATCTGCTTGAACTGCCTCTCTCACAGACTGGAGGGATTCCAGGACTTTTTCGCTTGTGAGGCCCCCTTCCACTGCCCATTGTAAGATCAATAAAACTGCCCTCAACGCTATGGAAAGTTTGCCTCTCATAATTAGAGGAAGACGCATGTTGTGCGTAAGTATCTGGAGCTGTAGAGAACGTTCCAGCAGTTGAAACATGCATAAAAGGATCATGAGATGGGCCAGAAGCATCCGGTTGATAAGGTGGTACATCCACGTTGTGACTTGAAGAAGGATACCCAGTTGACCTTGGTGCAGGACCCCAGTGAGATGCAAAATGCACTGCATCTACTGGCATATTTTCCGCAGGATAAAAGAAGGAACCATTGTCCGAAGTGCCAGCCCGGGCTGCAATGGAAGTTCACAATTAGTATAGGCACAACAAAAGTTGGCCCGTAGACCAGAAATGATTGGTCACACACACATTAAAAAAAATATCTAGCTCTGCCTTTGCATGGGCCATCAAGACTTTGTCGTGTTGGTCAATCAGCACCACATAAAATAATAAGACTAGCTTCAATTTTCCAGAATTAGGCTTTTGTTTGTTTGTTTGTTTTTTATTTTTATTATTCTTTTTAACTACTATGTTGAAGAAAAGTCTTTTGTGTTTCAACTGCCATGATGAGGCAACTGTAATTCAAATCCAGACAAACTTAAAGACACTCACCCTGGTTAAACCAGAAACTGAACAAATAATAGTTATGCAAGCAAAGTCTTTAGAGTCACAATACCAAGATGCACGAGATGTTGGTCTGTATGCATATGATTCCAGTTCTGATCATGCTCATTCTCAAACATTTGGGATGCGTTGAACAAATGTCTATGCCCCATTAAATGTCACAACAAATTATGCCCTGGCGCCGGAATCTGCTAGAACCTGCATACAAAGAAAGTATCTCAAACATTCGGTTGCAAACTGCAAAATTACTAAAGAAATTGAATAAAGAGTAAAAAACATGTGTGTTCATGCCCCAATCATCACAAGGGAGTGCAACACTTCTACTTTTTTCACATATACAAACTCTTTTTTCAATAGGTAAATATACAACTCGTACAATACAACGGAATTGAATTTGACCTCATGATTTGCCGCAATCATATGAAGTTTTGGCAAAGCCAAGGATAAGTAATATCTTTGAATTCACGACTCTCAAAAACAAATCACTATTTCCTTCTAATCATCTCATATTTCAGATATGAATCTTACTAGGGTAAAGGGCAGCTGGGTATCAGAAGGAGTGAAAAGGCGCGGGGGGGGGGGGGGGGGGGGGGGGTTGGGTGGTGGTTGTGGAGGTCAGACATAATACCGAAAAGAAAAATTAAATCGATTAACAATAAACTAGTGATTTATCTCCCCTATTCCATCAGTGTGCATAATTGTTAGAAGGCAGAATAAACAATAATTTACCTATGTCTAAGAAGTTTGAATCTTTTTCAATTTCTAAGCACTTTCTTTTTATGTAAGCCTGCACTGTCAGACCTATGTATTACTGCATTGTTTTTAATTCTGGATTCCATATTCCACAGCTGTAGATATTTAGCTGCTCTTCAATCTGACAACAGTTCCTAAAAAGCCAATTGGGATTATTCTAAAGGCTTGCTTAAAAATTTAAGTTCAGCAAGAAACTTCAAGTAAGAACCCCAGTGCTACACCCTCAAAAGTGTGTATGCAGCTGATAAAGCTGAAACGTAAACTTGAAGCATGCACCTACATCAACCATATAAAGAAATACCGAAAGAGTGAATATATTCTTTCCTCAAAAATCATAAATTAGAAAAGTTATTTTCTTTTTTAATTGTTAGTTTAGTTTTGAGACCTTTGACTTAAAAGGTAGCATTTCAAACAAATTCTTATTTCATATTTTTTTTCCTGTGGATGAGCCCCAAATGGCTGCTAGATCATGCATATGTAGCCATGTGATTCAACTTTAATAATACCATTTGATGTTACTAATTAAGGTACATAAAATATTAAGCTTCACATGTTTGCAGATCCTAAAAATATGCCCTTTAGAGCCTTCTAAACATAAAATTGAGACCCACCACATTTTCACTTTTCAAGAAAGAGGCATGTAAATTTAAACAGCTTCATTGATAGGGAATGGAATTAAAAATATGCATAACAGGATAGGATCAAGATAACTACAAATACCCCGTAAGACGAGGTTAGTTAGATGAACCTAGTCTGGGTACCAAAGAATGGTGCCTATTTGACAATTGGCATGGAACTTATGAACTGAGATTTTCAAAAAAATATCTATTATTTATCATAACATTATCCACAGAAACTTATCACAATAATTTCCTTTAGGCATAATAGATCCTGCTCAACATTTTTCACCTACAACATATCCTTAAAAAATAAGTAGTAGATTGCTAAAAATGGTGCCCATTCCAACCTTCTACTCCACATTCAAGTGGATGTAACCCATGCTAATTTTCTCAATAAAATCATCAGTCACTTAGGATACTCCCAAGTTTTGCATGCACTGATTAATTAGCTTTCATCCTTACCACCCACTTGTAGATTTTGGACACTTAGGAGATAGCTCTCATAGGAAAATTTCAGGCCAAAAGAAATTAAGAAACTAATGAATAGAGCATTTTCCCATTACCAATAGGAATCAAGGTTTCTAGAAGCAAACAACAGAGGCCATTAGAGTATAGTCACCAAGAATAGGGGAGAGAGAAATTAGTCAAGTAGAAAGCCCTGTCAAAAAAGACAAGGTTCAATACAAATCTTCACCGGTACAAGTCCATAAAATGAAAGCAAGCAACAAAATTCAAACACTACGTCAAAGAAACAATGAAAATGTTAAACTATTGTTGATGGAAACAGAGATTTCCACCCAAATTATGTTATATGTTTCATATAGAAACTGAAAATCCATGACCTGACAAAGTTTATACGTTGAGCTACCACCCATGGTGGATGGGGGTGCCCTTTAACCCAAGGGCAAGCGGCACGCTGAGATTGATTCCACACAAAAGTGGACAAACCAACAGCCACCACATCCCACCTGTAGCAGATTCCCAATATCTTCAACCAATTTCATCCCCTTGGTCACAAGCTAACGTTACTAAGCTCAGCTACGAAGTAAATCATGTACTTGATGCACAATAAAATTAGTACTGATTGGAACTTGACCAAGGCAAAACAAGTATGCAGACCAGGCTGAAATAAGTTTCAAATGATCAGTCACAATATTTTCATCGTAAATTCAAGCCTAGGAAATAAAAAAAAAAAGAGGAGGGGGGGCGAAGGAGGGAAAATATGCTAAAGCAATGTGTCAGAAAACTAGGGTGCTTTGGACATTCAACCATTTAAAAAAACTGGTATAGACAACAATGAACATTTACTTGCACCTCAAGTTTCAACTCACCAAGTCTACCAACCATAACTTAAATAATTCACTCCTCCTAAAAGACTACCACTCTCCACTAAAATTGACAAGGCATGCTTCCCATTCTGAGGCAAAGAAAACAAAAAGGAGGCAAGAAAAGTAAAGGCGTGACAAGAACACAAGATCAATTAATCAAATATGGACATGAAAATCAATGCTTAGTACTCACTCCATCCCTCCACGAATACCAATAGGATCTTAGAATAATTATCGGTAGGAAACAGAGGAAGGATTAGGATTTAGAAGCACAACCACTCATAAGGACATCACCTGGGTCTGGATCAGAAAATTCACCTAGCAGTTGTGAGAGGTAACAGTCATCTTGAATGAACTATCTTTATCCAATAATTAATTGGCACAACCTTTTCTTTTTCCTGAACCTGAAAAGAGTAATCAACCATGAAGGGTATAGAAGTTGGTAAAGGTACATCAGCGGAAGAATAACATGGCTCTATACTGCTATACTCCTTCTGAAAGTAGTAAACAAAAAAACAAAAACAAAAAAAAGTAATATCCATGAGATCAACCTTTCTCTGGATAGATGAATACAACCTGTAACCAACCTATGTGGAGTTGGAGTTTACACCTAAAATGGCCTCATTTACTCTTCTCCTTGAATTTAAATAGCCAAAAAAACTATATATGGAAATAGATTAGGAAGATAGTCAACATCAAAACAAGAAGATCCAACATTGATCATAGCAACGAATATCAATAAGACAATGGACATATACCTTAACAGGGAGAGTGAACAGAGGTGTATTAGTAGCAACTGTAAACAGAAGTTCAAGTCGACTGAATTAGTAACTAAGAAGAATCTCATGAACTGCTCAATAGCTCAACAACAGGTGCTATAAAGACCAAGAAAATTACCCTGAAACCCAAAAGTTAGCTGTAATCTAGAAAATAAACCACTATCCATAGTACTCCTAGCAACCCAAATCTGCAGATAAGTGCTTCATATTTTTTTATGTTAAAATTTTTTGGGAAACTTAAAAATAAGATAAATTAGTATGGAAGGCCAGAACAAGAAGTGAGTATGCATGTGAAAATTAGGTGATACTCTTCCCAAAATATTTCTTTAACCACCAGAAACTTCAAATTCATATTTACCCAAAATGAAAAGATCCCAACTGAGGGAATGCATACTGGTCATGCAATTAGAAGATCCCAACTTCAAAACAGGTGAATGAGGAATCTGAGGCATTACATGTAGCTATCAATTATTTCAATTAACTCATAAAGCTTCTCAAGTCGTCAACAAGGTGTATGGCATGCCAATCATGCAAAAAGGAGATCCAAATTTCAATAATGAAGGAAGCCAAATGGGGAAGCTGTGGCATTATCTGTAGCAGTTGAATTACTTCAATTGACTTAAGAAAACTTCTGAAGTTTTCAGCCTCTATACGAGACTAGTAAAATCAGAGTTATAAGGTACGGTGACAACAAGAGTGTGCTAACAACCACTGAAGAAAAGCACAGATATAATTTTCCCATGGTGTACGATGCAGACCCATCTAGAAGGACATTGCTTCCACACAAACAGATAGTGGCATTGAGCAGAATCTGTCTGTAAAATTGAAAACATGTATTTCTCACTATTAGAATCTGCCTAAGACATGTCAAACAAGTCTAGGACACAATTGGGTAAACAATAAATATTATAAAAAGGCCAATGTCGACAAAGTCAGTATCATGGAACTTGACATCTATATGAACACAGAAGCATGAACATAGACAAGGAGAAAGATGAGTAGAGGAAGGGAAACCCAGTATATAAAATAACTTGTTTCATGTCAGTGTGTACGTGTGTGTGGCCAACCCTTAACTAATCTATTGAGGATCCATAGCCGCCACAAAAAAATTGGGACTAAGCTTTAATATTGTGTGTGCGCGTGTGTATACATATATATATTGCCTTCATCCTTCAAGTTCTTTTTCAAAAAGGGGGAAAAATTTAATCGAGAGAGAGAGAGAGAGAGAGTAGAAGTTGAAGAACCCATTCTCAAAAGAAAAAAGAGTTAATAGAGAGAGAGAGCAAAAATGAAAAAGGTGAAGAACCTGCACTAGAGAAGAGGCACTCATTTATATGCCATTTTTCAAGAAGTTTGCCACTGTGTACTTCTGTCAGAAAACTAGCATCATACGTAAAACTTTCTTCTACTCGGGCCAGCAAACAGGGCTTATCTGGCATCATCACCCTCATATGACATATCATATTAACCAAATCTTTACATTCAGGTTCATTTCCACACTTAGTAAAAACCATAACACCTAACACCTCTCCTTACAACAAGGGGGAGGATGAGGCTGAGATCAGATGAAACCTACTGCAGGCAAGCAACTCAAATTTC
This sequence comes from Quercus ilex subsp. ballota, assembly GCA_032727855.1. Taxonomy (NCBI): domain Eukaryota; kingdom Viridiplantae; phylum Streptophyta; class Magnoliopsida; order Fagales; family Fagaceae; genus Quercus; species Quercus ilex. The sequence continues at coordinate 49,186,249 of CM064914.1, read as the reverse complement.
CAAACAAGTTGTGCTCCAAAGAGAATTTGACACTGCAATTGCCTTAATTTTTAGCTACAAATCTGGTTTAAGTTTTTTATTTTCCCCACAATTTTCTAGTTGGGGCAATAGAATGTCAAGCAAATTATGAAAATATGTTTAAAATATATATATATATATTTTTTTTTTTTTTTTAAAAATCTTCCAATCATTTGCCTCTAAAAAAAAATTCATTGAATGGCTCAAAAGGGGTGCAAATAATGTACACAGGAAGTATACAAGAGATACACCATCATAATATTTTACTATTAATAATTCTCAACTTTGTGTCCTTTATGTCTTTGGGTGAATACAATTAAAAATTTTATTTGTGCATCTTTTCAACTTGTCACCATTTATTGCTTCATATTTGAAGAAAATTAAGAATTGCATAAATGTTAGGAATTACCATTAGTCACAATTGTAGCCTAACAACTTGAAAGCACAATTACCACCATACATGATACTGCTGTAACATCCAGTCCATGATTTATTCGTTACAAAATCTCAATAATGATACCAACAACACTTTTTATCATATCAGAATGCTTATATATAGTACCTCTTAGATACAAATCATACTCTACAAACTACTTTCTGAAAAATATCAAATTAGAGGATTAGGTAAACATAACCAAATATTTTATGTATTCCTTCCAGGAAGAGTCCTTTTCAGACTGCATCAAGTTTCAGAAAATGCTGGATTCTAATCAAGGGGAATACGAGTAACCTAAAAATACAAATGGACAACTCCAAATAAGACAGAGCTTCACACACATGTACATAAAACTCTCTCTCAGAGACACAAAGAGGCTTGTAAATTTAGGGGGGGAAATCCTAACAGGAAAATTGGATAGTCTCCATATTCCCAAGTTAGGCAGCTGTCTTTGAAAGCAAGCTGCTGCTATGGGAAGTTGGGAAGTTGGGAACTTGTCAGCAATGTAGAAACGGGTTTCACCAATTGTGCAATTAGCCTTCCTGTCCAGAGAAACCACTTCCCTCCCTCTAGGCAATGACAACTATAAAGCACCAAGTCTCCACCCTGACAAACTATATCAATCTAAAGGCACAAAGCCTTGTCTTAGGACAATACAGGATCAGCACTTCCAAGCTTTTGTTAACAAGTGTATTCATGGCATTTAGTACAATGAGTAAGATTATAACTGCCTAATGCTTTGCAAACAGCTGTGTAGCTAAACCCAGTGACTTGTGTGTATGTGATCTCAACTATAGGCCAACTGCCAGGATCAGCAAACCTAAGTTCGATCAACAAAAGAAGTAGTGTATTATCCACTCAGCACCAACAGATAAGAGTCACGAGAAATGGCATGTGATAATGGACCAAATGCCAGTCAGCACACTCCCCCACGGTGACATCATTACACCCACTCATTGTACTGCTGCACAACAGCAATTGTTGATAGAGCTCCAGATGCGGGGACAAGATGAAAAAATGAATCAACTGCCAGAACTTTAAAAAGCACTTCAGATGCCTCCAGGCCTATTAGGCCAACAAATATCCATAGGGTTAACCAAAATCCATCCCTTTATATTCAGCACAACACAAATAAAAACTAGAAAGCAAATTATTCCTGGTTCCTTCAAATTTATAATCTTGCCTAGAGAGCAAATAACAATCTCTCAATATTGAACATCTTGCATCACTTTTCTATGATCTCAAACATAATAGATATAAATATCAGGAAACCCTCCAAATAATCACTAGGTCATTGATTTCAATACAGCCCTTGACCCTGGAGTGGAATCACCTTGTTCTAAAGATGAATGTGAATTGAACAAGGTCTAGACAATTCTGAAAGCTAAAGATGAAATCTTTAGTACCATATACTTCGCTCTCCCTATATCAATGCTGGCTTATACTCTCCAATACGGCAGCAGATCATGCTAATAAACCCTTAAGAGAAAACAGGATCTCAGTTCAAATCTGTTCTTCGGTTGCCCCTGACCAAAGTGCCTGCAAACCATTCGCACTTCAGAATGAAAACTGAAACTACAAAAAACTAAGCTATCCCCTAACTTCTGCATCTGATATACAGAAAATCTTAGGGTTAACTAAATCAAAAGGCAATGTAGATCTAAGCAAACAGAATTTTTTCTAAAATCCAAGTAATGAACATTTGATATACAACTAATGCTACAATAAGACATGACAAGAAAAATTAAGGTCAACAATGTTGTAAAGAGAATCAACCTAAGGTCCCAGGAGTATATAATTAAAAAGTTTCTGAGAGCATGGTTGGAAGAAGGAAATAGATCAGAGAGAAAAAGAGAGAGGGAGATCTTGTAGTATCAAAACTTCTCACCTGCCAATTTTGACATGCCATCATTCCAATATTTCCATACTAACTAAGATTCTTTCGCTGATTTCACACTTAAAACATGTGAGCAAGAATAATACACCTTCACGCCCCAAACCTGCATAATAAAAAACAGTCTAAACCTAGTTGATGCTAAGGCAATCCAGGGTAAAACTAGAACCAAGTCTATCTACCAAATCTTGTCCAACAAATAGCTCATGGAGATAAGAGGAACCAATACAAACGGTTCAGCTTCAGATGAAAATTAATAATCACCTTCTTATCGACGCCCTGTGGATTTATTGATAATTATTTAGCTTATTTTCATCAATTAAATCTAGGTCAATGCAATCAGTCTATATAAGTTCTCATGCGTTTACTGCATAGAGAACCATCAGAACTAAGAAATGCAAGTAATCACTGGTGAACCCACCAGAAACGATTAGCTTGATAGGAAAGTTAGATTCAAATAACTGCACAAGTTCAAGAAGTTAGAAAAGACGCGAGACGGAGATAAACCAGTCCAGTTTTAGAATAAATTTGTAAGACAAAATACTTTGAATTTAAAGAATTTTTACCAGTTTCTTTTGCATTACACAGCCAGCAATGACCACGTGCACGCGGTGTTGAAATTTCAGCACAATAGATTATTATGACCAAATTCAATGGATCTGTTAGAGTATGCAATCCAAAGCAAACATTACCAAAAGGATATGTGCAGCCTCTAATGAATTCAACAAACACCCAACCACAAAAAGTTTACACTCTTAAATTTATTGGAAATTTTAGTTATAAAGTTTCGTTTGGAGATAAGAGCAGCAGTAATATATTAACAAAGAGACCCAAAAATTGAAAGAACACCAAAATTTTGGTCCATCAAATACAGAGTATCACAGAATGAAAAAGACCCACAATTCTTAACCAACCAAAAAGCAAACTTTTGAAAAAACAAAAACAATCTGAAGCACCAAACAACCGAAACTCAACGATCAAAAGCTGGGAAATAGAGCATCAGAAACCGTCCAACGGAAGATCAATAAAAACAAAACACACAAAACCGATCATCTAAACAAATATTTGGCATGATCGGACTCAAACAAACATCCTTAAACACATCAAACTCACAATATATTAACATTAAATCAAACAAAAAAAAAAAAAAACTAAAACAATGATCAACCTTTTAAAAAAAAAAGCACAAAGAGATAGAAAATTTGCTAAAGATTTTAAGGTTTTTTGAGACGAGCATACCTTGATGAATATGGATGAAAGGTTGGTACAGATTGAAGAAGAAAAACTGAATATGAAACTCTCTGAGAGAGAGAGAGAGAGAGAAGAAGAAGAAGAAGAGAGAGAAATTGGGACTTGTTCTTGGAAGAAGACAGAAATAAAGCGGTTGGGTGCGTGCGGAGTTTGTAGAAATAAGAGGAGGAGAAATTGGCTGGACTACCCAACGTTACCGGCTACCGATTCACACCGTTTTTTTCTTATTAATATATTTATTTACTCTATTCTTTCGTTCTTTCTATTATAATAGTATTCGTCTATTTTAACGCTAACTATGAGATTCTTTGTATTTATTTAGTGTTATTTTTTTAATAAGATAGAAGATATTGTTGAAAAATTATCTTTTGTTGCCAATAATTGAGGAGGATAAGTATTAGGGTTGAAACATGTGCATGTGTGGGTGTTTTGGTAAACCAGATTTGGTCCGGTCGTGTTCTTAGGATATTTGTTAATGAATTATTTTAGGAAAGTTTCAATTCCACTTTTATGGAAAATATAAAAAATTGTAAAACAAAAAATTAGTTACATTTGTTTTTTCAATTTCTAAAAATAGTTTATAAATTAATACCTTTAAGGCGTTTGTTAAATTTTTCCAATGAAAAAATGTTAGAAAAAATAATTAATGAGAAAAGTTAACGGATGTCTTAAGAACACTAATTTAGGAAATACTTTTATAAAATTTTTATGGAATAGGAAAAAAAAAACCAACTTTTTTTTTACAACTTTTTATATTTTTTTATAAAATTGTATTAAAAGTTTTCCAAAATAGTTAGTCAACAAATGACTAGAGACACTCAGCAGAAAATATTTGAATATTCTTGGAGTATAGTGAAATGGTGTTCCCTCATTTCATATTAATGACGCCATAAATGTGAGAGGATAAAGCAAAATATTTAGATACTCTTATGTGGCGTTTGGTACAGGGTAATGTTTTAAGATTCCTAGGAATGTTTAAAGATTCCCATGTTTGGTTGCAAATCATGCTAAGGAATCAAATGCCAGGGGAATCTGGATTCCCCCCTTAAACCCCTCTTAGTGGGAATGTGGATTCCCTTTAAAACAGGTGGGAATCCAGATTCCCAAGCTTAAAGGAAATTGTATGTTTTATAAATTGACAATATTAACCTTTTTTTTTAAATGACTTGGTAGTTCACATTCAAATCTAAGGATAGAATGGGAAATATAAATAATTCGTTTAAGATTCCTGGGAATAAACCAAACATAGGAATAGCTACATTCTTAGGAATATGATTCCTAGGAATCACATTCCTAGGAATCTGGATGCCAGAAGTAATGTGGATTCCCCCGTACCAAACGCCACATTAGAGTATAGCGAAATGATATTCCCTCTTCTCACATTCATAGCGCCATAAATGTGAGAAGATTGAGCATCATTTACTATGCTCTAAGAGTATCTAAGAATTACTCCACTCAAACCCATAATTAATTAACATAATTAATAATCATAAATGTGAGAAGATAAAATATCATTTACTGTGCTCTAAAAGTACCTAATAATTATTCTACTTAAACTCATAATTAATTAGCATATAATTAATAAAAACTGTGCTTTAAGTCCTAAGCAAATTTTACGGCGGGCGAATATGTTCTGGTAAGTTTATTGTGAAAATAAAATAAAAAGAGAGAAAAGTAACGGAAGATCGCCACGTGTAGTTAATAAAGGCATTTCTTTTTGTTTAGAAAACCTTTTCCGGTCAACACGTAAATGACATGTGATTTTTTTTTTTTTTTTTTGAGAAACAAATGACATGTGAATTGATGTCTGAAAATTCGTATAATGAAACTTTACATGTTCGCTACCCAGGCCAATTTGGATGGTAATGGTATCTTTGTGTAAAAAAAAAAATAATAATAATACTAAGGAGATGAATTCTTGTTGAGCCTAATTAACAATAAAAGAAATTAATGTGTGTTTTTAATTTTGGTGCAAAGAGCATTTTTTCAGAGAGATAATTTTGTTAATGAAGTACTATAGGCATGACTCTAATCTCATCTTAAACAAAGTATTTTTATTTTCAAGATATTTTTTACAATGCACAGGGAAAAGATTGAGCCAGTCAAAATTGTACAGCAGTTATTTTATTGGTCATGCAATCTATCATATACGAATATAATGTAAACACAATGACAACAATGTTTGACTAGCAATATTTATGGCAAATTGTCCAGGTGTTAACTTTGCCCGTTTGGTTGCGTGGAAAGCTGGAACGATAGAAGATAGAAGATAGAAAATTTAAGTTGTTTTTTATTTGGTATTGTTGAAAAGGAGGATAATCGAAAAGGGGTGGATGAAATTTTCCATCTCGAGCCACCAAAATTCATCTTTTCAACTTAGAGGGAAAAAAAATGTTAAAGATACTATCGATTTTACTAAAGTAACTTCACAATCTAAGGTAGCATACTAAATGGGGAGTATCACGTCATTAATTTTAAACTTTTATTTCATATCATTAATTTTTCTATCATCTAATAAATGAAATAAAGATCTATCTCACTATTCCCTACAACCAAACCTCCTTAGTATGTCATCGTCACCTTCTTTTGACTTGTTCTTTCCTTCATAATTGGACAGGTAGCCTCGAAGGATTTCAAATAGAAATAATGATACTCAAAAAAAAAATTCTATTTTGTCCAATCTTTTGTATTTTCTCCTTATCTAATAAGAGTATATAATAAATTTATTTACGTCACATTTTTATCCTTTTACATTTTCATCCTTCATTATTATTTTTTTTTTTTTCATTAACTCAACCAAACATAGAGTATCTCCCATTTGATAGTGTAAACTTATTAAAAACCAAAATGGATCCCATCAAAAAAAAAAAAACCAAAATGGAGAATGTTATTTACAAATTGCATGGAAACATCCCCACATCAAGTAATGTATTTTGCAATAAATTTTACAAAAACTACGATGGATTTCTAAATATACCAGTCCATTGTAGCTCCTATAAATCTTTTCCTCCTATATTTTTATTCTCTCCCTCTCTCTATCTCTCTAATGATCCGTACACCAAGGCCAAGAACAACCTAACAAAGGATTTAGGGTTTAGCTTTACGTTGATGGTTGTGTGATGGGTTGCAGGTGTGTAATAGATTGTTGATGGAATATGGAGATGGTTGCCTAAGGCTGAAAAGTTGGGTCATGGGTACTCCATCCTTTCCTTATGACAAGAAAAAAAAAAAGTGTGGGATGGAAGTGAGTCAGGATGGAATGGAGACATTTTGTCATCCATGATGAGATGTCTCAACACTGATAAGATTTTTTTTTTCTTTTAATGAGATGTCTCAGCACTGATAAGATAGAGATCAAAGAGAAACGAGAAGTGAGACAATGAGAGAGAGATGAGTATTTTGTAATAATAGAACATTATATACTATATAATAAAAGTTGGGTGTTAGAAGTTGTGTTTATCTTTGCTTTGCAACAAGTGTCTATACTCATTGACTAATAAGATTGTTTGTCATAAATCAAACTCTTAACAATAGTTTACTCTACATAAACCTCTATTACCTATATTTCAAGGAATCAAGAAATTTAAAATTATACTTCAACTAAAATTTTCAAGTAATATATCCTCATTAATTTTTTAAATAATTTATTATAAATTAAATTCTATTACCAATAATTTACCCTACATAAAAATCTATTATGAAATTCCAGCAAATTTAAAATTCTACTTCAACTAAAAATTCTATTTTAACAAAATTATGAGTAATTTAAAATAAATTTAATATTTATTATTATTATTATATATCATAACTTTAGGTTTTGATATATTAGAATTTACACAACACATTGTGTTTGAGCGAAGTCGTTCAATAAATGTAATATTATACCTCATAAACTTAATGTGTTTTTTGTCATCTGTTTCAATAATTATTAATATAGTTTCAATTTATTAACATATAATTTTTAATCAACTCATGCACTGCACAGGTCTAATACTAGGGTATAAAAAAAATTATAAATAGATATGTATTACAAGAGATTAGAGATGAATTTTGCTCACCTTGTTTTGTATTGCTCTACCTTGCCTTAAATTTGCATGTATACAATTGAATCTTTTATAATAAAAAAAATTATAATTGAATCTTTTTTTTTTTTTTTGGAGAAAAAAAAATTCAATTATATACACACAAATTTTAGGCAAGGTAGAACAATACAAGACAAGGTTTATGTCAAGGCATGGAAAATCCACACAAGGCATAATTGAAGTAGATACAAGTATCTCCTACGTGAGATAGGATTTGTGCACTCATTTTACCCATGTAAAATTTTAACCATTCCACAAAATGGCTCATGCACACATTTTTTTACTGGTTAAGTGTTTTAAGGCCACAATTCTTTCAAAAATTTCCAGGCCTCACTTGATTTTGAGAAAAATGAAAACATAGGGACGTTGTTTTGTGCTTGGTATTGGGAAGGGGCCTAACTACTAAAAAAATAGAGTGATACAAAGTTTCTAGCACTTACTTTATAACAAATAATTGTCACTCAACTAAGAATTGTAAAAGAATAATGAGGGCAAAGTTCATTGTATATAGTTGGACAAGTTGGGCATATTTGGAGCTAACTATATGTAACAATGGATGATATTTGGCTAAACCAAATGAAAACATATTAAATTGCCTTCTTTTCATCTTTCTCTACCTTTTGTCCTTTACAAAAATTAAGCCGTCAATTAGATGCAGAGAATCTAGAAATTTATTTTGATGACTACTGACTAAGTTTGTGTGGTCTTTCAGGATGTGATTATGTTTTTGGAGGATTGTCCCGGCATCAATGCTCAAAAGCAGAGAACTCAAATAAGTGGCCATGATTGATTATATTGTCATGTACTGTTGAGTCTATTGACCCAACCAACAGGACCATGTGCGGGCTGGTGAAATCACTGTGAATCAATTTGGTACCAGAAAAAAAAGGTAAAGTCAAGGATATGTATCTAACTGCACATTTACAATGCAGGCCTTAAAAGTCTCTCACATGGAACATGAGTTTTGAAATGTGGATCTCAAGTCTCAACCCATTATCCTTCGATTCTATAAATTTATTTATTTAAGATGGTTTCTGTATGTATATCAGTGGTCCAGTGGCTGACCTTAGATAATGGAGGACAGAAGAGACGTAAATCAATTCATTTTTGTTTAGTGGGTTAGGAGGAGAATAAGTATTTTTTAATATTTTTTTTCTTTGCTTTCCTTAGATTGAGATAAGGTAGTGTTGGATGGTTGAAATTGAGAGTTGAAAAATACAACTTTTAATTTCAACCATCAAATAAAAAAATTTTAAAAGTTAAAGTTAAAAGCTGAGAGTGGTAGAAAATTTTTGTGAGAGAAAAAAAAGGGTAATTACACCCAGTGCCAAATCCATAGCCAAATCTATTTTTTTTACCCCTCAAAATGTATTTATGTTTTCTTTTTTAACCAAAAACTTGTATTAAAGTAGGAAAAAAAAAGTTTACAGAACATGATCAGAGATATCACATATTATAAGATTACAACACCACCAACCTATTTGAAAAAATATTAAATTTAGTAGGGATCAATGGAATGCAAATACCCCTTCAATAAAATAATGTTATATCATATTTTTTTAACAAATTAAAGAATAAAAACTAATGCTCATGTTCACAATCCCATTAAAATTTTATTCAACCAATAGTATTTGTATATATATATATATATACACAAGTAATTAGGGGAGTACAACGAACTTGCCAACACACCAAAACTAATCCGATCTAACTCAACTCGCCAGGTTAGGTCAATTTTTAAGGATTGGTGGGTTGAATTGGATTATGAAGTTTTTTTTTAATAGTGGATCGAGTTGGGTTTGTGTCATAAAATTCACAAATCTGTCTAACCCGACCCAACCCACTTATATTTAATTTTAAAAAAATATATTAAAAAAACATATTATACAACTTTTTAATTTACTTTTTGGCCCCCCTTCCTAAATAAAACCCAAACCCTAAATTTTCATCATATAGTTTGTGTTTGTTTGGTGTTATACTCATGATTATTTGATTATAAATTTGCTCTTATTTGTAATGGTATTGTTCTAATGTTCAATTTAATAATAATAATAATAGTAATTTAAAAAAAAAAAATATATCCAACGTATGGGTCTAACCTGATCCACGTGGGTTGTGTTGGGTAGAGTTAAATTCTTGTGATGGGTTGGATTGGTTAGATTTTTTTTTTTTTTTTTTTTTAACCCACTATGGTGTGTTAGATCAAAAAAATTCCTCAACCTGATCCATGCACACCCCTACAAGCAACTGCAAATTGAGGAAGGATAAAAACAGAAAAGCCATGCAAGATGCTAGTGAGGATTGGGAGAGGATGTTGGACCTGCTGCTTTCAATTAAAACAATTGTTATAAAAACTGTCACAACACAATTGATATCTTATGCATCATTGTTAGCAACATGGGTAATCACTTCCCTCGTATGAGAATCATATGTTGGAAAATGCTTTTCTTGAGAACAAAAAAAATGTCCAAGTAGGCTTGGAGGTATGAATGAAATCACTCACATCAGCTTATGCAAAATTATGCAAAATAGCATTCTTGCTACAATAATTGTGTAAATATGCACGAATATTATAGTTATACATTTCATTGTTTTATTCTCTCACCTCATCAAATTCTCTACCACTCAAGACGATAGAGCCTCCTTGCTCTACTTGATCAAGCCAAGACATAACAAAGACCATTGCTTGACCCAACCACAAAACTACCATCCCAACTCAACCATAAAACCACTGCTTGACCTAGCTTTAAGCATAGCATAACATAGTATTGAAGCTGGAACTGAATTAGATGAAAATGGCAAGACCAAATTGTCAAGTGCAAGGCAAAACGACTCAGAACAGAACAAAGCTGAAGAACAAAACGGCAAATTATAGTTTAATGAAATCACGTGCCTAGCATGTGTGTAACTTAAGTCCTAATTTGCTGTATCAAAAGTCCACTTGGCACGCATCTAATGGTGCAATTGTAATCTCGTTAGATTAGGAAGTTAGTTAATTTTCTGTTTTAGTCTTAACTCCTCTGTTAGGTATATATAGAAACAGGGGGTTTATCTAATTACTCACTTGTACATTTTCTGTTTTTGATGAATGAGAACTACTCTTTCTCTCTCAAAGTTCTCTCTTCCAATTTCCAGAAACTTCTTTCTTAATACATAGCAAAAAAATCATTGCTTTACCTAGCCATAAAACCACTTATTGACCCAAACTCAAAACCACCACTTGACCTAGCCATAAATCCATCAATTTCTCCAAATCCATTTTAATTTCTCCAAACTCATTTGTTGACATGTTTGTTTTCCAATGTGTTAATGGCAAGGTAGGTGGTAGAGTTTTTTTAGGACAACAAAGGAGCAGAAGAGAAAGAATCTTAGGCTATGTTTGGTTGGAGGTGAAATAGAAATGATAAAAAAGAAACGAGAGAAAATGGGTGGGAGGAGTGTTTAGTTGGGAAGGGGAGAGAATTTTGATGGGGACCAAGGGTTTTCTACTCGAGCCCACCAAAATCCCATCTCTCCAATTTGGAGACGTTTTAATAGAGAAAATGGGAGAAGATAGGGGTTTTGAGGAAACACCAAAGCTACCTCTTTCCACTGTACAAGTTGTTGTCAGTTGTTACGTGTTTTTTTCTTTTCTTTTTTGTTGAGTTATTTTCTTGTAAATGTGTTTTAGTTTTTTTTCCCCCTTGTCAACATGGTTTTTAAATCAGTGGGTTTTGGTTTTATTTTTTACTTCTATTTTTAAAGTCAATCGTAGCTACTTTTTTCTTTTCTTAGTCGGTGGGGTTTTTTTTTTTTTAAATAAATGGTGACTTTCACCTCTAATAATAATAATAATAATAATAAAATAATATCTAAGTGATTTATTTATTTATTTCATGATTACAAAAAAATTATTTCTTATATTATATAATAGGGGCATAAAAGTAAATTTATTCAAATTATATTTTCTATCATTTTATTTTTCTTCTTAACGAAACAAGCAAGTTTTTTATCCATCTACTTTTTCATTCTCCTAACCAAACACTATTAAAGAAAATTAAAATATTTTCTATCCTCTTACTTCTTCATTTTTCTAAACAAACAAATCCTTAGGTTGATGGGTTTGGAGAGAGAGAGAGAGAGAGAGATGATTACGAGAATAAAAAAAAAATTGATAAAAAAATTATATTAATGAAATGTAGGGTTCGTTTGGGATCCATTTATTTTGTTGAAAGTGAAAACTTTTTGCTAATGTGCTAAAATAGTAAAGTAGGACTCATGAATAGTACAAAAAATTACAATGAGACCCATGAATAGTAGCAAAAATAAGCTAAATAGTAAAAGAAGTTAGCAAAATTAATCATGTCAAATGTGTCCATTTGGCAAAGATTATTTTTGCTAACTTATTTTACTATTTAGTTTATTTTTGTTACTATTTATAAGTTTCACTGCACTTTTTGGTACTATTTATAGGTTCAACTATACTATTTTAACTAATTTTTACCTTTATTTACGGTACTTTTAACAAAAAATTTTCAATTTCAACAAAATATACGGATTCTAAATAGAGTCGTAATATAAAATAAATACTCTAATTTTGAGTGTTTTGAAACCAATATCTATCTCCTCTATGCCCTTCTTAGTTACTTAGGATTTGGAAAGAAATGGATCTAGGCATTCTAATTTTTTTTTGTTTTGGTAATATTTTGTGTTGGGTTTAAAAAAATATTTATTCTCTTAAAAAGAAAAGAAAAGTAATTATGAATAATGAAAAAAAAAACTCTTACAAACATTTTTATTTTTAAAATTGATAAAATTTCCATAATTATTAACATGCCTTATTGACAATGAATTGAGACGGAGTAACATGATTTTTACTCTAATGCATCTCTTAATAAAAAAGCAAAAAAAAAAAAAAAAAAAAAAAAATTGCAATTCAGCCTATACAGGCTGTAGTTCGAAAGTCCACATTTTCTCTAGAAACCGCTACTGTGCTGATTGAGTGGTGACCAGACCTGAACAACAGAAGCAGAAAGTCAGAACTCTAAAAGAAATTTGAACTCTTCAATTTCTTCTTCCTCTCTGATTTTTTTTTTTTTTTTTTGACTTCTCCTTCTTTCTTTCTCTACTCCGATCCAAGTTAAACTGTAAAAAGTAAAAACAAAAAGTAGCAGAAGATGAGCGTGATCGACATCTTGACCAGAGTCGACGCGATCTGCAAGAAGTACGACAAATACGACGTCGAAAAGCAGAAGGATCTCAATGTCGCCGGCGACGACGCCTTCGCTCGCCTCTACGCCGCCGTCGAAGCCGACCTCGAATCTGCTCTTCAGGTCCCTTCCATCTCTCTCTTTCTAGATTTTCCTTGCTCTGTCGACCTGACCTGTTTGGTTACTAAGAAAATCTTGAGGAAAAGAATGTAATTCAGTAGGTAAAATTACATGAACTTAGCTGTGTAGTTGAATTCACTCTCAGCTGAGTTGAGATTTTTGGTGCGAAGAATTAGGGTTTGTAAATTGTGCAAAAATTTGGATCAAATTGAGAGTGATCTGATGTGCAGAAAGCGGAGTCTGCTTCGAAGGAGAAGAATAAAGCATCGGCGGTTGCGATGAATGCGGAGGTTCGTCGGACCAAAGCTAGATTGCTAGAGGAGGTCCCTAAGTTGCAGAGATTGGCTGTGAAAAAGGTTGGTATTTCACTTTTCTTTTGTAATTACGTTCATTTTTATGAATTTCGATGAGTTTGAATATAGTGTAGTTTATTTTTGGACTGTAAGAGTGTTGGTAATTTGAGTTTCTATGCTTAGATCTGAATTCTGTACTTGTTTTTCGATGCTCGGTTTCGTAATTCAAGCGAATGGTTTAATGATATTCTTTTTGTGTATAAGAAAGCGAAAGATAAATGCATTGGTGTTGTAATTGTCTAATGAACAATTGATTCCGACCTATTTATAGGTGAAAGGCCTTTCGGGGGAGGAGCTTGCCGCTCGTAATGATTTGGTGCTTGCATTGCCGGATAGGATCCAAGCTATACCAGATGGGAGTGCTCCTGCAGCCAAACAAAGTGGAGGTTGGGCCGCTTCAGCTTCTCGTACCGAGATCAAATTTGATTCAGGTGATTTTTAATTTTATTTAGATGTATGGTTTTTTGTATACACTTCGTGTTTTGTTTGCCAATCTTGCTTAACATATGGGGGGATGTTTTTTGATTGACTATTGTGGTTTAATTGTGTTCCATGTTTATTATAGATGGTCGGTTTGATGATGAATACTTTCAACAAACTGAGGAGTCGAGCGGATTCAGGCAGGAGTTTGAAATGCGGAAAATAAAGCAGGCAAGTCATTTGTTTTGGATTTGTAGTTTTTAATTTTATTTTAAACTGTGATTCACATTCATGCATACTATTCTATTTGATTATGTTTTCTTCATTTTAGCTTCTCTCACATTTTTACAGGATCAAGGTTTAGATATGATATCCGAAGGTTTGGATACACTTAAAAACATGGCTTCTGATATGAATGAGGTTAGCTGTCTTTTATGTTAGTTTATGCTCCATTACAATGTCTACACTTGTTGATTGTCACATGTTCCAATAAGTGCAGGAATTAGATAGGCAAGTTCCTTTGATGGATGAGATTGACACCAAGGTGAGAAACATCATTGTCTGCTTGTAATTTCAAAGCTACTCAGTTGGAATTTAAGATTTAAATTACTTAGCATTCCGTTCACATCTTTACAGGTGGACAAGGCAGCATCTGACCTTAAGAATACTAATGTTAGACTTAAAGACACAGTGAATCAGGTAATTGAGCTACAACTTCTTCAAATTTAGATATGCATATGCTTCACTGTGCCATGTTCTAAAATTTTGGCTGGATCTAATACAAGTCCTATTTTCTTCCAGCTGAGATCGAGTCGGAATTTCTGTATTGATATTATTTTGTTGTGTATAATTCTGGGAATTGCTGCATATTTGTACAAGTAAGCTCCTATCCTTTTTCATCAGTGGCTTAAAACATGCACTGTGCGTCTTTTTGTTCATCTATATCAGTTCTAGTAATATGAGTTATTGTCCTGTTCTGTAGGGTGATCTTTTTATAATTCTTCTGATTCTAGCTGTTAACAAATCCAGGAAATTGGTTGTGGATCATTTAATTAGATCCATATGATAAAATTTTTTGAGAAATTTTTTACAAATTGTAGCTTAGGTTGAATACAAGGATTGTGTTTTCTTCATGGCAACTTTTGACAGTTTGTGGGATGGTCAATCTAGTTGTTGAAGCTTTCATATTTTGTTTTGCTTTAATACAATTGACTCATCTTGTTTGCATCTCTCTGTGTCAACATGCATAGTGTGGCCCTTGGCTACTTATTGGAATTACCAAAATAATGTTTGTAAGACTATAGTATCCCCGTCTTCTACATGGACACATCGACTAAGTTTCGTCATTCATAAGGATGAGAGATTGTGGAGGTTCATGCAAAGTGTCTTATGGTTGAGCATTCTTATGAAATTGAAGTGGAAATTTGGTTAAGTAGGCTATAAGGGGACGGTGGATTCATATAGAATGATGGTGGTCATAAATATGTCCACTAAAATGAGTATATATTTGTTGAAATTTTATGACAAGAAGAAAATGGAAATTTTCAATGATAGAATTATAATATGACTCAACCCACATCATAAATGAGCTAGAGTATATAAGGAGTTTATGTCTGTTTTGACTTCTCTATCACATCAAAAGACAAAACTATTCCTTGAGGGTTTTTTTTTTTTCCTATCTGCACAATCTTCTTCTGGAGGGATTTTGCTCCTTTGTCAAAAGCAAAGCTCAGTAAGTTTGTTTTTATTTTAGTTCATTGATTTTTTATTTGTTTTTGTCATTTATTATCTGTGTGTGTGTTAAGAAGAAACATACAAGGAAGATGCTTGGATGGATGGCATCGCGTCATTCACTCATTCTTCATCTGGCTTCTCTTTTTTGGCTGCTCTCTCTCTCTCTCTCTTCAGAATGAAATTAACATTATGCCATCCTTATTGCTTTATATGTGTGTGTGTGTGCGCGCGCGTGCGTGCATGCGTGCGTGTGTGTGTGTATATACTATATGTATACGCACACACACACACACATATATATCTTTCATTGATACCTGGTAGAAGTAAAGGTGATGGAGACATACGGATCCATACGTCCAACTCTTTCTATTTGTTTTAATTTACTTTCACAAGAATCATCAATATTTATATATATATATATATATATATGTATGTATATATTCATTGATACTTGATAGAAGTGGTGGTGATGGTGGCATATGGATCCATACGTCCAACTTGTTTAAATTTACTTTCACAAGAATCACAATGTTTTTTATTCTTTAAATTTTTGGAAAATTTTCAATTTAAAGAATTTTGTTTTAAATTATCTTTTAAAGAAAAGATGAGTAAATTTATTTCACTATGTCTTTCTCCCAAATCATTTAATTGAAAGTGAATTTATCTTTAGATGGGATGTCGAGGTTAATTTTTACCTTAATGTGTCTTTATATTGAGATTATTTCATCCCTAGGCAACTTTATCTTGAGTTTGTATGAAAATGTGTCTTGAGGGATCATCTGGAGACAAAGGAATTTTATTGAAGTGTAGCTAAATCTAAATTGTGTCAATTCCAAAATTTAAATCGAAACTTCTGTGACATTCACTACCATGTTTTCTGAAATCAAGTTAAATTTGGGTTAAGCTAATTAAGCTGAAAAAATCCAATATAAGCCATATCATATTTAAGTGGATCACCCTGTAGGCCCAGAAAGTCATTTAAATTATATATATTTACCCAAATACCTATATTGGTAGGGATAAATCAAGTCATGTTGTTTGGTAACTACCTCTAGAAAGTAACTATCTGCTCAACCTTGTTATAAATAGAGTAGTTGGATAAGAGGTTACAAACGCTTGCCAAGAGCCTTGTAGCTCAATTGATTAGCGCCTCCTGGTGTGTTCATAACATCCTAGGATCAAATTCTCTCTCCCCCGTTTTAACTATTGAATTAAAAAAAGAAAAAAAAAAGGAGGTTACAAACACTTTTTCACCCAAAAAAAGCATTAACATGTTTGTTGCAGAGAAAACCTTAAGGCCTAGCTTTGCAATACCTTTGTCTCAACAAAAGGAAGATCAAACCTTTGTTAAGGACCTTCTTAAGAGAGACTAAAGTATTCATAAAAAACAACATACAAATCTCTTATTGAAGTTGGGAACAAGCTATTCAGCCCTCATCTTCAACCTTGACTGTTAATCAAAGGATTGATCACATGTGAAGCACTCCAAGAGAGTGCCGAATTGCATTTCTTGCCCTAAAAAAAATAATCTCATAATCTGTATCCACCCTTGTTTGTACATATTTCTCAATTATTTTACTATCTATGCTGGAGTGTCCAGATCTTTTTAACCACAGTTCATTAGCATTTAGGCCACTATGTTATGCACTAGAGGGGATGGTTATGTGTAATGAGATATAGGGTCCACTATCAATCTACTTCAATCATTAGGATATTTTATAGATTTCTCTACAAGGAAAAATAGAATTGGGATTTCCTTGAATAAAATCTTCTACAGCATAAGGAATTCTGTTTAGACTGGACTTGTTAATGGACTTTGATATTATCTGTGTGGCCTGTTGAACTAACTGCATGAAGTGAGGGACAATCTAGGCAGGATGATATCTGTGTAACTTACGGCCTATTGGATTTGTCTGGTCTCTTCATGATTCACAGAGTTAGGTCCGCTAATTTTCACCTCTAACTGTTGCTCTGGAGTTTCACATCTTAAGGGGTTTTTTCCCCCCGTAAATTTGTCTTCTCTTTTCTTTTCTTTCTTTCATGAAATCTCATTTGTAACTTTTGTGATGGGCCAATCCTTGTGTCCTCTTGTTTCTTACCTGTTATGATGAAGTTCTTCTGACGAGTGTGTTTCATTTGCAGTGTACTGAAGAAGTGAGATGAACTAAAGAGCCATTTGGCCTGTTTGTATGACGTGGTTTGTCTGGTATTTTCTTGCATATGGAACGGCTTGTTGTGCTTGATTTATTATTTTTATTGTTTCTCTCATGTATTAGGGTTCTTGCTTTCTTCTCATGTGTTAGAACCTTTGCTTAATATATATAACATCATTTGTACACAAATGTGAGCACATTTGTCATGTCTGTATTAATAATATTGACTTTGTTGCAGTCATTCTATAGTCTTGTTTTTGGCTGAAGATGAAATCGTATCTCCTTGTACAAGATATTTCCACACTGAATACTTATCACTTACAAAATTGAGCACCAGTCACCAGTAATGGGACATATGCTCCATAGACATCAAAGCCTAGAGTGTATGATTATGATCTGAATCTGCCATAAGAAATCAATGTGGTTGAAAACAAAGGTGGGTCGCATTGGGTAGACAGCAGTGTAATTTTTTTGTAGTGTTTTATTGTTCTCCTTGCATCTTTGGTTTTCACTCAAAATCTTTTGCTTGTGGGATAACAAGTCTTCCGTCACAATGAACACTGGCTGTCTAGTTCTCATTGGCATCAACGTTGCCTACTGTCACAAGACAGATTTTCACCAATAACTTGCTGCCTTGTCACAAGAGCATTCACGTTAGGTTCTATATAATTTTAGTCAAATTTGGTCACTTCTTTGCCACTTTAGCTCATCAATTATTCCCAATCATGCCTAAATCAGCCTCAACGCACCATCTTTATTTCATTTTAAATATTATTTTTTCTTTTTCCATTTTTTTTTCCTCTCCACACTTTCCCTAATCAACCTAGAACTGTAACCCAAACAACCCGTGACCTTTGCCACCGCGAGCAACCTAAATCTACAATTATCAGCTCTGATTTGTTATCTCTAGCTCCAAAATGAGAGCTCCTAGTGGCCCTGGCAGCCAATAGCTCCCCTGTGAGCAACCATGTTGATGAAGCAACCCAAAGCCAACCTGCATCGCAAGCAAACCACGCAGAATCAATCAAAAGATAAAGACAAAATCAACCCAGATTAGGTTAGAGAGCAGGGAATTAAAAAAAAGAAGGTTTTATTTAATAAAATCTTTGTTGATGAATAATAAATGCGAGAGAGAATAATTAAAAATTGATGAACAGTAACTCAATAGAGGTATTGACTCAGAGCATCTACATTGGTGGAGCCATAAATTTAGCTATTTAGCACCACAAAAAGCTATTTTATTTATTTTACATTTTCACTTTACAAAATACCTAATATAATTGGTTTTATTTTAGCTTTCAACACAATAAAATAATATAAACAACATAATAAAATAATATATCCACTATAATAAACAATCCTCACAACCACTATTGCAATGGGTTTGACCTTCTATTTTTCTTCCTATTTGAACACACTAACACACAAATTTGCAAAAAAAAAAACAAATCACAAAATTCACAAAATTCCAATTTGCAAAACCCATAAAACAACCCAACATATCAAATTTAAAAATTGAAGAGAGCTGAGAGTTATTAGCAGAAAAATAGTGTGCAAGGGAGAAGAGGCAAAAAGAAGAAGAAGAAGAAGAAGATGATGAGCATGCAAGGGAGAAAGAGAGCATGAAAGTGTAATAAAATAAAAATTTTTGCTTTAGCTTTTTTGCTACAGTGTACAGCTATAGATGGCTGTGCACTGTAGCAAGAAACTAAAAAATTTTAGCTCTGTCACTGTTGTTGCAGCATGCTTTTTAGTACTAGTGGTGCTAAAAAAGTAATATGACTTTTTAGCACTACCCATACTAATGCTCTTTATTTGTTATTTGTGAATGCTAAACGGTTAAATTTTACGCATTTTGATTTTAGGGCTATTCAATTATTTCTTTTTTTTACCAAATGCTACTTTGACTAGCTTGATGAAAATGCTATAAGTAAACCTTATTTAGTCTTAGCCAACTCTTAACACTCAATCAATTTTTGTGAATCAAAGTATGCACGACCATCAAAGCATGCATAACCAACAATACCTATTACGGGAAATCACTCCAAACCTTTATTATTTTACAGTAAAGAACAAATGACACTAAAGCTTTTCTCCCACAAAACCTGTCTTAACCAAAATCAATCACTTTTTACAATTACAAATACGTGGTGTTACATTGTTTTCCTCTACAATATACTTATTTTTCGTCTTACACACACTATTGACATCCCTAATAGCTTAGGATATAACATGCAAGAAATAACTATCAATGGCTTATTACCAAGTAATTGTCCACCAAACTTGCTTGCCTAGGACACATTGCTTGTATCTTTAGAGCATTTCCATGCTACCACAGACTAACAAAGCAATCTCTGCATAGAAACTGCATGGTAATTATTTTGCCGTGTTATTATTGTCACTTGTCAGACACATGTGAATAACTTGTGCACATGTTCCAACCCATCATAGGCCTTGCCCATCAACTTGGAAACCCAAGCACATTGCCTATCTCCCAAGCTTGGTTCATGCACCGCCATGTGAAGGATTTGGCCCGTGCCAATGTCACCTCTCTTCTAAGTTTAGCCTACATAATATATCACCACCCATACGCAAACCTAAGAACTCTTGACTAAGGAAGCCATAACCCAATTTTGTATTTCCCACATTAAATTAGTATGTTACACACTCAGACAAAGCCTAGCTATGTATTACAAATGCGCAACCTATCCACTTGTTTCTTGTGGTCAAGCCATGCAATGCAAGGCTATCTGCTGCACATGTGCGGTGTGCCCACAACACAAGCATTATTTGCAACCTCACAAGCCATGACAATGGGTCCCTCACCTTTGCAAAGCCACAGTGTCTCATTGCCATATCAAGCTAACATGAGTATGCATGCACTACAATAAGACAACATAGCATTGCTGCCACAACGCACCTTGCTCAGTCCATTGTGTGATTGGTATGGGTTGGTAAGGGTAAAAGGTGTCACCGCACGCAGCCACTTATTCTTAAAGATCAAGAGTCTTGACACCTAGATAGCCCGACCACACCAATAGACCATGTCCTCGTTAGGCCCTGCTTGAGTGGGAAAAACTCAGTTGCACACAATGTGTGGATATATAGGGTCTGTTTGGATGAACTTATTGTTGCTGAAACTAAAAACTGAAAACTGAAAATACTGTAGCAAAATAATTTTTAAATTGTGAATAGTACCGGTGAGACCCATTTTTAATATTTTTTAGTATATGAACAGTACATGCACAGTGCATGAACAGTGCATATACTGTTCATGAACTGCACCTTTTGTCTCTTAAAGTCAACCTAAGCGGCTGAAAAAAAAAAAAAAAAGAAGAAGAAGAGAACCAAAACGCCAACGCCAGATGCAAACGTGCCATCCAAACCGCACCATAATGTCTTTTATAACTGAAATCGTGACTTAACACGATTTTAGTAATAAAAGACAGTGCATGTGTTATGTAAATCATGGCTTATTTTCAACTTGAAAATGTGACTTAGGCTGTGTTTCAGCTGTAACAAAAATTGAAAAAATATTTTACACCATGAGAAGTGTTTGGTTTGAGCTGAAAATTTAGTTAACCTAAAACTTGATATCTTTGATGGTAAAATAAGTAGGCTTGAAGTGTAAAATTTTTTACGCTTCAATTTTCCTTTCAAATCATTTCTTGGGTCTACAAGAGAGAGAGAGAGAGAGAGAGAGAGCTACTGATCACTTGAACTCGAGCTCTAATCCATCGCCGTTCGTGGACATGCCTGTGAGAGAGAGCTACTAATCACTTGAACTCGAGCTCTAATCCATCGCCGTTCGTGGACATGCCTGTCACCATTGATCAAGGTAAACTCCAAAACCCTCTTCCTCTCTCTTCCTACTTCATTCTCCCCTTTCCTCCTTCCCTCTCCATCCTTCTTTCTCCCTTTTCCTCCCATACCGATCTAACTTTGCTCTCTCTACCCTTTTGTCCTCCTTTCCTCCCTCACCGATCTGCCCTCATTGGCCTTTTGCTTTGGGTTTTTTTTTTTAATTGTAAATAATATTTGTTCTTGGGTTTTGGAGGATTGGTGGTTGGGGTGATTCATGGGGGTGATCAGTTCTAACGGTGATAGTGGCCGATTGGAGGTGGGTTTTGGTGGATCAGTGGTTGAGATGGTTTATGGGTTTCAATGGTGGTGGGTTTTAGGTTTTGGTAGATGGGGTTTGATTTTGATTATGATTTTTTCAGGTTAATTGGTAATGTGGTGGTTGATAGTGGCTGGTGGTGGTTGGGCTTATGGAAATAGGTTTTTACATGAAAAACTAAAAATACAAGAAATAATTTTCCAACGTATTTTCCAAAATGCAAATCAAACAATTGAAAATATTTTCCTTTACATAAAATATTTGACACTCGAAAAATATTTTACATAGAGCCAAACATAGCCTTAAAGTCACAATTTTAGTAATAAAAGACAGTGCGTATATGTGTATTATACACATGCATGGTGTATAATAAATACTGCCCTGGTTTGAGCTATATATTTAAAATCTCAATCAAAGAATGACCCGATTGCTAGGAGATTGTTGTTCTAGGGGCTGGGCTCGGGTTTATATGTTGTTGTAGCTTGCTTAAGTAAGCCCGGCTAGATCAATGATCATAGGGAAGGTTGTAGTTTAGCCTTATACAGGGCGATCCAACAAATTTGGAGGCGTAAGGAGATATATTTAAATAGGGCATTTTTGTTATCACTTAAATAATATTTAACTAGTATTTAATATCATAATTTTTTCAATAACAAAAATACTCTTTTTATTTTCTTATTTTTTTAAGGAAAAATGCTAAATCTATAACAAATTTTACTACAAAAACACTAACAAACAATGTAACAATAAATATGATTAGTGACACTTCAAGAGATAATAAACAAATATTTGAATGAATGATATTAGGAATATTATAAATTTTATAACGTGAGGCTTGTAAAAATGTATCATTAATTACAAACAGTAATTCAAAAATGCATTTAGTTGTTGTCGTCCATAAATTATATTAATTGTCATATCAATTTGTAAATATTTCTGAAGTAAAACTTATAGTATTTCTAAGTATTTAAAGTTATATATTTGTAAATATTTTGAAGTAAAACTTATAGTATTTCTAAGTATTTCTAAGTGACATATATATTTGTAAGATCCATGTATTTAAAGTTATATTATTTCTAACATTACTCAATTCTTTAAAATTTTTTAAAGGTAGAAAAATTATTTTTTTTCCTATATTTTCAAAAAAAAAATTTCAAAAAAATATATTAATTTTTGCCCCAAAATCTGGGGTCTTTTTCTAGCAAGGGGCTTAGGTGATGGCCTATGTGGCCTAGGAGTAGGGCCGGCCCTGGCTTTATATGAATTTTAAAATCTGATGCTTTGACCAAAGCCATAAGACAATAATCGTCCGAATCTTGTACAAGTAAATCAAATCACTGGGAGAAATTTTGCAGGCGGTTGAATGAAAATGAAGCACAGTCAAACAAACTCATGCATGTCGTATACAAAGAGACTCAGTGGCGACACAACGTTATGGTCAAGGTGTTCTGGAAACATCCTAACCTGAAAAAAAAATTATATATAATAATTTTTTTTATTTGTTTATCCTTAAAAAAAAGTTAGGAATACCTTCAATAAAAATTAGGAACACCCTCAAATTTAAAAAAAAATAATAATTATTTGTTCTACTTTCAAGGAAAAAAAAAAGCCCAAAAAAAAATTGAACTAAAATTTGGAAAAAAAAAAAAATTGTAATAGAGCAAACGGCAAGCCTACGAATTCTAAAAAAAAAAACAGACAGCAAGCCCAACTAACATCAAGCCCACGGCAAGCCCAACAGTAGCAAACCCATGGATTCTCAAAAAAAAAAAAAAAAAAAAAAACAACTAAACCCCAATAAAGGCTAAAGCAAATCCTAAGCTCCCAGAATCTCCTTCACAGTCCCACTAAGATCCTTCGCCATACTTATCAAAAAAAAAAAAAATCCTTCGTCATAGAGCTAGGCTTCATCACCTTAGCGATCTCGATGACATGTACATCGTCGAGCGAGATGTTACCGTTGTGCTTGATCTTCTTCGTCTTCTTCTGGTTGCGCTCCGGCTCCTTCAGCGCCTTGATGACTAGCGCGGCGGCGGAGGGCACCACGGACACCTTGGCCTGACGATTTTGGACCGTTAGCTTGACCGTTATGTGGAGATCAGCGACGGCAAAAGCGAGATCGGCGACAGTATTTCAGTTCTCTTTCCTTTTCAGGTTTTCCCTATCTCATATCTACTCTCTCTCTCTCTCTCATACTCGATTCTCATAGTCTAAGTGTCTAACTTGTGTGTTTAGACTTATCTTTTGACAATATAAATTGCTTAGCTTTTCTGCTTTTGTATTCTTTTAACAATATAAATTGCTTAGCTTTTTACTGTCTATATTCTTTTGACAATATAAATTGATTAGCTTTTTACTGTTTGTGTAAGTGTATGTAAATATAAAAATATGTAATTTTGTTGAAATTGCTGATCGGATCTTGTCTCTTAGTGTGGGGGTGGATGGGGCCGTGGCATTGAATTCGGGTAGTGGTCTGTGATCCCTTAAAAGTAAATGAATACACATTAGAAAAGACAAAAAAAAAAAAAAAAAAAAAAAAAAAAAAAAAAAAAAAAACAAACAAACAAACAAACAAACAAACAAACAAACAAACTATGTTAAGCAGTTTTGCAGTGGGTTGATACTTGATATACATATATATACACTTTTATTGTACTATTTTTAGTTGTTTTTCATTATTTAATTACATATTTATGTTTTAAAATTCTAAAATAGTAATTGTTATGTAATAACTAAATGATTTGAGTGTCAAAAAAGAAAAACTAAATGATTTGATTTATTTGAGGTTTACTTATTTGGATCAATAATTTTATGTTGTATAAGAAAATATAAATATATATTATTTTTAATTTTTTTTAAAAGCCTCAAAACACCCTGAAACAGTACGTCGAAATAGATTGGTACCAAAATATTCCGTTCACAAAACAAACCGAAACAGAGTCCAAAACGGTATTCATAACATTGCTTTCAAGCAAAAAGAAAAAGCTAAAAAAAAAAAATTTTGAACTAAAATCTAAAAAAGAAAAAATTGTAACAAAGAATTTGAAGAAAAAAAAACATTGTAACAGAGCAAGCTCACTCAAGAACACCCTGAGAAAAATTCCTAGAGTCGTCACTGCAAAGAGAGACAACAACTTAGCTGATCATTGTTGTTCTTGTTCATCTAAAGAATAAATCGGTTATAACCAATGATTTATTTTTTCATATCTTTTAATAACTAATATTTTCAGATGCTCAACGCAGGATGTCTCAACCAGATATCACAAAAACGAACAGAAAGAACAGCTCATTCTTTTGTGTCATAAAACAGCCTTGAAATTAATAATGGTTCCAATAATAGTTTGAAGTGTATACATATTAGCATCTTATACAAACCCCTGTACAACCATTCATACAAATTGGCTACGAATATCTACATCTCTGTAATATTTATATCACAAATAACAAGAACCTTGTAAAGATGAATCTCAATTCTCAATCCTCGCAAACACAAATTACATGTGATTAATCATAATGAAATTAATCACCAAACAATTTATTCAACTTCTAAGTTCTACCATATCTTTACCCATCTCTTGTGGTTATGTATGCGTTTATCTACGTAATAGACTTTCACACCCCCAAAAAAAAAAAAACAACAAAAAACCCGTAGTAGTTAGGTACATATCCTTCTCAGTTCTCTCCATTACTCTAGCTAGTTGCTGCTTTCTGTGAATACAAACTGATCATCAAGCTCTTGATATGGATTAAAGGAACTCCACTGCACAGCATCGAAATCATTATCTTGAGACGGGTCTGTTCCACAGAATCTCATCCCTGCAGTACTATCATTCCTTTTAGATATTTCAACTTCCTCATTTTCATTATCTCTGTTGCTTACTTTCTTGCTTGGGAAAACGAAAATCTCATTGTGATTTCCTTCTGCGGGTTTTCTTTTCAGTGGGTTAAGCAAGCTGTTGAAAGAAGCTAAATATTTTGAATGATTTATATCTGTATCGTCTTTAGGACATAATTTTCCACCATTGTTAGTTTGGAAGCTTAGGCTTGCTGCTGCATCAGTGCAAGGAATATTCTGAGAGGCAAAGAAATATGGCAGCATTGGGCAATCGTTGTATAAACAATTTCTTACAGCCGCAAAGACGGTAGGGTGCACATTCATATAGACCATGGCTCATCCCCTTTTTGAACGTAGACTGGTGGTTCATAACTTGGACCGTTTCGATCTTCCTTCCCTCATGTTCCTTAGTACACCATATTTTTGCCGAACCCGACATAGCACCCAATCGTCCAACTGTAAAAAATGTTATCAAAATAGATAAAATTTAAGTACGATTTCTTAGGTTTCATAATTAAATTCATACATATAATCGTGTTGATCAATATAACACAAACGGTATATTATCCTATTCAAAAACAATTAAAATTCAATTCAACCATATGTTTGGATTTAATCGAAAAACCCAATCGTTTAACTAAGAAATTGTCCATCGAAAATTGATTGACATGATATATATAGAACCAAACTTACTCTCATAGACCCTTTTGCCTTGGCAGTCCAAATCATGGTATCGAGTGATGATCTATACTCATGCATGATCCAGTCTGTCTTAACTCCTTTGGGAGGTCGCCCTTTGTAGAACTGATGAGAATGCAAAATGTCATATTTTTATCCCTTAATTTTTAGTCTTTTATATTTATTTGGTGCCTAAATGTACTCATTATTCTTATATTTTGATTTAGGATGTAAATGGAGGCATAAAATGCAAAACGTAATTAATTGGGCGATTCTGGACAGCTTTGACATTGCTTCGTAATCTGGGCATAACTCTCTCATCAGAGCTCCGATTGAGATGATTCAAGATGATATGGAACGCCAAGAGAAAGCTCTACAACTTTCATGTTTTGAGTTTTGAGAGATACGGGCTGCATCAAGGTCGAAATCGGGCTTGAAGTTGCTGCACCTGCACTGTTGACGTTCTGGAATGTTCCTTTGCTTGATATTCTAATAAGCGGATTTGATGCGGTTTATTTTTGGAAGGTTCCAGATCTGATGCACGAAATTTCCAATTGAAAAACACCACTTTTCTAGTTATATTAGGACTTTGTTTTATTTTTAATATTTTTCCTTAATTAGTCAGATTTGGATGTTATTATTTAGAATATTTTTAGGAGATTTTGTAGGCTTGGGAAATGGGGAATTAACGTGTAAAAGGGGAGGAGAAATCAGAATTACAGAGACACACACACGCCTCTCTCTCCCCTCTTCTCTGATTTTCTCCTTTGAGTTTTCATCATGGCCTTGCGTGGCTAAAATTTTTATACTTGGTTGAAGGAAACTGAAGCCTCGGAATCAATAAAACTGTGAGATCTAATTTGTTTTTATTGTTCAATTTATGTTTTGAATATCGAATGTTCTTCTGTGCCTATTTTCATGATTGTCTTGTTTAATTACTAGGAGGCCTACTAGTTTATTATTCATTGCAATCTACTGCTAGGTTAGATATCAAATCCGTAATTGTTTGATCTCTCTAACTTGTGAAGCAACCAAGATTTAATGATTTGCTGCGTCAGAAATTATTAGATCTTAGGAAGAACGCTCGACTAAATTAAATGCAACTGCTTGTGTTTGTGTTGTTTAGCTTCATCGATCTCTCTAGTTCTTAAGGCTGCTACTCAATTAAATCTTTAGCGCTTGTCTTGGGTTGTTTAGTAGTTAGGGTTTATTAGATCGCTTGTTTTCTAATTAACTGCAACTAAGGAGAGATAGGAAAATAGTTCCAACGGTGAATATTCAAGGTGTGAATTGATATACACTTGCATCGATGATCAGTTGTAAAATTCCGATGGTGGATGTTGACTTAGACTAAGGTTTGTTCTCTTGATTGATTTCAATATTTTGATTTGAATTGTTCCTTAGTTGTTTTTCTTAAAATTGTTTTCATTATACTCAAACCCCCCCTCCTTGTTCACGTAGCATAAAATTAGGCTAGATACTCTCTGTGGGAACGATCCTTACTCGCACTACTACATATATTTTTAGGAGTATAGGTTTTATTTTTGGTTGCCTACGACAGCACACCAAGAACACAAGGGTTTTCTTGACCCCAGTACTCTTCGTCCCACAAGAAGTGAGTATTGGTTTATCTGTCCCTGTAGCTTTCCAATAACCTAAACCTGCTGCTCTATTAGGCCTCACTCCATTGGGGTACTTCCTATCCCTTGGTGTAAAGAAGTACCATTCATCTTCTCCAAACAAAGCCTTTTCTGTGAGGAAAAAAAACAATGATATTCACTTAGTAATTCACTATCAATATGTCAGGAATACAAAGAAGAAGAAAAAAAAAAACTGATATATAATTGCATGGTGCTAGATACAGACTTGGAAGCTCCCATGGGTTATATTTAAACAGATATATTTCAGCTATGATAGAAGGTGGGAGTGGACTTGAAGTGACTTTGTTTCTCAAGTAGTGTTGGATGAGCTCCTCATCCGATGGGTGGAATCTAAATCCAGGTGGGAGTCGAATATCTGAGGTGGGTTGTTGGTTCTCCATGAAGGGATACCTTGTTCTTGGAGATGGAGAAACCTAGGATATTGGAATCAATCAATAAATACTTCTACGGTATTATCGAATGGAATAGTTGTAAGTTTGAGAGCACTGTACATAGCTTACATATGTGGGTTGCTCTGCTCTCTCATGCAGAAGGGGACAATCTGTCAATAGCATAAATGACATAAAATAAATATATTTGGAAAATAAAAGGGGTACAGAAGGCAACACAGTTGTCCAGTTTGTTATTTTTGGAGCCAATCAAACAAGCAACAAATGTCTTTTGTTTGAGATAATATATATGGAATTTGTGTCTTGTCCATCTGTGTGCATTTAACTTTATATTTACTAAAATATATTGCCAGTCTAAAGGTCCTAGAACTTGGATGGTGGAGGGTTTGGGCCTGATAGGCCCAAACCACGATGACTGCTTACACCAAGGCCCATAATTAGGGTACATGATGAAGCAAACTCCCCTAGGTTTGGTGTTATTGGTTTGACAAAGAATATTGACTCGAAGTTCATGAGTAGGGACAGAGTCAGGACTTGAAGTTAAGGGTGGAAGTATAAATAAATAAATAAATAAAATTAAGAAATTTCAAATAAACATCTGTTTAGTATTAACAAACCGTTAACAAAGACACATAAAATCATTATTTCTTAATATATTACAATGTGATCATTTATGAAAATAGAACTTGGTGTGTCTTTGATGCATATGCCTACTACTAGGTAAGAGCAAAATTATTTTGCTTAAAATTTTTTTAAACGGTTGGGTTGTTTTTTTTGGGTAAAATTGTTTGATTGTACTTTATATTTTTAGCTTTGCTATTGGTAATTTTTATTATTGGGCTAATTTTTTGGGCTTGTTAATTTTTTTAAAAAAACATTTAGATCTATGAGTTCTTTTTATGGCATTTAAAAGGATTAATGGTAATGTTAATAGAGTGCCAAATATAATTTTATTGAACCAAATTGC
Source organism: Quercus ilex subsp. ballota (assembly GCA_032727855.1). Taxonomy (NCBI): domain Eukaryota; kingdom Viridiplantae; phylum Streptophyta; class Magnoliopsida; order Fagales; family Fagaceae; genus Quercus; species Quercus ilex. The sequence goes on along the minus strand of CM064914.1, from coordinate 49,156,949 downwards.
TAAAATTAATAACTATATATATTAGTATATTTTAGGAAAAAAAAAATTGGGGGGAGGGGGGAATTGCTCCCAAAGTCAATGAATAGCTACGTCATGTCCATGAGGCCCAACTTGTGAGAAGGGTACCCTTTGCCTTTAGGATCAAGGCCCGACATCTATAATTCTCTCTGTTGGAGGGTTTAGGCCCACAACAACCAATTACTTTAGGGATTACGCGGCCACAAGCATATAGGCATTGATCTCAAGGTTGTTTGGTATGAGCGACCCCCTTAAAGAGGGAAAAATATACCCCTTAAAGAGAGTGCTCATTGAATGTCATCATTGCCTTTCTCTCAAAATATTTTGTCTCACCAATTGTCAACCTCATCAAATGTGATTGAACGTGTTCCATCCTCATACAATTTTGGGGCTACAACCTTGACATACTGACAAGTGACTACTCTATTGCCTGATTTTATGGGGGTAATTATACCACCTCCATTTTCCTATAAAAAAAACCCCTACACTGGAAAGCATGCACATTATAATCATTGTTATTATGCATAGTTGTCTTTCCCTTTACTAATTTGATCATTAGAATCTCCTCAGCCAGCCCCATTGGTTGATATTGGCGAAAAAAAAGATCTTCTTTCTTAGCAGATCTCCCACTCAGTCTCAATTGTCCAACTGAGCACAACTTTAATAAAAAGTGAATAATATCCTTCATTAGAAAGATCTCCTACCAAAAAAGGACTTAAAGCTTAGGATTTGTCTCCTTTGAGATTAAGAATCCAAGTTAACTGAGAATGCATGTGTTTAACTACGAAATTATATTAATTGAAGGACTTTCTTAGTCTCTGTTTGGGTTTAGAAGCAAAAGGAGGAGTCCTACAAGAAGAAGAAAGTGGTGTATAAAGAAGAAGATGGTGATGATATGAGGTCATTTTTGGGGGTTGGTGTGAAACAAAAAGAAATCAAGGGGTTGCAATGCATCAAAGCCAGCCCTAGACCTAGTCCGCTTAGGCCATGGCATAGCTTAGTAAAAATTCAACCCAATCACCACTAAAAGTGAATTAGTAAGACTAAAAAGAAAGAGTAATAGATTTTAAATACAAAAATTATAATATAGAACATTGACTAAATATTATTTAAGTGATATTTAGATATAAAAATTCCATTAAAAAACTATCACCTTAGGTCTTAAATTGTATTGAAATAGTTCTGAATTGCATAGAAAAGAGGAGACTTAATGGTGGCATAGGTAGTTGTGGTTTATGACCACTTATATTCTTGTGAGGGTGAAGCCATATGATAGTCTCTCTTGCCTCAGTTGCTTGCGTGGATTGGGATTTTAGGGGGGGAGAAGGCGTCTTTTGGTGTGGGAGAGCGGAGGATGTAGACTCTAGAGATCGAGAGAGAAGGAGATGATTTGGTGGAAAAATAATTAAAGAAATGAATGAAAAATAATAATATTTTAATGAAATAGAGTATAAAATAGATAATTATATGTGGATGTTTTGAAAAGTAATTAACTAAAATAAATAAATAAAAATTTTATCTTATAATAGATGGAAAATTTTGGCTAAACCATACGAATGCTCTTTTATAGTTTCATAGTTTTGGTTTAGGTGGCAATAGGCAAAGGCATTTGGTGGCATGGTTCCAAGTAATGGGAGTCCATTTTTTTTTTTTTTTGGTTGGCCACCTATGATTGTCGCACCTTCTATTTGGCTGCCACAATAATATTTTTGACAAAACTAATAGTACTCCTCTTATTTTGAAATGTTTCTTTTATAGAAATATGGACAATAATTGAATGAGTTTCCCTTATATCATTTGGAGGTACATTATTTATGATGCATGCACTTATGCTATCACTTCTGTTTCTATCGATCACTAGCTAGCATTAAGAGGAGAAGCGAACACGGGAGCAAAGTAGGCTCTTCTCTTGGCTAAACTACATTCTTGGTGTCCTGATATTCCTCCTAATTGTCACAATATTGTGCATAACATACGGATGAGAGTGTGTACCGCTATGTGATTTCATGTAATAATTAATGATTACAACAAATAGGAAAAGATGGAGAAATTATACAATCCTCTGGTGGACCATATCACTTGTTTACCATTCCACTAAAAGGCTCTCACTTGTTTAAAATTGTTGAGTCAGTAATTAGTTTTTGTTTAAAAAAAATTTCTAACTCAGCAATTTTAAACAGGTATGAGTCTTTTAGTGGAATGATGGATTACGTCACTTGTCCACCATGAGTACATTATAATTTCTCAAAAAAACGACCCTGCTTTTCTAGCATGAGTGTGTAAAAAATCAAAATTTTATTTGTCTAAAGAACTTAGTTGTAATTAAGTGAATGGCAGAGATGATAGTCATAGACTCATAGTGCTTTTCTATTCAAATTCACATGCCAAATAAGACCATTTGATATTGGTGGCTTGGTCCACAAATATCATTTTGAAATGCTAGCATAGCATAGCATAGCAAGACAAAATGGCACCTCACCTTTTTGGACATAGTTCACTATATATGTACTATAGCCAACATTCACTCAATAATTGCATTAGAGAAGCAAAAGAAGAAAAAAATGGTATAAATGCTTTTAATTGGCCATATCCTTCTTTCTTTTGGGAAATTATTGTGTACTTTCGGAATACCATAAAAGCGTATTCTCTCTTCTCATATGAATGGTGGGTCCTACTAATTAAATTTATGGTGAGACCCACCATTCATGTGAGAGGGGAGAGTACACATTTATGATACTCTGAAAGTACCTAATAATTTTTCTTTCCTATAACACAGCTTTAAATGCTGCAAAAGTCCAAGAAATAGAACATATGAGTATGAGAGAGAGAGAGAGAGAGAGAGAGAGAGAGACAGAGATTTGAGGGGACTTAAATATGGCCAATCTTGATACCCAAGATTCCATTGCATGTCTTTTACTCCATGGAATTGGAATGTCTTCCTTGGGACAAGTCTTTGTCCATTTTTGATTCTTTTCAACATTACTCTACACCCACATCAATTTTTACACTTCAAATATTCCCAAGTCGCTGGTACGTTGCTATTAAGTACTTAATTCATATAATGGTGCTTCAAAAATGACAATTTTTAAGATAATCTTATTTGTATATTGTGAAAAGAAAATGCGGTAAAGAATCCTATTTAAAATTTTAAATATGTAAGGAATTGGACAATATTACATAATGCAATCATATTTGAAAGGACAAAAAAAAAAAAAAAAAAATTCTAACAAATGAGCTTTGCTCAAACCAAGGCTTCCATTTCGTCTTTAATAGGGAAGGACTTCAAATCTGAGGAAGAATTTTGTTCTTTGCCTACCCACAAATATAATAAGATAAAAATGACTAGATTACTCGTAAGCAAGGTTTATAATAAGGTAAGTAGAACTGGAAATCACTTTTTTTTCTTGTTTTTTTCTGTACCATCACCATCACCTTTTCATTTTCCCTTTTATTTTTTTATGAAACAAACCATTTATAGGCTATTGAGGAGAGTTTGATTTGGAATTTCTCCAACATTAAATCAAATTTAATTAAAAACTTTTGATTTTAAATTTGAATTTAAAATTAATCTTGAATTTAATTAAATTTTTTTATGTAGACCTTTTTCATTGATGTTGCCGTGTGACTTTTAACTTAAGGACTTGATACGTGGCTTAATCCCATTGCCTTAAAGCTTGTTGATGGGGAGCAACCATGAACATACCACTACTAGCTAGGAAATTGTCTAGACAAAAAAAAAAAAAATTCACAATCAATCAAACAGTTCTTGAAGCATTATGAAAATTTTCTTGTCTGCAGAGAAAATTTGAAGAAGGCAAGTGTTTTCCGAATGAAGCTCCATCCCAACCTGTCATAGACTTTTAGGTATATATGTTCAAGATCGCAATTTTTATAACAAGATATGCTCTTGTCTGTCCTTGAGATTCATTATTGAATATGGATATGACTTCTTGTTCATTTCTGGGAGACGATTCTCCTTTATCTTATGTCCTAAGTACATTTTTCTTTAAGTTAATTTGTTATCATGATGATTCTAAAAATTAACAAATTGTTATGATGATACATTGATACTGGATGCAAGCAAAATGCAAAGAATTGCGAGACATTGTCATCTTACCTGCATTTCTTAAATGAAGATGTAAGGTCCTTGCTTCCCAAAAAGATCCTAGTGGTAGTAATCACATTTTCACCTCTTATGGTAGGAATTGCAATTTTGTATTGATCAAGTTGAGCCGACAATATTGAAATAGAAGGAAAGAGAAACCCTTGATAGTGACCATAAGTTAATCATGATTTTTCTTTTTTTTTTTTTGGTTTCCTTGTGGAATATTATCCAAAAAGTTATGATTTTCATATATCCATTTGGATAAGGATTTACTGCACGCACAAAGAATTAGGATGACACAAATCCAAGGTTGCAACTAACTAATTTTGAGTGAAATCTCTCTCTCTCTCACTGTGAAACCCCAGCCACCTTATCATGTCATTAAACCCATCAATAAAACCACCGCCACATGCTCAAGTCGCTGAGCACATCTGACTGTGTCTTTGTCGAACCCACCCATGTACCCCATATCTCTACCGTTTCACCTATTTACTTCCTCTTCGCCAGTTCTGCCCCCTTCCCTCTCTCACTCCGCTAGTACCATCCCCAACCCCCATCTCTCTCGTTGCCTTTTTTTGTTCTTAAAAAATTAAATATAAAATATTGTCAAATTGATATAAAATCATATACACACATAATATAACTCTTTGTAATATCACATTATCCAATAGCATTTTATTGAATTAATATGTTATCAATCCTATTGTTGGATTAAATGTTTTCTAAATACAAGTTCGAGTAATAACCAAATAGTAATGATATTTTTTGTGGTGCTCTATTTTTTTATTTATTTTTTAATTACTAATGTGACAACTCAACCTTTCCATGACATGGCAAATACATACCTTGACCATGGAGACCTTGGAAAATTCAAATCTCAAGACCTAATTACTAAAACCAAATCTCAACCAGTACCCATGAATCTCAAGACCTAATCACTAAAACCATGGAACCTTCGTTTATAAAGAGACACATTCTCTCTTCGAATTCGATTTCAATTTTTAGTGATGATTAGGGAGGAGATTACTCCCATAATGGGCATAAAAAGGGATTAAGGAAGAGAAAAAAATGTATGAGAAACAGAACCAGCTCCTCCTGAATGAAATTCTTTGCTCATTCTCTGATTTAGGCATCGAATAGTCACTTATTGGTGATCCCCAAAGATTTGTCCGGTGCTTTGTGTTCCTTCTTGCATACAGGTTAGGCCACGCGAGCAGCTGCATCATCAAAACTCATACGTAAAGATGATATATAAATATAGAAGATGTACATTATTGAACATATTTATATATTTTATATGTGAAATTGTTTAGTCTTCCAATTATTTCGATGTTTGGTGAAAATGATGAATATGAAGTGACTATTACATAGTTTGTGTGACATCTACACTAAATATATTTATATAGTGAGGGGAAGATGAGGGAGAGTAGTGTGTGTTATTCTTCTACCATTTTAAAACACAATATGCAGAAAATAACTTGTCTTCTTGATTAGATTAAATCACACCTCTTTATATTAAGATAATATTCACAAGCACAATTAGGACTTCTATACATGCCGACAGCACCAAGCCAAGAGACCCATGGCTATGTTTATTTTAAAAGCACATGTACTTAATATAAGTAAATAAAAAAATAAAAAATAAAAATAGAGAAGACAGTAATCTCAAATCTCTAGACAGTCTTAACTGACAAAACATTTTTTTTTCCTTTTTTTTTTTGAAAATAAATAATTCCTGAAAAAACATGAGCAGTTGAGCTTAATTTTCTTTTAGAGGAGGGGGGAGCCACACGTGGGAGCAATTGATGCAACTGGGAGTATATGCTCTTTTATGTTTGGCAATTGGCAATAGTTGGAATCAAAATGTTCCAAACTTGAAATTATTTGGTTTTAGCATGGGCTTGAGCTACAGCTAAAATCTGGTTTCTTTGAAGGTACTGTTCCCCTCTGATTGATGGTACTTCTGTTTGTTATTGTACCTCGAATAATTGTTGGTCCTATTCATGAGGACAAATTCCATGGTTACTCCCAACCATACAATAGAAAAGCGGGAAAAATAAAATTGGCAGAAAAAATATTGCATATCTAACATAGCTTTACCCTCCTAGGCAAACAGGTGGTTAAGATTAGAGATCCATGTCTTTGTCTTTGTTTCCTTTTATTTTTCATCTCTATCCCATTGATTCTAAACCAACTTAGAGATGTCAAAGTATCTCCAACCTGTTCTTGTTTTCATCCCCGACCTTAACCTGTCCCACTCTCACCCTACATATACAAATATTTTCCACCCCAAAAAGAGGAAAGACAACTAGACAAGGTTGAGGCTGTTGGAATAAATCACCATTTATCTGTGAATTAAATTAAGGGAAATGCTAACGAATATTTTTAGGGCACTGGTTAATAATACATTTAAAGAAAATTTTTATTAGAAATGAAAAAAAAAAAGTAATTAATATTTTGACAACTTTTTTCATTTCCCATAAAAGTTGTATCAAAATTTTCTTAAAATGGATTATTAACTAGTGTCCTAAGGGCACTTGTTAGCATTTTCCTTAAATTAAATATAACCTCAAGCAATAAATAATATATATATATATATATATATATATATATATGAAAGCTTCGAGAAAATTAACCACAAAAAAAAATAAATAAATAATAAATAAACACATAGACAAGAATTTATCCCAGCAAGTGGTATCAAAATTCATAATGGTGTAAGGAAAGGTATCAATGTTATCAATATCTTTTTTGCAGCTGAAGTAGGACGAGTCATTTTTACAAGAACTCATTGATCCACGAGTGGTTTTGTTGATTTCGGGTTGTTAATCTTTACGGGGCTAGTAATGTTGAGAATAAAATAGTGATAAGCTGGTAAATGTCAAGAACAGAAAATTATTGGCTGAATTAATTAAATGGGAGTATAATGTCATAATCCCTTAATTTTCAAATTAAAAATTAAATGTCAATTTTATGGTTGTATATTATTGATAATCCATTCATTGATTGAAGCACATCGTTCATCTTTTTTAATTCAAATAAAATGGAAGTATATATCATTATCCCCTATCCCAAAGAGGCTAGGGGGTTTAGGTTTAGCATATAATTAATTGCCATATCCAAACGTGTTAGAAGTGTGAACTGTCAGTAAACTGTAAACCCATCGATAGAGTCGGCATGAATGAATCTAAAATTTTTGTTCCTGATTGACATAATTGAAATATTTGTCTCCAATCAAAGAGTACAAATTAAGAAAGGTTGTTGCTCAAGTGCCATGGCCCTTATGTCCTATCATTCTCAATAAGCGGTGCCTTTCATTTATAAATGAGAATCATTATACGCGTTTTTTGGGCATTTAACGACAAATTACTTAATTTTTATGATGATACTATTAGTTAATTTTGAATTGTACGTGTAAACTTAAAAATCTATCTATTATTTAATTTTTAATTGAGTCTTTTGTTATTTTATTTTTTAATTATTATCTTTTGCATGTAAAAAATACAGATCGACTCATCACTTGATTAACCAACTCACTAATAACCCATATTTTTTCCTCAAAAAAAAAAAAAAAAAAAAAAAAAATTAACCCATTTTTGACTTGAATCCAATTAACCTAACCTAAACCCAACTCGGCATGTCTTGTTTGCATGGTCTAGTTTTTATAAAGGAGATTTTATTTTTTGTGGGCTCTAATTAATTAACTCTCGTTGCTTATTTTTTGCCGCTCATCTGTAACCAAACCCCCCAAAAAAATGTAGCATCTAAAATGGTAGAATTATGAGTAACTATTGCATGTAATAACATCCTTCTCATTTGGAGATCGAGGGAGTCCACCCATATATATGCTTGTGTGATATTACATGCAACTATATATTATTCAAAGTTATAAATCACCTCTAGGATTGACAATGAATCGGGTTTAGGACAAAAAAGAATTTCCAAACCCAAACCCTCTAACTATTTTAAATGCTTGCACTCACTAAATCCTATTAAATTTTAAGAATTTTCCGACCCAAATCTGTTCCATTTATAACTCATTTTCTATCAAACTTGGTAGTTCATCTTATCATTAGTTGAGTCAAACAAATTGGATTAATTTGGGTTAACCTAAAACTGAATATCCATTTTTTTTTTTAACAATTAACATAGTTTAAGTATTTCTAAGCACTTTTATACTAAATTAAGTAATATTTTAATAGAGAAAGAGAGAGACACCTACTTTTATTCTAGAAATCATACTTTTTCGTGTAAAAAGACTAAAGCAAGGCCTAATTAGAAATTAATCAAATTTTGATTGTTTATTAAAGACCTTTATGTCTATGCCCTAATCGCCCTAAAGGAATACGTGCTTCTAAAAAATCTTTTATAAATGTATTTTATAATTTTAATTAATAATTGAGTCGGTTGGACTATCTAATTTATAAAAATCTAATCCTTTTCTAAAGCCTAGAAGGAATTTAAATTTAACTCAACCCATTGCGATTCCTACTAAGCACCAACAAGTCCTCCATATCTCAAATCGCCTCATACTTTGTACACGATTTATATATTTTAAAACAAGGAGTAGTACATTCTCTAGGACAGCGTCATTTCCGCTCCAATATTTGTCCATCTATAAATAAATTGGTACATGATAAAAAAAAAATGGTGTATACTGGATACTCTTTGATTAAGATGGTTTAACCATTTACATGTTGGGTTAGAGGTTGAAGATTGCGCATTTTCTCGGTTCATACAATTACATATCAAGGGTGCGCCCATCCATAAGTAATTTCAGTTTAAAGGGTCCTATTCCTATATATTATATACATATAGGGTCTTTGAAAATCTAACACTAAAACGTGTTTTATGGTTTAATTTTCTCTGTTTGGAAAAAATCATGTAATTTAAAACTGTTTTGTTTAATATTGCCGAACAAGACCAAGCAAGACTCGAAGGAATAAAAAAAGTGAAATGGCTCTCTACGTGCATTGGGGGGGCCATTTGGGAATCAATATGCAATGGATGGATGTGAAGGATGTCATTTTCTGGTCGGACATATAATATACAAACTCATTCTCTTTCCCACCTGGGAATTAGGGTTTTGATCTATGGAACTAAAAACATATATGGGGTTTCGTGTATTTATATTTACTATATATTTATACGTGTGCATGTGTATGTGTAATTAAGGAAGAGAGCATTGGATACTGAATTGGGATGAGGAAGCATCAATTACTTGGAAGGAAGCTCCGAATGCATGAAGCCAAAGCAGATTGAATTATATATATCCACAATTTGTACTTGTCCTTCCGTTTCTCATTTCATTTAATTTCATCAATTATTATGTGAGATTCAAAGTCAGCTCAGATAAAGACGTTGTGGTAAATAATAATGAAGCCATTGAAATGTCGCCTCTCCATGTTTGAGAAATGCTAGCAGTAGACAAGGCCAATTGTGTGACTAGGTAACCCCTCTTGTACGTGTGGGTGATTGATGTGTCTGTGTGGCTCTATTCAAATAATTGCGGATTTTTTTTTTTGAAGCAAAATAATTGCGGAATTTGAATTTCAAAGCTTGCATGGGTCAGCTAGGATGTCATTGCAGAATTGTGATAATGATTTTTGTTTTAATGGGTGGAGAGATTTGAATCCTTGCCGTTTTTGTTTAAAACACTAGAATATGCCGATGAAATACTACAAAACTCTTGGCCAATGATCGGGGCGGCTCGACCTGAAAAAAAAAAATTTATTATTATTATTATTATGTATAAATTTTAAAAATTTATGATTTTTTTATCCTTAAAAAAACTTTTTGACCACCCTAAATTTTTTTTAGGCCTAACATAATTAAATTTTGGGCAAAATTTGGCAACAAGCTTGGTTGTAGACTAAGATTATAACTCTATTCAATTTTTTTTTATTGAATGTGAATTTTAATAAATCCACAATTTAATTACATTTTCTTCTTAAATCCTCCATACTTGCAAAATTTTAAGAAGATAAAATATCAATACCTATGTCATCAATTAAATATTTAAATTTCAAGTTTTTGCAGTCTAAAACTATACATAAAAAATAATTTTATGAATCGAATGGTAAATAACATCCGATTAGCATGAAATTTTGATGTGTTTTAAGAACATGGAGAATATGCAATTTATTTATTAGATTTTCAAAATACGTAACAATGTTAATTCATTTAGTGAGAGTGACTACAACTAAGTTTGTAGCCAAATTTTGTTCTTAAACTTTAGTCCTCTTAACAATATATTAGGTCCTTACAAATAAAAAGAAAAAGTCCAAGAAAAATTTTATTTAACTAACTTTTGAAGAGATGTAGTTTGCAACATTGATAATGAGACTATTATATAATGATTTAAAAAAAAATTGTAGAAGGAAATTGTAAGATTTTATGTATTTGCGTGTGTATGTTTTTTTTGTCAATGTATGAAGTTCTCTTTATATTAGATTTTGTATAATTTAAGTTTTTTAATGACCACCCTCAAAAAAATTTCTGGAGCTGCCAATGATATATAATAATATTGAGCCACTTTAATCGGATAATTAACCAAGCACAACCCATTTCCAATATATAATTGGCTTGCAAATATTCTATTAATTTGGGTTAATGGAGTAGGTTTAAAACTAACTAAATTTCAAATCTAATCCAGGTATGGAGCAGTTTAAACCTAAATTAAATTCTATTGACAGTTTAGATTGTTTTTGAAAGGATATCCATGTTGCGCTGTAAATCATATATGATATATCTTCCAAATGTAAAACTCTCACTCTTTGGCTAAAGCTGTCATATAGTCATGCAATGATAACTAAAAAAAAGAATGCAAGGGTCTAGAGTACTAGAACATTGTTGTAGATTCTAGGGTTTTAGGGGGTGACCCTGTCTAGCAGCTTATTGCAATGGAAGTCAACTAGGCTATAAAGTAAAGTGAAAAATTGCGTATGATCAAAATTTGAATGAGATGAAAGCATCTCTTAACTACTTTGTTAGAAATATGATATTGGCGATGTCCACTTTCGGAGGATTGTAATTAATTACTAGATCAAGACATCTGCAAATAACAAACTCATTTTATTTTATTTTTTATTTTTTTGAGAAGATGTAAATAACAAACTCATTGTACAATCTTTGTAGTAATAATAATTGTTCGGACCAAATTTGAGTCCCTAGTCCAAAAGGTGGATGGACTTAGGCTCAAAAGGCCCAAAATAATGAATTTGTAGAGAATGTGTTGGAAAACTAGGCTAGAATAAGTTAGACAACAAAAAAGGTGGATTTGAATGACAAGAAAAAGAAGATGGACAAGTTTTAACTACAGAAAATTGTCCTCGACACGGTTTGAGGAAATCAGTTCTTATATATTGCTCTTAAGTTTGGTTCTTGATTGCTACAGTGTTTCTTTCTTGATTTCTTGATTCCCCTCTCACATTGTTTCCTTCTTCTTTTATACTCTCTTCCCCTTTCATCTCTACCATCCACGTGCAAGTCAGATGGTTGGTATTGATACTTGTCCCATCAGCACCTTCCTACAATCTTCATGTAGCAGCTGTAAGGCTGAAAGCCACTGTTCAGATCCACTGTTCAGGTATCACCTCCACATTAATGCTGTCAGAGAGTTAGCTACAAAACATTTAATGCGGTGGTAACAGCTTTCTCCCTAAATATTTTAGGATTCTCCCATGTCCTAAATTTCTATAATACTTATCCGTACCAATAGAACTCCTTGGAACGTTCCCCTGGATGGCGGACCACCCAGTCGGACCTCGACTTTAGCTAGCCGAGGAGACATTTGTCCTCGGCTTACCCTCTTGTGCCATTATGATCAAAACTGACCTCTTCATCTACTAACACGGACTCCTTTGATAATGTTTATTCCTTCTCCTGGGCCTAATACCCCTACAATAATAATAATAATACAATCTTTAACAAGCGTATATATATAAGTCTTTCTATCTTGAAAGTTTTTGTTATGTACCTTTAATTTGCCTTTGTCTTAGGTTTGCAAGGGAATTTATTGGATTGGTTTATGCTTTGTAGCATAATTTTTGGTATGAAGGAGATTTTTTTTTTTTTTTTTTTTTTTTGAGAAACAATATCATTTTGAACTATTTTTTAGAGAGTTTCAGCCTATGGCGTTCACTCCTGATAATAACTCTTTTCATCAAATCAAGACACCAATCAGTTTTTGGTGTAGGCGGAGATTGAACTCCAGATCTCTTATTTAACCATCAAAGATTTTACCAATTGAGTTAATTGAAACTCCAGATCTCTTATTCAACCCTCAGAGACACAAGTATGAAGGAGAATATTTTTGTTGTATAGTTAATTATTGCCTTTTATAGAGGAAAATAAAGTTTTTTTTTTTTTTAGAAACAAACACACACACAAGGGAGAGAAAAATAAAGTTAGATAAGCTAAAAGCCTAAAACATACTTGTGAACTGGGTCAATTTTTCTCTTTCTTTCCCAGACAAAATAACACCAAAAATGGATCTTCCACTCAATTACCTAATTAAACCACACGCTGATTAAAGGCAATTTTTGGTGCTAAGTGCCTAAACTAAATGGCAGTCATGGCTGAATTCTTTGTTTGCCTTTTTTTCATTTAAATTTACAGAACATCGCTCATAACTAAGATGATATTAGATCGATTGCTCTTAGGAAAAAACCTGATTTTGATCCCATAATTTCTAAATGCTCTGATACCAATTAAAAAATCTCTATTATTTAGATTATAAACAACCAAACAACAGATTGATTGAAGAATTTATGAATTATCTCAACACAGATTTGCGCAAACAATTATGTCAATCACAGTTATAATTACCAAACCTAAAAGCAATAATAATGAAAGTAGTAAAAAAGGCAATACACAAATTTGGTAATGAAATGGAAAAAAAAAAAAAATAACGAACCTCTTTGAAAGAAAAAAAAAACGCTTCGAGGATTTAATCTTGTAGAAAATTCATTAGAAGAAATACTTAGAACAATCCACTTATAAAACCTTTGTAAAACTAGACTTCGACTTTGTATTGTAATTTTAGGATGTGTTTGGATATAGCTTATTTGCTGAAAATTGAAAAGTTATTACTGAAAATGTTGTAGTAAAATAATTTTTAAATGTGTGAATAGCACTGTGAGACCCAAATTTACTTAGAAATCTGTGTTTTGCTAAATTTGGTGGAAAAATGAACAGTACCTATAAGACCCACTAAAAAATGTAGAACGCACAAATTGGGCAAAACGCCAAATCCAAACACACACTTAATAAACTCCTCCTTTGCCTTCCCACCTTATGCCTTCCCACCTTAGCGGTTCTAGAATCTTTGGAATCATTTTATGTGAGCTTCCCTTATAAATGAACTCCGTTCACAATTGAGAACTCTAGACAACAATGACGTAGAAGGTTTCATGTTAGAATCATTAGGTTACCTTTAAAGTCAAATTACTGTATACAACAATTTTGCTCAAGCAAGTGTATAGCAACTATCGAGAACGACATAGTTGTGATAATTTCAAATGGTCATATTTCATTCATTTCAAATTCAAATTGGGTCAAAACCGTGTTTTTTTAAACCCCAAATGTTTATTTTTTAATAAAATAAATATTACTTGAAAACAAGTTATAGTGTAAAAGATATGAAGAAAATACCATCAACTCATTTTTGAGCAGATCAAAATCTTGTTATCATCTTCAAGCAACTCCAGATTCAGGTTCAACTCCTTTTTCAATCGATTTGTCTTCTTAGTAGAATTACCTTAAATTTTCAAATAAAATGAGTGATATTCTTCTATTAACTTAAATATCTGATCGAAAGGTTGCCTTGTGTTTTTTCTTTTTATGCTTTACTTTTTTCTTTTCTTTTTTGGTTAGATGAGGATAATGACATTTGAGATGCACATGGTCTTTGGAAATTAGACCAAAAACTATTGAGCACCTACACATGTAAAAATCAGAATGTATACTTTTTTAGAAGCACTAGGTAATCACGTGGGATCATAGTATAGCTGCATCTAGATACACAGTGACATTAAAAATGAAAAAAAGGTGCATGTTTCTTGTTTATGGTTGGACTTTTTTTTCATTTTTTGAAAACATTGAAAGGAGATTCTTTACCATGTGATAAGTTTTTATAGTAGAATGAATGATACAGACCCGTTTACCGCGTGGAATAATGAACGCACAACAAAGAGTAAATTTCAATTCCAATTTTATTGCAAATAACAGTTGTCTTAATATAAACTTATCTCTCTATTTCTTTCTTTCTTTTTTTTCTTATCTTTTTTGAATAAAAAATAAGTTTTCGATAGACTCATGACCCCACATTACATGATAGTAATATATAATACCACGTATACTAATAAGACTTTGATGAGACTCTTATCATGGGTATAACACATTCATTGAAGTAACACAACTCAAACCACTTAACTCTTACTAAGTATCATACAAAACAATAAAAATTAATATGTACCTTATCTCATTTTTTGAACTTCCACTCTCGTATTGGTGAATGCCTAACTGTGTTTTTTTTTTCTTTTTGGGCTGAGTAACCTTATTGAATTTGAAGACAGTGAATTAAGCTAATGAAACTAATAAAAACAACCATTTAGCAGAGAGATTCAATAGACAATGCACAATGTATAGTGTCTGAGTCAGCGAACCGACAGTTTATAGTTTGTAGTAGCTAGCAACCTGAAGATGTGGTCCAAACATGTTTGCATACCTACCATTTCAGTGGTGTTTTGTAATAAACGTGTAAGAAATATGGATCGTAGCTTCTTCATCATCAACATCATTCATCATTGAAGTGAAGAAATATATATCACTACCTTGTGTTATCAAAAATCCTCTTTAGATTGACGAATTGCAAGTTTGTAACAACATCACTTTCCTGTAACTTGATGATTAATATTATGCTTATCATACATTAAACACAAAACATCATATTAGCAACAATAATGATATTGATAATAATAATAATAGGATTTTACTAATGTGTGCCCTAAGGGCACACATTATTTTCCATTTTTGGAAAAAGTTTTCTCGAGAATTGAAAAAGTAACGACAACTTTTTCAATTTCCGAAAAAATATTTCTAAAAATAAAAAGTTTAATGTGTGCCCTAAGGGCACACATTAACTGGACCCATAATAATAATTTAAAAGAGAAAAAAAATATCGTGTTGCCAATTCTTATCGGTACTGGATGATGGTGCTGCAGAATCCACACTGCCAATGTTGGGTCCCATGTGAGACAGAGGTATCACGGACGGTCCTATCAAACTGCCTCGTGAAACGTAACTCAGCCTCTTCTTTTTTCTCTCACTCACTGTGTTTGCTGCTATCTCTCTCTCTCTCTCTCTCTCTCTGGAACCTCTGATTCATGCTAGTAGCTAAATTGGGTCTAACTTTAATTATGGCTTAATCATTTCATACCTGATCAGGGGCCATAAAGGCTGGAACCTTTTTCATTCACGCTTTTTGGTTTCAAAATCTCATGCCAGTAAAAACTATCCCATCCCATAAACCTTTTTTATACGCACAACTTCTCACAGTTTACTTTCTTTTACTATTATTATTATATATTTATGTAATACGTATATAATTGTAACCTTTTCAATACTTAATGTATTATATGTTCGAGGGGTGTCATTTTATAATCATAATAATTGGAGTATGAGTTCAAAAAGCTACAAAAAGACACACAATCCTACACATTCTGGTAGCAACTTGCAAGCTAGCTCTCTGCCTTTACACACAATTCTAACACAGTAATCTGCGTGTGCGTGTGATGAGAGAGAGAGAGAGTGGTGGCCCATATAAATCTATGGCTGACCGACTTTTAGGATACGAGCAAAGATAAAAGAGCGACTAGGGGTAAGACTAAGACTGCAAAGATAGAGAAAGAAAATAGAATATAAGAAGAAATATTCTCCCTAGTCATCATGGTTTTTGGTGTTTTCTCTCTGAAATCAAACAAACAAAGCAAACCAGATCTCTGTTAGAAAGAGTCCGAAGCTCTAGTATTTTTTTTTCCTTTTTTTGTTTGCTTAGATTCAAGCTGGAGTTGGGTTTTTTCTTGTCTTTTGGCAGAATCAGAGGAGTGTCAAAGATTTGAATATTACCAAAGATTTTTATCTGCTTTTGTTCTTGTATTTAGCTAGCTGGTTGTAGTGAAAAAAACCGCTGCTTTCTTGTTTGTTTGTATGCTAGCTCTTAACCCTTTTGAAAGCTAGTTGAACTAATTTCACCACCAAACCCAAGCCAACCACTTTTCAGTTCAAAGCCAAAAATGATGTCCGGTGACTCTTTTTCAGTTGCCTCTTCAATTGGAGGGTTTGGTCAAGAAGTACAGAACACAAACCCTAACCCTAATCCAGCTGCCAAGAAGAAGAGAAATCTACCAGGAACACCAGGTAAAACATACTTCTATACCCTTTCTTCTCTTTTCTTTTTTAGAATTTTTTTTTTTTTTTTTTAATACTTAGCTTATTTATTCTTGACAGATCCAGATGCTGAGGTTATTGCTCTTTCACCCAAGACTCTCATGGCGACAAACCGATTCGTCTGTGAAATATGCAATAAAGGGTTCCAAAGAGATCAGAATCTGCAGCTTCATCGAAGGGGTCACAATCTTCCATGGAAGCTGAGGCAAAGGACCAACAAAGAGGTCCGAAAAAAGGTTTATATTTGTCCAGAAAAGACTTGTGTCCACCATGACCCGTCCAGAGCTCTCGGAGACCTCACTGGGATAAAGAAACATTTTAGCAGGAAACACGGCGAGAAGAAATGGAAGTGCGAGAAGTGTTCAAAGAAATACGCGGTCCAATCTGACTGGAAAGCTCATTCTAAGACTTGTGGAACTCGAGAGTATAAGTGTGACTGTGGAACGCTTTTTTCCAGGTATATATTCTATTCTTTACTACCATGTTCTTGTTCTTTGTTTCTCTGAATCTTTGATACGTTGTAGTAGCAATTAATGCTCACTCACGTTGAGGGTTTTGTGGGTTTGGGTGGGAATTAAATGCGACCATGTGATTAGGTAATGAATGGGGTTTTGTTTTTATTTTATTTGATTTAAACAGGAAAGATAGCTTCATTACCCACAGAGCCTTTTGCGATGCTTTAGCTGATGAGAGTGCTAGGCTCACTTCGCTTGCAGCCGCTAATAATCTGAATTTCGGAAATGATTCGATGAATGAGACTGTGATTAATCCTCAACCTGGTTTGCCACTTGGAGCTTCCCAATTTAGCTCAGGTTTTCGACCAGAGCTTAGTGGCATGGCTATTAATGGTAACTCTCTTGGTGTAGATCAGCAAAAGCCCAGATTGTCATTGTGGCTTAACCAGGCAAATTCTCAGCTTAATCCCACTGACATGATGGCTAATTCTCATCTCTACGCATCATCAAGTTCTACAGCTTTTCCTGAAATGGTGCAAGCAGTGTCTGGTAATCTCTTTGGTTCATCTTCTATGCCTAATTTTGGAAACTTTAATAATCAGCAGTTTCAAGGGTTTGATAAGAGTGTTTCAACCTCAACAAATGCAAGTCTGTCTTTATCAGCACTACCTCACGAAATGAAAGAGGAAGTGAACAAAGGAAATTTGGTTGAAACCCTATCCTCTCTTTACTCTGATACCCAAAAGAAGCAATCAAAGCCATCTATGCCAATGTCAGCCACTGCACTTTTGCAAAAGGCAGCTCAGATGGGCTCTACAACAAGCAACCCATCATCAATCTTTGGAAATAGCTTCGGAGTCATGAGCTCTTCTTCTACAAACACAACAACAAGCTTCAACACTCTCAACCAAAACCGAAATGAGCTGCACCAAGCCCTTCAAAATTCAAAGCAGCAAGCAGCAGAGAATTTCACAGCAAGTGGGAGTGTTGATGGAATGCTGGGAAGTTCAAATTTAAGCTCATTAACAACTTCAACAAACAGTTTTGATCAGCTTATGATGCAAACAAGTGGAAAGCAAAGCGACCCAGTTGCATTAAATAATCATCCAGGCTCGAATGCAATTGAAAATAGTCTAACTAGGGATTTTCTTGGCGTGGGAGGGAGAGAATCACAAGGACCATTCTTAGCACAGGAATTAGCTAAGTTTGCTTCAATGAGTTCAGCTATGGGTTTGAGCCAATTCACTGGGAACCACTGAAGTCACTTGTCAGTACATTGATATATGACATATTGTTGTATTATACTAAAGGAAGTGTGTGGAAGATAGCACAAACTTGGGGGGTCAATTTGGTTACAAAGTCCATGCTGGTATAAAGACTCGGTTAATTGGGACCGAGTTGGACTCGGTGGAATCACAAATCTCAACTCAGATAAAGAGAGAGACAGCATGCAGCTCCTCAATATATGAGAGAGAGAGCACTTGTGAATGGTCAGGAAAAAAAAAAAGGTGGGGGCCCAGTGCATGTTTGAAATGACTGAACGGAGAGCAAACTCCGAGTCATGCATGTTCTTCGTGGTTGTTGTTATTGTTGTTGTTGTTGTTGTTGTTGTTTTATATTCTGTCTGAACTTTCTTATCTCTTTTCGCTACCAGACTCTGTTGAAAAAAGAAAAAAACTTTGAGCAAGGCACGGAAAACTACGTGATGTAGTTGACTGTCTGTCAAAGCAATTCGGCTAACTCGTCAACTTTGGTGGGTTTAATGGGATTTTTTAATTTATTAATTAGCTAGCTTGCAATTTGTTTAAGCATTTAAGCTTGACCCATTATTTTTGGTTTATTTTTCTTCTAGATTTTAGAGTTTAGGCTTTATACGTCTCTTAGCCCTTTTGGCGAGACCAAGCCTTAGTGTGTAGTGACTTTTAACTAGGCAGAATCTAGGTCCTGCCTTAGACTCTAACTCCCTAACAATGATGAAATTTCTAGGGTTGATTATAACCATTGGAAGGGTATGAAGAAAAATCGTATTTGGGTCTATGATAGCCATTTGATATGTCAATTTTTACATTATTAGTTTTGGAAAAATGGTTTGGAATTATATATGATGAACAAAACTGAATCATGCTAGTTTGATGCCCTTGAAAATTTTTACGGATTAACTGTTAAGGACCAAAAAAAAAAAAAACTATATACCTCTATCTTCTTCCACTCGAGCCAAACTCTCTTTTTTTTTTTTAAAAAAAAATTTTAAAAACACTGAATGATTGATGGGATTTATGGCCAAAAAAATTTGACTCATTGTTATCGAGCAATAATGGCATATATGCTGTATTGGATAAAGGAGAGCTAGGCTCGATTATGTGTTCAACCAACAAAGGAAGCTAGAACTTCGAGGGAAGGCAAATTCCTTTCCATAGTATTAGCTTACTTTTTGTTAAAGTCTGTACAATCCTCGACGCCAAGTCACCAACCTTGGCGACTTTAGAGCTTTAGGGTTTTTGAGATATGTGGCAAATATTAATGTGATTTTTTGTGTGACTTGAAATGTCCTTATCCTCTTCCCCCACCCCAAAGGACCTTAATGCAGTTTGCAATCAAATAGTACTAACCTATACTTTCCACATCTAAATTCAGTAAGATGTGATTAGGCAATCTAATCTAATCTAATTTCCACATCTAAATTCAGTAAGATGTGATACTTTTCAGAAACACTAAAATGTTTGGGAACGTAATTATGTCATGTTTGGTTTGATTGATAAGATTATTGAAGATATATACCAGATTCACAAATAATTATTTCAAAATCTCTTTTTAGGGTTTATAATTCGGATATCATTTCTTGTCAATCAAAATTTTTTTTTCTTGAAAGACTTAAAAAAAAATTCAAAGTCAACAATCAACAATCAACTCTAAAGGTGACCATAACCATATGTATTAGTTTTTTAAGAAATCGAATACATAATAGCACAGTTACTGGTTTATATTTACTGTTCATGTAAATTGTACACATTTGCATGAATAATATATAATATTATACACTTTTATGCAAATGTGTACAATGTCGTACACATCTGTTTAATATACAATGTAAATCTTGTATATATAAATAATGCAGTATAAACTAATAATTTTCTTACATAATATAAGCACTTCATTATAACAAGGCTATATTTTACTTAATTAGAGGGCATTAAACAAGGGGTGTAATTGTAAATTTCAAAAAAACTTTACTAAGTTATGAGAATGTGGATACCTAAATTATTTTAAAATGAGAATCCACATTTTTCACAAGAGTGAGATCTGTAAGGACTCTAAATGCCCACACACATTTGGATTCTCTTAAACAATTTGCAATCAAATATGAGAATATACGAAAATTCTCTTAAGATTTCAACCCAAACCAAAGAACTAGTAAATATAATGTAATTGATAGGAAGAAAAATCGAGCAAATTACCAAATTCTTTGATTTTAATAAAAATAACTTTGTAATAAACATGAAGAAAGTCATATATAGTTTTGATTGACTTCAAAGGTTTAAAAACTATATTTAACACTCCATATAAAAATAAATAAATAAATAAATTGATTTATATAAAAATATTTCGGTGTATGATAGAAATTTAAATTAAAAAATTCTATATCAAAGTAATATATATAAGATTAATTAGTAGCACACTAATATTATTGTAATATAATTTTG